>JBBMRM010000066.1:0-600000 GCA_037962945.1 Sarcoramphus papa | reverse complement strand
TGACTTTTGGTGGGTAGAGAAGCGCAAAGCCCCAGTGTTGCTGCGCCTGTGAAAGCGCTTCCAAGGAAGGGTGCTGGCTAGCAACAGCTTCCAGTGCTGGCACTTTTCATCTCTGAGCAATTGCTCGACGTTTGCAATTTCTCAGCTCGTGTCTACGAGACGGAAAGAGAAGGACCGTGACATTTGGTGCGTATAGAAGCGCAAAGCCCCAGTGTTGCTGCGCCTGTGAAAGCGCTTCCAAGGAAGGGTGCTGGCTAGCAACAGCTTTCAGTGCTGGCACTTTTCATCTCTGAGCAATTGCTCAACGTTTGCAATTTCTCAGCTCGTGTCTACGAGACGTAAAGAGAAGGACCGTGACGTTTGGTGCGTAGAGAAGCGCAAAGCCCCAGTGTTGCTGCGCCTGTGAAAGCGCTTCCAAGGAAGGGTGCTGGCTAGCAAGAGCTTTCAGTGCTGGCACTTTTCATCTCTGAGCAATTGCTCGACGTTTGCAATTTCTCACCTGAGCTCTCTTTAGAGTGCGCGAGAGGATGAGCAGAAGATGAGGTGGCTAGAGAAGCCCAGAGCCCCAGTGTTCTAAGGGCTACAAAAGCGCTTCCAAGGAAGGGTGCTGGCTGGCAACAGCTTTCAGTGCTGGCACTTTTCATCTCTGAGCAATTGCTCGACGTTTGCAATTTCTCACCTGAGCTCTCTTTAGAGTGCGCGAGAGGATGAGCAGAAGATAGGTGGCTAGAGAAGCCCAGAGCCCCAGTGTTCTAAGGGCTACAAAAGCGCTTCCAAGGAAGGGTGCTGGCTAGCAAGAGCTTTCAGTGCTGGCACTTTTCATCTCTGAGCAATTGCTCGACGTTTGCAATTTCTCACCTGAGCTCTCTTTAGAGTGCGCGAGAGGATGAGCAGAAGATGAGGTGGCTAGAGAAGCCCAGAGCCCCAGTCTTCTTAGGCCTACAAAAGCACTTCCAAGGAAGGGTGCTGGCTAGCAACAGCTTTCAGTGCTGGCACTTTTCATCTCTGAGCAATTGCTCGACGTTTGCAATTTCTCAGCTCGTGTCTACGAGACGGAAAGAGAAGGACCGTGACTTTTGGTGGGTAGAGAAGCGCAAAGCCCCAGTGTTGCTGCGCCTGTGAAAGCGCTTCCAAGGAAGGGTGCTGGCTAGCAACAGCTTCCAGTGCTGGCACTTTTCATCTCTGAGCAATTGCTCGACGTTTGCAATTTCTCAGCTCGTGTCTACGAGACGGAAAGAGAAGGACCGTGACATTTGGTGCGTATAGAAGCGCAAAGCCCCAGTGTTGCTGCGCCTGTGAAAGCGCTTCCAAGGAAGGGTGCTGGCTAGCAACAGCTTTCAGTGCTGGCACTTTTCATCTCTGAGCAATTGCTCAACGTTTGCAATTTCTCAGCTCGTGTCTACGAGACGTAAAGAGAAGGACCGTGACGTTTGGTGCGTAGAGAAGCGCAAAGCCCCAGTGTTGCTGCGCCTGTGAAAGCGCTTCCAAGGAAGGGTGCTGGCTAGCAAGAGCTTTCAGTGCTGGCACTTTTCATCTCTGAGCAATTGCTCGACGTTTGCAATTTCTCACCTGAGCTCTCTTTAGAGTGCGCGAGAGGATGAGCAGAAGATGAGGTGGCTAGAGAAGCCCAGAGCCCCAGTGTTCTAAGGGCTACAAAAGCGCTTCCAAGGAAGGGTGCTGGCTGGCAACAGCTTTCAGTGCTGGCACTTTTCATCTCTGAGCAATTGCTCGACGTTTGCAATTTCTCACCTGAGCTCTCTTTAGAGTGCGCGAGAGGATGAGCAGAAGATAGGTGGCTAGAGAAGCCCAGAGCCCCAGTGTTCTAAGGGCTACAAAACAGCTTCCAAGGAAGGGTGCTGGCTAGCAAGAGCTTTCAGTGCTGGCACTTTTCATCTCTGAGCAATTGCTCGACGTTTGCAATTTCTCAGCTCGTGTCTACGAGACGGAAAGAGAAGGACCGTGACATTTGGTGCGTATAGAAGCGCAAAGCCCCAGTGTTGCTGCGCCTGTGAAAGCGCTTCCAAGGAAGGGTGCTGGCTAGCAAGAGCTTTCAGTGCTGGCACTTTTCATCTCTGAGCAATTGCTCGACGTTTGCAATTTCTCACCTGAGCTCTCTTTAGAGTGCGCGAGAGGATGAGCAGAAGATGAGGTGGCTAGAGAAGCCCAGAGCCCCAGTGTTCTAAGGGCTACAAAAGCGCTTCCAAGGAAGGGTGCTGGCTAGCAACAGCTTTCAGTGCTGGCACTTTTCATCTCTGAGCAATTGCTCGACGTTTGCAATTTCTCACCTGAGCTCTCTTTAGAGTGCGCGAGAGGATGAGCAGAAGATGAAGTGGCTAGAGAAGCCCAGAGCCCCAGTGTTCTTAGGCCTACAAAAGCACTTCCAAGGAAGGGTGCTGGCTAGCAACAGCTTTCAGTGCTGGCACTTTTCATCTCTGAGCAATTGCTCGACGTTTGCAATTTCTCAGCTCGTGTCTACGAGACGGAAAGAGAAGGACCGTGACGTTTGGTGCGTATAGAAGCGCAAAGCCCCAGTGTTGCTGCGCCTGTGAAAGCGCTTCCAAGGAAGGGTGCTGGCTAGCAAGAGCTTTCAGTGCTGGCACTTTTCATCTCGGAGCAATTGCTCGACGTTTGCAATTTCTCAGCTCGTGTCTACGAGACGGAAAGAGAAGGACCGTGACTTTTGGTGGGTAGAGAAGCGCAAAGCCCCAGTGTTGCTGCGCCTGTGAAAGCGCTTCCAAGGAAGGGTGCTGGCTAGCAAGAGCTTTCAGTGCTGGCACTTTTCATCTCTGAGCAATTGCTCGACGTTTGCAATTTCTCACCTGAGCTCTCTTTAGAGTGCGCGAGAGGATGAGCAGAAGATGAGGTGGCTAGAGAAGCCCAGAGCCCCAGTGTTCTAAGGGCTACAAAAGCGCTTCCAAGGAAGGGTGCTGGCTGGCAACAGCTTTCAGTGCTGGCACTTTTCATCTCGGAGCAATTGCTCGACGTTTGCAATTTCTCAGCTCGTGTCTAGGAGACGGAAAGAGAATGACCGTGACGTTTGGTGGCTAGAGAAGCGCAAAGCCCCAGTGTTGCTGCGCCTGTGAAAGCGCTTCCAAGGAAGGGTGCTGGCTAGCAAGAGCTTTCAGTGCTGGCACTTTTCATCTCTGAGCAATTGCTCGACGTTTGCAATTTCTCAGCTCGTGTCTACCGACGGAAAGAGAAGGACCGTGACGTTTGTTGGCTAGAGGAGCGCAAAGCCCCAGTGTTGCTGCGCCTGTGAAAGCGCTTCCAAGGAAGGGTGCTGGCTAGCAAGAGCTTTCAGTGCTGGCACTTTTCATCTCGGAGCAATTGCTCGACGTTTGCAATTTCTCAGCTCGTGTCTACGAGACGGAAAGAGAAGGACCGTGACGTTTGTTGGCTAGAGGAGCGCAAAGCCCCAGTGTTGCTGCGCCTGTGAAAGCGCTTCCAAGGAAGGGTGCTGGCTAGCAAGAGCTTTCAGTGCTGGCACTTTTCATCTCTGAGCAATTGCTCGACGTTTGCAATTTCTCACCTGAGCTCTCTTTAGAGTGCGCGAGAGGATGAGCAGAAGATGAGGTGGCTAGAGAAGCCCAGAGCCCCAGTCTTCTTAGGCCTACAAAAGCGCTTCCAAGGAAGGGTGCTGGCTAGCAACAGCTTTCAGTGCTGGCACTTTTCATCTCTGAGCAATTGCTCGACGTTTGCAATTTCTCAGCTCGTGTCTACGAGACGGAAAGAGAAGGACCGTGACGTTTGGTGGGTAGAGAAGCGCAAAGCCCCAGTGTTGCTGCGCCTGTGAAAGCGCTTCCAAGGAAGGGTGCTGGCTAGCAACAGCTTCCAGTGCTGGCACTTTTCATCTCTGAGCAATTGCTCGACGTTTGCAATTTCTCAGCTCGTGTCTACGAGACGGAAAGAGAAGGACCGTGACTTTTGGTGCGTATAGAAGCGCAAAGCCCCAGTGTTGCTGCGCCTGTGAAAGCGCTTCCAAGGAAGGGTGCTGGCTAGCAACAGCTTTCAGTGCTGGCACTTTTCATCTCTGAGCAATTGCTCGACGTTTGCAATTTCTCACCTGAGCTCTCTTTAGAGTGCGCGAGAGGATGAGCAGAAGATGAGGTGGCTAGAGAAACACAGAGCCCCAGTGTTCTTAGGCCTATAAAAGCGCTTCCAAGGAAGGGTGCTGGCTAGCAAGAGCTTTCAGTGCTGGCACTTTTCATCTCTGAGCAATTGCTCGACGTTTGCAATTTCTCAGCTCGTGTCTACGAGACGGAAAGAGAAGGACCGTGACGTTTGGTGGCTAGAGAAGCGCAAAGCCCCAGTGTTGCTGCGCCTGTGAAAGCGCTTCCAAGGAAGGGTGCTGGCTAGCAAGAGCTTTCAGTGCTGGCACTTTTCATCTCTGAGCAATTGCTGGACGTTTGCAATTTCTCAGCTCGTGTCTACGAGACGGAAAGAGAAGGACCGTGACGTTTGGTGGCTAGAGAAGCGCAAAGCCCCAGTGTTGCTGCGCCTGTGAAAGCGTTTCCAAGGAAGGGTGCTGGCTAGCAAGAGCTTTCAGTGCTGGCACTTTTCATCTCTGAGCAATTGCTCGACGTTTGCAATTTCTCAGCTCGTGTCTACGAGACGGAAAGAGAAGGACCGTGACGTTTGGTGCGTATAGAAGCGCAAAGCCCCAGTGTTGCTGCGCCTGTGAAAGCGCTTCCAAGGAAGGGTGCTGGCTAGCAAGAGCTTTCAGTGCTGGCACTTTTCATCTCTGAGCAATTGCTCGACGTTTGCAATTTCTCACCTGAGCTCTCTTTAGAGTGCGCGAGAGGATGAGCAGAAGATGAGGTGGCTAGAGAAGCCCAGAGCCCCAGTGTTCTTAGGCCTATAAAAGCGCTTCCAAGGAAGGGTGCTGGCTAGCAAGAGCTTTCAGTGCTGGCACTTTTCATCTCCGAGCAATTGCTCGACGTTTGCAATTTCTCAGCTCGTGTCTACGAGACGGAAAGAGAAGGACCGTGACGTTTGGTGGCTAGAGAAGCGCAAAGCCCCAGTGTTGCTGCGCCTGTGAAAGCGCTTCCAAGGAAGGGTGCTGGCTAGCAAGAGCTTTCAGTGCTGGCACTTTTCATCTCTGAGCAATTGCTCGACGTTTGCAATTTCTCAGCTCGTGTCTACGAGACGGAAAGAGAAGGACCGTGACGTTTGGTGGCTAGAGAAGCGCAAAGCCCCAGTGTTGCTGCGCCTGTGAAAGCGTTTCCAAGGAAGGGTGCTGGCTAGCAACAGCTTTCAGTGCTGGCACTTTTCATCTCTGAGCAATTGCTCGACGTTTGCAATTTCTCAGCTCGTGTCTACGAGACGGAAAGAGAAGGACCGTGACGTTTGGTGCGTAGAGAAGTGCAAAGCCCCAGTGTTACTGCGCCTGTGAAAGCGCTTCCAAGGAAGGGTGCTGGCTAGCAAGAGCTTTCAGTGCTGGCACTTTTCATCTCTGAGCAATTGCTCGACGTTTGCAATTTCTCACCTGAGCTCTCTTTAGAGTGCGCGAGAGGATGAGCAGAAGATGAGGTGGCTAGAGAAGCCCAGAGCCCCAGTGTTCTAAGGGCTACAAAAGCGCTTCCAAGGAAGGGTGCTGGCTAGCAAGAGCTTTCAGTGCTGGCACTTTTCATCTCTGAGCAATTGCTCGACGTTTGCAATTTCTCACCTGAGCTCTCTTTAGAGTGCGCGAGAGGATGAGCAGAAGATGAGGTGGCTAGAGAAGCCCAGAGCCCCAGTCTTCTTAGGCCTACAAAAGCGCTTCCAAGGAAGGGTGCTGGCTAGCAACAGCTTTCAGTGCTGGCACTTTTCATCTCTGAGCAATTGCTCAACGTTTGCAATTTCTCAGCTCGTGTCTACGAGACGGAAAGAGAAGGACCGTGACTTTTGGTGGGTAGAGAAGCGCAAAGCCCCAGTGTTGCTGCGCCTGTGAAAGCGCTTCCAAGGAAGGGTGCTGGCTAGCAACAGCTTCCAGTGCTGGCACTTTTCATCTCTGAGCAATTGCTCGACGTTTGCAATTTCTCAGCTCGTGTCTACGAGACGGAAAGAGAAGGACCGTGACGTTTGGCGGCTAGAGAAGCGCAAAGCCCCAGTGTTGCTGCGCCTACAAAAGCGCTTCCAAGGAAGGGTGCTGGCTAGCAAGAGCTTTCAGTGCTGGCACTTTTCATCTCTGAGCAATTGCTCGACGTTTGCAATTTCTCAGCTCGTGTCTACCGACGGAAAGAGAAGGACCGTGACGTTTGTTGGCTAGAGGAGCGCAAAGCCCCAGTGTTGCTGCGCCTGTGAAAGCGCTTCCAAGGAAGGGTGCTGGCTAGCAAGAGCTTTCAGTGCTGGCACTTTTCATCTCGGAGCAATTGCTCGACGTTTGCAATTTCTCAGCTCGTGTCTACCGACGGAAAGAGAAGGACCGTGACGTTTGTTGGCTAGAGGAGCGCAAAGCCCCAGTGTTGCTGCGCCTGTGAAAGCGCTTCCAAGGAAGGGTGCTGGCTAGCAACAGCTTTCAGTGCTGGCACTTTTCATCTCTGAGCAATTGCTCGACGTTTGCAATTTCTCACCTGAGCTCTCTTTAGAGTGCGCGAGAGGATTAGCAGAAGATTAGGTGGCTAGAGAAGCCCAGAGCCCCAGTCTTCTTAGGCCTACAAAAGCGCTTCCAAGGAAGGGTGCTGGCTAGCAAGAGCTTTCAGTGCTGGCACTTTTCATCTCTGAGCAATTGCTCGACGTTTGCAATTTCTCAGCTCGTGTCTACGAGACGGAAAGAGAATGACCGTGACGTTTGGTGGGTAGAGAAGCGCAAAGCCCCAGTGTTGCTGCGCCTGTGAAAGCGCTTCCAAGGAAGGGTGCTGGCTAGCAACAGCTTTCAGTGCTGGCACTTTTCATCTCTGAGCAATTGCTCGACGTTTGCAATTTCTCACCTGAGCTCTCTTTAGAGTGCGCGAGAGGATGAGCAGAAGATGAGGTGGCTAGAGAAGCCCAGAGCCCCAGTGTTCTTAGGCCTATAAAAGCGCTTCCAAGGAAGGGTGCTGGCTAGCAACAGCTTTCAGTGCTGGCACTTTTCATCTCTGAGCAATTGCTCGACGTTTGCAATTTCTCAGCTCGTGTCTACGAGACGGAAAGAGAAGGACCGTGACGTTTGGTGGGTAGAGAAGCGCAAAGCCCCAGTGTTGCTGCGCCTGTGAAAGCGCTTCCAAGGAAGGGTGCTGGCTAGCAAGAGCTTTCAGTGCTGGCACTTTTCATCTCTGAGCAATTGCTCGACGTTTGCAATTTCTCAGCTCGTGTCTACGAGACGGAAAGAGAAGGACCGTGACGTTTGGTGGGTAGAGAAGCGCAAAGCCCCAGTGTTGCTGCGCCTGTGAAAGCGTTTCCAAGGAAGGGTGCTGGCTAGCAAGAGCTTTCAGTGCTGGCACTTTTCATCTCTGAGCAATTGCTCGACGTTTGCAATTTCTCAGCTCGTGTCTACGAGACGGAAAGAGAAGGACCGTGACGTTTGGTGCGTAGAGAAGTGCAAAGCCCCAGTGTTACTGCGCCTGTGAAAGCGCTTCCAAGGAAGGGTGCTGGCTAGCAAGAGCTTTCAGTGCTGGCACTTTTCATCTCTGAGCAATTGCTCGACGTTTGCAATTTCTCACCTGAGCTCTCTTTAGAGTGCGCGAGAGGATGAGCAGAAGATGAGGTGGCTAGAGAAGCCCAGAGCCCCAGTGTTCTAAGGGCTACAAAAGCGCTTCCAAGGAAGGGTGCTGGCTAGCAAGAGCTTTCAGTGCTGGCACTTTTCATCTCTGAGCAATTGCTCGACGTTTGCAATTTCTCACCTGAGCTCTCTTTAGAGTGCGCGAGAGGATGAGCAGAAGATGAGGTGGCTAGAGAAGCCCAGAGCCCCAGTCTTCTTAGGCCTACAAAAGCGCTTCCAAGGAAGGGTGCTGGCTAGCAACAGCTTTCAGTGCTGGCACTTTTCATCTCTGAGCAATTGCTCAACGTTTGCAATTTCTCAGCTCGTGTCTACGAGACGGAAAGAGAAGGACCGTGACTTTTGGTGGGTAGAGAAGCGCAAAGCCCCAGTGTTGCTGCACCTGTGAAAGCGCTTCCAAGGAAGGGTGCTGGCTAGCAACAGCTTTCAGTGCTGGCACTTTTCATCTCTGAGCAATTGCTCGACGTTTGCAATTTCTCAGCTCGTGTCTACGAGACGGAAAGAGAAGGACCGTGACATTTGGCGGCTAGAGAAGCGCAAAGCCCCAGTGTTGCTGCGCCTACAAAAGCGCTTCCAAGGAAGGGTGCTGGCTAGCAAGAGCTTTCAGTGCTGGCACTTTTCATCTCTGAGCAATTGCTCGACGTTTGCAATTTCTCACCTGAGCTCTCTTTAGAGTGCGCGAGAGGATGAGCAGAAGATGAGGTGGCTAGAGAAGCCCAGAGCCCCAGTCTTCTTAGGCCTACAAAAGCGCTTCCAAGGAAGGGGGCTGGCTAGCAACAGCTTTCAGTGCTGGCACTTTTCATCTCTGAGCAATTGCTCGACGTTTGCAATTTCTCAGCTCGTGTCTAGGAGACGGAAAGAGAAGGACCGTGACGTTTGGTGGCTAGAGAAGCGCAAAGCCCCAGTGTTGCTGCGCCTGTGAAAGCGCTTCCAAGGAAGGGTGCTGGCTAGCAAGAGCTTTCAGTGCTGGCACTTTTCATCTCTGAGCAATTGCTCGACGTTTGCAATTTCTCACCTGAGCTCTCTTTAGAGTGCGCGAGAGGATGAGCAGAAGATGAGGTGGCTAGAGAAGCCCAGAGCCCCAGTGTTCTAAGGGCTACAAAAGCGCTTCCAAGGAAGGGGGCTGGCTAGCAAGAGCTTTCAGTGCTGGCACTTTTCATCTCTGAGCAATTGCTGGATGTTTGCAATTTCTCAGCTCGTGTCTACGAGACGGAAAGAGAAGGACCGTGACATTTGGTGCGTATAGAAGCGCAAAGCCCCAGTGTTGCTGCGCCTGTGAAAGCGCTTCCAAGGAAGGGTGCTGGCTAGCAAGAGCTTTCAGTGCTGGCACTTTTCATCTCTGAGCAATTGCTCGACGTTTGCAATTTCTCACCTGAGCTCTCTTTAGAGTGCGCGAGAGGATGAGCAGAAGATGAGGTGGCTAGAGAAGCCCAGAGCCCCAGTGTTCTTAGGCCTACAAAAGCGCTTCCAAGGAAGGGTGCTGGCTAGCAAGAGCTTTCAGTGCTGGCACTTTTCATCTCTGAGCAATTGCTGGACGTTTGCAATTTCTCAGCTCGTGTCTACGAGACGAAAAGAGAAGGACCGTGACATTTGGTGCGTATAGAAGTGCAAAGCCCCAGTGTTGCTGCGCCTGTGAAAGCGCTTCCAAGGAAGGGTGCTGGCTAGCAACAGCTTTCAGTGCTGGCACTTTTCATCTCTGAGCAATTGCTCGACGTTTGCAATTTCTCAGCTCGTGTCTACGAGACGGAAAGAGAAGGACCGTGACATTTGGTGCGTATAGAAGCGCAAAGCCCCAGTGTTGCTGCGCCTGTGAAAGCGCTTCGAAGGAAGGGTGCTGGCTAGCAAGAGCTTTCAGTGCTGGCACTTTTCATCTCTGAGCAATTGCTCGACGTTTGCAATTTCTCACCTGAGCTCTCTTTAGAGTGCGCGAGAGGATGAGCAGAAGATGAGGTGGCTAGAGAAGCACAGAGCCCCAGTGTTCTAAGGGCTACAAAAGCGCTTCCAAGGAAGGGGGCTGGCTAGCAACAGCTTTCAGTGCTGGCACTTTTCATCTCTGAGCAATTGCTCGACGTTTGCAATTTCTCAGCTCGTGTCTACGAGACGGAAAGAGAAGGACCGTGACATTTGGTGCGTATAGAAGCGCAAAGCCCCAGTGTTGCTGCGCCTGTGAAAGCGCTTCCAAGGAAGGGTGCTGGCTAGCAAGAGCTTTCAGTGCTGGCACTTTTCATCTCTGAGCAATTGCTCGACGTTTGCAATTTCTCACCTGAGCTCTCTTTAGAGTGCGCGAGAGGATGAGCAGAAGATGAGGTGGCTAGAGAAGCCCAGAGCCCCAGTGTTCTTAGGCCTACAAAAGCGCTTCCAAGGAAGGGTGCTGGCTAGCAAGAGCTTTCAGTGCTGGCACTTTTCATCTCTGAGCAATTGCTCGACGTTTGCAATTTCTCAGCTCGTGTCTACGAGACGGAAAGAGAAGGACCGTGAAATTTGGTGCGTATAGAAGTGCAAAGCCCCAGTGTTGCTGCGCCTGTGAAAGCGCTTCCAAGGAAGGGTGCTGGCTAGCAACAGCTTTCAGTGCTGGCACTTTTCATCTCTGAGCAATTGCTCGACGTTTGCAATTTCTCAGCTCGTGTCTACGAGACGGAAAGAGAAGGACTGTGACGTTTGGTGGGTAGAGAAGCGCAAAGCCCCAGTGTTGCTGCGCCTGTGAAAGCGCTTCCAAGGAAGGGTGCTGGCTAGCAACAGCTTTCAGTGCTGGCACTTTTCATCTCCGAGCAATTGCTCGACGTTTGCAATTTCTCAGCTCGTGTCTACGAGACGGAAAGAGAAGGACCGTGACGTTTGGTGCGTAGAGAAGTGCAAAGCCCCAGTGTTACTGCGCCTGTGAAAGCGCTTCCAAGGAAGGGTGCTGGCTAGCAAGAGCTTTCAGTGCTGGCACTTTTCATCTCTGAGCAATTGCTCGACGTTTGCAATTTCTCACCTGAGCTCTCTTTAGAGTGCGCGAGAGGATGAGCAGAAGATGAGGTGGCTAGAGAAGCCCAGAGCCCCAGTGTTCTAAGGGCTACAAAAGCGCTTCAAGGAAGGGTGCTGGCTAGCAAGAGCTTTCAGTGCTGGCACTTTTCATCTCTGAGCAATTGCTCGACGTTTGCAATTTCTCACCTGAGCTCTCTTTAGAGTGCGCGAGAGGATGAGCAGAAGATGAGGTGGCTAGAGAAGCCCAGAGCCCCAGTCTTCTTAGGCCTACAAAAGCGCTTCCAAGGAAGGGTGCTGGCTAGCAACAGCTTTCAGTGCTGGCACTTTTCATCTCTGAGCAATTGCTCGACGTTTGCAATTTCTCAGCTCGTGTCTACGAGACGGAAAGAGAAGGACCGTGACTTTTGGTGGGTAGAGAAGCGCAAAGCCCCAGTGTTGCTGCGCCTGTGAAAGCGCTTCCAAGGAAGGGTGCTGGCTAGCAACAGCTTCCAGTGCTGGCACTTTTCATCTCTGAGCAATTGCTCGACGTTTGCAATTTCTCAGCTCGTGTCTACGAGACGGAAAGAGAAGGACCGTGACTTTTGGTGGGTAGAGAAGCGCAAAGCCCCAGTGTTGCTGCGCCTGTGAAAGCGCTTCCAAGGAAGGGTGCTGGCTAGCAAGAGCTTTCAGTGCTGGCACTTTTCATCTCTGAGCAATTGCTCGACGTTTGCAATTTCTCACCTGAGCTCTCTTTAGAGTGCGCGAGAGGATGAGCAGAAGATGAGGTGGCTAGAGAAGCCCAGAGCCCCAGTGTTCTAAGGGCTACAAAAGCGCTTCCAAGGAAGGGTGCTGGCTGGCAACAGCTTTCAGTGCTGGCACTTTTCATCTCTGAGCAATTGCTCGACGTTTGCAATTTCTCAGCTCGTGTCTACGAGACGGAAAGAGAAGGACCGTGACGTTTGGTGGCTAGAGAAGCGCAAAGCCCCAGTGTTGCTGCGCCTGTGAAAGCGCTTCCAAGGAAGGGTGCTGGCTAGCAAGAGCTTTCAGTGCTGGCACTTTTCATCTCTGAGCAATTGCTCGACGTTTGCAATTTCTCAGCTCGTGTCTACCGACGGAAAGAGAAGGACCGTGACGTTTGTTGGCTAGAGGAGCGCAAAGCCCCAGTGTTGCTGCGCCTGTGAAAGCGCTTCCAAGGAAGGGTGCTGGCTAGCAAGAGCTTTCAGTGCTGGCACTTTTCATCTCTGAGCAATTGCTCGACGTTTGCAATTTCTCAGCTCGTGTCTACCGACGGAAAGAGAAGGACCGTGACGTTTGTTGGCTAGAGGAGCGCAAAGCCCCAGTGTTGCTGCGCCTGTGAAAGCGCTTCCAAGGAAGGGTGCTGGCTAGCAACAGCTTTCAGTGCTGGCACTTTTCATCTCTGAGCAATTGCTCGACGTTTGCAATTTCTCACCTGAGCTCTCTTTAGAGTGCGCGAGAGGATGAGCAGAAGATGAGGTGGCTAGAGAAGCCCAGAGCCCCAGTGTTCTTAGGCCTACAAAAGCGCTTCCAAGGAAGGGTGCTGGGTAGCAAGAGCTTTCAGTGCTGGCACTTTTCATCTCAAAGCAATTGCTCGACGTTTGCAATTTCTCAGCTCGTGTCTACGAGACGGAAAGAGAATGACCGTGACGTTTGGTGGGTAGAGAAGCGCAAAGCCCCAGTGTTGCTGCGCCTGTGAAAGCGCTTCCAAGGAAGGGTGCTGGCTAGCAACAGCTTCCAGTGCTGGCACTTTTCATCTCTGAGCAATTGCTCGACGTTTGCAATTTCTCAGCTCGTGTCTACGAGACGGAAAGAGAAGGACCGTGACGTTTGGTGGCTAGAGAAGCGCAAAGCCCCAGTGTTGCTGCGCCTGTGAAAGCGTTTCCAAGGAAGGGTGCTGGCTAGCAACAGCTTTCAGTGCTGGCACTTTTCATCTCTGAGCAATTGCTCGACGTTTGCAATTTCTCAGCTCGTGTCTACGAGACGGAAAGAGAAGGACCGTGACGTTTGGTGCGTAGAGAAGTGCAAAGCCCCAGTGTTACTGCGCCTGTGAAAGCGCTTCCAAGGAAGGGTGCTGGCTAGCAAGAGCTTTCAGTGCTGGCACTTTTCATCTCTGAGCAATTGCTCGACGTTTGCAATTTCTCACCTGAGCTCTCTTTAGAGTGCGCGAGAGGATGAGCAGAAGATGAGGTGGCTAGAGAAGCCCAGAGCCCCAGTGTTCTAAGGCCTACAAAAGCGCTTCCAAGGAAGGGTGCTGGCTAGCAAGAGCTTTCAGTGCTGGCACTTTTCATCTCTGAGCAATTGCTCGACGTTTGCAATTTCTCACCTGAGCTCTCTTTAGACTGCGCGAGAGGATGAGCAGAAGATTAGGTGGCTAGAGAAGCCCAGAGCCCCAGTCTTCTTAGGCCTACAAAAGCGCTTCCAAGGAAGGGTGCTGGCTAGCAACAGCTTTCAGTGCTGGCACTTTTCATCTCTGAGCAATTGCTCAACGTTTGCAATTTCTCAGCTCGTGTCTACGAGACGGAAAGAGAAGGACCGTGACTTTTGGTGGGTAGAGAAGCGCAAAGCCCCAGTGTTGCTGCGCCTGTGAAAGCGCTTCCAAGGAAGGGTGCTGGCTAGCAACAGCTTCCAGTGCTGGCACTTTTCATCTCTGAGCAATTGCTCGACGTTTGCAATTTCTCAGCTCGTGTCTACGAGACGGAAAGAGAAGGACCGTGACGTTTGGCGGCTAGAGAAGCGCAAAGCCCCAGTGTTGCTGCGCCTGTGAAAGCGCTTCCAAGGAAGGGTGCTGTCTAGCAAGAGCTTTCAGTGCTGGCACTTTTCATCTCTGAGCAATTGCTCGACGTTTGCAATTTCTCACCTGAGCTCTCTTTAGAGTGCGCGAGAGGATGAGCAGAAGATGAGGTGGCTAGAGAAGCCCAGAGCCCCAGTCTTCTTAGGCCTACAAAAGCGCTTCCAAGGAAGGGGGCTGGCTAGCAACAGCTTTCAGTGCTGGCACTTTTCATCTCTGAGCAATTGCTCGACGTTTGCAATTTCTCAGCTCGTGTCTACGAGACGGAAAGAGAATGACCGTGACGTTTGGTGGCTAGAGAAGCGCAAAGCCCCAGTGTTGCTGCGCCTGTGAAAGCGCTTCCAAGGAAGGGTGCTGGCTAGCAAGAGCTTTCAGTGCTGGCACTTTTCATCTCTGAGCAATTGCTCGACGTTTGCAATTTCTCACCTGAGCTCTCTTTAGAGTGCGCGAGAGGATGAGCAGAAGATGAGGTGGCTAGAGAAGCACAGAGCCCCAGTGTTCTAAGGGCTACAAAAGCGCTTCCAAGGAAGGGGGCTGGCTAGCAAGAGCTTTCAGTGCTGGCACTTTTCATCTCTGAGCAATTGCTGGACGTTTGCAATTTCTCAGCTCGTGTCTACGAGACGGAAAGAGAAGGACCGTGACGTTTGGTGGCTAGAGAAGCGCAAAGCCCCAGTTTTGCTGCGCCTGTGAAAGCGCTTCCAAGGAAGGGTGCTGGCTAGCAAGAGCTTTCAGTGCTGGCACTTTTCATCTCTGAGCAATTGCTCGACGTTTGCAATTTCTCACCTGAGCTCTCTTTAGAGTGCGCGAGAGGATGAGCAGAAGATGAGGTGGCTAGAGAAGCACAGAGCCCCAGTGTTCTAAGGGCTACAAAAGCGCTTCCAAGGAAGGGGGCTGGCTAGCAAGAGCTTTCAGTGCTGGCACTTTTCATCTCGGAGCAATTGCTGGACGTTTGCAATTTCTCAGCTCGTGTCTACGAGACGGAAAGAGAAGGACCGTGACATTTGGTGCGTATAGATGCGCAAAGCCCCAGTGTTGCTGCGCCTGTGAAAGCGCTTCCAAGGAAGGGTGCTGGCTAGCAAGAGCTTTCAGTGCTGGCACTTTTCATCTCTGAGCAATTGCTCGACGTTTGCAATTTCTCACCTGAGCTCTCTTTAGAGTGCGCGAGAGGATGAGCAGAAGATGAGGTGGCTAGAGAAGCCCAGAGCCCCAGTGTTCTTAGGCCTACAAAAGCGCTTCAAGGAAGGGTGCTGGCTAGCAAGAGCTTTCAGTGCTGGCACTTTTCATCTCTGAGCAATTGCTCGACGTTTGCAATTTCTCACCTGAGCTCTCTTTAGAGTGCGCGAGAGGATGAGCAGAAGATGAGGTGGCTAGAGAAGCCCAGAGCCCCAGTCTTCTTAGGCCTACAAAAGCGCTTCCAAGGAAGGGTGCTGGCTAGCAACAGCTTTCAGTGCTGGCACTTTTCATCTCTGAGCAATTGCTCGACGTTTGCAATTTCTCAGCTCGTGTCTACGAGACGGAAAGAGAAGGACCGTGACTTTTGGTGGGTAGAGAAGCGCAAAGCCCCAGTGTTGCTGCGCCTGTGAAAGCGCTTCCAAGGAAGGGTGCTGGCTAGCAACAGCTTCCAGTGCTGGCACTTTTCATCTCTGAGCAATTGCTCGACGTTTGCAATTTCTCAGCTCGTGTCTACGAGACGGAAAGAGAAGGACCGTGACATTTGGTGCGTATAGAAGCGCAAAGCCCCAGTGTTGCTGCGCCTGTGAAAGCGCTTCCAAGGAAGGGTGCTGGCTAGCAAGAGCTTTCAGTGCTGGCACTTTTCATCTCTGAGCAATTGCTCGACGTTTGCAATTTCTCACCTGAGCTCTCTTTAGAGTGCGCGAGAGGATGAGCAGAAGATGAGGTGGCTAGAGAAGCCCAGAGCCCCAGTGTTCTAAGGGCTACGAAAGCGCTTCCAAGGAAGGGTGCTGGCTGGCAACAGCTTTCAGTGCTGGCACTTTTCATCTCTGAGCAATTGCTCGACGTTTGCAATTTCTCAGCTCGTGTCTACGAGACGGAAAGAGAAGGACCGTGACGTTTGGTGGCTAGAGAAGCGCAAAGCCCCAGTGTTGCTGCGCCTGTGAAAGCGCTTCCAAGGAAGGGTGCTGGCTAGCAAGAGCTTTCAGTGCTGGCACTTTTCATCTCTGAGCAATTGCTCGACGTTTGCAATTTCTCAGCTCGTGTCTACCGACGGAAAGAGAAGGACCGTGACGTTTGTTGGCTAGAGGAGCGCAAAGCCCCAGTGTTGCTGCGCCTGTGAAAGCGCTTCCAAGGAAGGGTGCTGGCTAGCAAGAGCTTTCAGTGCTGGCACTTTTCATCTCTGAGCAATTGCTCGACGTTTGCAATTTCTCAGCTCGTGTCTACCGACGGAAAGAGAAGGACCGTGACGTTTGTTGGCTAGAGGAGCGCAAAGCCCCAGTGTTGCTGCGCCTGTGAAAGCGCTTCCAAGGAAGGGTGCTGGCTAGCAAGAGCTTTCAGTGCTGGCACTTTTCATCTCTGAGCAATTGCTCGACGTTTGCAATTTCTCACCTGAGCTCTCTTTAGAGTGCGCGAGAGGATGAGCAGAAGATGAGGTGGCTAGAGAAGCCCAGAGCCCCAGTGTTCTTAGGCCTACAAAAGCGCTTCCAAGGAAGGGTGCTGGCTAGCAAGAGCTTTCAGTGCTGGCACTTTTCATCTCAAAGCAATTGCTCGACGTTTGCAATTTCTCAGCTCGTGTCTACGAGACGGAAAGAGAATGACCGTGACGTTTGGTGGGTAGAGAAGTGCAAAGCCCCAGTGTTGCTGCGCCTGTGAAAGCGCTTCCAAGGAAGGGTGCTGGCTAGCAACAGCTTCCAGTGCTGGCACTTTTCATCTCTGAGCAATTGCTCGACGTTTGCAATTTCTCAGCTCGTGTCTACGAGACGGAAAGAGAAGGACCGTGACGTTTGGTGGCTAGAGAAGCGCAAAGCCCCAGTGTTGCTGCGCCTGTGAAAGCGTTTCCAAGGAAGGGTGCTGGCTAGCAACAGCTTTCAGTGCTGGCACTTTTCATCTCTGAGCAATTGCTCGACGTTTGCAATTTCTCAGCTCGTGTCTACGAGACGGAAAGAGAAGGACCGTGACGTTTGGTGCGTAGAGAAGTGCAAAGCCCCAGTGTTACTGCGCCTGTGAAAGCGCTTCCAAGGAAGGGTGCTGGCTAGCAAGAGCTTTCAGTGCTGGCACTTTTCATCTCTGAGCAATTGCTCGACGTTTGCAATTTCTCACCTGAGCTCTCTTTAGAGTGCGCGAGAGGATGAGCAGAAGATGAGGTGGCTAGAGAAGCCCAGAGCCCCAGTGTTCTAAGGCCTACAAAAGCGCTTCCAAGGAAGGGTGCTGGCTAGCAAGAGCTTTCAGTGCTGGCACTTTTCATCTCTGAGCAATTGCTCGACGTTTGCAATTTCTCACCTGAGCTCTCTTTAGAGTGCGCGAGAGGATGAGCAGAAGATTAGGTGGCTAGAGAAGCCCAGAGCCCCAGTCTTCTTAGGCCTACAAAAGCGCTTCCAAGGAAGGGTGCTGGCTAGCAACAGCTTTCAGTGCTGGCACTTTTCATCTCTGAGCAATTGCTGGACGTTTGCAATTTCTCAGCTCGTGTCTACGAGACGGAAAGAGAAGGACCGTGACTTTTGGTGGGTAGAGAAGCGCAAAGCCCCAGTGTTGCTGCGCCTGTGAAAGCGCTTCCAAGGAAGGGTGCTGGCTAGCAACAGCTTCCAGTGCTGGCACTTTTCATCTCTGAGCAATTGCTCGACGTTTGCAATTTCTCAGCTCGTGTCTACGAGACGGAAAGAGAAGGACCGTGACGTTTGGCGGCTAGAGAAGCGCAAAGCCCCAGTGTTGCTGCGCCTGTGAAAGCGCTTCCAAGGAAGGGTGCTGTCTAGCAAGAGCTTTCAGTGCTGGCACTTTTCATCTCTGAGCAATTGCTCGACGTTTGCAATTTCTCACCTGAGCTCTCTTTAGAGTGCGCGAGAGGATGAGCAGAAGATGAGGTGGCTAGAGAAGCCCAGAGCCCCAGTCTTCTTAGGCCTACAAAAGCGCTTCCAAGGAAGGGGGCTGGCTAGCAACAGCTTTCAGTGCTGGCACTTTTCATCTCTGAGCAATTGCTCGACGTTTGCAATTTCTCAGCTCGTGTCTACGAGACGGAAAGAGAATGACCGTGACGTTTGGTGGGTAGAGAAGCGCAAAGCCCCAGTGTTGCTGCGCCTGTGAAAGCGCTTCCAAGGAAGGGTGCTGGCTAGCAAGAGCTTTCAGTGCTGGCACTTTTCATCTCTGAGCAATTGCTCGACGTTTGCAATTTCTCACCTGAGCTCTCTTTAGAGTGCGCGAGAGGATGAGCAGAAGATGAGGTGGCTAGAGAAGCACAGAGCCCCAGTGTTCTAAGGGCTACAAAAGCGCTTCCAAGGAAGGGGGCTGGCTAGCAAGAGCTTTCAGTGCTGGCACTTTTCATCTCTGAGCAATTGCTGGACGTTTGCAATTTCTCAGCTCGTGTCTACGAGACGGAAAGAGAAGGACCGTGACGTTTGGTGGCTAGAGAAGCGCAAAGCCCCAGTTTTGCTGCGCCTGTGAAAGCGCTTCCAAGGAAGGGTGCTGGCTAGCAAGAGCTTTCAGTGCTGGCACTTTTCATCTCTGAGCAATTGCTCGACGTTTGCAATTTCTCACCTGAGCTCTCTTTAGAGTGCGCGAGAGGATGAGCAGAAGATGAGGTGGCTAGAGAAGCACAGAGCCCCAGTGTTCTAAGGGCTACAAAAGCGCTTCCAAGGAAGGGTGCTGGCTAGCAAGAGCTTTCAGTGCTGGCACTTTTCATCTCGGAGCAATTGCTCGACGTTTGCAATTTCTCAGCTCGTGTCTACGAGACGGAAAGAGAAGGACCGTGACATTTGGTGCGTATAGATGCGCAAAGCCCCAGTGTTGCTGCGCCTGTGAAAGCGCTTCCAAGGAAGGGTGCTGGCTAGCAAGAGCTTTCAGTGCTGGCACTTTTCATCTCTGAGCAATTGCTCGACGTTTGCAATTTCTCACCTGAGCTCTCTTTAGAGTGCGCGAGAGGATGAGCAGAAGATGAGGTGGCTAGAGAAGCCCAGAGCCCCAGTGTTCTTAGGCCTACAAAAGCGCTTCCAAGGAAGGGTGCTGGCTAGCAACAGCTTTCAGTGCTGGCACTTTTCATCTCTGAGCAATTGCTCGACGTTTGCAATTTCTCAGCTCGTGTCTACGAGACGAAAAGAGAAGGACCGTGACATTTGGTGCGTATAGAAGTGCAAAGCCCCAGTGTTGCTGCGCCTGTGAAAGCGCTTCCAAGGAAGGGTGCTGGCTAGCAACAGCTTTCAGTGCTGGCACTTTTCATCTCTGAGCAATTGCTCGACGTTTGCAATTTCTCAGCTCGTGTCTACGAGACGGAAAGAGAAGGACTGTGACGTTTGGTGGGTAGAGAAGCGCAAAGCCCCAGTGTTGCTGCGCCTGTGAAAGCGCTTCCAAGGAAGGGTGCTGGCTAGCAAGAGCTTTCAGTGCTGGCACTTTTCATCTCTAAGCAATTGCTCGACGTTTGCAATTTCTCACCTGAGCTCTCTTTAGAGTGCGCGAGAGGATGAGCAGAAGATGAGGTGGCTAGAGAAGCACAGAGCCCCAGTGTTCTAAGGGCTACAAAAGCGCTTCCAAGGAAGGGGGCTGGCTAGCAAGAGCTTTCAGTGCTGGCACTTTTCATCTCTGAGCAATTGCTCGACGTTTGCAATTTCTCAGCTCGTGTCTACGAGACGGAAAGAGAAGGACCGTGACATTTGGTGCGTATAGAAGCGCAAAGCCCCAGTGTTGCTGCGCCTGTGAAAGCGCTTCCAAGGAAGGGTGCTGGCTAGCAACAGCTTTCAGTGCTGGCACTTTTCATCTCTGAGCAATTGCTCGACGTTTGCAATTTCTCACCTGAGCTCTCTTTAGAGTGCGCGAGAGGATGAGCAGAAGATTAGGTGGCTAGAGAAGCCCAGAGCCCCAGTGTTCTTAGGCCTATAAAAGCGCTTCCAAGGAAGGGTGCTGGCTAGCAAGAGCTTTCAGTGCTGGCACTTTTCATCTCTGAGCAATTGCTCGACGTTTGCAATTTCTCAGCTCGTGTCTACGAGACGGAAAGAGAATGACTGTGACGTTTGGTGGGTAGAGAAGCGCAAAGCCCCAGTGTTGCTGCGCCTGTGAAAGCGCTTCCAAGGAAGGGTGCTGGCTAGCAACAGCTTTCAGTGCTGGCACTTTTCATCTCCGAGCAATTGCTCGACGTTTGCAATTTCTCAGCTCGTGTCTACGAGACGGAAAGAGAAGGACCGTGACGTTTGGTGCGTAGAGAAGTGCAAAGCCCCAGTGTTACTGCGCCTGTGAAAGCGCTTCCAAGGAAGGGTGCTGGCTAGCAAGAGCTTTCAGTGCTGGCACTTTTCATCTCGGAGCAATTGCTCGACGTTTGCAATTTCTCACCTGAGCTCTCTTTAGAGTGCGCGAGAGGATGAGCAGAAGATGAGGTGGCTAGAGAAGCCCAGAGCCCCAGTGTTCTAAGGGCTACAAAAGCGCTTCCAAGGAAGGGTGCTGGCTAGCAAGAGCTTTCAGTGCTGGCACTTTTCATCTCTGAGCAATTGCTCGACGTTTGCAATTTCTCACCTGAGCTCTCTTTAGAGTGCGCGAGAGGATGAGCAGAAGATGAGGTGGCTAGAGAAGCCCAGAGCCCCAGTCTTCTTAGGCCTACAAAAGCGCTTCCAAGGAAGGGTGCTGGCTAGCAACAGCTTTCAGTGCTGGCACTTTTCATCTCTGAGCAATTGCTCGACGTTTGCAATTTCTCAGCTCGTGTCTACGAGACGGAAAGAGAAGGACCGTGACTTTTGGTGGGTAGAGAAGCGCAAAGCCCCAGTGTTTCTGCGCCTGTGAAAGCGCTTCCAAGGAAGGGTGCTGGCTAGCAACAGCTTCCAGTGCTGGCACTTTTCATCTCTGAGCAATTGCTCGACGTTTGCAATTTCTCAGCTCGTGTCTACGAGACGGAAAGAGAAGGACCGTGACATTTGGTGCGTATAGAAGCGCAAAGCCCCAGTGTTGCTGCGCCTGTGAAAGCGCTTCCAAGGAAGGGTGCTGGCTAGCAAGAGCTTTCAGTGCTGGCACTTTTCATCTCTGAGCAATTGCTCGACGTTTGCAATTTCTCACCTGAGCTCTCTTTAGAGTGCGCGCGAGGATGAGCAGAAGATGAGGTGGCTAGAGAAGCCCAGAGCCCCAGTGTTCTTAGGCCAACAAAAGCGCTTCCAAGGAAGGGTGCTGGCTGGCAACAGCTTTCAGTGCTGGCACTTTTCATCTCTGAGCAATTGCTCGACGTTTGCAATTTCTCAGCTCGTGTCTACGAGACGGAAAGAGAAGGACCGTGACGTTTGTTGGCTAGAGAAGCGCAAAGCCCCAGTGTTGCTGCGCCTGTGAAAGCGCTTCCAAGGAAGGGTGCTGGCTAGCAAGAGCTTTCAGTGCTGGCACTTTTCATCTCTGAGCAATTGCTCGACGTTTGCAATTTCTCAGCTCGTGTCTACCGACGGAAAGAGAAGGACCGTGACGTTTGTTGGCTAGAGGAGCGCAAAGCCCCAGTGTTGCTGCGCCTGTGAAAGCGCTTCCAAGGAAGGGTGCTGGCTAGCAACAGCTTTCAGTGCTGGCACTTTTCATCTCTGAGCAATTGCTCGACGTTTGCAATTTCTCAGCTCGTGTCTACCGACGGAAAGAGAAGGACCGTGACGTTTGTTGGCTAGAGGAGCGCAAAGCCCCAGTGTTGCTGCGCCTGTGAAAGCGCTTCCAAGGAAGGGGGCTGGCTAGCAAGAGCTTTCAGTGCTGGCACTTTTCATCTCTGAGCAATTGCTCGACGTTTGCAATTTCTCACCTGAGCTCTCTTCAGAGTGCGCGAGAGGATGAGCAGAAGATGAGGTGGCTAGAGAAGCCCAGAGCCCCAGTGTTCTTAGGCCTACAAAAGCGCTTCCAAGGAAGGGTGCTGGCTAGCAAGAGCTTTCAGTGCTGGCACTTTTCATCTCTGAGCAATTGCTCGACGTTTGCAATTTCTCAGCTCGTGTCTACGAGACGAAAAGAGAAGGACCGTGACATTTGGTGCGTATAGAAGTGCAAAGCCCCAGTGTTGCTGCGCCTGTGAAAGCGCTTCCAAGGAAGGGTGCTGGCTAGCAACAGCTTTCAGTGCTGGCACTTTTCATCTCTGAGCAATTGCTCGACGTTTGCAATTTCTCAGCTCGTGTCTACGAGACGGAAAGAGAAGGACTGTGACGTTTGGTGGGTAGAGAAGCGCAAAGCCCCAGTGTTGCTGCGCCTGTGAAAGCGCTTCCAAGGAAGGGTGCTGGCTAGCAACAGCTTTCAGTGCTGGCACTTTTCATCTCTAAGCAATTGCTCGACGTTTGCAATTTCTCACCTGAGCTCTCTTTAGAGTGCGCGAGAGGATGAGCAGAAGATGAGGTGGCTAGAGAAGCACAGAGCCCCAGTGTTCTAAGGGCTACAAAAGCGCTTCCAAGGAAGGGGGCTGGCTAGCAAGAGCTTTCAGTGCTGGCACTTTTCATCTCTGAGCAATTGCTCGACGTTTGCAATTTCTCAGCTCGTGTCTACGAGACGGAAAGAGAAGGACCGTGACATTTGGTGCGTATAGAAGCGCAAAGCCCCAGTGTTGCTGCGCCTGTGAAAGCGCTTCCAAGGAAGGGTGCTGGCTAGCAACAGCTTTCAGTGCTGGCACTTTTCATCTCTGAGCAATTGCTCGACGTTTGCAATTTCTCACCTGAGCTCTCTTTAGAGTGCGCGAGAGGATGAGCAGAAGATGAGGTGGCTAGAGAAGCCCAGAGCCCCAGTGTTCTTAGGCCTATAAAAGCGCTTCCAAGGAAGGGTGCTGGCTAGCAAGAGCTTTCAGTGCTGGCACTTTTCATCTCTGAGCAATTGCTCGACGTTTGCAATTTCTCAGCTCGTGTCTACGAGACGGAAAGAGAAGGACCGTGACATTTGGTGCGTATAGAAGTGCAAAGCCCCAGTGTTGCTGCGCCTGTGAAAGCGCTTCCAAGGAAGGGTGCTGGCTAGCAACAGCTTTCAGTGCTGGCACTTTTCATCTCTGAGCAATTGCTCGACGTTTGCAATTTCTCAGCTCGTGTCTACGAGACGGAAAGAGAAGGACCGTGACGTTTGGTGGGTAGAGAAGCGCAAAGCCCCAGTGTTGCTGCGCCTGTGAAAGCGCTTCCAAGGAAGGGTGCTGGCTAGCAACAGCTTTCAGTGCTGGCACTTTTCATCTCCGAGCAATTGCTCGACGTTTGCAATTTCTCAGCTCGTGTCTACGAGACGGAAAGAGAAGGACCGTGACGTTTGGTGCGTAGAGAAGTGCAAAGCCCCAGTGTTACTGCGCCTGTGAAAGCGCTTCCAAGGAAGGGTGCTGGCTAGCAAGAGCTTTCAGTGCTGGCACTTTTCATCTCTGAGCAATTGCTGGACGTTTGCAATTTCTCACCTGAGCTCTCTTTAGAGTGCGCGAGAGGATGAGCAGAAGATGAGGTGGCTAGAGAAGCCCAGAGCCCCAGTGTTCTAAGGGCTACAAAAGCGCTTCCAAGGAAGGGTGCTGGCTAGCAAGAGCTTTCAGTGCTGGCACTTTTCATCTCTGAGCAATTGCTCGACGTTTGCAATTTCTCACCTGAGCTCTCTTTAGAGTGCGCGAGAGGATGAGCAGAAGATGAGGTGGCTAGAGAAGCCCAGAGCCCCAGTCTTCTTAGGCCTACAAAAGCGCTTCCAAGGAAGGGTGCTGGCTAGCAACAGCTTCCAGTGCTGGCACTTTTCATCTCTGAGCAATTGCTCGACGTTTGCAATTTCTCAGCTCGTGTCTACGAGACGGAAAGAGAAGGACCGTGACTTTTGGTGGGTAGAGAAGCGCAAAGCCCCAGTGTTGCTGCGCCTGTGAAAGCGCTTCCAAGGAAGGGTGCTGGCTAGCAACAGCTTCCAGTGCTGGCACTTTTCATCTCTGAGCAATTGCTCGACGTTTGCAATTTCTCAGCTCGTGTCTACGAGACGGAAAGAGAAGGACCGTGACATTTGGTGCGTATAGAAGCGCAAAGCCCCAGTGTTGCTGCGCCTGTGAAAGCGCTTCCAAGGAAGGGTGCTGGCTAGCAAGAGCTTTCAGTGCTGGCACTTTTCATCTCTGAGCAATTGCTCGACGTTTGCAATTTCTCACCTGAGCTCTCTTTAGAGTGCGCGAGAGGATGAGCAGAAGATGAGGTGGCTAGAGAAGCCCAGAGCCCCAGTGTTCTTAGGCCAACAAAAGCGCTTCCAAGGAAGGGTGCTGGCTGGCAACAGCTTTCAGTGCTGGCACTTTTCATCTCTGAGCAATTGCTCGACGTTTGCAATTTCTCAGCTCGTGTCTACGAGACGAAAAGAGAAGGACCATGACGTTTGGTGGCTAGAGAAGCGCAAAGCCCCAGTGTTGCTGCGCCTGTGAAAGCGCTTCCAAGGAAGGGTGCTGGCTAGCAAGAGCTTTCAGTGCTGGCACTTTTCATCTCTGAGCAATTGCTCGACGTTTGCAATTTCTCAGCTCGTGTCTACCGACGGAAAGAGAAGGACCGTGACGTTTGTTGGCTAGAGGAGCGCAAAGCCCCAGTGTTGCTGCGCCTGTGAAAGCGCTTCCAAGGAAGGGTGCTGGCTAGCAACAGCTTTCAGTGCTGGCACTTTTCATCTCTGAGCAATTGCTCGACGTTTGCAATTTCTCAGCTCGTGTCTACCGACGGAAAGAGAAGGACCGTGACGTTTGTTGGCTAGAGGAGCGCAAAGCCCCAGTGTTGCTGCGCCTGTGAAAGCGCTTCCAAGGAAGGGGGCTGGCTAGCAAGAGCTTTCAGTGCTGGCACTTTTCATCTCTGAGCAATTGCTCGACGTTTGCAATTTCTCACCTGAGCTCTCTTCAGAGTGCGCGAGAGGATGAGCAGAAGATGAGGTGGCTAGAGAAGCCCAGAGCCCCAGTGTTCTTAGGCCTACAAAAGCGCTTCCAAGGAAGGGTGCTGGCTAGCAAGAGCTTTCAGTGCTGGCACTTTTCATCTCTGAGCAATTGCTCGACGTTTGCAATTTCTCAGCTCGTGTCTACGAGACGGAAAGAGAATGACCGTGACGTTTGGTGGGTAGAGAAGCGCAAAGCCCCAGTGTTGCTGCGCCTGTGAAAGCGCTTCCAAGGAAGGGTGCTGGCTAGCAACAGCTTCCAGTGCTGGCACTTTTCATCTCTGAGCAATTGCTCGACGTTTGCAATTTCTCAGCTCGTGTCTAGGAGACGGAAAGAGAAGGACCGTGACATTTGGTGCGTATAGAAGCGCAAAGCCCCAGTGTTGCTGCGCCTGTGAAAGCGCTTCCAAGGAAGGGTGCTGGCTAGCAACAGCTTTCAGTGCTGGCACTTTTCATCTCTGAGCAATTGCTCGATGTTTGCAATTTCTCACCTGAGCTCTCTTTAGAGTGCGCGAGAGGATGAGCAGAAGATGAGGTGGCTAGAGAAGCCCAGAGCCCCAGTGTTCTTAGGCCTATAAAAGCGCTTCCAAGGAAGGGTGCTGGCTAGCAAGAGCTTTCAGTGCTGGCACTTTTCATCTCCGAGCAATTGCTGGACGTTTGCAATTTCTCAGCTCGTGTCTAGGAGACGGAAAGAGAAGGACCGTGACGTTTGGTGGGTAGAGAAGCGCAAAGCCCCAGTGTTGCTGCGCCTGTGAAAGCGCTTCCAAGGAAGGGTGCTGGCTAGCAAGAGCTTTCAGTGCTGGCACTTTTCATCTCTGAGCAATTGCTCGACGTTTGCAATTTCTCAGCTCGTGTCTACGAGACGGAAAGAGAAGGACCGTGACGTTTGGTGGCTAGAGAAGCGCAAAGCCCCAGTGTTGCTGCGCCTGTGAAAGCGTTTCCAAGGAAGGGTGCTGGCTAGCAAGAGCTTTCAGTGCTGGCACTTTTCATCTCTGAGCAATTGCTCGACGTTTGCAATTTCTCAGCTCGTGTCTACGAGACGGAAAGAGAAGGACCGTGACATTTGGTGCGTATAGAAGCGCAAAGCCCCAGTGTTGCTGCGCCTGTGAAAGCGCTTCCAAGGAAGGGTGCTGGCTAGCAACAGCTTTCAGTGCTGGCACTTTTCATCTCTGAGCAATTGCTCGACGTTTGCAATTTCTCACCTGAGCTCTCTTTAGAGTGCGCGAGAGGATGAGCAGAAGATGAGGTGGCTAGAGAAGCCCAGAGCCCCAGTGTTCTTAGGCCTATAAAAGCGCTTCCAAGGAAGGGTGCTGGCTAGCAAGAGCTTTCAGTGCTGGCACTTTTCATCTCTGAGCAATTGCTCGACGTTTGCAATTTCTCAGCTCGTGTCTACGAGACGGAAAGAGAAGGACCGTGACATTTGGTGCGTATAGAAGTGCAAAGCCCCAGTGTTGCTGCGCCTGTGAAAGCGCTTCCAAGGAAGGGTGCTGGCTAGCAACAGCTTTCAGTGCTGGCACTTTTCATCTCTGAGCAATTGCTCGACGTTTGCAATTTCTCAGCTCGTGTCTACGAGACGGAAAGAGAAGGACCGTGACGTTTGGTGGGTAGAGAAGCGCAAAGCCCCAGTGTTGCTGCGCCTGTGAAAGCGCTTCCAAGGAAGGGTGCTGGCTAGCAACAGCTTTCAGTGCTGGCACTTTTCATCTCCGAGCAATTGCTCGACGTTTGCAATTTCTCAGCTCGTGTCTACGAGACGGAAAGAGAAGGACCGTGACGTTTGGTGCGTAGAGAAGTGCAAAGCCCCAGTGTTACTGCGCCTGTGAAAGCGCTTCCAAGGAAGGGTGCTGGCTAGCAAGAGCTTTCAGTGCTGGCACTTTTCATCTCTGAGCAATTGCTCGACGTTTGCAATTTCTCACCTGAGCTCTCTTTAGAGTGCGCGAGAGGATGAGCAGAAGATGAGGTGGCTAGAGAAGCCCAGAGCCCCAGTGTTCTAAGGGCTACAAAAGCGCTTCCAAGGAAGGGTGCTGGCTAGCAAGAGCTTTCAGTGCTGGCACTTTTCATCTCTGAGCAATTGCTCGACGTTTGCAATTTCTCACCTGAGCTCTCTTTAGAGTGCGCGAGAGGATGAGCAGAAGATGAGGTGGCTAGAGAAGCCCAGAGCCCCAGTCTTCTTAGGCCTACAAAAGCGCTTCCAAGGAAGGGTGCTGGCTAGCAACAGCTTCCAGTGCTGGCACTTTTCATCTCTGAGCAATTGCTCGACGTTTGCAATTTCTCAGCTCGTGTCTACGAGACGGAAAGAGAAGGACCGTGACTTTTGGTGGGTAGAGAAGCGCAAAGCCCCAGTGTTGCTGCGCCTGTGAAAGCGCTTCCAAGGAAGGGTGCTGGCTAGCAACAGCTTCCAGTGCTGGCACTTTTCATCTCTGAGCAATTGCTCGACGTTTGCAATTTCTCAGCTCGTGTCTACGAGACGGAAAGAGAAGGACCGTGACATTTGGTGCGTATAGAAGCGCAAAGCCCCAGTGTTGCTGCGCCTGTGAAAGCGCTTCCAAGGAAGGGTGCTGGCTAGCAAGAGCTTTCAGTGCTGGCACTTTTCATCTCTGAGCAATTGCTCGACGTTTGCAATTTCTCACCTGAGCTCTCTTTAGAGTGCGCGAGAGGATGAGCAGAAGATGAGGTGGCTAGAGAAGCCCAGAGCCCCAGTGTTCTTAGGCCAACAAAAGCGCTTCCAAGGAAGGGGGCTGGCTGGCAACAGCTTTCAGTGCTGGCACTTTTCATCTCTGAGCAATTGCTCGACGTTTGCAATTTCTCAGCTCGTGTCTACGAGACGGAAAGAGAAGGACCATGACGTTTGGTGGCTAGAGAAGCGCAAAGCCCCAGTGTTGCTGTGCCTGTGAAAGCGCTTCCAAGGAAGGGTGCTGGCTAGCAAGAGCTTTCAGTGCTGGCACTTTTCATCTCTGAGCAATTGCTCGACGTTTGCAATTTCTCAGCTCGTGTCTACCGACGGAAAGAGAAGGACCGTGACGTTTGTTGGCTAGAGGAGCGCAAAGCCCCAGTGTTGCTGCGCCTGTGAAAGCGCTTCCAAGGAAGGGTGCTGGCTAGCAACAGCTTTCAGTGCTGGCACTTTTCATCTCTGAGCAATTGCTCGACGTTTGCAATTTCTCAGCTCGTGTCTACCGACGGAAAGAGAAGGACCGTGACGTTTGTTGGCTAGAGGAGCGCAAAGCCCCAGTGTTGCTGCGCCTGTGAAAGCGCTTCCAAGGAAGGGGGCTGGCTAGCAAGAGCTTTCAGTGCTGGCACTTTTCATCTCTGAGCAATTGCTCGACGTTTGCAATTTCTCACCTGAGCTCTCTTCAGAGTGCGCGAGAGGATGAGCAGAAGATGAGGTGGCTAGAGAAGCCCAGAGCCCCAGTGTTCTTAGGCCTACAAAAGCGCTTCCAAGGAAGGGTGCTGGCTAGCAAGAGCTTTCAGTGCTGGCACTTTTCATCTCTGAGCAATTGCTCGACGTTTGCAATTTCTCAGCTCGTGTCTACGAGACGGAAAGAGAATGACCGTGACGTTTGGTGGGTAGAGAAGCGCAAAGCCCCAGTGTTGCTGCGCCTGTGAAAGCGCTTCCAAGGAAGGGTGCTGGCTAGCAACAGCTTCCAGTGCTGGCACTTTTCATCTCTGAGCAATTGCTCGACGTTTGCAATTTCTCAGCTCGTGTCTAGGAGACGGAAAGAGAAGGACCGTGACATTTGGTGCGTATAGAAGCGCAAAGCCCCAGTGTTGCTGCGCCTGTGAAAGCGCTTCCAAGGAAGGGTGCTGGCTAGCAACAGCTTTCAGTGCTGGCACTTTTCATCTCTGAGCAATTGCTCGATGTTTGCAATTTCTCACCTGAGCTCTCTTTAGAGTGCGCGAGAGGATGAGCAGAAGATGAGGTGGCTAGAGAAGCCCAGAGCCCCAGTCTTCTTAGGCCTATAAAAGCGCTTCCAAGGAAGGGTGCTGGCTAGCAACAGCTTTCAGTGCTGGCACTTTTCATCTCCGAGCAATTGCTGGACGTTTGCAATTTCTCAGCTCGTGTCTAGGAGACGGAAAGAGAAGGACCGTGACGTTTGGTGGGTAGAGAAGCGCAAAGCCCCAGTGTTGCTGCGCCTGTGAAAGCGCTTCCAAGGAAGGGTGCTGGCTAGCAAGAGCTTTCAGTGCTGGCACTTTTCATCTCTGAGCAATTGCTCGACGTTTGCAATTTCTCAGCTCGTGTCTACGAGACGGAAAGAGAAGGACCGTGACGTTTGGTGGCTAGAGAAGCGCAAAGCCCCAGTGTTGCTGCGCCTGTGAAAGCGTTTCCAAGGAAGGGTGCTGGCTAGCAAGAGCTTTCAGTGCTGGCACTTTTCATCTCTGAGCAATTGCTCGACGTTTGCAATTTCTCAGCTCGTGTCTACGAGACGGAAAGAGAAGGACCGTGACGTTTGGTGCGTAGAGAAGTGCAAAGCCCCAGTGTTACTGCGCCTGTGAAAGCGCTTCCAAGGAAGGGTGCTGGCTAGCAACAGCTTTCAGTGCTGGCACTTTTCATCTCTGAGCAATTGCTCGACGTTTGCAATTTCTCACCTGAGCTCTCTTTAGAGTGCGCGAGAGGATGAGCAGAAGATGAGGTGGCTAGAGAAGCCCAGAGCCCCAGTGTTCTAAGGGCTACAAAAGCGCTTCCAAGGAAGGGTGCTGGCTAGCAAGAGCTTTCAGTGCTGGCACTTTTCATCTCTGAGCAATTGCTCGACGTTTGCAATTTCTCACCTGAGCTCTCTTTAGAGTGCGCGAGAGGATGAGCAGAAGATGAGGTGGCTAGAGAAGCCCAGAGCCCCAGTCTTCTTAGGCCTACAAAAGCGCTTCCAAGGAAGGGTGCTGGCTAGCAACAGCTTTCAGTGCTGGCACTTTTCATCTCTGAGCAATTGCTCGACGTTTGCAATTTCTCAGCTCGTGTCTACGAGACGGAAAGAGAAGGACCGTGACTTTTGGTGGGTAGAGAAGCGCAAAGCCCCAGTGTTGCTGCGCCTGTGAAAGCGCTTCCAAGGAAGGGTGCTGGCTAGCAACAGCTTCCAGTGCTGGCACTTTTCATCTCTGAGCAATTGCTCGACGTTTGCAATTTCTCAGCTCGTGTCTACGAGACGGAAAGAGAAGGACCGTGACGTTTGGCGGCTAGAGAAGCGCAAAGCCCCAGTGTTGCTGTGCCTACAAAAGCGCTTCCAAGGAAGGGTGCTGGCTAGCAAGAGCTTTCAGTGCTGGCACTTTTCATCTCTGAGCAATTGCTCGACGTTTGCAATTTCTCACCTGAGCTCTCTTTAGAGTGCACGAGAGGATGAGCAGAAGATGAGGTGGCTAGAGAAGCCCAGAGCCCCAGTCTTCTTAGGCCTACAAAAGCGCTTCCAAGGAAGGGTGCTGGCTAGCAAGAGCTTTCAGTGCTGGCACTTTTCATCTCTGAGCAATTGCTCGACGTTTGCAATTTCTCAGCTCGTGTCTACGAGACGGAAAGAGAATGACCGTGACGTTTGGTGGGTAGAGAAGCGCAAAGCCCCAGTGTTGCTGCGCCTGTGAAAGCGCTTCCAAGGAAGGGTGCTGGCTAGCAAGAGCTTTCAGTGCTGGCACTTTTCATCTCTGAGCAATTGCTCGACGTTTGCAATTTCTCACCTGAGCTCTCTTTAGAGTGCGCGAGAGGATGAGCAGAAGATGAGGTGGCTAGAGAAGCCCAGAGCCCCAGTGTTCTTAGGCCTACAAAAGCGCTTCCAAGGAAGGGTGCTGGCTAGCAACAGCTTTCAGTGCTGGCACTTTTCATCTCTGAGCAATTGCTCGACGTTTGCAATTTCTCAGCTCGTGTCTACGAGACGGAAAGAGAAGGACCGTGACGTTTGGTGCGTATAGAAGCGCAAAGCCCCAGTGTTGCTGCGCCTGTGAAAGCGCTACCAAGGAAGGGTGCTGGCTAGCAACAGCTTTCAGTGCTGGCACTTTTCATCTCTGAGCAATTGCTCGACGTTTGCAATTTCTCAGCTCGTGTCTATGAGACGGAAAGAGAAGGACCGTGACGTTTGGTGGCTAGAGAAGCGCAAAGCCCCAGTGTTGCTGCGCCTGTGAAAGCGCTTCCAAGGAAGGGTGCTGGCTAGCAAGAGCTTTCAGTGCTGGCACTTTTCATCTCTGAGCAATTGCTCGACGTTTGCAATTTCTCACCTGAGCTCTCTTTAGAGTGCGCGAGAGGATGAGCAGAAGATGAGGTGGCTAGAGAAGCACAGAGCCCCAGTGTTCTAAGGGCTACAAAAGCGCTTCCAAGGAAGGGGGCTGGCTAGCAAGAGCTTTCAGTGCTGGCACTTTTCATCTCTGAGCAATTGCTGGACGTTTGCAATTTCTCAGCTCGTGTCTACGAGACGGAAAGAGAAGGACCGTGACATTTGGTGCGTATAGAAGCGCAAAGCCCCAGTGTTGCTGCGCCTGTGAAAGCGCTTCCAAGGAAGGGTGCTGGCTAGCAACAGCTTTCAGTGCTGGCACTTTTCATCTCTGAGCAATTGCTCGACGTTTGCAATTTCTCACCTGAGCTCTCTTTAGAGTGCGCGAGAGGATGAGCAGAAGATGAGGTGGCTAGAGAAGCCCAGAGCCCCAGTGTTCTTAGGCCTACAAAAGCGCTTCCAAGGAAGGGGGCTGGCTAGCAAGAGCTTTCAGTGCTGGCACTTTTCATCTCTGAGCAATTGCTCGACGTTTGCAATTTCTCAGCTCGTGTCTACGAGACGGAAAGAGAAGGACTGTGACGTTTGGTGGGTAGAGAAGCGCAAAGCCCCAGTGTTGCTGCGCCTGTGAAAGCGCTTCCAAGGAAGGGTGCTGGCTAGCAAGAGCTTTCAGTGCTGGCACTTTTCATCTCTAAGCAATTGCTCGACGTTTGCAATTTCTCACCTGAGCTCTCTTTAGAGTGCGCGAGAGGATGAGCAGAAGATGAGGTGGCTAGAGAAGCCCAGAGCCCCAGTGTTCTTAGGCCTACAAAAGCGCTTCCAAGGAAGGGTGCTGGCTAGCAAGAGCTTTCAGTGCTGGCACTTTTCATCTCTGAGCAATTGCTCGACGTTTGCAATTTCTCAGCTCGTGTCTACGAGACGGAAAGAGAATGACCATGACGTTTGGTGGGTAGAGAAGCGCAAAGCCCCAGTGTTGCTGCGCCTGTGAAAGCGCTTCCAAGGAAGGGTGCTGGCTAGCAACAGCTTCCAGTGCTGGCACTTTTCATCTCTGAGCAATTGCTCGACGTTTGCAATTTCTCAGCTCGTGTCTACGAGACGGAAAGAGAAGGACCGTGACATTTGGTGCGTATAGAAGCGCAAAGCCCCAGTGTTGCTGCGCCTGTGAAAGCGCTTCCAAGGAAGGGTGCTGGCTAGCAAGAGCTTTCAGTGCTGGCACTTTTCATCTCTGAGCAATTGCTCGACGTTTGCAATTTCTCAGCTCGTGTCTACGAGACGGAAAGAGAAGGACCGTGACGTTTGGTGGCTAGAGAAGCGCAAAGCCCCAGTGTTGCTGCGCCTGTGAAAGCGCTACCAAGGAAGGGTGCTGGCTAGCAACAGCTTTCAGTGCTGGCACTTTTCATCTCTGAGCAATTGCTGGACGTTTGCAATTTCTCACCTGAGCTCTCTTTAGAGTGCACGAGAGGATGAGCAGAAGATGAGGTGGCTAGAGAAGCCCAGAGCCCCAGTGTTCTTAGGCCTACAAAAGCGCTTCCAAGGAAGGGTGCTGGCTAGCAACAGCTTTCAGTGCTGGCACTTTTCATCTCTGAGCAATTGCTCGACGTTTGCAATTTCTCAGCTCGTGTCTACGAGACGGAAAGAGAAGGACCGTGACGTTTGGTGGGTAGAGAAGCGCAAAGCCCCAGTGTTGCTGCGCCTGTGAAAGCGCTTCCAAGGAAGGGTGCTGGCTAGCAAGAGCTTTCAGTGCTGGCACTTTTCATCTCTGAGCAATTGCTCGACGTTTGCAATTTCTCAGCTCGTGTCTACCGACGGAAAGAGAAGGACCGTGACGTTTGGTGGCTAGAGAAGCGCAAAGCCCCAGTGTTGCTGCGCCTGTGAAAGCGCTTCCAAGGAAGGGTGCTGGCTAGCAAGAGCTTTCAGTGCTGGCACTTTTCATCTCTGAGCAATTGCTCGACGTTTGCAATTTCTCAGCTCGTGTCTACGAGACGGAAAGAGAAGGACCGTGACGTTTGGTGGGTAGAGAAGCGCAAAGCCCCAGTGTTGCTGCGCCTGTGAAAGCGCTTCCAAGGAAGGGTGCTGGCTAGCAACAGCTTTCAGTGCTGGCACTTTTCATCTCTGAGCAATTGCTCGACGTTTGCAATTTCTCACCTGAGCTCTCTTTAGAGTGCGCGAGAGGATGAGCAGAAGATGAGGTGGCTAGAGAAGCCCAGAGCCCCAGTGTTCTAAGGCCTACAAAAGCGCTTCCAAGGAAGGGTGCTGGCTAGCAACAGCTTCCAGTGCTGGCACTTTTCATCTCTGAGCAATTGCTCGACGTTTGCAATTTCTCAGCTCGTGTCTACGAGACGGAAAGAGAAGGACCGTGACATTTGGTGCGTATAGAAGCGCAAAGCCCCAGTGTTGCTGCGCCTGTGAAAGCGCTTCCAAGGAAGGGTGCTGGCTAGCAAGAGCTTTCAGTGCTGGCACTTTTCATCTCTGAGCAATTGCTCGACGTTTGCAATTTCTCAGCTCGTGTCTACGAGACGGAAAGAGAAGGGCCGTGACGTTTGGTGCGTATAGAAGCGCAAAGCCCCAGTGTTGCTGCGCCTGTGAAAGCGCTACCAAGGAAGGGTGCTGGCTAGCAAGAGCTTTCAGTGCTGGCACTTTTCATCTCTGAGCAATTGCTGGACGTTTGCAATTTCTCACCTGAGCTCTCTTTAGAGTGCGCGAGAGGATGAGCAGAAGATTAGGTGGCTAGAGAAGCCCAGAGCCCCAGTGTTCTTAGGCCTACAAAAGCGCTTCCAAGGAAGGGTGCTGGCTAGCAACAGCTTTCAGTGCTGGCACTTTTCATCTCTGAGCAATTGCTCGACGTTTGCAATTTCTCAGCTCGTGTCTACGAGACGGAAAGAGAATGACCGTGACGTTTGGTGGGTAGAGAAGCGCAAAGCCCCAGTGTTGCTGCGCCTGTGAAAGCGCTTCCAAGGAAGGGTGCTGGCTAGCAAGAGCTTTCAGTGCTGGCACTTTTCATCTCTGAGCAATTGCTCGACGTTTGCAATTTCTCAGCTCGTGTCTACCGACGGAAAGAGAAGGACCGTGACGTTTGGTGGCTAGAGAAGCGCAAAGCCCCAGTGTTGCTGCGCCTGTGAAAGCGCTTCCAAGGAAGGGTGCTGGCTAGCAAGAGCTTTCAGTGCTGGCACTTTTCATCTCTGAGCAATTGCTCGACGTTTGCAATTTCTCACCTGAGCTCTCTTTAGAGTGCGCGAGAGGATGAGCAGAAGATGAGGTGGCTAGAGAAGCCCAGAGCCCCAGTGTTCTAAGGCCTACAAAAGCGCTTCCAAGGAAGGGTGCTGGCTAGCAACAGCTTTCAGTGCTGGCACTTTTCATCTCTGAGCAATTGCTCGACATTTGCAATTTCTCACCTGAGCTCTCTTTAGAGTGCGCGAGAGGATGAGCAGAAGATGAGGTGGCTAGAGAAGCCCAGAGCCCCAGTGTTCTTAGGCCAACAAAAGCGCTTCCAAGGAAGGGTGCTGGCTAGCAACAGCTTTCAGTGCTGGCACTTTTCATCTCTGAGCAATTGCTCAACGTTTGCAATTTCTCAGCTCGTGTCTACGAGACGGAAAGAGAAGGACCGTGACTTTTGGTGGGTAGAGAAGCGCAAAGCCCCAGTGTTGCTGCGCCTGTGAAAGCGCTTCCAAGGAAGGGTGCTGGCTAGCAACAGCTTCCAGTGCTGGCACTTTTCATCTCTGAGCAATTGCTGGACGTTTGCAATTTCTCAGCTCGTGTCTACGAGACGGAAAGAGAAGGACCGTGACATTTGGTGCGTATAGAAGCGCAAAGCCCCAGTGTTGCTGCGCCTGTGAAAGCGCTTCCAAGGAAGGGTGCTGGCTAGCAACAGCTTTCAGTGCTGGCACTTTTCATCTCTGAGCAATTGCTCGACGTTTGCAATTTCTCACCTGAGCTCTCTTTAGAGTGCGCGAGAGGATGAGCAGAAGATGAGGTGGCTAGAGAAGCCCAGAGCCCCAGTGTTCTTAGGCCTATAAAAGCGCTTCCAAGGAAGGGTGCTGGCTAGCAACAGCTTTCAGTGCTGGCACTTTTCATCTCGGAGCAATTGCTGGACGTTTGCAATTTCTCAGCTCGTGTCTACGAGACGGAAAGAGAATGACCGTGACGTTTGGTGGGTAGAGAAGCGCAAAGCCCCAGTGTTGCTGCGCCTGTGAAAGCGCTTCCAAGGAAGGGTGCTGGCTAGCAAGAGCTTTCAGTGCTGGCACTTTTCATCTCTGAGCAATTGCTGGACGTTTGCAATTTCTCAGCTCGTGTCTAGGAGACGGAAAGGGAAGGACCGTGACGTTTGGTGGGTAGAGAAGCGCAAAGCCCCAGTGTTGCTGCGCCTGTGAAAGCGCTTCCAAGGAAGGGTGCTGGCTAGCAAGAGCTTTCAGTGCTGGCACTTTTCATCTCTGAGCAATTGCTCGACGTTTGCAATTTCTCAGCTCGTGTCTACGAGACGGAAAGAGAAGGACCGTGACTTTTGGTGGGTAGAGAGGCGCAAAGCCCCAGTGTTGCTGCGCCTGTGAAAGTGCTTCCAAGGAAGGGTGCTGGCTAGCAAGAGCTTTCAGTGCTGGCACTTTTCATCTCTGAGCAATTGCTCGACGTTTGCAATTTCTCAGCTCGTGTCTACCGACGGAAAGAGAAGGACCGTGACGTTTGGTGGCTAGAGAAGCGCAAAGCCCCAGTGTTGCTGCGCCTGTGAAAGCGCTTCCAAGGAAGGGTGCTGGCTAGCAAGAGCTTTCAGTGCTGGCACTTTTCATCTCTGAGCAATTGCTCGACGTTTGCAATTTCTCACCTGAGCTCTCTTTAGAGTGCGCGAGAGGATGAGCAGAAGATGAGGTGGCTAGAGAAGCCCAGAGCCCCAGTGTTCTTAGGCCTACAAAAGCGCTTCCAAGGAAGGGGGCTGGCTAGCAAGAGCTTTCAGTGCTGGCACTTTTCATCTCTGAGCAATTGCTCGACGTTTGCAATTTCTCAGCTCGTGTCTACGAGACGGAAAGAGAATGACCGTGACGTTTGGTGGCTAGAGGAGCGCAAAGCCCCAGTGTTGCTGCGCCTGTGAAAGCGCTTCCAAGGAAGGGTGCTGGCTAGCAAGAGCTTTCAGTGCTGGCACTTTTCATCTCTGAGCAATTGCTCGACGTTTGCAATTTCTCAGCTCGTGTCTACGAGACGGAAAGAGAAGGACCGTGACGTTTGGTGCGTAGAGAAGTGCAAAGCCCCAGTGTTACTGCGCCTGTAGAAAGCGCTTCCAAGGAAGGGTGCTGGCTGGCAAGAGCTTTCAGTTCTGGCACTTTTCATCTCTGAGCAATTGCTCGACGTTTGCAATTTCTCACCTGAGCTCTCTTTAGAGTGCGCGAGAGGATGAGCAGAAGATGAGGTGGCTAGAGAAGCCCAGAGCCCCAGTGTTCTAAGGCCTACAAAAGCGCTTCCAAGGAAGGGTGCTGGCTAGCAACAGCTTCCAGTGCTGGCACTTTTCATCTCTGAGCAATTGCTCGACGTTTGCAATTTCTCAGCTCGTGTCTACGAGACGGAAAGAGAAGGACCGTGACATTTGGTGCGTATAGAAGCGCAAAGCCCCAGTGTTGCTGCGCCTGTGAAAGCGCTTCCAAGGAAGGGTGCTGGCTAGCAACAGCTTTCAGTGCTGGCACTTTTCATCTCTGAGCAATTGCTCGACGTTTGCAATTTCTCAGCTCGTGTCTACGAGACGGAAAGAGAAGGACCGTGACGTTTGGTGCGTATAGAAGCGCAAAGCCCCAGTGTTGCTGCGCCTGTGAAAGCGCTACCAAGGAAGGGTGCTGGCTAGCAACAGCTTTCAGTGCTGGCACTTTTCATCTCTGAGCAATTGCTCGACGTTTGCAATTTCTCACCTGAGCTCTCTTTAGAGTGCGCGAGAGGATGAGCAGAAGATTAGGTGGCTAGAGAAGCCCAGAGCCCCAGTGTTCTTAGGCCTACAAAAGCGCTTCCAAGGAAGGGTGCTGGCTAGCAACAGCTTCCAGTGCTGGCACTTTTCATCTCTGAGCAATTGCTCGACGTTTGCAATTTCTCAGCTCGTGTCTACGAGACGGAAAGAGAATGACCGTGACGTTTGGTGGGTAGAGAAGCGCAAAGCCCCAGTGTTGCTGCGCCTGTGAAAGCGCTTCCAAGGAAGGGTGCTGGCTAGCAAGAGCTTTCAGTGCTGGCACTTTTCATCTCTGAGCAATTGCTCGACGTTTGCAATTTCTCAGCTCGTGTCTACCGACGGAAAGAGAAGGACCGTGACGTTTGGTGGCTAGAGAAGCGCAAAGCCCCAGTGTTGCTGCGCCTGTGAAAGCGCTTCCAAGGAAGGGTGCTGGCTAGCAAGAGCTTTCAGTGCTGGCACTTTTCATCTCGGAGCAATTGCTCGACGTTTGCAATTTCTCAGCTCGTGTCTACGAGACGGAAAGAGAAGGGCCGTGACGTTTGGTGCGTAGAGAAGTGCAAAGCCCCAGTGTTACTGCGCCTGTGAAAGCGCTTCCAAGGAAGGGTGCTGGCTAGCAAGAGCTTTCAGTTCTGGCACTTTTCATCTCTGAGCAATTGCTCGACGTTTGCAATTTCTCACCTGAGCTCTCTTTAGAGTGCGCGAGAGGATGAGCAGAAGATGAGGTGGCTAGAGAAGCCCAGAGCCCCAGTGTTGCTGCGCCTGTGAAAGCGCTTCCAAGGAAGGGTGCTGGCTAGCAACAGCTTTCAGTGCTGGCACTTTTCATCTCTGAGCAATTGCTCGACGTTTGCAATTTCTCAGCTCGTGTCTACGAGACGGAAAGAGAAGGACCGTGACATTTGGTGCGTATAGAAGCGCAAAGCCCCAGTGTTGCTGCGCCTGTGAAAGCGCTTCCAAGGAAGGGTGCTGGCTAGCAACAGCTTTCAGTGCTGGCACTTTTCATCTCTGAGCAATTGCTCGACGTTTGCAATTTCTCAGCTCGTGTCTACGAGACGGAAAGAGAATGACCGTGACGTTTGGTGGGTAGAGAAGCGCAAAGCCCCGGTGTTGCTGCGCCTGTGAAAGCGCTTCCAAGGAAGGGTGCTGGCTAGCAAGAGCTTTCAGTGCTGGCACTTTTCATCTCTGAGCAATTGCTCGACGTTTGCAATTTCTCAGCTCGTGTCTACGAGACGGAAAGAGAAGGACCGTGACGTTTGGTGCGTATAGAAGCGCAAAGCCCCAGTGTTGCTGCGCCTGTGAAAGCGCTTCCAAGGAAGGGTGCTGGCTAGCAAGAGCTTTCAGTGCTGGCACTTTTCATCTCTGAGCAATTGCTCGACGTTTGCAATTTCTCACCTGAGCTCTCTTTAGAGTGCGCGAGAGGATGAGCAGAAGATGAGGTGGCTAGAGAAGCCCAGAGCCCCAGTGTCTTAGGCCTATAAAAGCGCTTCCAAGGAAGGGGGCTGGCTAGCAACAGCTTTCAGTGCTGGCACTTTTCATCTCGGAGCAATTGCTGGACGTTTGCAATTTCTCAGCTCGTGTCTACGAGACGGAAAGAGAATGACCGTGACGTTTGGTGCGTATAGAAGCGCAAAGCCCCAGTGTTGCTGCGCCTGTGAAAGCGCTTCCAAGGAAGGGTGCTGGCTAGCAACAGCTTTCAGTGCTGGCACTTTTCATCTCTGAGCAATTGCTCGACGTTTGCAATTTCTCAGCTCGTGTCTAGGAGACGGAAAGAGAAGGACCGTGACGTTTGGTGGGTAGAGAAGCGCAAAGCCCCAGTGTTGCTGCGCCTGTGAAAGCGCTTCCAAGGAAGGGTGCTGGCTAGCAACAGCTTTCAGTGCTGGCACTTTTCATCTCGGAGCAATTGCTCGACGTTTGCAATTTCTCAGCTCGTGTCTACGAGACGGAAAGAGAAGGACCGTGACTTTTGGTGGGTAGAGAAGCGCAAAGCCCCAGTGTTGCTGCGCCTGTGAAAGCGCTTCCAAGGAAGGGTGCTGGCTAGCAAGAGCTTTCAGTGCTGGCACTTTTCATCTCTGAGCAATTGCTCGACGTTTGCAATTTCTCAGCTCGTGTCTACCGACGGAAAGGGAAGGACCGTGACGTTTGGTGCGTAGAGAAGCGCAAAGCCCCAGTGTTGCTGCGCCTGTGAAAGCGCTTCCAAGGAAGGGTGCTGGCTAGCAACAGCTTTCAGTGCTGGCACTTTTCATCTCTGAGCAATTGCTCGACGTTTGCAATTTCTCACCTGACCTCTCTTTAGAGTGCGCGAGAGGATGAGCAGAAGATGAGGTGGCTAGAGAAGCCCAGAGCCCCAGTCTTCTTAGGCCTATAAAAGCGCTTCCAAGGAAGGGGGCTGGCTAGCAACAGCTTTCAGTGCTGGCACTTTTCACTCTGAGCAATTGCTCGACGTTTGCAATTTCTCAGCTCGTATCTACGAGACGGAAAGTGAAGGACCGTGACATTTGGTGCGTATAGAAGCGCAAAGCCCCAGTGTTGCTGCGCCTGTGAAAGCGCTTCCAAGGAAGGGTGCTGGCTAGCAACAGCTTTCAGTGCTGGCACTTTTCATCTCTGAGCAATTGCTCGACGTTTGCAATTTCTCACCTGAGCTCTCTTTAGAGTGCGCGAGAGGATGAGCAGAAGATGAGGTGGCTAGAGAAGCCCAGAGCCCCAGTGTTCTTAGGCCTACAAAAGCGCTTCCAAGGAAGGGTGCTGGCTAGCAACAGCTTTCAGTGCTGGCACTTTTCATCTCTGAGCAATTGCTCGACGTTTGCAATTTCTCAGCTCGTGTCTACGAGACGGAAAGAGAAGGACCGTGACGTTTGGTGGCTAGAGAAGCGCAAAGCCCCAGTGTTGCTGCGCCTGTGAAAGCGCTTCCAAGGAAGGGTGCTGGCTAGCAAGAGCTTTCAGTGCTGGCACTTTTCATCTCTGAGCAATTGCTCGACGTTTGCAATTTCTCAGCTCGTGTCTACCGACGGAAAGAGAAGGACCGTGACTTTTGGTGGCTAGAGAAGAGCAAAGCCCCAGTGTTGCTGCGCCTGTGAAAGCGCCTCCAAGGAAGGGTGCTGGCTAGCAACAGCTTTCAGTGCTGGCACTTTTCATCTCTGAGCAATTGCTCGACGTTTGCAATTTCTCACCTGAGCTCTCTTTAGAGCGCGCGAGTATGAGCAGAAGATGAGGTGGCTAGGGAAGCCCAGAGCCCCAGTGTTCTTAGGCCTACAAAAGCGCTTCCAAGGAAGGGTGCTGGCTAGCAACAGCTTTCAGTGCTGGCACTTTTCATCTCTGAGCAATTGCTCGACGTTTGCAATTTCTCACCTGAGCTCTCTTTAGAGTGCGCGAGAGGATGAGCAGAAGATGAGGTGGCTAGAGAAGCCCAGAGCCCCAGTGTTCTTAGGCCTATAAAAGCGCTTCCAAGGAAGGGTGCTGGCTAGCAAGAGCTTTCAGTGCTGGCACTTTTCATCTCTGAGCAATTGCTCGACGTTTGCAATTTCTCACCTGAGCTCTCTTTAGAGCGCGCGAGTATGAGCAGAAGATGAGGTGGCTAGGGAAGCCCAGAGCCCCAGTGTTCTTAGGCCTACAAAAGCGCTTCCAAGGAAGGGTGCTGGCTAGCAACAGCTTTCAGTGCTGGCACTTTTCATCTCGGAGCAATTGCTCGACGTTTGCAATTTCTCAGCTCGTGTCTACGAGACGGAAAGTGAAGGACCGTGACATTTGGTGCGTATAGAAGCGCAAAGCCCCAGTGTTGCTGCGCCTGTGAAAGCGCTTCCAAGGAAGGGTGCTGGCTAGCAAGAGCTTTCAGTGCTGGCACTTTTCATCTCTGAGCAATTGCTCGACGTTTGCAATTTCTCACCTGAGCTCTCTTCAGAGTGCGCGAGAGGATGAGCAGAAGATGAGGTGGCTAGAGAAGCCCAGAGCCCCAGTGTTCTTAGGCCTACAAAAGCGCTTCCAAGGAAGGGTGCTGGCTAGCAAGAGCTTTCAGTGCTGGCACTTTTCATCTCTGAGCAATTGCTCGACGTTTGCAATTTCTCAGCTCGTGTCTACGAGACGGAAAGAGAAGGACCGTGACGTTTGGTGGCTAGAGAAGCGCAAAGCCCCAGTGTTGCTGCGCCTGTGAAAGCGCTTCCAAGGAAGGGTGCTGGCTAGCAAGAGCTTTCAGTGCTGGCACTTTTCATCTCTGAGCAATTGCTCGACGTTTGCAATTTCTCAGCTCGTGTCTACCGACGGAAAGAGAAGGACCGTGACTTTTGGTGGGTAGAGAAGAGCAAAGCCCCAGTGTTGCTGCGCCTGTGAAAGCGCTTCCAAGGAAGGGTGCTGGCTAGCAAGAGCTTTCAGTGCTGGCACTTTTCATCTCTGAGCAATTGCTCGACGTTTGCAATTTCTCACCTGAGCTCTCTTTAGAGTGCGCGAGAGGATGAGCAGAAGATGAGGTGGCTAGAGAAGCCCAGAGCCCCAGTGTTCTTAGGCCTACAAAAGCGCTTCCAAGGAAGGGGGCTGGCTAGCAACAGCTTTCAGTGCTGGCACTTTTCATCTCTGAGCAATTGCTCGACGTTTGCAATTTCTCAGCTCGTGTCTACGAGACGGAAAGAGAATGACCGTGACGTTTGGTGGGTAGAGAAGCGCAAAGCCCCAGTGTTGCTGCGCCTGTGAAAGCGCTTCCAAGGAAGGGTGCTGGCTAGCAAGAGCTTTCAGTGCTGGCACTTTTCATCTCTGAGCAATTGCTCGACGTTTGCAATTTCTCACCTGAGCTCTCTTTAGAGTGCGCGAGAGGATGAGCAGAAGATGAGGTGGCTAGAGAAGCCCAGAGCCCCAGTGTTCTTAGGCCTACAAAAGCGCTTCCAAGGAAGGGTGCTGGCTAGCAAGAGCTTTCAGTGCTGGCACTTTTCATCTCTGAGCAATTGCTCGACGTTTGCAATTTCTCAGCTCGTGTCTACGAGACGGAAAGAGAAGGACCGTGACGTTTGGTGGGTAGAGAAGCGCAAAGCCCCAGTGTTGCTGCGCCTGTGAAAGCGCTTCCAAGGAAGGGTGCTGGCTAGCAAGAGCTTTCAGTGCTGGCACTTTTCATCTCTGAGCAATTGCTCGACGTTTGCAATTTCTCAGCTCGTGTCTACGAGACGGAAAGAGAAGGGCCGTGACGTTTGGTGCGTAGAGAAGTGCAAAGCCCCAGTGTTACTGCGCCTGTGAAAGCGCTTCCAAGGAAGGGTGCTGGCTAGCAAGAGCTTTCAGTTCTGGCACTTTTCATCTCTGAGCAATTGCTCGACGTTTGCAATTTCTCACCTGAGCTCTCTTTAGAGTGCGCGAGAGGATGAGCAGAAGATGAGGTGGCTAGAGAAGCCCAGAGCCCCAGTGTTCTAAGGCCTACAAAAGCGCTTCCAAGGAAGGGTGCTGGCTAGCAACAGCTTCCAGTGCTGGCACTTTTCATCTCTGAGCAATTGCTCGACGTTTGCAATTTCTCAGCTCGTGTCTACGAGACGGAAAGAGAAGGACCGTGACATTTGGTGCGTATAGAAGCGCAAAGCCCCAGTGTTGCTGCGCCTGTGAAAGCGCTTCCAAGGAAGGGTGCTGGCTAGCAAGAGCTTTCAGCGCTGGCACTTTTCATCTCTGAGCAATTGCTCGACGTTTGCAATTTCTCACCTGAGCTCTCTTTAGAGTGCGCGAGAGGATGAGCAGAAGATGAGGTGGCTAGAGAAGCCCAGAGCCCCAGTGTTCTAAGGCCTACAAAAGCGCTTCCAAGGAAGGGTGCTGGCTAGCAAGAGCTTTCAGTGCTGGCACTTTTCATCTCTGAGCAATTGCTCGACGTTTGCAATTTCTCACCTGAGCTCTCTTTAGAGTGCGCGAGAGGATGAGCAGAAGATGAGGTGGCTAGAGAAGCCCAGAGCCCCAGTGTTCTTAGGCCAACAAAAGCGCTTCCAAGGAAGGGTGCTGGCTAGCAACAGCTTTCAGTGCTGGCACTTTTCATCTCTGAGCAATTGCTCAACGTTTGCAATTTCTCAGCTCGTGTCTACGAGACGGAAAGAGAAGGACCGTGACTTTTGGTGGGTAGAGAAGCGCAAAGCCCCAGTGTTGCTGCGCCTGTGAAAGCGCTTCCAAGGAAGGGTGCTGGCTAGCAACAGCTTCCAGTGCTGGCACTTTTCATCTCTGAGCAATTGCTCGACGTTTGCAATTTCTCAGCTCGTGTCTACGAGACGGAAAGAGAAGGACCGTGACGTTTGGTGGCTAGAGAAGCGCAAAGCCCCAGTGTTGCTGCGCCTGTGAAAGTGCTTCCAAGGAAGGGTGCTGGCTAGCAAGAGCTTTCAGTGCTGGCACTTTTCATCTCTGAGCAATTGCTCGACGTTTGCAATTTCTCAGCTCGTGTCTACCGACGGAAAGAGAAGGATCGTGACGTTTGGTGGCTAGAGAAGCGCAAAGCCCCAGTGTTGCTGCGCCTGTGAAAGCGCTTCCAAGGAAGGGTGCTGGCTAGCAAGAGCTTTCAGTGCTGGCACTTTTCATCTCTGAGCAATTGCTGGACGTTTTCAATTTCTCACCTGAGCTCTCATCAGAGTGCGCGAGAGGATGAGCAGAAGATGAGGTGGCTAGAGAAGCCCAGAGCCCCAGTGTTCTTAGGCCTACAAAAGCGCTTCCAAGGAAGGGTGCTGGCTAGCAAGAGCTTTCAGTGCTGGCACTTTTCATCTCTGAGCAATTGCTCGACGTTTGCAATTTCTCACCTGAGCTCTCTTTAGAGTGCGCGAGAGGATGAGCAGAAGATGAGGTGGCTAGAGAAGCCCAGAGCCCCAGTGTTCTTAGGCCTACAAAAGCGCTTCCAAGGAAGGGGGCTGGCTAGCAAGAGCTTTCAGTGCTGGCACTTTTCATCTCTGAGCAATTGCTCGACGTTTGCAATTTCTCAGCTCGTGTCTACGAGACGGAAAGAGAAGGACCGTGACGTTTGGTGGCTAGAGAAGCGCAAAGCCCCAGTGTTGCTGCACCTGTGAAAGCGCTTCCAAGGAAGGGTGCTGGCTAGCAAGAGCTTTCAGTGCTGGCACTTTTCATCTCTGAGCAATTGCTCGACGTTTGCAATTTCTCACCTGAGCTCTCTTTAGAGTGCGCGAGAGGATGAGCAGAAGATGAGGTGGCTAGAGAAGCCCAGAGCCCCAGTGTTCTTAGGCCTACAAAAGCACTTCCAAGGAAGGGTGCTGGCTAGCAACAGCTTCCAGTGCTGGCACTTTTCATCTCTGAGCAATTGCTCGACGTTTGCAATTTCTCAGCTCGTGTCTACCGACGGAAAGAGAAGGACCGTGACGTTTGGTGGGTAGAGAAGCGCAAAGCCCCAGTGTTGCTGCGCCTGTGAAAGCGCTTCCAAGGAAGGGTGCTGGCTAGCAACAGCTTTCAGTGCTGGCACTTTTCATCTCTGAGCAATTGCTCGACGTTTGCAATTTCTCAGCTCGTGTCTACGAGACGGAAAGAGAAGGACCGTGACATTTGGTGCGTATAGAAGCGCAAAGCCCCAGTGTTGCTGCGCCTGTGAAAGCGCTTCCAAGGAAGGGTGCTGGCTAGCAAGAGCTTTCAGTGCTGGCACTTTTCATCTCTGAGCAATTGCTCGACGTTTGCAATTTCTCACCTGAGCTCTCTTTAGAGTGCGCGAGAGGATGAGCAGAAGATGAGGTGGCTAGAGAAGCCCAGAGCCCCAGTGTTCTTAGGCCTACAAAAGCGCTTCCAAGGAAGGGGGCTGGCTAGCAACAGCTTTCAGTGCTGGCACTTTTCATCTCTGAGCAATTGCTCGACGTTTGCAATTTCTCAGCTCGTGTCTACGAGACGGAAAGAGAAGGACCGTGACGTTTGGTGCGTATAGAAGCGCAAAGCCCCAGTGTTGCTGCGCCTGTGAAAGCGCTTCCAAGGAAGGGTGCTGGCTAGCAACAGCTTCCAGTGCTGGCACTTTTCATCTCTGAGCAATTGCTCGACGTTTGCAATTTCTCACCTGAGCTCTCTTTAGAGTGCGCGAGAGGATGAGCAGAAGATGAGGTGGCTAGAGAAGCCCAGAGCCCCAGTGTTCTAAGGCCTACAAAAGCGCTTCCAAGGAAGGGTGCTGGCTAGCAACAGCTTCCAGTGCTGGCACTTTTCATCTCTGAGCAATTGCTCGACGTTTGCAATTTCTCAGCTCGTGTCTACGAGACGGAAAGAGAATGACCGTGACGTTTGGTGCGTATAGAAGCGCAAAGCCCCAGTGTTGCTGCGCCTGTGAAAGCGCTTCCAAGGAAGGGTGCTGGCTAGCAAGAGCTTTCAGTGCTGGCACTTTTCATCTCGGAGCAATTGCTCGACGTTTGCAATTTCTCAGCTCGTGTCTACGAGACGGAAAGAGAAGGACCGTGACGTTTGGTGCGTATAGAAGCGCAAAGCCCCAGTGTTGCTGCGCCTGTGAAAGCGCTACCAAGGAAGGGTGCTGGCTAGCAACAGCTTTCAGTGCTGGCACTTTTCATCTCTGAGCAATTGCTCGACGTTTGCAATTTCTCACCTGAGCTCTCTTTAGAGTGCGCGAGAGGATGAGCAGAAGATGAGGTGGCTAGAGAAGCCCAGAGCCCCAGTGTTCTTAGGCCTACAAAAGCGCTTCCAAGGAAGGGTGCTGGCTAGCAACAGCTTTCAGTGCTGGCACTTTTCATCTCTGAGCAATTGCTCGACGTTTGCAATTTCTCAGCTCGTGTCTACGAGACGGAAAGAGAATGACCGTGACGTTTGGTGGGTAGAGAAGCGCAAAGCCCCAGTGTTGCTGCGCCTGTGAAAGCGCTTCCAAGGAAGGGTGCTGGCTAGCAAGAGCTTTCAGTGCTGGCACTTTTCATCTCTGAGCAATTGCTCGACGTTTGCAATTTCTCAGCTCGTGTCTACGAGACGGAAAGAGAAGGACCGTGACTTTTGGTGCGTAGAGAAGTGCAAAGCCCCAGTGTTACTGCGCCTGTGAAAGCGCTTCCAAGGAAGGGTGCTGGCTAGCAAGAGCTTTCAGTTCTGGCACTTTTCATCTCTGAGCAATTGCTCGACGTTTGCAATTTCTCACCTGAGCTCTCTTTAGAGTGCACGAGAGGATGAGCAGAAGATGAGGTGGCTAGAGAAGCCCAGAGCCCCAGTGTTCTAAGGCCTACAAAAGCGCTTCCAAGGAAGGGTGCTGGCTAGCAACAGCTTCCAGTGCTGGCACTTTTCATCTCTGAGCAATTGCTCGACGTTTGCAATTTCTCAGCTCGTGTCTACGAGACGGAAAGAGAAGGACCGTGACATTTGGTGCGTATAGAAGCGCAAAGCCCCAGTGTTGCTGCGCCTGTGAAAGCGCTTCCAAGGAAGGGTGCTGGCTAGCAACAGCTTTCAGTGCTGGCACTTTTCATCTCTGAGCAATTGCTCGACGTTTGCAATTTCTCAGCTCGTGTCTACGAGACGGAAAGAGAAGGACCGTGACGTTTGGTGCGTATAGAAGCGCAAAGCCCCAGTGTTGCTGCGCCTGTGAAAGCGCTACCAAGGAAGGGTGCTGGCTAGCAACAGCTTTCAGTGCTGGCACTTTTCATCTCTGAGCAATTGCTGGACGTTTGCAATTTCTCACCTGAGCTCTCTTTAGAGTGCGCGAGAGGATGAGCAGAAGATGAGGTGGCTAGAGAAGCCCAGAGCCCCAGTGTTCTTAGGCCTACAAAAGCGCTTCCAAGGAAGGGGGCTGGCTAGCAAGAGCTTTCAGTGCTGGCACTTTTCATCTCTGAGCAATTGCTCGACGTTTGCAATTTCTCAGCTCGTGTCTACGAGACCGAAAGAGAATGACCGTGACGTTTGGTGGCTAGAGGAGCGCAAAGCCCCAGTGTTGCTGCGCCTGTGAAAGCGCTTCCAAGGAAGGGTGCTGGCTAGCAAGAGCTTTCAGTGCTGGCACTTTTCATCTCTGAGCAATTGCTCGACGTTTGCAATTTCTCAGCTCGTGTCTACGAGACGGAAAGAGAAGGGCCGTGACGTTTGGTGCGTAGAGAAGTGCAAAGCCCCAGTGTTACTGCGCCTGTAGAAAGCGCTTCCAAGGAAGGGTGCTGGCTAGCAAGAGCTTTCAGTTCTGGCACTTTTCATCTCTGAGCAATTGCTCGACGTTTGCAATTTCTCACCTGAGCTCTCTTTAGAGTGCGCGAGAGGATGAGCAGAAGATGAGGTGGCTAGAGAAGCCCAGAGCCCCAGTGTTCTAAGGCCTACAAAAGCGCTTCCAAGGAAGGGTGCTGGCTAGCAACAGCTTCCAGTGCTGGCACTTTTCATCTCTGAGCAATTGCTCGACGTTTGCAATTTCTCAGCTCGTGTCTACGAGACGGAAAGAGAAGGACCGTGACGTTTGGTGCGTATAGAAGCGCAAAGCCCCAGTGTTGCTGCGCCTGTGAAAGCGCTACCAAGGAAGGGTGCTGGCTAGCAACAGCTTTCAGTGCTGGCACTTTTCATCTCTGAGCAATTGCTCGACGTTTGCAATTTCTCACCTGAGCTCTCTTTAGAGTGCGCGAGAGGATGAGCAGAAGATTAGGTGGCTAGAGAAGCCCAGAGCCCCAGTGTTCTTAGGCCTACAAAAGCGCTTCCAAGGAAGGGTGCTGGCTAGCAACAGCTTTCAGTGCTGGCACTTTTCATCTCTGAGCAATTGCTCGACGTTTGCAATTTCTCAGCTCGTGTCTACGAGACGGAAAGAGAATGACCGTGACGTTTGGTGGGTAGAGAAGCGCAAAGCCCCAGTGTTGCTGCGCCTGTGAAAGCGCTTCCAAGGAAGGGTGCTGGCTAGCAAGAGCTTTCAGTGCTGGCACTTTTCATCTCTGAGCAATTGCTCGACGTTTGCAATTTCTCAGCTCGTGTCTACCGACGGAAAGAGAAGGACCGTGACGTTTGGTGGCTAGAGAAGCGCAAAGCCCCAGTGTTGCTGCGCCTGTGAAAGCGCTTCCAAGGAAGGGTGCTGGCTAGCAAGAGCTTTCAGTGCTGGCACTTTTCATCTCGGAGCAATTGCTCGACGTTTGCAATTTCTCAGCTCGTGTCTACGAGACCGAAAGAGAAGGGCCGTGACGTTTGGTGCGTAGAGAAGTGCAAAGCCCCAGTGTTACTGCGCCTGTGAAAGCGCTTCCAAGGAAGGGTGCTGGCTAGCAAGAGCTTTCAGTGCTGGCACTTTTCATCTCTGAGCAATTGCTCGACGTTTGCAATTTCTCACCTGAGCTCTCTTTAGAGTGCGCGAGAGGATGAGCAGAAGATGAGGTGGCTAGAGAAGCCCAGAGCCCCAGTGTTGCTGCGCCTGTGAAAGCGCTTCCAAGGAAGGGTGCTGGCTAGCAACAGCTTTCAGTGCTGGCACTTTTCATCTCTGAGCAATTGCTCGACGTTTGCAATTTCTCAGCTCGTGTCTACGAGACGGAAAGAGAAGGACCGTGACATTTGGTGCGTATAGAAGCGCAAAGCCCCAGTGTTGCTGCGCCTGTGAAAGCGCTTCCAAGGAAGGGTGCTGGCTAGCAACAGCTTTCAGTGCTGGCACTTTTCATCTCTGAGCAATTGCTCGACGTTTGCAATTTCTCAGCTCGTGTCTACCGACGGAAAGAGAAGGACCGTGACTTTTGGTGGCTAGAGAAGCGCAAAGCCCCAGTGTTGCTGCGCCTGTGAAAGCGCTTCCAAGGAAGGGTGCTGGCTAGCAAGAGCTTTCAGTGCTGGCACTTTTCATCTCGGAGCAATTGCTGGACGTTTGCAATTTCTCAGCTCGTGTCTACCGACGGAAAGAGAAGGACCGTGACGTTTGGTGGCTAGAGAAGCGCAAAGCCCCAGTGTTGCTGCGCCTGTGAAAGCGCTTCCAAGGAAGGGTGCTGGCTAGCAAGAGCTTTCAGTGCTGGCACTTTTCATCTCTGAGCAATTGCTCGACGTTTGCAATTTCTCAGCTCGTGTCTACGAGACGGAAAGAGAAGGACCGTGACATTTGGTGCGTATAGAAGCGCAAAGCCCCAGTGTTGCTGCGCCTGTGAAAGCACTTCCAAGGAAGGGTGCTGGCTAGCAAGAGCTTTCAGTGCTGGCACTTTTCATCTCTGAGCAATTGCTCGACGTTTGCAATTTCTCACCTGAGCTCTCTTTAGAGTGCGCGAGAGGATGAGCAGAAGATGAGGTGGCTAGAGAAGCCCAGAGCCCCAGTGTTCTAAGGGCTACAAAAGCGCTTCCAAGGAAGGGTGCTGGCTAGCAACAGCTTTCAGTGCTGGCACTTTTCATCTCGGAGCAATTGCTCGACGTTTGCAATTTCTCAGCTCGTGTCTATGAGACGGAAAGAGAATGACCGTGACGTTTGGTGGCTAGAGAAGCGCAAAGCCCCAGTGTTGCTGCGCCTGTGAAAGCGCTTCCAAGGAAGGGTGCTGGCTAGCAACAGCTTTCAGTGCTGGCACTTTTCATCTCGGAGCAATTGCTGGACGTTTGCAATTTCTCAGCTCGTGTCTACCGACGGAAAGAGAAGGACCGTGACGTTTGGTGGGTAGAGAAGCGCAAAGCCCCAGTGTTGCTGCGCCTGTGAAAGTGCTTCCAAGGAAGGGTGCTGGCTAGCAAGAGCTTTCAGTGCTGGCACTTTTCATCTCTGAGCAATTGCTGGACGTTTGCAATTTCTCAGCTCGTGTCTACGAGACGGAAAGAGAAGGGCCGTGACGTTTGGTGCGTAGAGAAGTGCAAAGCCCCAGTGTTACTGCGCCTGTGAAAGCGCTTCCAAGGAAGGGTGCTGGCTAGCAAGAGCTTTCAGTTCTGGCACTTTTCATCTCTGAGCAATTGCTCGACGTTTGCAATTTCTCACCTGAGCTCTCTTTAGAGTGCGCGAGAGGATGAGCAGAAGATGAGGTGGCTAGAGAAGCCCAGAGCCCCAGTGTTCTTAGGCCTATAAAAGCGCTTCCAAGGAAGGGTGCTGGCTAGCAACAGCTTTCAGTGCTGGCACTTTTCATCTCGGAGCAATTGCTCGACGTTTGCAATTTCTCAGCTCGTGTCTACGAGATGGAAAGAGAAGGACCGTGACATTTGGTGGGTAGAGAAGCGCAAAGCCCCAGTGTTGCTGCGCCTGTGAAAGCGCTTCCAAGGAAGGGTGCTGGCTAGCAAGAGCTTTCAGTGCTGGCACTTTTCATCTCTGAGCAATTGCTGGACGTTTGCAATTTCTCAGCTCGTGTCTACGAGACGGAAAGAGAAGGACCGTGACGTTTGGTGCGTATAGAAGCGCAAAGCCCCAGTGTTGCTGTGCCTGTGAAAGCGCTTCCAAGGAAGGGTGCTGGCTAGCAACAGCTTTCAGTGCTGGCACTTTTCATCTCTGAGCAATTGCTCGACGTTTGCAATTTCTCACCTGAGCTCTCTTCAGAGTGCGCGAGAGGATGAGCAGAAGATGAGGTGGCTAGAGAAGCCCAGAGCCCCACTGTTCTTAGGCCTACAAAAGCGCTTCCAAGGAAGGGTGCTGGCTAGCAAGAGCTTTCAGTGCTGGCACTTTTCATCTCTGAGCAATTGCTCGACGTTTGCAATTTCTCACCTGAGCTCTCTTTAGAGCGCGCGAGTATGAGCAGAAGATGAGGTGGCTAGGGAAGCCCAGAGCCCCAGTGTTCTTAGGCCTACAAAAGCGCTTCCAAGGAAGGGTGCTGGCTAGCAACAGCTTTCAGTGCTGGCACTTTTCATCTCTGAGCAATTGCTCGACGTTTGCAATTTCTCACCTGAGCTCTCTTTAGAGTGCGCGAGAGGATGAGCAGAAGATGAGGTGGCTAGAGAAGCCCAGAGCCCCAGTGTTCTTAGGCCTATAAAAGCGCTTCCAAGGAAGGGGGCTGGCTAGCAAGAGCTTTCAGTGCTGGCACTTTTCATCTCTGAGCAATTGCTCGACGTTTGCAATTTCTCCCCTGAGCTCTCTTTAGAGCGCGCGAGTATGAGCAGAAGATGAGGTGGCTAGGGAAGCCCAGAGCCCCAGTGTTCTTAGGCCTACAAAAGCGCTTCCAAGGAAGGGTGCTGGCTAGCAAGAGCTTTCAGTGCTGGCACTTTTCATCTCTGAGCAATTGCTCGACGTTTGCAATTTCTCAGCTCGTGTCTACGAGACGGAAAGTGAAGGACCGTGACATTTGGTGCGTATAGAAGCGCAAAGCCCCAGTGTTGCTGCGCCTGTGAAAGCGCTTCCAAGGAAGGGTGCTGGCTAGCAACAGCTTTCAGTGCTGGCACTTTTCATCTCTGAGCAATTGCTCGACGTTTGCAATTTCTCACCTGAGCTCTCTTCAGAGTGCGCGAGAGGATGAGCAGAAGATGAGGTGGCTAGAGAAGCCCAGAGCCCCAGTGTTCTTAGGCCTACAAAAGCGCTTCCAAGGAAGGGTGCTGGCTAGCAACAGCTTTCAGTGCTGGCACTTTTCATCTCTGAGCAATTGCTGGACGTTTGCAATTTCTCAGCTCGTGTCTACGAGACGGAAAGAGAAGGACCGTGACGTTTGGTGGCTAGAGAAGCGCAAAGCCCCAGTGTTGCTGCGCCTGTGAAAGCGCTTCCAAGGAAGGGTGCTGGCTAGCAAGAGCTTTCAGTGCTGGCACTTTTCATCTCGGAGCAATTGCTCGACGTTTGCAATTTCTCAGCTCGTGTCTACCGACGGAAAGAGAAGGACCGTGACGTTTGGCGGCTAGAGAAGCGCAAAGCCCCAGTGTTGCTGCGCCTGTGAAAGCGCTTCCAAGGAAGGGTGCTGGCTAGCAAGAGCTTTCAGTGCTGGCACTTTTCATCTCTGAGCAATTGCTCGACGTTTGCAATTTCTCACCTGAGCTCTCTTTAGAGTGCGCAAGAGGATGAGCAGAAGATGAGGTGGCTAGAGAAGCCCAGAGCCCCAGTGTTCTTAGGCCTACAAAAGCGCTTCCAAGGAAGGGGGCTGGCTAGCAACAGCTTTCAGTGCTGGCACTTTTCATCTCTGAGCAATTGCTCGACGTTTGCATTTTCTCAGCTCGTGTCTACGAGACCGAAAGAGAATGACCGTGACGTTTGGTGGCTAGAGAAGCGCAAAGCCCCAGTGTTGCTGCGCCTGTGAAAGCGCTTCCAAGGAAGGGTGCTGGCTAGCAAGAGCTTTCAGTGCTGGCACTTTTCATCTCTGAGCAATTGCTCGACGTTTGCAATTTCTCAGCTCGTGTCTACGAGACGGAAAGAGAAGGGCCGTGACGTTTGGTGCGTAGAGAAGTGCAAAGCCCCAGTGTTGCTGCGCCTGTGAAAGCGCTTCCAAGGAAGGGTGCTGGCTAGCAAGAGCTTTCAGTTCTGGCACTTTTCATCTCTGAGCAATTGCTCGACGTTTGCAATTTCTCACCTGAGCTCTCTTTAGAGTGCGCGAGAGGATGAGCAGAAGATTAGGTGGCTAGAGAAGCCCAGAGCCCCAGTGTTCTAAGGCCTACAAAAGCGCTTCCAAGGAAGGGTGCTGGCTAGCAACAGCTTCCAGTGCTGGCACTTTTCATCTCGGAGCAATTGCTCGACGTTTGCAATTTCTCAGCTCGTGTCTACGAGACGGAAAGAGAAGGACCGTGACATTTGGTGCGTATAGAAGCGCAAAGCCCCAGTGTTGCTGCGCCTGTGAAAGCGCTTCCAAGGAAGGGTGCTGGCTAGCAAGAGCTTTCAGTGCTGGCACTTTTCATCTCTGAGCAATTGCTCGACGTTTGCAATTTCTCAGCTCGTGTCTACCGACGGAAAGAGAAGGACCGTGACGTTTGGCGACTAGAGAAGCGCAAAGCCCCAGTGTTGCTGCGCCTGTGAAAGCGCTTCCAAGGAAGGGTGCTGGCTAGCAACAGCTTTCAGTGCTGGCACTTTTCATCTCTGAGCAATTGCTCGACGTTTGCAATTTCTCACCTGAGCTCTCTTTAGAGTGCGCGAGAGGATGAGCAGAAGATGAGGTGGCTAGAGAAGCCCAGAGCCCCAGTGTTCTTAGGCCTATAAAAGCGCTTCCAAGGAAGGGTGCTGGCTAGCAACAGCTTTCAGTGCTGGCACTTTTCATCTCGGAGCAATTGCTGGACGTTTGCAATTTCTCAGCTCGTGTCTACGAGACGGAAAGAGAAGGACCGTGACGTTTGGTGGCTAGAGAAGCGCAAAGCCCCAGTGTTGCTGCGCCTGTGAAAGCGCTTCCAAGGAAGGGTGCTGGCTAGCAAGAGCTTTCAGTGCTGGCACTTTTCATCTCTGAGCAATTGCTCGACGTTTGCAATTTCTCAGCTCGTGTCTACGAGACGGAAAGAGAAGGACCGTGACGTTTGGTGGCTAGAGAAGCGCAAAGCCCCAGTGTTGCTGCGCCTGTGAAAGCGCTTCCAAGGAAGGGTGCTGGCTAGCAAGAGCTTTCAGTGCTGGCACTTTTCATCTCTGAGCAATTGCTCGACGTTTGCAATTTCTCACCTGAGCTCTCTTTAGAGTGCGCGAGAGGATGAGCAGAAGATGAGGTGGCTAGAGAAGCCCAGAGCCCCAGTGTTCTTAGGCCTATAAAAGCGCTTCCAAGGAAGGGTGCTGGCTAGCAACAGCTTTCAGTGCTGGCACTTTTCATCTCGGAGCAATTGCTCGACGTTTGCAATTTCTCAGCTCGTGTCTACGAGACGGAAAGAGAATGACCGTGACGTTTGGTGCGTATAGAAGCGCAAAGCCCCAGTGTTGCTGCGCCTGTGAAAGCGCTTCCAAGGAAGGGTGCTGGCTAGCAAGAGCTTTCAGTGCTGGCACTTTTCATCTCTGAGCAATTGCTCGACGTTTGCAATTTCTCAGCTCGTGTCTACGAGACGGAAAGAGAAGGACCGTGACGTTTGGTGGCTAGAGAAGCGCAAAGCCCCAGTGTTGCTGTGCCTGTGAAAGCGCTTCCAAGGAAGGGTGCTGGCTAGCAACAGCTTTCAGTGCTGGCACTTTTCATCTCTGAGCAATTGCTCGACGTTTGCAATTTCTCACCTGAGCTCTCTTTAGAGTGCGCGAGAGGATGAGCAGAAGATGAGGTGGCTAGAGAAGCCCAGAGCCCCAGTGTTCTTAGGCCTACAAAAGCGCTTCCAAGGAAGGGTGCTGGCTAGCAACAGCTTTCAGTGCTGGCACTTTTCATCTCTGAGCAATTGCTGGACGTTTGCAATTTCTCAGCTCGTGTCTACGAGACGGAAAGAGAAGGACCGTGACGTTTGGTGGCTAGAGAAGCGCAAAGCCCCAGTGTTGCTGCGCCTGTGAAAGCGCTTCCAAGGAAGGGTGCTGGCTAGCAAGAGCTTTCAGTGCTGGCACTTTTCATCTCTGAGCAATTGCTCGACGTTTGCAATTTCTCAGCTCGTGTCTACCGACGGAAAGAGAAGGACCGTGACGTTTGGCGGCTAGAGAAGCGCAAAGCCCCAGTGTTGCTGCGCCTGTGAAAGCGCTTCCAAGGAAGGGTGCTGGCTAGCAAGAGCTTTCAGTGCTGGCACTTTTCATCTCTGAGCAATTGCTCGACGTTTGCAATTTCTCACCTGAGCTCTCTTTAGAGTGCGCAAGAGGATGAGCAGAAGATGAGGTGGCTAGAGAAGCCCAGAGCCCCAGTGTTCTTAGGCCTACAAAAGCGCTTCCAAGGAAGGGGGCTGGCTAGCAACAGCTTTCAGTGCTGGCACTTTTCATCTCTGAGCAATTGCTCGACGTTTGCATTTTCTCAGCTCGTGTCTACGAGACCGAAAGAGAATGACCGTGACGTTTGGTGGCTAGAGAAGCGCAAAGCCCCAGTGTTGCTGCGCCTGTGAAAGCGCTTCCAAGGAAGGGTGCTGGCTAGCAAGAGCTTTCAGTGCTGGCACTTTTCATCTCTGAGCAATTGCTCGACGTTTGCAATTTCTCAGCTCGTGTCTACGAGACGGAAAGAGAAGGGCCGTGACGTTTGGTGCGTAGAGAAGTGCAAAGCCCCAGTGTTGCTGCGCCTGTGAAAGCGCTTCCAAGGAAGGGTGCTGGCTAGCAAGAGCTTTCAGTTCTGGCACTTTTCATCTCTGAGCAATTGCTCGACGTTTGCAATTTCTCACCTGAGCTCTCTTTAGAGTGCGCGAGAGGATGAGCAGAAGATGAGGTGGCTAGAGAAGCCCAGAGCCCCAGTGTTCTAAGGCCTACAAAAGCGCTTCCAAGGAAGGGTGCTGGCTAGCAACAGCTTCCAGTGCTGGCACTTTTCATCTCGGAGCAATTGCTCGACGTTTGCAATTTCTCAGCTCGTGTCTACGAGACGGAAAGAGAAGGACCGTGACATTTGGTGCGTATAGAAGCGCAAAGCCCCAGTGTTGCTGCGCCTGTGAAAGCGCTTCCAAGGAAGGGTGCTGGCTAGCAAGAGCTTTCAGTGCTGGCACTTTTCATCTCTGAGCAATTGCTCGACGTTTGCAATTTCTCAGCTCGTGTCTACCGACGGAAAGAGAAGGACCGTGACGTTTGGCGACTAGAGAAGCGCAAAGCCCCAGTGTTGCTGCGCCTGTGAAAGCGCTTCCAAGGAAGGGTGCTGGCTAGCAACAGCTTTCAGTGCTGGCACTTTTCATCTCTGAGCAATTGCTCGACGTTTGCAATTTCTCACCTGAGCTCTCTTTAGAGTGCGCGAGAGGATGAGCAGAAGATGAGGTGGCTAGAGAAGCCCAGAGCCCCAGTGTTCTTAGGCCTATAAAAGCGCTTCCAAGGAAGGGTGCTGGCTAGCAAGAGCTTTCAGTGCTGGCACTTTTCATCTCCGAGCAATTGCTGGACGTTTGCAATTTCTCAGCTCGTGTCTACGAGACGGAAAGAGAAGGACCGTGACGTTTGGTGGCTAGAGAAGCGCAAAGCCCCAGTGTTGCTGCGCCTGTGAAAGCGCTTCCAAGGAAGGGTGCTGGCTAGCAAGAGCTTTCAGTGCTGGCACTTTTCATCTCTGAGCAATTGCTCGACGTTTGCAATTTCTCAGCTCGTGTCTACGAGACGGAAAGAGAAGGACCGTGACGTTTGGTGGCTAGAGAAGCGCAAAGCCCCAGTGTTGCTGCGCCTGTGAAAGCGCTTCCAAGGAAGGGTGCTGGCTAGCAAGAGCTTTCAGTGCTGGCACTTTTCATCTCTGAGCAATTGCTCGACGTTTGCAATTTCTCACCTGAGCTCTCTTTAGAGTGCGCGAGAGGATGAGCAGAAGATGAGGTGGCTAGAGAAGCCCAGAGCCCCAGTGTTCTTAGGCCTATAAAAGCGCTTCCAAGGAAGGGTGCTGGCTAGCAACAGCTTTCAGTGCTGGCACTTTTCATCTCGGAGCAATTGCTCGACGTTTGCAATTTCTCAGCTCGTGTCTACGAGACGGAAAGAGAATGACCGTGACGTTTGGTGGGTAGAGAAGCGCAAAGCCCCAGTGTTGCTGCGCCTGTGAAAGCGCTTCCAAGGAAGGGTGCTGGCTAGCAAGAGCTTTCAGTGCTGGCACTTTTCATCTCTGAGCAATTGCTCGACGTTTGCAATTTCTCAGCTCGTGTCTACGAGACGGAAAGAGAAGGACCGTGACGTTTGGTGGCTAGAGAAGCGCAAAGCCCCAGTGTTGCTGTGCCTGTGAAAGCGCTTCCAAGGAAGGGTGCTGGCTAGCAACAGCTTTCAGTGCTGGCACTTTTCATCTCTGAGCAATTGCTCGACGTTTGCAATTTCTCACCTGAGCTCTCTTTAGAGTGCGCGAGAGGATGAGCAGAAGATGAGGTGGCTAGAGAAGCCCAGAGCCCCAGTGTTCTTAGGCCAACAAAAGCGCTTCCAAGGAAGGGGGCTGGCTAGCAAGAGCTTTCAGTGCTGGCACTTTTCATCTCTGAGCAATTGCTCGACGTTTGCAATTTCTCACCTGAGCTCTCTTTAGAGCGCGCGAGTATGAGCAGAAGATGAGGTGGCTAGGGAAGCCCAGAGCCCCAGTGTTCTTAGGCCTACAAAAGCGCTTCCAAGGAAGGGTGCTGGCTAGCAAGAGCTTTCAGTGCTGGCACTTTTCATCTCTGAGCAATTGCTCGACGTTTGCAATTTCTCAGCTCGTGTCTACGAGACGGAAAGTGAAGGACCGTGACATTTGGTGCGTATAGAAGCGCAAAGCCCCAGTGTTGCTGCGCCTGTGAAAGCGCTTCCAAGGAAGGGTGCTGGCTAGCAAGAGCTTTCAGTGCTGGCACTTTTCATCTCTGAGCAATTGCTCGACGTTTGCAATTTCTCACCTGAGCTCTCTTCAGAGTGCGCGAGAGGATGAGCAGAAGATGAGGTGGCTAGAGAAGCCCAGAGCCCCAGTGTTCTTAGGCCTACAAAAGCGCTTCCAAGGAAGGGTGCTGGCTAGCAAGAGCTTTCAGTGCTGGCACTTTTCATCTCTGAGCAATTGCTCGACGTTTGCAATTTCTCACCTGAGCTCTCTTTAGAGTGCGCGAGAGGATGAGCAGAAGATGAGGTGGCTAGAGAAGCCCAGAGCCCCACTGTTCTTAGGCCTATAAAAGCGCTTCCAAGGAAGGGGGCTGGCTAGCAAGAGCTTTCAGTGCTGGCACTTTTCATCTCTGAGCAATTGCTCGACGTTTGCAATTTCTCACCTGAGCTCTCTTTAGAGCGCGCGAGTATGAGCAGAAGATGAGGTGGCTAGGGAAGCCCAGAGCCCCAGTGTTCTTAGGCCTACAAAAGCGCTTCCAAGGAAGGGTGCTGGCTAGCAACAGCTTTCAGTGCTGGCACTTTTCATCTCTGAGCAATTGCTCGACGTTTGCAATTTCTCAGCTCGTGTCTACGAGACGGAAAGAGAATGACCGTGACATTTGGTGCGTATAGAAGCGCAAAGCCCCAGTGTTGCTGCGCCTGTGAAAGCGCTTCCAAGGAAGGGTGCTGGCTAGCAACAGCTTTCAGTGCTGGCACTTTTCATCTCTGAGCAATTGCTCGACGTTTGCAATTTCTCACCTGAGCTCTCTTCAGAGTGCGCGAGAGGATGAGCAGAAGATGAGGTGGCTAGAGAAGCCCAGAGCCCCAGTGTTCTTAGGCCTACAAAAGCGCTTCCAAGGAAGGGTGCTGGCTAGCAAGAGCTTTCAGTGCTGGCACTTTTCATCTCTGAGCAATTGCTGGACGTTTGCAATTTCTCAGCTCGTGTCTACGAGACGGAAAGAGAAGGACCATGACGTTTGGTGGCTAGAGAAGCGCAAAGCCCCAGTGTTGCTGCGCCTGTGAAAGCGCTTCCAAGGAAGGGGGCTGGCTAGCAAGAGCTTTCAGTGCTGGCACTTTTCATCTCTGAGCAATTGCTCGACGTTTGCAATTTCTCAGCTCGTGTCTACCGACGGAAAGAGAAGGACCGTGACGTATGGCGGCTAGAGAAGCGCAAAGCCCCAGTGTTGCTGCGCCTGTGAAAGCGCTTCCAAGGAAGGGTGCTGGCTAGCAAGAGCTTTCAGTGCTGGCACTTTTCATCTCTGAGCAATTGCTCGACGTTTGCAATTTCTCACCTGAGCTCTCTTTAGACTGCGCGAGAGGATGAGCAGAAGATGAGGTGGCTAGAGAAGCCCAGAGCCCCAGTGTTCTTAGGCCTATAAAAGCGCTTCCAAGGAAGGGTGCTGGCTAGCAACAGCTTTCAGTGCTGGCACTTTTCATCTCGGAGCAATTGCTCGACGTTTGCAATTTCTCACCTGAGCTCTCTTTAGAGTGCGCGAGTATGAGCAGAAGATGAGGTGGCTAGGGAAGCCCAGAGCCCCAGTGTTCTTAGGCCTACAAAAGCGCTTCCAAGGAAGGGTGCTGGCTAGCAACAGCTTTCAGTGCTGGCACTTTTCATCTCTGAGCAATTGCTCGACGTTTGCAATTTCTCAGCTCGTGTCTACGAGACGGAAAGTGAAGGACCGTGACATTTGGTGCGTATAGAAGCGCAAAGCCCCAGTGTTGCTGCGCCTGTGAAAGCGCTTCCAAGGAAGGGTGCTGGCTAGCAAGAGCTTTCAGTGCTGGCACTTTTCATCTCTGAGCAATTGCTCGACGTTTGCAATTTCTCACCTGAGCTCTCTTCAGAGTGCGCGAGAGGATGAGCAGAAGATGAGGTGGCTAGAGAAGCCCAGAGCCCCAGTGTTCTTAGGCCTACAAAAGCGCTTCCAAGGAAGGGTGCTGGCTAGCAAGAGCTTTCAGTGCTGGCACTTTTCATCTCTGAGCAATTGCTCGACGTTTGCAATTTCTCACCTGAGCTCTCTTTAGAGTGCGCGAGAGGATGAGCAGAAGATGAGGTGGCTAGAGAAGCCCAGAGCCCCAGTGTTCTTAGGCCTATAAAAGCGCTTCCAAGGAAGGGTGCTGGCTAGCAAGAGCTTTCAGTGCTGGCACTTTTCATCTCTGAGCAATTGCTCGACGTTTGCAATTTCTCACCTGAGCTCTCTTTAGAGCGCGCGAGTATGAGCAGAAGATGAGGTGGCTAGGGAAGCCCAGAGCCCCAGTGTTCTTAGGCCTACAAAAGCGCTTCCAAGGAAGGGTGCTGGCTAGCAAGAGCTTTCAGTGCTGGCACTTTTCATCTCTGAGCAATTGCTCGACGTTTGCAATTTCTCAGCTCGTGTCTACGAGACGGAAAGAGAATGACCGTGACATTTGGTGCGTATAGAAGCGCAAAGCCCCAGTGTTGCTGCGCCTGTGAAAGCGCTTCCAAGGAAGGGTGCTGGCTAGCAACAGCTTTCAGTGCTGGCACTTTTCATCTCTGAGCAATTGCTCGACGTTTGCAATTTCTCACCTGAGCTCTCTTCAGAGTGCGCGAGAGGATGAGCAGAAGATGAGGTGGCTAGAGAAGCCCAGAGCCCCAGTGTTCTTAGGCCTACAAAAGCGCTTCCAAGGAAGGGTGCTGGCTAGCAAGAGCTTTCAGTGCTGGCACTTTTCATCTCTGAGCAATTGCTGGACGTTTGCAATTTCTCAGCTCGTGTCTACGAGACGGAAAGAGAAGGACCGTGACGTTTGGTGGCTAGAGAAGCGCAAAGCCCCAGTGTTGCTGCGCCTGTGAAAGCGCTTCCAAGGAAGGGTGCTGGCTAGCAAGAGCTTTCAGTGCTGGCACTTTTCATCTCTGAGCAATTGCTCGACGTTTGCAATTTCTCAGCTCGTGTCTACCGACGGAAAGAGAAGGACCGTGACGTTTGGCGGCTAGAGAAGCGCAAAGCCCCAGTGTTGCTGCGCCTGTGAAAGCGCTTCCAAGGAAGGGTGCTGGCTAGCAACAGCTTTCAGTGCTGGCACTTTTCATCTCTGAGCAATTGCTCGACGTTTGCAATTTCTCACCTGAGCTCTCTTTAGAGTGCGTGAGAGGATGAGCAGAAGATGAGGTGGCTAGAGAAGCCCAGAGCCCCAGTGTTCTTAGGCCTACAAAAGCGCTTCCAAGGAAGGGTGCTGGCTAGCAACAGCTTTCAGTGCTGGCACTTTTCATCTCCGAGCAATTGCTCGACGTTTGCAATTTCTCAGCTCGTGTCTACGAGACGGAAAGAGAAGGACCGTGACGTTTGGTGGCTAGAGAAGCGCAAAGCCCCAGTGTTGCTGCGCCTGTGAAAGCGCTTCCAAGGAAGGGTGCTGGCTAGCAAGAGCTTTCAGTGCTGGCACTTTTCATCTCTGAGCAATTGCTCGACGTTTGCAATTTCTCAGCTCGTGTCTACCGACGGAAAGAGAAGGACCGTGACGTTTCGTGGCTAGAGAAGCGCAAAGCCCCAGTGTTGCTGCGCCTGTGAAAGCGCTTCCAAGGAAGGGTGCTGGCTAGCAAGAGCTTTCAGTGCTGGCACTTTTCATCTCTGAGCAATTGCTCGACGTTTGCAATTTCTCACCTGAGCTCTCTTTAGAGTGCGCGAGAGGATGAGCAGAAGATGAGGTGGCTAGAGAAGCCCAGAGCCCCAGTGTTCTAAGGGCTACAAAAGCGCTTCCAAGGAAGGGTGCTGCCTAGCAAGAGCTTTCAGTGCTGGCACTTTTCATCTCTGAGCAATTGCTGGACGTTTGCAATTTCTCACCTGAGCTCTCTTTAGAGTGCGCGAGAGGATGAGCAGAAGATGAGGTGGCTAGAGAAGCCCAGAGCCCCAGTGTTCTAAGGGCTACAAAACCGCTTCCAAGGAAGGGTGCTGGCTAGCAACAGCTTTCAGTGCTGGCACTTTTCATCTCTGAGCAATTGCTCGACGTTTGCAATTTCTCAGCTCGTGTCTACGAGACGGAAAGAGAATGACCGTGACGTTTGGTGCGTATAGAAGCGCAAAGCCCCAGTGTTGCTGCGCCTGTGAAAGCGCTTCCAAGGAAGGGTGCTGGCTAGCAACAGCTTTCAGTGCTGGCACTTTTCATCTCTGAGCAATTGCTCGACGTTTGCAATTTCTCAGCTCGTGTCTACCGACGGAAAGAGAAGGACCGTGACGTTTGTTGGCTAGAGGAGCGCAAAGCCCCAGTGTTGCTGTGCCTGTGAAAGCGCTTCCAAGGAAGGGTGCTGGCTAGCAAGAGCTTTCAGTGCTGGCACTTTTCATCTCTGAGCAATTGCTCGACATTTGCAATTTCTCACCTGAGCTCTCTTTAGAGTGCGCGAGAGGATGAGCAGAAGATGAGGTGGCTAGAGAAGCCCAGAGCCCCAGTGTTCTAAGGGCTACAAAAGCGCTTCCAAGGAAGGGGGCTGGCTAGCAACAGCTTTCAGTGCTGGCACTTTTCATCTCTGAGCAATTGCTCGACGTTTGCAATTTCTCACCTGAGCTCTCTTTAGAGTGCGCGAGAGGATGAGCAGAAGATGAGGTGGCTAGAGAAGCCCAGAGCCCCAGTGTTCTTAGGCCTACAAAAGCGCTTCCAAGGAAGGGTGCTGGCTAGCAACAGCTTTCAGTGCTGGCACTTTTCATCTCTGAGCAATTGCTCGACGTTTGCAATTTCTCAGCTCGTGTCTACCGACGGAAAGAGAAGGACCGTGACGTTTGGCGGCTAGAGAAGCGCAAAGCCCCAGTGTTGCTGCGCCTGTGAAAGCGCTTCCAAGGAAGGGTGCTGGCTAGCAAGAGCTTTCAGTGCTGGCACTTTTCATCTCTGAGCAATTGCTCGACGTTTGCAATTTCTCAGCTCGTGTCTACCGACGGAAAGAGAAGGACCGTGACGTTTGGCGGCTAGAGAAGCGCAAAGCCCCAGTGTTGCTGCGCCTACAAAAGCGCTTCCAAGGAAGGGTGCTGGCTAGCAAGAGCTTTCAGTGCTGGCACTTTTCATCTCTGAGCAATTGCTCGACGTTTGCAATTTCTCACCTGAGCTCTCTTTAGAGTGCGCGAGAGGATGAGCAGAAGATGAGGTGGCTAGAGAAGCCCAGAGCCCCAGTATTCTTAGGCCTATAAAAGCGCTTCCAAGGAAGGGTGCTGGCTAGCAACAGCTTTCAGTGCTGGCACTTTTCATCTCTGAGCAATTGCTCGACGTTTGCAATTTCTCAGCTCGTGTCTACGAGACGGAAAGAGAAGGACCGTGACATTTGGTGGGTAGAGAAGCGCAAAGCCCCAGTGTTGCTGCGCCTGTGAAAGCGCTTCCAAGGAAGGGTGCTGGCTAGCAAGAGCTTTCAGTGCTGGCACTTTTCATCTCTGAGCAATTGCTGGACGTTTGCAATTTCTCAGCTCGTGTCTACGAGACGGAAAGAGAAGGACCGTGACGTTTGGTGGCTAGAGAAGCGCAGAGCCCCAGTGTTGCTGTGCCTGTGAAAGCGCTTCCAAGGAAGGGTGCTGGCTAGCAACAGCTTTCAGTGCTGGCACTTTTCATCTCTGAGCAATTGCTCGACGTTTGCAATTTCTCACCTGAGCTCTCTTTAGAGTGCGCGAGAGGATGAGCAGAAGATGAGGTGGCTAGAGAAGCCCAGAGCCCCACTGTTCTTAGGCCTACAAAAGCGCTTCCAAGGAAGGGTGCTGGCTAGCAACAGCTTTCAGTGCTGGCACTTTTCATCTCTGAGCAATTGCTCGACGTTTGCAATTTCTCACCTGAGCTCTCTTTAGAGCGCGCGAGTATGAGCAGAAGATGAGGTGGCTAGGGAAGCCCAGAGCCCCAGTGTTCTTAGGCCTACAAAAGCGCTTCCAAGGAAGGGTGCTGGCTAGCAACAGCTTTCAGTGCTGGCACTTTTCATCTCTGAGCAATTGCTCGACGTTTGCAATTTCTCAGCTCGTGTCTACGAGACGGAAAGTGAAGGACCGTGACATTTGGTGCGTATAGAAGCGCAAAGCCCCAGTGTTGCTGCGCCTGTGAAAGCGCTTCCAAGGAAGGGTGCTGGCTAGCAACAGCTTTCAGTGCTGGCACTTTTCATCTCTGAGCAATTGCTCGACGTTTGCAATTTCTCACCTGAGCTCTCTTCAGAGTGCGCGAGAGGATGAGCAGAAGATGAGGTGGCTAGAGAAGCCCAGAGCCCCAGTGTTCTTAGGCCTACAAAAGCGCTTCCAAGGAAGGGTGCTGGCTAGCAAGAGCTTTCAGTGCTGGCACTTTTCATCTCTGAGCAATTGCTCGACGTTTGCAATTTCTCACCTGAGCTCTCTTTAGAGTGCGCGAGAGGATGAGCAGAAGATGAGGTGGCTAGAGAAGCCCAGAGCCCCAGTGTTCTTAGGCCTATAAAAGCGCTTCCAAGGAAGGGGGCTGGCTAGCAAGAGCTTTCAGTGCTGGCACTTTTCATCTCTGAGCAATTGCTCGACGTTTGCAATTTCTCACCTGAGCTCTCTTTAGAGCGCGCGAGTATGAGCAGAAGATGAGGTGGCTAGGGAAGCCCAGAGCCCCAGTGTTCTTAGGCCTACAAAAGCGCTTCCAAGGAAGGGTGCTGGCTAGCAACAGCTTTCAGTGCTGGCACTTTTCATCTCTGAGCAATTGCTCGACGTTTGCAATTTCTCAGCTCGTGTCTACGAGACGGAAAGAGTATGACCGTGACATTTGGTGCGTATAGAAGCGCAAAGCCCCAGTGTTGCTGCGCCTGTGAAAGCGCTTCCAAGGAAGGGTGCTGGCTAGCAACAGCTTTCAGTGCTGGCACTTTTCATCTCTGAGCAATTGCTCGACGTTTGCAATTTCTCACCTGAGCTCTCTTCAGAGTGCACGAGAGGATGAGCAGAAGATGAGGTGGCTAGAGAAGCCCAGAGCCCCAGTGTTCTTAGGCCTACAAAAGCGCTTCCAAGGAAGGGTGCTGGCTAGCAACAGCTTTCAGTGCTGGCACTTTTCATCTCTGAGCAATTGCTCGACGTTTGCAATTTCTCAGCTCGTGTCTACGAGACGGAAAGAGAAGGACCGTGACGTTTGGTGGCTAGAGAAGCGCAAAGCCCCAGTGTTGCTGCGCCTGTGAAAGCGCTTCCAAGGAAGGGTGCTGGCTAGCAAGAGCTTTCAGTGCTGGCACTTTTCATCTCTGAGCAATTGCTCGACGTTTGCAATTTCTCAGCTCGTGTCTACGAGACGGAAAGAGAAGGGCCGTGACGTTTGGTGCGTAGAGAAGTGCAAAGCCCCAGTGTTACTGCGCCTGTGAAAGCGCTTCCAAGGAAGGGTGCTGGCTAGCAAGAGCTTTCAGTTCTGGCACTTTTCATCTCTGAGCAATTGCTCGACGTTTGCAATTTCTCACCTGAGCTCTCTTTAGAGTGCGCGAGAGGATGAGCAGAAGATGAGGTGGCTAGAGAAGCCCAGAGCCCCAGTGTTCTAAGGCCTACAAAAGCGCTTCCAAGGAAGGGGGCTGGCTAGCAACAGCTTCCAGTGCTGGCACTTTTCATCTCTGAGCAATTGCTCGACGTTTGCAATTTCTCAGCTCGTGTCTACGAGACGGAAAGAGAAGGACCGTGACATTTGGTGCGTATAGAAGCGCAAAGCCCCAGTGTTGCTGCGCCTGTGAAAGCGCTTCCAAGGAAGGGTGCTGGCTAGCAAGAGCTTTCAGTTCTGGCACTTTTCATCTCTGAGCAATTGCTCGACGTTTGCAATTTCTCAGCTCGTGTCTACCGACGGAAAGAGAAGGACCGTGACGTTTGGCGGCTAGAGAAGCGCAAAGCCCCAGTGTTGCTGCGCCTGTGAAAGCGCTACCAAGGAAGGGTGCTGGCTAGCAACAGCTTTCAGTGCTGGCACTTTTCATCTCTGAGCAATTGCTCGACGTTTGCAATTTCTCACCTGAGCTCTCTTTAGAGTGCGCGAGAGGATGAGCAGAAGATGAGGTGGCTAGAGAAGCCCAGAGCCCCAGTGTTCTTAGGCCTATAAAAGCGCTTCCAAGGAAGGGTGCTGGCTAGCAACAGCTTTCAGTGCTGGCACTTTTCATCTCGGAGCAATTGCTGGACGTTTGCAATTTCTCAGCTCGTGTCTAGGAGACGGAAAGAGAAGGACCGTGACGTTTGGTGGGTAGAGAAGCGCAAAGCCCCAGTGTTGCTGCGCCTGTGAAAGCGCTTCCAAGGAAGGGTGCTGGCTAGCAAGAGCTTTCAGTGCTGGCACTTTTCATCTCTGAGCAATTGCTCGACGTTTGCAATTTCTCAGCTCGTGTCTACGAGACGGAAAGAGAAGGACCGTGACGTTTGGTGCGTATAGAAGCGCAAAGCCCCAGTGTTGCTGCGCCTGTGAAAGCGCTTCCAAGGAAGGGTGCTGGCTAGCAAGAGCTTTCAGTGCTGGCACTTTTCATCTCTGAGCAATTGCTCGACGTTTGCAATTTCTCACCTGAGCTCTCTTTAGAGTGCGCGAGAGGATGAGCAGAAGATGAGGTGGCTAGAGAAGCCCAGAGCCCCAGTGTTCTTAGGCCTATAAAAGCGCTTCCAAGAAAGGGTGCTGGCTAGCAACAGCTTTCAGTGCTGGCACTTTTCATCTCGGAGCAATTGCTCGACGTTTGCAATTTCTCAGCTCGTGTCTACGAGACGGAAAGAGAATGACCGTGACGTTTGGTGCGTATAGAAGCGCAAAGCCCCAGTGTTGCTGCGCCTGTGAAAGCGCTTCCAAGGAAGGGTGCTGGCTAGCAACAGCTTTCAGTGCTGGCACTTTTCATCTCTGAGCAATTGCTCGACGTTTGCAATTTCTCAGCTCGTGTCTACGAGACGGAAAGAGAATGACCGTGACGTTTGGTGGCTAGAGAAGCGCAAAGCCCCAGTGTTGCTGTGCCTGTGAAAGCACTTCCAAGGAAGGGTGCTGGCTAGCAACAGCTTTCAGTGCTGGCACTTTTCATCTCTGAGCAATTGCTCGACGTTTGCAATTTCTCACCTGAGCTCTCTTTAGAGTGCGCGAGAGGATGAGCAGAAGATGAGGTGGCTAGAGAAGCCCAGAGCCCCACTGTTCTTAGGCCTACAAAAGCGCTTCCAAGGAAGGGTGCTGGCTAGCAAGAGCTTTCAGTGCTGGCACTTTTCATCTCTGAGCAATTGCTCGACGTTTGCAATTTCTCACCTGAGCTCTCTTTAGAGCGCGCGAGTATGAGCAGAAGATGAGGTGGCTAGGGAAGCCCAGAGCCCCAGTGTTCTTAGGCCTACAAAAGCGCTTCCAAGGAAGGGTGCTGGCTAGCAACAGCTTTCAGTGCTGGCACTTTTCATCTCTGAGCAATTGCTCGACGTTTGCAATTTCTCAGCTCGTGTCTACGAGACGGAAAGTGAAGGACCGTGACATTTGGTGCGTATAGAAGCGCAAAGCCCCAGTGTTGCTGCGCCTGTGAAAGCGCTACCAAGGAAGGGTGCTGGCTAGCAACAGCTTTCAGTGCTGGCACTTTTCATCTCTGAGCAATTGCTCGACGTTTGCAATTTCTCACCTGAGCTCTCTTTAGAGTGCGCGAGAGGATGAGCAGAAGATGAGGTGGCTAGAGAAGCCCAGAGCCCCAGTGTTCTTAGGCCTATAAAAGCGCTTCCAAGGAAGGGTGCTGGCTAGCAACAGCTTTCAGTGCTGGCACTTTTCATCTCGGAGCAATTGCTGGACGTTTGCAATTTCTCAGCTCGTGTCTAGGAGACGGAAAGAGAAGGACCGTGACGTTTGGTGGGTAGAGAAGCGCAAAGCCCCAGTGTTGCTGCGCCTGTGAAAGCGCTTCCAAGGAAGGGTGCTGGCTAGCAAGAGCTTTCAGTGCTGGCACTTTTCATCTCTGAGCAATTGCTCGACGTTTGCAATTTCTCAGCTCGTGTCTACGAGACGGAAAGAGAAGGACCGTGACGTTTGGTGCGTATAGAAGCGCAAAGCCCCAGTGTTGCTGCGCCTGTGAAAGCGCTTCCAAGGAAGGGTGCTGGCTAGCAAGAGCTTTCAGTGCTGGCACTTTTCATCTCTGAGCAATTGCTCGACGTTTGCAATTTCTCACCTGAGCTCTCTTTAGAGTGCGCGAGAGGATGAGCAGAAGATGAGGTGGCTAGAGAAGCCCAGAGCCCCAGTGTTCTTAGGCCTATAAAAGCGCTTCCAAGAAAGGGTGCTGGCTAGCAACAGCTTTCAGTGCTGGCACTTTTCATCTCGGAGCAATTGCTCGACGTTTGCAATTTCTCAGCTCGTGTCTACGAGACGGAAAGAGAATGACCGTGACGTTTGGTGCGTATAGAAGCGCAAAGCCCCAGTGTTGCTGCGCCTGTGAAAGCGCTTCCAAGGAAGGGTGCTGGCTAGCAACAGCTTTCAGTGCTGGCACTTTTCATCTCTGAGCAATTGCTCGACGTTTGCAATTTCTCAGCTCGTGTCTACGAGACGGAAAGAGAATGACCGTGACGTTTGGTGGCTAGAGAAGCGCAAAGCCCCAGTGTTGCTGTGCCTGTGAAAGCACTTCCAAGGAAGGGTGCTGGCTAGCAACAGCTTTCAGTGCTGGCACTTTTCATCTCTGAGCAATTGCTCGACGTTTGCAATTTCTCACCTGAGCTCTCTTTAGAGTGCGCGAGAGGATGAGCAGAAGATGAGGTGGCTAGAGAAGCCCAGAGCCCCACTGTTCTTAGGCCTACAAAAGCGCTTCCAAGGAAGGGTGCTGGCTAGCAAGAGCTTTCAGTGCTGGCACTTTTCATCTCTGAGCAATTGCTCGACGTTTGCAATTTCTCACCTGAGCTCTCTTTAGAGCGCGCGAGTATGAGCAGAAGATGAGGTGGCTAGGGAAGCCCAGAGCCCCAGTGTTCTTAGGCCTACAAAAGCGCTTCCAAGGAAGGGTGCTGGCTAGCAACAGCTTTCAGTGCTGGCACTTTTCATCTCTGAGCAATTGCTCGACGTTTGCAATTTCTCAGCTCGTGTCTACGAGACGGAAAGTGAAGGACCGTGACATTTGGTGCGTATAGAAGCGCAAAGCCCCAGTGTTGCTGCGCCTGTGAAAGCGCTTCCAAGGAAGGGTGCTGGCTAGCAACAGCTTTCAGTGCTGGCACTTTTCATCTCTGAGCAATTGCTCGACGTTTGCAATTTCTCACCTGAGCTCTCTTCAGAGTGCGCGAGAGGATGAGCAGAAGATGAGGTGGCTAGAGAAGCCCAGAGCCCCAGTGTTCTTAGGCCTACAAAAGCGCTTCCAAGGAAGGGTGCTGGCTAGCAAGAGCTTTCAGTGCTGGCACTTTTCATCTCTGAGCAATTGCTCGACGTTTGCAATTTCTCACCTGAGCTCTCTTTAGAGTGCGCGAGAGGATGAGCAGAAGATTAGGTGGCTAGAGAAGCCCAGAGCCCCAGTGTTCTTAGGCCTACAAAAGCGCTTCCAAGGAAGGGTGCTGGCTAGCAACAGCTTTCAGTGCTGGCACTTTTCATCTCTGAGCAATTGCTCGACGTTTGCAATTTCTCAGCTCGTGTCTACGAGACGGAAAGAGAATGACCGTGACATTTGGTGCGTATAGAAGCGCAAAGCCCCAGTGTTGCTGCGCCTGTGAAAGCGCTTCCAAGGAAGGGTGCTGGCTAGCAACAGCTTTCAGTGCTGGCACTTTTCATCTCTGAGCAATTGCTCGACGTTTGCAATTTCTCACCTGAGCTCTCTTTAGAGTGCGCGAGAGGATGAGCAGAAGATTAGGTGGCTAGAGAAGCCCAGAGCCCCAGTGTTCTAAGGGCTACAAAAGCGCTTCCAAGGAAGGGTGCTGGCTAGCAAGAGCTTTCAGTGCTGGCACTTTTCATCTCTGAGCAATTGCTCGACGTTTGCAATTTCTCAGCTCGTGTCTACGAGACGGAAAGAGAAGGACCGTGACGTTTGGTGGCTAGAGAAGCGCAAAGCCCCAGTGTTGCTGCGCCTGTGAAAGCGCTTCCAAGGAAGGGTGCTGGCTAGCAAGAGCTTTCAGTGCTGGCACTTTTCATCTCTGAGCAATTGCTCGACGTTTGCAATTTCTCAGCTCGTGTCTACCGACGGAAAGAGAAGGACCGTGACGTTTGGCGGCTAGAGAAGCGCAAAGCTTCAGTGTTGCTGCGCCTGTGAAAGCGCTACCAAGGAAGGGTGCTGGCTAGCAACAGCTTTCAGTGCTGGCACTTTTCATCTCTGAGCAATTGCTCGACGTTTGCAATTTCTCACCTGAGCTCTCTTTAGAGTGCGCGAGAGGATGAGCAGAAGATGAGGTGGCTAGAGAAGCCCAGAGCCCCAGTGTTCTTAGGCCTACAAAAGCGCTTCCAAGGATGGGGGCTGGCTAGCAACAGCTTTCAGTGCTGGCACTTTTCATCTCGGAGCAATTGCTCGACGTTTGCAATTTCTCAGCTCGTGTCTACGAGACCGAAAGAGAATGAAAGTGACGTTTGGTGGCTAGAGAAGCGCAAAGCCCCAGTGTTGCTGCGCCTGTGAAAGCGCTTCCAAGGAAGGGTGCTGGCTAGCAAGAGCTTTCAGTGCTGGCACTTTTCATCTCTGAGCAATTGCTCGACGTTTGCAATTTCTCAGCTCGTGTCTACGAGACGGAAAGAGAAGGGCCGTGACGTTTCGTGGCTAGAGAAGTGCAAAGCCCCAGTGTTACTGCGCCTGTGAAAGCGCTTCCAAGGAAGGGTGCTGGCTAGCAAGAGCTTTCAGTTCTGGCACTTTTCATCTCTGAGCAATTGCTCGACGTTTGCAATTTCTCACCTGAGCTCTCTTTAGAGTGCGCGAGAGGATGAGCAGAAGATGAGGTGGCTAGAGAAGCCCAGAGCCCCAGTGTTCTTAGGCCTACAAAAGAGCTTCCAAGGAAGGGTGCTGGCTAGCAACAGCTTCCAGTGCTGGCACTTTTCATCTCTGAGCAATTGCTCGACGTTTGCAATTTCTCAGCTCGTGTCTACGAGACGGAAAGAGAAGGACCGTGACATTTGGTGCGTATAGAAGCGCAAAGCCCCAGTGTTGCTGCGCCTGTGAAAGCGCTTCCAAGGAAGGGTGCTGGCTAGCAAGAGCTTTCAGTGCTGGCACTTTTCATCTCTGAGCAATTGCTCGACGTTTGCAATTTCTCAGCTCGTGTCTACGAGACGGAAAGAGAAGGACCGTGACGTTTGGTGCGTATAGAAGCGCAAAGCCCCAGTGTTGCTGCGCCTGTGAAAGCGCTACCAAGGAAGGGTGCTGGCTAGCAACAGCTTTCAGTGCTGGCACTTTTCATCTCTGAGCAATTGCTGGACGTTTGCAATTTCTCACCTGAGCTCTCTTTAGAGTGCGCGAGAGGATGAGCAGAAGATGAGGTGGCTAGAGAAGCCCAGAGCCCCAGTGTTCTAAGGGCTACAAAAGCGCTTCCAAGGAAGGGTGCTGGCTAGCAAGAGCTTTCAGTGCTGGCACTTTTCATCTCTGAGCAATTGCTCGACGTTTGCAATTTCTCAGCTCGTGTCTACGAGACGGAAAGAGAAGGACCGTGACATTTGGTGCGTATAGAAGCGCAAAGCCCCAGTGTTGCTGCGCCTGTGAAAGCGCTTCCAAGGAAGGGTGCTGGCTAGCAAGAGCTTTCAGTGCTGGCACTTTTCATCTCTGAGCAATTGCTCGACGTTTGCAATTTCTCAGCTCGTGTCTACGAGACGGAAAGAGAAGGACCGTGACGTTTGGTGCGTATAGAAGCGCAAAGCCCCAGTGTTGCTGCGCCTGTGAAAGCGCTACCAAGGAAGGGTGCTGGCTAGCAACAGCTTTCAGTGCTGGCACTTTTCATCTCTGAGCAATTGCTGGACGTTTGCAATTTCTCACCTGAGCTCTCTTTAGAGTGCGCGAGAGGATGAGCAGAAGATTAGGTGGCTAGAGAAGCCCAGAGCCCCAGTGTTCTTAGGCCTACAAAAGCGCTTCCAAGGAAGGGTGCTGGCTAGCAAGAGCTTCCAGTGCTGGCACTTTTCATCTCTGAGCAATTGCTCGACGTTTGCAATTTCTCAGCTCGTGTCTACGAGACGGAAAGAGAAGGACCGTGACATTTGGTGCGTATAGAAGCGCAAAGCCCCAGTGTTGCTGCGCCTGTGAAAGCGCTTCCAAGGAAGGCTGCTGGCTAGCAACAGCTTTCAGTGCTGGCACTTTTCATCTCTGAGCAATTGCTCGACGTTTGCAATTTCTCAGCTCGTGTCTACCGACGGAAAGAGAAGGACCGTGATGTTTGTTGGCTAGAGGAGCGCAAAGCCCCAGTGTTGCTGCGCCTGTGAAAGCGCTTCCAAGGAAGGGTGCTGGCTAGCAACAGCTTTCAGTGCTGGCACTTTTCATCTCTGAGCAATTGCTCGACGTTTGCAATTTCTCACCTGAGCTCTCTTTAGAGTGCGCGAGAGGATGAGCAGAAGATGAGGTGGCTAGAGAAGCCCAGAGCCCCAGTGTTCTAAGGGCTACAAAAGCGCTTCCAAGGAAGGGGGCTGGCTAGCAACAGCTTTCAGTGCTGGCACTTTTCATCTCTGAGCAATTGCTCGACGTTTGCAATTTCTCAGCTCGTGTCTACCGACGGAAAGAGAAGGACCGTGACGTTTGGCGGCTAGAGAAGCGCAAAGCCCCAGTGTTGCTGCGCCTGTGAAAGCGCTTCCAAGGAAGGGTGCTGGCTAGCAAGAGCTTTCAGTGCTGGCACTTTTCATCTCTGAGCAATTGCTCGACGTTTGCAATTTCTCACCTGAGCTCTCTTTAGAGTGCGCGAGAGGATGAGCAGAAGATGAGGTGGCTAGAGAAGCCCAGAGCCCCAGTGTTCTTAGGCCTATAAAAGCGCTTCCAAGGAAGGGTGCTGGCTAGCAAGAGCTTTCAGTGCTGGCACTTTTCATCTCTGAGCAATTGCTCGACGTTTGCAATTTCTCAGCTCGTGTCTACGAGACGGAAAGAGAATGACCGTGACTTTTGGTGCGTATAGAAGCGCAAAGCCCCAGTGTTGCTGCGCCTGTGAAAGCGCTTCCAAGGAAGGGTGCTGGCTAGCAACAGCTTTCAGTGCTGGCACTTTTCATCTCTGAGCAATTGCTCGACGTTTGCAATTTCTCAGCTCGTGTCTACGAGACGGAAAGAGAAGGACCGTGACGTTTGGTGGCTAGAGAAGCGCAAAGCCCCAGTGTTACTGCGCCTGTGAAAGCGCTTCCAAGGAAGGGTGCTGGCTAGCAACAGCTTTCAGTTCTGGCACTTTTCATCTCTGAGCAATTGCTCGACGTTTGCAATTTCTCACCTGAGCTCTCTTTAGAGTGCGCGAGAGGATGAGCAGAAGATGAGGTGGCTAGAGAAGCCCAGAGCCCCAGTGTTCTTAGGCCTACAAAAGCGCTTCCAAGGAAGGGTGCTGGCTAGCAAGAGCTTTCAGTGCTGGCACTTTTCATCTCTGAGCAATTGCTCGACGTTTGCAATTTCTCAGCTCGTGTCTACCGACGGAAAGAGAAGGACCGTGACTTTTGGTGGGTAGAGAAGCGCAAAGCCCCAGTGTTGCTGCGCCTGTGAAAGCGCTTCCAAGGAAGGGTGCTGGCTAGCAAGAGCTTTCAGTGCTGGCACTTTTCATCTCTGAGCAATTGCTCGACGTTTGCAATTTCTCAGCTCGTGTCTACGAGACGGAAAGAGAAGGACCGTGACGTTTGGTGGGTAGAGAAGCGCAAAGCCCCAGTGTTGCTGCGCCTGTGAAAGCGCTTCCAAGGAAGGGTGCTGGCTAGCAACAGCTTTCAGTGCTGGCACTTTTCATCTCTGAGCAATTGCTCGATGTTTGCAATTTCTCAGCTCGTGTCTACGAGACGGAAAGAGAAGGACCGTGACGTTTGGTGGGTAGAGAAGCGCAAAGCCCCAGTGTTGCTGCGCCTGTGAAAGCGCTTCCAAGGAAGGGTGCTGGCTAGCAACAGCTTTCAGTGCTGGCACTTTTCATCTCTGAGCAATTGCTCGACGTTTGCAATTTCTCACCTGAGCTCTCTTTAGAGCGCGCGAGTATGAGCAGAAGATGAGGTGGCTAGGGAAGCCCAGAGCCCCAGTGTTCTTAGGCCTACAAAAGCGCTTCCAAGGAAGGGTGCTGGCTAGCAACAGCTTTCAGTGCTGGCACTTTTCATCTCTGAGCAATTGCTCGACGTTTGCAATTTCTCAGCTCGTGTCTACGAGACGGAAAGTGAAGGACCGTGACATTTGGTGCGTATAGAAGCGCAAAGCCCCAGTGTTGCTGCGCCTGTGAAAGCGCTTCCAAGGAAGGGTGCTGGCTAGCAACAGCTTTCAGTGCTGGCACTTTTCATCTCTGAGCAATTGCTCGACGTTTGCAATTTCTCACCTGAGCTCTCTTCAGAGTGCGCGAGAGGATGAGCAGAAGATGAGGTGGCTAGAGAAGCCCAGAGCCCCAGTGTTCTTAGGCCTACAAAAGCGCTTCCAAGGAAGGGTGCTGGCTAGCAAGAGCTTTCAGTGCTGGCACTTTTCATCTCTGAGCAATTGCTCGACGTTTGCAATTTCTCACCTGAGCTCTCTTTAGAGTGCGCGAGAGGATGAGCAGAAGATTAGGTGGCTAGAGAAGCCCAGAGCCCCAGTGTTCTTAGGCCTACAAAAGCGCTTCCAAGGAAGGGTGCTGGCTAGCAACAGCTTTCAGTGCTGGCACTTTTCATCTCTGAGCAATTGCTCGACGTTTGCAATTTCTCAGCTCGTGTCTACGAGACGGAAAGAGAATGACCGTGACATTTGGTGCGTATAGAAGCGCAAAGCCCCAGTGTTGCTGCGCCTGTGAAAGCGCTTCCAAGGAAGGGTGCTGGCTAGCAACAGCTTTCAGTGCTGGCACTTTTCATCTCTGAGCAATTGCTCGACGTTTGCAATTTCTCACCTGAGCTCTCTTTAGAGTGCGCGAGAGGATGAGCAGAAGATTAGGTGGCTAGAGAAGCCCAGAGCCCCAGTGTTCTAAGGGCTACAAAAGCGCTTCCAAGGAAGGGTGCTGGCTAGCAAGAGCTTTCAGTGCTGGCACTTTTCATCTCTGAGCAATTGCTCGACGTTTGCAATTTCTCAGCTCGTGTCTACGAGACGGAAAGAGAAGGACCGTGACGTTTGGTGGCTAGAGAAGCGCAAAGCCCCAGTGTTGCTGCGCCTGTGAAAGCGCTTCCAAGGAAGGGTGCTGGCTAGCAAGAGCTTTCAGTGCTGGCACTTTTCATCTCTGAGCAATTGCTCGACGTTTGCAATTTCTCAGCTCGTGTCTACCGACGGAAAGAGAAGGACCGTGACGTTTGGCGGCTAGAGAAGCGCAAAGCTTCAGTGTTGCTGCGCCTGTGAAAGCGCTACCAAGGAAGGGTGCTGGCTAGCAACAGCTTTCAGTGCTGGCACTTTTCATCTCTGAGCAATTGCTCGACGTTTGCAATTTCTCACCTGAGCTCTCTTTAGAGTGCGCGAGAGGATGAGCAGAAGATGAGGTGGCTAGAGAAGCCCAGAGCCCCAGTGTTCTTAGGCCTACAAAAGCGCTTCCAAGGATGGGGGCTGGCTAGCAACAGCTTTCAGTGCTGGCACTTTTCATCTCGGAGCAATTGCTCGACGTTTGCAATTTCTCAGCTCGTGTCTACGAGACCGAAAGAGAATGAAAGTGACGTTTGGTGGCTAGAGAAGCGCAAAGCCCCAGTGTTGCTGCGCCTGTGAAAGCGCTTCCAAGGAAGGGTGCTGGCTAGCAAGAGCTTTCAGTGCTGGCACTTTTCATCTCTGAGCAATTGCTCGACGTTTGCAATTTCTCAGCTCGTGTCTACGAGACGGAAAGAGAAGGGCCGTGACGTTTCGTGGCTAGAGAAGTGCAAAGCCCCAGTGTTACTGCGCCTGTGAAAGCGCTTCCAAGGAAGGGTGCTGGCTAGCAAGAGCTTTCAGTTCTGGCACTTTTCATCTCTGAGCAATTGCTCGACGTTTGCAATTTCTCACCTGAGCTCTCTTTAGAGTGCGCGAGAGGATGAGCAGAAGATGAGGTGGCTAGAGAAGCCCAGAGCCCCAGTGTTCTTAGGCCTACAAAAGAGCTTCCAAGGAAGGGTGCTGGCTAGCAACAGCTTCCAGTGCTGGCACTTTTCATCTCTGAGCAATTGCTCGACGTTTGCAATTTCTCAGCTCGTGTCTACGAGACGGAAAGAGAAGGACCGTGACATTTGGTGCGTATAGAAGCGCAAAGCCCCAGTGTTGCTGCGCCTGTGAAAGCGCTTCCAAGGAAGGGTGCTGGCTAGCAAGAGCTTTCAGTGCTGGCACTTTTCATCTCTGAGCAATTGCTCGACGTTTGCAATTTCTCAGCTCGTGTCTACGAGACGGAAAGAGAAGGACCGTGACGTTTGGTGCGTATAGAAGCGCAAAGCCCCAGTGTTGCTGCGCCTGTGAAAGCGCTACCAAGGAAGGGTGCTGGCTAGCAACAGCTTTCAGTGCTGGCACTTTTCATCTCTGAGCAATTGCTGGACGTTTGCAATTTCTCACCTGAGCTCTCTTTAGAGTGCGCGAGAGGATGAGCAGAAGATGAGGTGGCTAGAGAAGCCCAGAGCCCCAGTGTTCTAAGGGCTACAAAAGCGCTTCCAAGGAAGGGTGCTGGCTAGCAAGAGCTTTCAGTGCTGGCACTTTTCATCTCTGAGCAATTGCTCGACGTTTGCAATTTCTCAGCTCGTGTCTACGAGACGGAAAGAGAAGGACCGTGACATTTGGTGCGTATAGAAGCGCAAAGCCCCAGTGTTGCTGCGCCTGTGAAAGCGCTTCCAAGGAAGGGTGCTGGCTAGCAAGAGCTTTCAGTGCTGGCACTTTTCATCTCTGAGCAATTGCTCGACGTTTGCAATTTCTCAGCTCGTGTCTACGAGACGGAAAGAGAAGGACCGTGACGTTTGGTGCGTATAGAAGCGCAAAGCCCCAGTGTTGCTGCGCCTGTGAAAGCGCTACCAAGGAAGGGTGCTGGCTAGCAACAGCTTTCAGTGCTGGCACTTTTCATCTCTGAGCAATTGCTGGACGTTTGCAATTTCTCACCTGAGCTCTCTTTAGAGTGCGCGAGAGGATGAGCAGAAGATTAGGTGGCTAGAGAAGCCCAGAGCCCCAGTGTTCTTAGGCCTACAAAAGCGCTTCCAAGGAAGGGTGCTGGCTAGCAAGAGCTTCCAGTGCTGGCACTTTTCATCTCTGAGCAATTGCTCGACGTTTGCAATTTCTCAGCTCGTGTCTACGAGACGGAAAGAGAAGGACCGTGACATTTGGTGCGTATAGAAGCGCAAAGCCCCAGTGTTGCTGCGCCTGTGAAAGCGCTTCCAAGGAAGGCTGCTGGCTAGCAACAGCTTTCAGTGCTGGCACTTTTCATCTCTGAGCAATTGCTCGACGTTTGCAATTTCTCAGCTCGTGTCTACCGACGGAAAGAGAAGGACCGTGATGTTTGTTGGCTAGAGGAGCGCAAAGCCCCAGTGTTGCTGCGCCTGTGAAAGCGCTTCCAAGGAAGGGTGCTGGCTAGCAACAGCTTTCAGTGCTGGCACTTTTCATCTCTGAGCAATTGCTCGACGTTTGCAATTTCTCACCTGAGCTCTCTTTAGAGTGCGCGAGAGGATGAGCAGAAGATGAGGTGGCTAGAGAAGCCCAGAGCCCCAGTGTTCTAAGGGCTACAAAAGCGCTTCCAAGGAAGGGGGCTGGCTAGCAACAGCTTTCAGTGCTGGCACTTTTCATCTCTGAGCAATTGCTCGACGTTTGCAATTTCTCAGCTCGTGTCTACCGACGGAAAGAGAAGGACCGTGACGTTTGGCGGCTAGAGAAGCGCAAAGCCCCAGTGTTGCTGCGCCTGTGAAAGCGCTTCCAAGGAAGGGTGCTGGCTAGCAAGAGCTTTCAGTGCTGGCACTTTTCATCTCTGAGCAATTGCTCGACGTTTGCAATTTCTCACCTGAGCTCTCTTTAGAGTGCGCGAGAGGATGAGCAGAAGATGAGGTGGCTAGAGAAGCCCAGAGCCCCAGTGTTCTTAGGCCTATAAAAGCGCTTCCAAGGAAGGGTGCTGGCTAGCAAGAGCTTTCAGTGCTGGCACTTTTCATCTCTGAGCAATTGCTCGACGTTTGCAATTTCTCAGCTCGTGTCTACGAGACGGAAAGAGAATGACCGTGACTTTTGGTGCGTATAGAAGCGCAAAGCCCCAGTGTTGCTGCGCCTGTGAAAGCGCTTCCAAGGAAGGGTGCTGGCTAGCAACAGCTTTCAGTGCTGGCACTTTTCATCTCTGAGCAATTGCTCGACGTTTGCAATTTCTCAGCTCGTGTCTACGAGACGGAAAGAGAAGGACCGTGACGTTTGGTGGCTAGAGAAGCGCAAAGCCCCAGTGTTACTGCGCCTGTGAAAGCGCTTCCAAGGAAGGGTGCTGGCTAGCAACAGCTTTCAGTTCTGGCACTTTTCATCTCTGAGCAATTGCTCGACGTTTGCAATTTCTCACCTGAGCTCTCTTTAGAGTGCGCGAGAGGATGAGCAGAAGATGAGGTGGCTAGAGAAGCCCAGAGCCCCAGTGTTCTTAGGCCTACAAAAGCGCTTCCAAGGAAGGGTGCTGGCTAGCAAGAGCTTTCAGTGCTGGCACTTTTCATCTCTGAGCAATTGCTCGACGTTTGCAATTTCTCAGCTCGTGTCTACCGACGGAAAGAGAAGGACCGTGACTTTTGGTGGGTAGAGAAGCGCAAAGCCCCAGTGTTGCTGCGCCTGTGAAAGCGCTTCCAAGGAAGGGTGCTGGCTAGCAAGAGCTTTCAGTGCTGGCACTTTTCATCTCTGAGCAATTGCTCGACGTTTGCAATTTCTCAGCTCGTGTCTACGAGACGGAAAGAGAAGGACCGTGACGTTTGGTGGGTAGAGAAGCGCAAAGCCCCAGTGTTGCTGCGCCTGTGAAAGCGCTTCCAAGGAAGGGTGCTGGCTAGCAACAGCTTTCAGTGCTGGCACTTTTCATCTCTGAGCAATTGCTCGATGTTTGCAATTTCTCAGCTCGTGTCTACGAGACGGAAAGAGAAGGACCGTGACGTTTGGTGGGTAGAGAAGCGCAAAGCCCCAGTGTTGCTGCGCCTGTGAAAGCGCTTCCAAGGAAGGGTGCTGGCTAGCAACAGCTTTCAGTGCTGGCACTTTTCATCTCTGAGCAATTGCTCGACGTTTGCAATTTCTCACCTGAGCTCTCTTTAGACTGCGCGAGAGGATGAGCAGAAGATTAGGTGGCTAGAGAAGCCCAGAGCCCCAGTGTTCTTAGGCCTACAAAAGCGCTTCCAAGGAAGGGGGCTGGCTAGCAACACCTTTCAGTGCTGGCACTTTTCATCTCGGCGCAATTGCTCGACGTTTGCAATTTCTCAGCTCGTGTCTACGAGACGGAAAGAGAAGGACCGTGACGTTTGGTGGCTAGAGAAGCGCAAAGCCCCAGTGTTGCTGCGCCTGTGAAAGCGCTTCCAAGGAAGGGTGCTGGCTAGCAACAGCTTTCAGTGCTGGCACTTTTCATCTCTGAGCAATTGCTCGACGTTTGCAATTTCTCACCTGAGCTCTCTTTAGAGTGCGCGAGAGGATGAGCAGAAGATGAGGTGGCTAAAGAAGCCCAGAGCCCCAGTGTTCTAAGGGCTACAAAAGCGCTTCCAAGGAAGGGTGCTGGCTAGCAACAGCTTTCAGTGCTGGCACTTTTCATCTCTGAGCAATTGCTCGACGTTTGCAATTTCTCACCTGAGCTCTCTTTAGAGTGCGCGAGAGGATGAGCAGAAGATGAGGTGTCTAGAGAAGCCCAGAGCCCCAGTCTTCTTAGGCCTATAAAAGCGCTTCCAAGGAAGGGGGCTGGCTAGCAACAGCTTTCAGTGCTGGCACTTTTCATCTCTGAGCAATTGCTCGACGTTTGCAATTTCTCAGCTCGTGTCTACGAGACCGAAAGAGAAGGACCGTGGCTTTTGATGGGTAGAGAAGCGCAAAGCCCCAGTGTTGCTGCGCCTGTGAAAGCGCTTCCAAGGAAGGGTGCTGGCTAGCAAGAGCCTCCAGTGCTGGCACTTTTCATCTCTGAGCAATTGCTCGACGTTTGCAATTTCTCAGCTCGTGTCTACGAGACGGAAAGAGAAGGACCGTGACTTTTGGTGGGTAGAGAAGCGCAAAGCCCCAGTGTTGCTGCGCCTGTGAAAGCGCTTCCAAGGAAGGGTGCTGGCTAGCAAGAGCTTTCAGTGCTGGCACTTTTCATCTCTGAGCAATTGCTCGACGTTTGCAGTTTCTCACCTGAGCTCTCTTTAGAGTGCGCGAGAGGATGAGCAGAAGATGAGGTGGCTAGAGAAGCCCAGAGCCCCAGTGTTCTAAGGGCTACAAAAGCGCTTCCAAGGAAGGGGGCTGGCTAGCAAGAGCTTTCAGTGCTGGCACTTTTCATCTCGGAGCAATTGCTGGACGTTTGCAATTTCTCACCTGAGCTCTCTTTAGAGTGCGCGAGAGGATGAGCAGAAGATGAGGTGGCTAGAGAAGCCCAGAGCCCCAGTGTTCTTAGGCCTACAAAAGCGCTTCCAAGGAAGGGTGCTGGCTAGCAAGAGCTTTCAGTGCTGGCACTTTTCATCTCTGAGCAATTGCTCGACGTTTGCAATTTCTCAGCTCGTGTCTACGAGACGGAAAGAGAATGACCGTGGCTTTTGTTGGGTAGAGAAGCGCAAAGCCCCAGTGTTGCTGCGCCTGTGAAAGCGCTTCCAAGGAAGGGTGCTGGCTAGCAAGAGCCTCCAGTGCTGGCACTTTTCATCTCTGAGCAATTGCTCGACGTTTGCAATTTCTCAGCTCGTGTCTACGAGACGGAAAGAGAAGGACTGTGACGTTTGTTGGCTAGAGGAGCGCAAAGCCCCAGTGTTGCTGCGCCTGTGAAAGCGCTTCCAAGGAAGGGTGCTGGCTAGCAAGAGCTTTCAGTGCTGGCACTTTTCATCTCTGAGCAATTGCTCGACGTTTGCAATTTCTCACCTGAGCTCTCTTTAGAGTGCGCGAGAGGATGAGCAGAAGATGAGGTGGCTAGAGAAGCCCAGAGCCCCAGTGTTCTAAGGGCTACAAAAGCGCTTCCAAGGAAGGGGGCTGGCTAGCAAGAGCTTTCAGTGCTGGCACTTTTCATCTCTGAGCAATTGCTCGACGTTTGCAATTTCTCACCTGAGCTCTCTTTAGACTGCGCGAGAGGATGAGCAGAAGATGAGGTGGCTAGAGAAGCCCAGAGCCCCAGTGTTCTTAGGCCTACAAAAGCGCTTCCAAGGAAGGGTGCTGGCTAGCAAGAGCTTTCAGTGCTGGCACTTTTCATCTCTGAGCAATTGCTCGACGTTTGCAATTTCTCAGCTCGTGTCTACGAGACGGAAAGAGAAGGACCGTGACTTTTGGTGGGTAGAGAAGCGCAAAGCCCCAGTGTTGCTGCGCCTGTGAAAGCGCTTCCAAGGAAGGGTGCTGGCTAGCAAGAGCTTTCAGTGCTGGCACTTTTCATCTCTGAGCAATTGCTGGACGTTTGCAATTTCTCAGCTCGTGTCTACGAGACGGAAAGAGAAGGACCGTGACGTTTGGTGCGTATAGAAGCGCAAAGCCCCAGTGTTGCTGCGCCTGTGAAAGCGCTTCCAAGGAAGGGTGCTGGCTAGCAACAGCTTTCAGTGCTGGCACTTTTCATCTCTGAGCAATTGCTCGACGTTTGCAATTTCTCAGCTCGTGTCTACGAGACGGAAAGAGAAGGACCGTGACGTTTCGTGGCTAGAGAAGCCCAGAGCCCCAGTGTTCTTAGGCCTACAAAAGCGCTTCCAAGGAAGGGTGCTGGCTAGCAAGAGCTTTCAGTGCTGGCACTTTTCATCTCTGAGCAATTGCTCGACGTTTGCAATTTCTCACCTGAGCTCTCTTTAGAGTGCGCGAGAGGATGAGCAGAAGATGAGGTGGCTAGAGAAGCCCAGAGCCCCAGTGTTCTTAGGCCTACAAAAGCGCTTCCAAGGAAGGGTGCTGGCTAGCAACAGCTTTCAGTGCTGGCACTTTTCATCTCTGAGCAATTGCTCGACGTTTGCAATTTCTCAGCTCGTGTCTACCGACGGAAAGAGAAGGACCGTGACGTTTGGCGGCTAGAGAAGCGCAAAGCCCCAGTGTTGCTGCGCCTGTGAAAGCGCTTCCAAGGAAGGGTGCTGGCTAGCAACAGCTTTCAGTGCTGGCACTTTTCATCTCTGAGCAATTGCTCGACGTTTGCAATTTCTCACCTGAGCTCTCTTTAGAGTGCGCGCGAGGATGAGCAGAAGATGAGGTGGCTAGAGAAGCCCAGAGCCCCAGTGTTCTTAGGCCTATAAAAGCGCTTCCAAGGAAGGGTGCTGGCTAGCAAGAGCTTTCAGTGCTGGCACTTTTCATCTCGGAGCAATTGCTGGACGTTTGCAATTTCTCAGCTCGTGTCTACGAGACGGAAAGAGAAGGACCGTGACGTTTGGTGGCTAGAGAAGCGCAAAGCCCCAGTGTTGCTGCGCCTGTGAAAGCGCTTCCAAGGAAGGGTGCTGGCTAGCAAGAGCTTTCAGTGCTGGCACTTTTCATCTCTGAGCAATTGCTCGACGTTTGCAATTTCTCACCTGAGCTCTCTTTAGAGTGCGCGAGAGGATGAGCAGAAGATGAGGTGGGTAGAGAAGCCCAGAGCCCCAGTGTTCTTAGGCCTACAAAAGCGCTTCCAAGGAAGGGTGCTGGCTAGCAACAGCTTCCAGTGCTGGCACTTTTCATCTCTGAGCAATTGCTCGACGTTTGCAATTTCTCAGCTCGTGTCTAGAAGACGGAAAGAGAAGGACCGTGACGTTTGGTGGGTAGAGAAGCGCAAAGCCCCAGTGTTGCTGCACCTGTGAAAGCGCTTCCAAGGAAGGGTGCTGGCTAGCAAGAGCTTTCAGTGCTGGCACTTTTCATCTCTGAGCAATTGCTCGACGTTTGCAATTTCTCAGCTCGTGTCTAGGAGACGGAAAGAGAAGGACCGTGACATTTGGTGCGTATAGAAGCGCAAAGCCCCAGTGTTGCTGCGCCTGTGAAAGCGCTTCCAAGGAAGGGTGCTGGCTAGCAAGAGCTTTCAGTGCTGGCACTTTTCATCTCTGAGCAATTGCTCGACGTTTGCAATTTCTCAGCTCGTGTCTAGGAGACAGAAAGAGAAGGACCGTGACGTTTGGTGGCTAGAGAAGCGCAAAGCCCCAGTGTTGCTGCGCCTGTGAAAGCGCTTCCAAGGAAGGGTGCTGGCTAGCAACAGCTTTCAGTGCTGGCACTTTTCATCTCTGAGCAATTGCTCGACGTTTGCAATTTCTCACCTGAGCTCTCTTTAGAGTGCGCGAGAGGATGAGCAGAAGATTAGGTGGCTAGAGAAGCCCAGAGCCCCAGTGTTCTTAGGCCTACAAAAGCGCTTCCAAGGAAGGGTGCTGGCTAGCAAGAGCTTTCAGTGCTGGCACTTTTCATCTCTGAGCAATTGCTCGACGTTTGCAATTTCTCAGCTCGTGTCTACGAGACGGAAAGAGAAGGACCGTGACGTTTGGTGGCTAGAGAAGCGCAAAGCCCCAGTGTTGCTGCGCCTGTGAAAGCGCTTCCAAGGAAGGGTGCTGGCTAGCAAGAGCTTTCAGTGCTGGCACTTTTCATCTCTGAGCAATTGCTCGACGTTTGCAATTTCTCACCTGAGCTCTCTTTAGAGTGCGCGAGAGGATGAGCAGAAGATGAGGTGGCTAAAGAAGCCCAGAGCCCCAGTGTTCTAAGGGCTACAAAAGCGCTTCCAAGGAAGGGTGCTGGCTAGCAACAGCTTTCAGTGCTGGCACTTTTCATCTCTGAGCAATTGCTCGACGTTTGCAATTTCTCACCTGAGCTCTCTTTAGAGTGCGCGAGAGGATGAGCAGAAGATGAGGTGTCTAGAGAAGCCCAGAGCCCCAGTGTTCTTAGGCCTATAAAAGCGCTTCCAAGGAAGGGGGCTGGCTAGCAACAGCTTTCAGTGCTGGCACTTTTCATCTCTGAGCAATTGCTCGACGTTTGCAATTTCTCAGCTCGTGTCTACGAGACGGAAAGAGAAGGACCGTGGCTTTTGGTGGGTAGAGAAGCGCAAAGCCCCAGTGTTGCTGCGCCTGTGAAAGCGCTTCCAAGGAAGGGTGCTGGCTAGCAAGAGCCTCCAGTGCTGGCACTTTTCATCTCTGAGCAATTGCTGGACGTTTGCAATTTCTCAGCTCGTGTCTACGAGACGGAAAGAGAAGGACTGTGACGTTTGTTGGCTAGAGGAGCGCAAAGCCCCAGTGTTGCTGCGCCTGTGAAAGCGCTTCCAAGGAAGGGTGCTGGCTAGCAACAGCTTTCAGTGCTGGCACTTTTCATCTCTGAGCAATTGCTCGACGTTTGCAATTTCTCACCTGAGCTCTCTTTAGAGTGCGCGAGAGGATGAGCAGAAGATGAGGTGGCTAGAGAAGCCCAGAGCCCCAGTGTTCTAAGGGCTACAAAAGCGCTTCCAAGGAAGGGTGCTGGCTAGCAACAGCTTTCAGTGCTGGCACTTTTCATCTCGGAGCAATTGCTCGACGTTTGCAATTTCTCACCTGAGCTCTCTTTAGACTGCGCGAGAGGATGAGCAGAAGATGAGGTGGCTAGAGAAGCCCAGAGCCCCAGTGTTCTTAGGCCTACAAAAGCGCTTCCAAGGAAGGGTGCTGGCTAGCAAGAGCTTTCAGTGCTGGCACTTTTCATCTCTGAGCAATTGCTCGACGTTTGCAATTTCTCAGCTCGTGTCTACGAGACGGAAAGAGAAGGACCGTGACGTTTGGTGCGTATAGAAGCGCAAAGCCCCAGTGTTGCTGCGCCTGTGAAAGCGCTTCCAAGGAAGGGTGCTGGCTAGCAAGAGCTTTCAGTGCTGGCACTTTTCATCTCTGAGCAATTGCTCGACGTTTGCAATTTCTCAGCTCGTGTCTACGAGACGGAAAGAGAAGGACTGTGACGTTTGGTGCGTATAGAAGCGCAAAGCCCCAGTGTTGCTGCGCCTGTGAAAGCGCTTCCAAGGAAGGGTGCTGGCTAGCAAGAGCTTTCAGTGCTGGCACTTTTCATCTCTGAGCAATTGCTCGACGTTTGCAATTTCTCAGCTCGTGTCTACGAGACGGAAAGAGAAGGACCGTGACGTTTGGTGCGTAGAGAAGCCCAGAGCCCCAGTGTTCTTAGGCCTACAAAAGCGCTTCCAAGGAAGGGTGCTGGCTAGCAACAGCTTTCAGTGCTGGCACTTTTCATCTCTGAGCAATTGCTCGACGTTTGCAATTTCTCACCTGAGCTCTCTTTAGAGTGCGCGAGAGGATGAGCAGAAGATGAGGTGGCTAGAGAAGCCCAGAGCCCCACTGTTCTTAGGCCTACAAAAGCGCTTCCAAGGAAGGGTGCTGGCTAGCAAGAGCTTTCAGTGCTGGCACTTTTCATCTCTGAGCAATTGCTCGACGTTTGCAATTTCTCAGCTCGTGTCTACCGACGGAAAGAGAAGGACCGTGACGTTTGGCGGCTAGAGAAGCGCAAAGCCCCAGTGTTGCTGCGCCTGTGAAAGCGCTTCCAAGGAAGGGTGCTGGCTAGCAAGAGCTTTCAGTGCTGGCACTTTTCATCTCTGAGCAATTGCTCGACGTTTGCAATTTCTCACCTGAGCTCTCTTTAAAGTGCGCGAGAGGATGAGCAGAAGATGAGGTGGCTAGAGAAGCCCAGAGCCCCAGTGTTCTTAGGCCTATAAAAGCGCTTCCAAGGAAGGGGGCTGGCTAGCAACAGCTTTCAGTGCTGGCACTTTTCATCTCGGAGCAATTGCTGGACGTTTGCAATTTCTCAGCTCGTGTCTACGAGACGGAAAGAGAAGGACCGTGACGTTTGGCGGCTAGAGAAGCGCAAAGCCCCAGTGTTGCTGCGCCTGTGAAAGTGCTTCCAAGGAAGGGTGCTGGCTAGCAACAGCTTTCAGTGCTGGCACTTTTCATCTCTGAGCAATTGCTCGACGTTTGCAATTTCTCAGCTCGTGTCTACGAGACGGAAATAGAAGGACCGCGACGTTTGGCGGCTAGAGAAGCGCAAAGCCCCAGTGTTGCTGCGCCTGTGAAAGCGCTTCCAAGGAAGGGTGCTGGCTAGCAACAGCTTTCAGTGCTGGCACTTTTCATCTCTGAGCAATTGCTCGACGTTTGCAATTTCTCACCTGAGCTCTCTTTAGAGTGCGCGAGAGGATGAGCAGAAGATGAGGTGGCTAGAGAAGCCCAGAGCCCCAGTGTTCTTAGGCCTATAAAAGCGCTTCCAAGGAAGGGGGCTGGCTAGCAACAGCTTTCAGTGCTGGCACTTTTCATCTCCGAGCAATTGCTGGACGTTTGCAATTTCTCAGCTCGTGTCTACGAGACGGAAAGAGAATGACCGTGACGTTTGGTGCGTATAGAAGCGCAAAGCCCCAGTGTTGCTGCGCCTGTGAAAGCGCTTCCAAGGAAGGGTGCTGGCTAGCAAGAGCTTTCAGTGCTGGCACTTTTCATCTCTGAGCAATTGCTCGACGTTTGCAATTTCTCACCTGAGCTCTCTTTAGAGTGCGCGAGAGGATGAGCAGAAGATGAGGTGGCTAGAGAAGCCCAGAGCCCCACTGTTCTTAGGCCTACAAAAGCGCTTCCAAGGAAGGGTGCTGGCTAGCAAGAGCTTTCAGTGCTGGCACTTTTCATCTCTGAGCAATTGCTCGACGTTTGCAATTTCTCAGCTCGTGTCTACCGACGGAAAGAGAAGGACCGTGACGTTTGGTGGCTAGAGAAGCGCAAAGCCCCAGTGTTGCTGCGCCTGTGAAAGCGCTTCCAAGGAAGGGTGCTGGCTAGCAACAGCTTTCAGTGCTGGCACTTTTCATCTCTGAGCAATTGCTCGACGTTTGCAATTTCTCACCTGAGCTCTCTTTAGAGTGCGCGAGAGGATGAGCAGAAGATGAGGTGGCTAGAGAAGCCCAGAGCCCCAGTGTTCTTAGGCCTATAAAAGCGCTTCCAAGGAAGGGTGCTGGCTAGCAAGAGCTTTCAGTGCTGGCACTTTTCATCTCGGAGCAATTGCTGGACGTTTGCAATTTCTCACCTGAGCTCTCTTTAGAGCGCGAGAGGATGAGCAGAAGATGAGGTGGCTAGGGAAGCCCAGAGCCCCAGTGTTCTTAGGCCTACAAAAGCGCTTCCAAGGAAGGGTGCTGGCTAGCAAGAGCTTTCAGTGCTGGCACTTTTCATCTCTGAGCAATTGCTCGACGTTTGCAATTTCTCAGCTCGTGTCTACCGACGGAAAGAGAAGGACCATGACGTTTGGTGCGTAGAGAAGTGCAAAGCCCCAGTGTTGCTGCGCCTGTGAAAGCGCTTCCAAGGAAGGGTGCTGGCTAGCAAGAGCTTTCAGTGCTGGCACTTTTCATCTCTGAGCAATTGCTCGACGTTTGCAATTTCTCACCTGAGCTCTCTTTAGACTGCGCGAGAGGATGAGCAGAAGATGAGGTGGCTAGAGAAGCCCAGAGCCCCAGTGTTCTTAGGCCTACAAAAGCGCTTCCAAGGAAGGGGGCTGGCTAGCAACAGCTTTCAGTGCTGGCACTTTTCATCTCCGAGCAATTGCTCGACGTTTGCAATTTCTCAGCTCGTGTCTACGAGACGGAAAGAGAATGACCGTGACGTTTGGTGGCTAGAGAAGCGCAAAGCCCCAGTGTTGCTGCGCCTGTGAAAGCGCTTCCAAGGAAGGGTGCTGGCTAGCAAGAGCTTTCAGTGCTGGCACTTTTCATCTCTGAGCAATTGCTCAACGTTTGCAATTTCTCAGCTCGTGTCTACGAGACGGAAAGAGAAGGGCCGTGACGTTTGGTGCGTAGAGAAGTGCAAAGCCCCAGTGTTACTGCGCCTGTGAAAGCGCTTCCAAGGAAGGGTGCTGGCTAGCAAGAGCTTTCAGTTCTGGCACTTTTCATCTCTGAGCAATTGCTCGACGTTTGCAATTTCTCACCTGAGCTCTCTTTAGAGTGCGCGAGAGGATGAGCAGAAGATGAGGTGGCTAGAGAAGCCCAGAGCCCCAGTGTTCTAAGGCCTACAAAAGCGCTTCCAAGGAAGGGTGCTGGCTAGCAACAGCTTCCAGTGCTGGCAATTTTCATCTCTGAGCAATTGCTCGACGTTTGCAATTTCTCAGCTCGTGTCTACCGACGGAAAGAGAAGGACCGTGACGTTTGGTGGCTAGAGAAGCACAAAGCCCCAGTGTTGCTGCGCCTGTGAAAGCGCTTCCAAGGAAGGGTGCTGGCTAGCAAGAGCTTTCAGTGCTGGCACTTTTCATCTCTGAGCAATTGCTCGACGTTTGCAATTTCTCAGCTCGTGTCTACGAGACGGAAAGAGAATGACCGTGACGTTTGGTGCGTATAGAAGCGCAAAGCCCCAGTGTTGCTGCGCCTGTGAAAGCGCTTCCAAGGAAGGGTGCTGGCTAGCAAGAGCTTTCAGTGCTGGCACTTTTCATCTCTGAGCAATTGCTGGACGTTTGCAATTTCTCAGCTCGTGTCTACGAGACGGAAAGAGAAGGACCGTGACGTTTGGTGGCTAGAGAAGCGCAAAGCCCCAGTGTTGCTGCGCCTGTGAAAGCGCTTCCAAGGAAGGGTGCTGGCTAGCAAGAGCTTTCAGTGCTGGCACTTTTCATCTCTGAGCAATTGCTCGACGTTTGCAATTTCTCACCTGAGCTCTCTTTAGAGTGCGCGAGAGGATGAGCAGAAGATGAGGTGGCTAGAGAAGCCCAGAGCCCCAGTCTTCTTAGGCCTACAAAAGCGCTTCCAAGGAAGGGTGCTGGCTAGCAAGAGCTTTCAGTGCTGGCACTTTTCATCTCGGAGCAATTGCTGGACGTTTGCAATTTCTCAGCTCGTGTCTACGAGACGGAAAGAGAAGGACCGTGACGTTTGGTGGGTAGAGAAGCGCAAAGCCCCAGTGTTGCTGCGCCTGTGAAAGCGCTTCCAAGGAAGGGTGCTGGCTAGCAAGAGCTTTCAGTGCTGGCACTTTTCATCTCTGAGCAATTGCTCGACGTTTGCAATTTCTCAGCTCGTGTCTACCGACGGAAAGAGAAGGACCGTGACGTTTGGTGGCTAGAGAAGCGCAAAGCCCCAGTGTTGCTGCGCCTGTGAAAGCGCTTCCAAGGAAGGGTGCTGGCTAGCAAGAGCTTTCAGTGCTGGCACTTTTCATCTCTGAGCAATTGCTCGACGTTTGCAATTTCTCACCTGAGCTCTCTTTAGAGTGCGCGAGAGGATGAGCAGAAGATGAGGTGGCTAGAGAAGCCCAGAGCCCCACTGTTCTTAGGCCTACAAAAGCGCTTCCAAGGAAGGGTGCTGGCTAGCAACAGCTTTCAGTGCTGGCACTTTTCATCTCTGAGCAATTGCTCGACGTTTGCAATTTCTCACCTGAGCTCTCTTTAGAGCGCGCGAGTATGAGCAGAAGATGAGGTGGCTAGAGAAGCCCAGAGCCCCAGTGTTCTAAGGGCTACAAAAGCGCTTCCAAGGAAGGGGGCTGGCTAGCAACAGCTTTCAGTGCTGGCACTTTTCATCTCTGAGCAATTGCTCGACGTTTGCAATTTCTCACCTGAGCTCTCTTTAGAGTGCGCGAGAGGATGAGCAGAAGATGAGGTGGCTAGAGAAGCCCAGAGCCCCAGTGTTCTTAGGCCTACAAAAGCGCTTCCAAGGAAGGGTGCTGGCTAGCAAGAGCTTTCAGTGCTGGCACTTTTCATCTCTGAGCAATTGCTCGACGTTTGCAATTTCTCACCTGAGCTCTCTTTAGAGCGCGCGAGTATGAGCAGAAGATGAGGTGGCTAGGGAAGCCCAGAGCCCCAGTGTTCTTAGGCCTACAAAAGCGCTTCCAAGGAAGGGTGCTGGCTGGCAACAGCTTTCAGTGCTGGCACTTTTCATCTCTGAGCAATTGCTCGACGTTTGCAATTTCTCAACTCGTGTCTACGAGACGGAAAGAGAAGGACCGTGACGTTTGGTGCGTATAGAAGCGCAAAGCCCCAGTGTTGCTGCGCCTGTGAAAGCGCTTCCAAGGAAGGGTGCTGGCTAGCAAGAGCTTTCAGTGCTGGCACTTTTCATCTCTGAGCAATTGCTGGACGTTTGCAATTTCTCAGCTCGTGTCTACCGACGGAAAGAGAAGGACTGTGACGTTTGGCGGCTAGAGAAGCGCAAAGCCCCAGTGTTGCTGCGCCTGTGAAAGCGCTTCCAAGGAAGGGTGCTGGCTAGCAAGAGCTTTCAGTGCTGGCACTTTTCATCTCTGAGCAATTGCTCGACGTTTGCAATTTCTCACCTGAGCTCTCTTTAGAGTGCGCGAGAGGATGAGCAGAAGATGAGGTGGCTAGAGAAGCCCAGAGCCCCAGTGTTCTTAGGCCTATAAAAGCGCTTCCAAGGAAGGGTGCTGGCTAGCAAGAGCTTTCAGTGCTGGCACTTTTCATCTCGGAGCAATTGCTGGACGTTTGCAATTTCTCAGCTCGTGTCTACGAGACGGAAAGAGAAGGACCGTGACGTTTGGTGCGTAGAGAAGCGCAAAGCCCCAGTGTTGCTGCGCCTGTGAAAGCGCTTCCAAGGAAGGGTGCTGGCTAGCAACAGCTTTCAGTGCTGGCACTTTTCATCTCTGAGCAATTGCTCGACGTTTGCAATTTCTCACCTGAGCTCTCTTTAGAGTGCGCGAGAGGATGAGCAGAAGATGAGGTGGCTAGAGAAGCCCAGAGCCCCAGTGTTCTTAGGCCTACAAAAGCGCTTCCAAGGAAGGGTGCTGGCTAGCAAGAGCTTTCAGTGCTGGCACTTTTCATCTCTGAGCAATTGCTCGATGTTTGCAATTTCTCAGCTCGTGTCTACGAGACGGAAAGAGAATGACCGTGACGTTTGGTGGCTAGAGAAGCGCAAAGCCCCAGTGTTGCTGCGCCTGTGAAAGCGCTTCCAAGGAAGGGTGCTGGCTAGCAAGAGCTTTCAGTGCTGGCACTTTTCATCTCTGAGCAATTGCTGGACGTTTGCAATTTCTCAGCTCGTGTCTACGAGACGGAAAGAGAATGACCGTGACGTTTGGTGGCTAGAGAAGCGCAAAGCCCCAGTGTTGCTGCGCCTGTGAAAGCGCTTCCAAGGAAGGGTGCTGGCTAGCAACAGCTTCCAGTGCTGGCACTTTTCATCTCTGAGCAATTGCTCGACGTTTGCAATTTCTCAGCTCGTGTCTACGAGACGGAAAGAGAAGGACCGTGACGTTTGGTGCGTATAGAAGCGCAAAGCCCCAGTGTTGCTGCGCCTGTGAAAGCGCTTCCAAGGAAGGGTGCTGGCTAGCAAGAGCTTTCAGTGCTGGCACTTTTCATCTCTGAGCAATTGCTCGACGTTTGCAATTTCTCACCTGAGCTCTCTTTAGAGTGCGCGAGAGGATGAGCAGAAGATGAGGTGGCTAGAGAAGCCCAGAGCCCCAGTCTTCTTAGGCCTACAAAAGCGCTTCCAAGGAAGGGTGCTGGCTAGCAAGAGCTTTCAGTGCTGGCACTTTTCATCTCTGAGCAATTGCTGGACGTTTGCAATTTCTCAGCTCGTGTCTACGAGACGGAAAGAGAAGGACCGTGACGTTTGGTGGGTAGAGAAGCGCAAAGCCCCAGTGTTGCTGCGCCTGTGAAAGCGCTTCCAAGGAAGGGTGCTGGCTAGCAAGAGCTTTCAGTGCTGGCACTTTTCATCTCTGAGCAATTGCTCGACGTTTGCAATTTCTCAGCTCGTGTCTACCGACGGAAAGAGAAGGACCGTGACGTTTGGTGGCTAGAGAAGCGCAAAGCCCCAGTGTTGCTGCGCCTACAAAAGCGCTTCCAAGGAAGGGTGCTGGCTAGCAAGAGCTTTCAGTGCTGGCACTTTTCATCTCTGAGCAATTGCTCGACGTTTGCAATTTCTCACCTGAGCTCTCTTTAGAGTGCGCGAGAGGATGAGCAGAAGATGAGGTGGCTAGAGAAGCCCAGAGCCCCACTGTTCTTAGGCCTACAAAAGCGCTTCCAAGGAAGGGTGCTGGCTAGCAACAGCTTTCAGTGCTGGCACTTTTCATCTCTGAGCAATTGCTCGACGTTTGCAATTTCTCACCTGAGCTCTCTTTAGAGCGCGCGAGTATGAGCAGAAGATGAGGTGGCTAGAGAAGCCCAGAGCCCCAGTGTTCTAAGGGCTACAAAAGCGCTTCCAAGGAAGGGGGCTGGCTAGCAACAGCTTTCAGTGCTGGCACTTTTCATCTCTGAGCAATTGCTCGACGTTTGCAATTTCTCACCTGAGCTCTCTTTAGAGTGCGCGAGAGGATGAGCAGAAGATGAGGTGGCTAGAGAAGCCCAGAGCCCCAGTGTTCTTAGGCCTACAAAAGCGCTTCCAAGGAAGGGTGCTGGCTAGCAAGAGCTTTCAGTGCTGGCACTTTTCATCTCTGAGCAATTGCTCGACGTTTGCAATTTCTCACCTGAGCTCTCTTTAGAGCGCGCGAGTATGAGCAGAAGATGAGGTGGCTAGGGAAGCCCAGAGCCCCAGTGTTCTTAGGCCTACAAAAGCGCTTCCAAGGAAGGGTGCTGGCTGGCAACAGCTTTCAGTGCTGGCACTTTTCATCTCTGAGCAATTGCTCGACGTTTGCAATTTCTCAACTCGTGTCTACGAGACGGAAAGAGAATGACCGTGACGTTTGGTGCGTATAGAAGCGCAAAGCCCCAGTGTTGCTGCGCCTGTGAAAGCGCTTCCAAGGAAGGGTGCTGGCTAGCAAGAGCTTTCAGTGCTGGCACTTTTCATCTCTGAGCATATGCTGGACGTTTGCAATTTCTCAGCTCGTGTCTACCGACGGAAAGAGAAGGACTGTGACGTTTGGCGGCTAGAGAAGCGCAAAGCCCCAGTGTTGCTGCGCCTGTGAAAGCGCTTCCAAGGAAGGGTGCTGGCTAGCAAGAGCTTTCAGTGCTGGCACTTTTCATCTCTGAGCAATTGCTCGACGTTTGCAATTTCTCACCTGAGCTCTCTTTAGAGTGCGCGAGAGGATGAGCAGAAGATGAGGTGGCTAGAGAAGCCCAGAGCCCCAGTGTTCTTAGGCCTATAAAAGCGCTTCCAAGGAAGGGTGCTGGCTAGCAAGAGCTTTCAGTGCTGGCACTTTTCATCTCGGAGCAATTGCTGGACGTTTGCAATTTCTCAGCTCGTGTCTACGAGACGGAAAGAGAAGGACCGTGACGTTTGGTGCGTATAGAAGCGCAAAGCCCCAGTGTTGCTGCGCCTGTGAAAGCGCTTCCAAGGAAGGGTGCTGGCTAGCAACAGCTTTCAGTGCTGGCACTTTTCATCTCTGAGCAATTGCTCGACGTTTGCAATTTCTCACCTGAGCTCTCTTTAGAGTGCGCGAGAGGATGAGCAGAAGATGAGGTGGCTAGAGAAGCCCAGAGCCCCAGTGTTCTTAGGCCTACAAAAGCGCTTCCAAGGAAGGGTGCTGGCTAGCAAGAGCTTTCAGTGCTGGCACTTTTCATCTCTGAGCAATTGCTCGATGTTTGCAATTTCTCAGCTCGTGTCTACGAGACGGAAAGAGAATGACCGTGACGTTTGGTGGCTAGAGAAGCGCAAAGCCCCAGTGTTGCTGCGCCTGTGAAAGCGCTTCCAAGGAAGGGTGCTGGCTAGCAAGAGCTTTCAGTGCTGGCACTTTTCATCTCTGAGCAATTGCTGGACGTTTGCAATTTCTCAGCTCGTGTCTACGAGACGGAAAGAGAATGACCGTGACGTTTGGTGGCTAGAGAAGCGCAAAGCCCCAGTGTTGCTGCGCCTGTGAAAGCTCTTCCAAGGAAGGGTGCTGGCTAGCAACAGCTTTCAGTGCTGGCACTTTTCATCTCTGAGCAATTGCTCGACGTTTGCACTTTCTCACCTGAGCTCTCTTCAGAGTGCGCGAGAGGATGAGCAGAAGATGAGGTGGCTAGAGAAGCCCAGAGCCCCAGTCTTCTTAGGCCTACAAAAGCGCTTCCAAGGAAGGGTGCTGGCTAGCAACAGCTTTCAGTGCTGGCACTTTTCATCTCTGAGCAATTGCTGGACGTTTGCAATTTCTCAGCTCGTGTCTACCGACGGAAAGAGAAGGACCGTGACGTTTGGTGGGTAGAGAAGCGCAAAGCCCCAGTGTTGCTGCGCCTGTGAAAGCGCTACCAAGGAAGGGTGCTGGCTAGCAAGAGCTTTCAGTGCTGGCACTTTTCATCTCTGAGCAATTGCTCGACGTTTGCAATTTCTCACCTGAGCTCTCTTTAGACTGCGCGCGAGTATGAGCAGAAGATGAGGTGGCTAGGGAAGCCCAGAGCCCCAGTGTTCTTAGGCCTACAAAAGCGCTTCCAAGGAAGGGTGCTGGCTGGCAACAGCTTTCAGTGCTGGCACTTTTCATCTCTGAGCAATTGCTCGACGTTTGCAATTTCTCAACTCGTGTCTACGAGACGGAAAGAGAATGACCGTGACGTTTGGTGCGTATAGAAGCGCAAAGCCCCAGTGTTGCTGCGCCTGTGAAAGCGCTTCCAAGGAAGGGTGCTGGCTAGCAAGAGCTTTCAGTGCTGGCACTTTTCATCTCTGAGCATATGCTGGACGTTTGCAATTTCTCAGCTCGTGTCTACCGACGGAAAGAGAAGGACTGTGACGTTTGGCGGCTAGAGAAGCGCAAAGCCCCAGTGTTGCTGCGCCTGTGAAAGCGCTTCCAAGGAAGGGTGCTGGCTAGCAAGAGCTTTCAGTGCTGGCACTTTTCATCTCTGAGCAATTGCTCGACGTTTGCAATTTCTCACCTGAGCTCTCTTTAGAGTGCGCGAGAGGATGAGCAGAAGATGAGGTGGCTAGAGAAGCCCAGAGCCCCAGTGTTCTTAGGCCTATAAAAGCGCTTCCAAGGAAGGGTGCTGGCTAGCAAGAGCTTTCAGTGCTGGCACTTTTCATCTCGGAGCAATTGCTGGACGTTTGCAATTTCTCAGCTCGTGTCTACGAGACGGAAAGAGAAGGACCGTGACGTTTGGTGCGTAGAGAAGCGCAAAGCCCCAGTGTTGCTGCGCCTGTGAAAGCGCTTCCAAGGAAGGGTGCTGGCTAGCAACAGCTTTCAGTGCTGGCACTTTTCATCTCTGAGCAATTGCTCGACGTTTGCAATTTCTCACCTGAGCTCTCTTTAGAGTGCGCGAGAGGATGAGCAGAAGATGAGGTGGCTAGAGAAGCCCAGAGCCCCAGTGTTCTTAGGCCTACAAAAGCGCTTCCAAGGAAGGGTGCTGGCTAGCAAGAGCTTTCAGTGCTGGCACTTTTCATCTCTGAGCAATTGCTCGATGTTTGCAATTTCTCAGCTCGTGTCTACGAGACGGAAAGAGAATGACCGTGACGTTTGGTGGCTAGAGAAGCGCAAAGCCCCAGTGTTGCTGCGCCTGTGAAAGCGCTTCCAAGGAAGGGTGCTGGCTAGCAAGAGCTTTCAGTGCTGGCACTTTTCATCTCTGAGCAATTGCTGGACGTTTGCAATTTCTCAGCTCGTGTCTACGAGACGGAAAGAGAATGACCGTGACGTTTGGTGGCTAGAGAAGCGCAAAGCCCCAGTGTTGCTGCGCCTGTGAAAGCTCTTCCAAGGAAGGGTGCTGGCTAGCAACAGCTTTCAGTGCTGGCACTTTTCATCTCTGAGCAATTGCTCGACGTTTGCACTTTCTCACCTGAGCTCTCTTCAGAGTGCGCGAGAGGATGAGCAGAAGATGAGGTGGCTAGAGAAGCCCAGAGCCCCAGTCTTCTTAGGCCTACAAAAGCGCTTCCAAGGAAGGGTGCTGGCTAGCAACAGCTTTCAGTGCTGGCACTTTTCATCTCTGAGCAATTGCTGGACGTTTGCAATTTCTCAGCTCGTGTCTACCGACGGAAAGAGAAGGACCGTGACGTTTGGTGGGTAGAGAAGCGCAAAGCCCCAGTGTTGCTGCGCCTGTGAAAGCGCTACCAAGGAAGGGTGCTGGCTAGCAAGAGCTTTCAGTGCTGGCACTTTTCATCTCTGAGCAATTGCTCGACGTTTGCAATTTCTCACCTGAGCTCTCTTTAGACTGCGCGAGAGGATGAGCAGAAGATGAGGTGGCTAGAGAAGCCCAGAGCCCCACTGTTCTTAGGCCTATAAAAGCGCTTCCAAGGAAGGGTGCTGGCTAGCAAGAGCTTTCAGGGCTGGCACTTTTCATCTCTGAGCAATTGCTCGACGTTTGCAATTTCTCCCCTGAGCTCTCTTTAGAGCGCGCGAGTATGAGCAGAAGATGAGGTGGCTAGGGAAGCCCAGAGCCCCAGTGTTCTTAGGCCTACAAAAGCGCTTCCAAGGAAGGGTGCTGGCTAGCAAGAGCTTTCAGTGCTGGCACTTTTCATCTCTGAGCAATTGCTCGACGTTTGCAATTTCTCAGCTCGTGTCTACGAGACGGAAAGTGAAGGACCGTGACATTTGGTGCGTATAGAAGCGCAAAGCCCCAGTGTTGCTGCGCCTGTGAAAGCGCTTCCAAGGAAGGGTGCTGGCTAGCAAGAGCTTTCAGTGCTGGCACTTTTCATCTCTGAGCAATTGCTCGACGTTTGCAATTTCTCACCTGAGCTCTCTTTAGAGTGCGCGAGAGGATGAGCAGAAGATGAGGTGGCTAGAGAAGCCCAGAGCCCCAGTGTTCTTAGGCCTACAAAAGCGCTTCCAAGGAAGGGTGCTGGCTAGCAAGAGCTTTCAGTGCTGGCACTTTTCATCTCTGAGCAATTGCTCGATGTTTGCAATTCTCAGCTCGTGTCTACGAGACGGAAAGAGAATGACCGTGACGTTTGGTGGGTAGAGAAGCGCAAAGCCCCAGTGTTGCTGCGCCTGTGAAAGCGCTTCCAAGGAAGGGTGCTGGCTAGCAAGAGCTTTCAGTGCTGGCACTTTTCATCTCTGAGCAATTGCTGGACGTTTGCAATTTCTCAGCTCGTGTCTACGAGACGGAAAGAGAATGACCGTGACGTTTGGTGGCTAGAGAAGCGCAAAGCCCCAGTGTTGCTGCGCCTGTGAAAGCGCTTCCAAGGAAGGGTGCTGGCTAGCAACAGCTTTCAGTGCTGGCACTTTTCATCTCTGAGCAATTGCTCGACGTTTGCACTTTCTCACCTGAGCTCTCTTTAGAGTGCGCGAGAGGATGAGCAGAAGATGAGGTGGCTAGAGAAGCCCAGAGCCCCAGTGTTCTTAGGCCTACAAAAGCGCTTCCAAGGAAGGGTGCTGGCTAGCAACAGCTTTCAGTGCTGGCACTTTTCATCTCTGAGCAATTGCTGGACGTTTGCAATTTCTCAGCTCGTGTCTACCGACGGAAAGAGAAGGACCGTGACGTTTGGTGGGTAGAGAAGCGCAAAGCCCCAGTGTTGCTGCGCCTGTGAAAGCGCTTCCAAGGAAGGGTGCTGGCTAGCAACAGCTTTCAGTGCTGGCACTTTTCATCTCTGAGCAATTGCTCGACGTTTGCAATTTCTCACCTGAGCTCTCTTTAGAGTGCGCGAGAGGATGAGCAGAAGATGAGGTGGCTAGAGAAGCCCAGAGCCCCAGTGTTCTTAGGCCTATAAAAGCGCTTCCAAGGAAGGGTGCTGGCTAGCAAGAGCTTTCAGGGCTGGCACTTTTCATCTCTGAGCAATTGCTCGACGTTTGCAATTTCTCCCCTGAGCTCTCTTTAGAGCGCGCGAGTATGAGCAGAAGATGAGGTGGCTAGGGAAGCCCAGAGCCCCAGTGTTCTTAGGCCTACAAAAGCGCTTCCAAGGAAGGGTGCTGGCTAGCAAGAGCTTTCAGTGCTGGCACTTTTCATCTCTGAGCAATTGCTCGACGTTTGCAATTTCTCAGCTCGTGTCTACGAGACGGAAAGTGAAGGACCGTGACATTTGGTGCGTATAGAAGCGCAAAGCCCCAGTGTTGCTGCGCCTGTGAAAGCGCTTCCAAGGAAGGGTGCTGGCTAGCAAGAGCTTTCAGTGCTGGCACTTTTCATCTCTGAGCAATTGCTCGACGTTTGCAATTTCTCACCTGAGCTCTCTTCAGAGTGCGCGAGAGGATGAGCAGAAGATGAGGTGGCTAGAGAAGCCCAGAGCCCCAGTGTTCTTAGGCCTACAAAAGTGCTTCCAAGGAAGGGTGCTGGCTAGCAAGAGCTTTCAGTGCTGGCACTTTTCATCTCTGAGCAATTGCTGGACGTTTGCAATTTCTCAGCTCGTGTCTACGAGACGGAAAGAGAATGACCGTGACGTTTGGTGGGTAGAGAAGCGCAAAGCCCCAGTGTTGCTGCGCCTGTGAAAGCGCTTCCAAGGAAGGGTGCTGGCTAGCAAGAGCTTTCAGTGCTGGCACTTTTCATCTCTGAGCAATTGCTCGACGTTTGCAATTTCTCACCTGAGCTCTCTTTAGAGTGCGCGAGAGGATGAGCAGAAGATGAGGTGGCTAGAGAAGCCCAGAGCCCCACTGTTCTTAGGCCTACAAAAGCGCTTCCAAGGAAGGGTGCTGGCTAGCAACAGCTTTCAGTGCTGGCACTTTTCATCTCCGAGCAATTGCTCGACGTTTGCAATTTCTCAGCTCGTGTCTACGAGACGGAAAGAGAAGGACCGTGACGTTTGGTGGCTAGAGAAGCGCAAAGCCCCAGTGTTGCTGCGCCTGTGAAAGCGCTTCCAAGGAAGGGTGCTGGCTAGCAAGAGCTTTCAGTGCTGGCACTTTTCATCTCTGAGCAATTGCTCAACGTTTGCAATTTCTCAGCTCGTGTCTACGAGACGGAAATAGAAGGGCCGTGACGTTTGGTGCGTAGAGAAGTGCAAAGCCCCAGTGTTGCTGCGCCTGTGAAAGCGCTTCCAAGGAAGGGTGCTGGCTAGCAACAGCTTTCACTTCTGGCACTTTTCTTCTCTGAGCAATTGCTCGACGTTTGCAATTTCTCACCTGAGCTCTCTTTAGAGTGCGCGAGAGGATGAGCAGAAGATGAGGTGGCTAGAGAAGCCCAGAGCCCCAGTGTTCTAAGGCCTACAAAAGCGCTTCCAAGGAAGGGTGCTGGCTAGCAAGAGCTTTCAGTGCTGGCACTTTTCATCTCCGAGCAATTGCTCGACGTTTGCAATTTCTCAGCTCGTGTCTACCGACGGAAAGAGAAGGACCGTGACTTTTGGTGGCTAGACAAGCACAAAGCCCCAGTGTTGCTGCGCCTGTGAAAGCGCTTCCAAGGAAGGGTGCTGGCTAGCAACAGCTTTCAGTGCTGGCACTTTTCATCTCTGAGCAATTGCTCGACGTTTGCAATTTCTCAGCTCGTGTCTACGAGACGGAAAGAGAAGGACCGTGACGTTTGGTGGCTAGAGAAGCGCAAAGCCCCAGTGTTGCTGCGCCTGTGAAAGCGCTTCCAAGGAAGGGTGCTGGCTAGCAACAGCTTTCAGTGCTGGCACTTTTCATCTCTGAGCAATTGCTCGACGTTTGCAATTTCTCACCTGAGCTCTCTTTAGAGTGCGCGAGAGGGTGAGCAGAAGATGAGGTGGCTAGAGAAGCCCAGAGCCCCAGTGTTCTTAGGCCTACAAAAGCGCTTCCAAGGAAGGGTGCTGGCTAGCAACAGCTTTCAGTGCTGGCACTTTTCATCTCTGAGCAATTGCTCGACGTTTGCGATTTCTCACCTGAGCTCTCTTTAGAGCGCGCGAGTATGAGCAGAAGATGAGGTGGCTAGGGAAGCCCAGAGCCCCAGTGTTCTTAGGCCTACAAAAGCGCTTCCAAGGAAGGGTGCTGGCTAGCAACAGCTTTCAGTGCTGGCACTTTTCATCTCTGAGCAATTGCTCGACGTTTGCAATTTCTCAGCTCGTGTCTACGAGACGGAAAGTGAAGGACCGTGACATTTGGTGCGTATAGAAGCGCAAAGCCCCAGTGTTGCTGCGCCTGTGAAAGCGCTTCCAAGGAAGGGTGCTGGCTAGCAACAGCTTTCAGTGCTGGCACTTTTCATCTCTGAGCAATTGCTCGACGTTTGCAATTTCTCACCTGAGCTCTCTTCAGAGTGCGCGAGAGGATGAGCAGAAGATGAGGTGGCTAGAGAAGCCCAGAGCCCCAGTGTTCTTAGGCCTACAAAAGCGCTTCCAAGGAAGGGTGCTGGCTAGCAAGAGCTTTCAGTGCTGGCACTTTTCATCTCTGAGCAATTGCTCGACGTTTGCAATTTCTCAGCTCGTGTCTACGAGACGGAAAGAGAAGGACCGTGACGTTTGGTGGCTAGAGAAGCGCAAAGCCCCAGTGTTGCTGCGCCTGTGAAAGCGCTTCCAAGGAAGGGTGCTGGCTAGCAAGAGCTTTCAGTGCTGGCACTTTTCATCTCTGAGCAATTGCTCGACGTTTGCAATTTCTCAGCTCGTGTCTACCGACGGAAAGAGAAGGACCGACACGTTTGGCGGCTAGAGAAGCGCAAAGCCCCAGTGTTGCTGCGCCTGTGAAAGCGCTTCCAAGGAAGGGTGCTGGCTAGCAACAGCTTTCAGTGCTGGCACTTTTCATCTCTGAGCAATTGCTCGACGTTTGCAATTTCTCACCTGAGCTCTCTTTAGAGTGCGCGAGAGGATGAGCAGAAGATGAGGTGGCTAGAGAAGCCCAGAGCCCCAGTGTTCTTAGGCCTACAAAAGCGCTTCCAAGGAAGGGGGCTGGCTAGCAACAGCTTTCAGTGCTGGCACTTTTCATCTCCGAGCAATTGCTCGACGTTTGCAATTTCTCAGCTCGTGTCTACGAGACGGAAAGAGAAGGACCGTGACGTTTGGTGGCTAGAGAAGCGCAAAGCCCCAGTGTTGCTGCGCCTGTGAAAGCGCTTCCAAGGAAGGGTGCTGGCTAGCAAGAGCTTTCAGTGCTGGCACTTTTCATCTCTGAGCAATTGCTCGACGTTTGCAATTTCTCAGCTCGTGTCTACGAGACGGAAAGAGAATGACCGTAACGTTTGGTGGCTAGAGAAGCGCAAAGCCCCAGTGTTGCTGCGCCTGTGAAAGCGCTTCCAAGGAAGGGTGCTGGCTAGCAACAGCTTTCAGTGCTGGCACTTTTCATCTCTGAGCAATTGCTCGACGTTTGCAATTTCTCAGCTCGTGTCTACGAGACGGAAAGAGAAGGACCGTGACGTTTGGTGGCTAGAGAAGCGCAAAGCCCCAGTGTTGCTGCGCCTGTGAAAGCGCTTCCAAGGAAGGGTGCTGGCTAGCAACAGCTTTCAGTGCTGGCACTTTTCATCTCTGAGCAATTGCTCGACGTTTGCAATTTCTCACCTGAGCTCTCTTTAGAGTGCGCGAGAGGATGAGCAGAAGATGAGGTGGCTAGAGAAGCCCAGAGCCCCAGTGTGCTTAGGCCTACAAAAGCGCTTCCAAGGAAGGGGGCTGGCTAGCAACAGCTTTCAGTGCTGGCACTTTTCATCTCTGAGCAATTGCTCGACGTTTGCAATTTCTCAGCTCGTGTCTACCGACGGAAAGAGAAGGACCGTGACGTTTGGTGGCTAGAGAAGCGCAAAGCCCCAGTGTTGCTGCGCCTGTGAAAGCGCTTCCAAGGAAGGGTGCTGGCTAGCAAGAGCTTTCAGTGCTGGCACTTTTCATCTCTGAGCAATTGCTCGACGTTTGCAATTTCTCACCTGAGCTCTCTTTAGAGTGCGCGAGAGGATGAGCAGAAGATGAGGTGGCTAGAGAAGCCCAGAGCCCCAGTGTTCTTAGGCCTATAAAAGCGCTTCCAAGGAAGGGTGCTGGCTAGCAAGAGCTTTCAGTGCTGGCACTTTTCATCTCTGAGCAATTGCTCGACGTTTGCAATTTCTCACCTGAGCTCTCTTTAGAGCGTGCGAGTATGAGCAGAAGATGAGGTGGCTAGGGAAGCCCAGAGCCCCAGTGTTCTTAGGCCTACAAAAGCGCTTCCAAGGAAGGGTGCTGGCTAGCAACAGCTTTCAGTGCTGGCACTTTTCATCTCTGAGCAATTGCTCGACGTTTGCAATTTCTCAGCTCGTGTCTACGAGACGGAAAGTGAAGGACCGTGACATTTGGTGCGTATAGAAGCGCAAAGCCCCAGTGTTGCTGCGCCTGTGAAAGCGCTTCCAAGGAAGGGTGCTGGCTAGCAAGAGCTTTCAGTGCTGGCACTTTTCATCTCTGAGCAATTGCTCGACGTTTGCAATTTCTCACCTGAGCTCTCTTCAGAGTGCGCGAGAGGATGAGCAGAAGATGAGGTGGCTAGAGAAGCCCAGAGCCCCAGTGTTCTTAGGCCTACAAAAGCGCTTCCAAGGAAGGGTGCTGGCTAGCAAGAGCTTTCAGTGCTGGCACTTTTCATCTCTGAGCAATTGCTCGACGTTTGCAATTTCTCAGCTCGTGTCTACGAGACGGAAAGAGAAGGACCGTGACGTTTGGTGGGTAGAGAAGCGCAAAGCCCCAGTGTTGCTGCGCCTGTGAAAGCGCTTCCAAGGAAGGGTGCTGGCTAGCAAGAGCTTTCAGTGCTGGCACTTTTCATCTCTGAGCAATTGCTCGACGTTTGCAATTTCTCAGCTCGTGTCTACCGACGGAAAGAGAAGGACCGTGACGTTTGGCGGCTAGAGAAGCGCAAAGCCCCAGTGTTGCTGCGCCTGTGAAAGCGCTTCCAAGGAAGGGTGCTGGCTAGCAAGAGCTTTCAGTGCTGGCACTTTTCATCTCTGAGCAATTGCTCGACGTTTGCAATTTCTCACCTGAGCTCTCTTTAGACTGCGTGAGAGGATGAGCAGAAGATGAGGTGGCTAGAGAAGCCCAGAGCCCCAGTGTTCTTAGGCCTACAAAAGCGCTTCCAAGGAAGGGGGCTGGCTAGCAACAGCTTCCAGTGCTGGCACTTTTCATCTCCGAGCAATTGCTCGACGTTTGCAATTTCTCAGCTCGTGTCTACGAGACGGAAAGAGAATGACCGTGACGTTTGGTGGGTAGAGAAGCGCAAAGCCCCAGTGTTGCTGCGCCTGTGAAAGCGCTTCCAAGGAAGGGGGCTGGCTAGCAACAGCTTTCAGTGCTGGCACTTTTCATCTCTGAGCAATTGCTCGACGTTTGCAATTTCTCAGCTCGTGTCTACCGACGGAAAGAGAAGGACCGTGACGTTTGGTGGCTAGAGAAGCGCAAAGCCCCGGTGTTGCTGCACCTGTGAAAGCGCTTCCAAGGAAGGGTGCTGGCTAGCAACAGCTTTCAGTGCTGGCACTTTTCATCTCTGAGCAATTGCTCGACGTTTGCAATTTCTCACCTGAGCTCTCTTTAGAGTGCGCGAGAGGATGAGCAGAAGATGAGGTGGCTAGAGAAGCCCAGAGCCCCAGTGTTCTAAGGGCTACAAAAGCGCTTCCAAGGAAGGGTGCTGGCTAGCAACAGCTTTCAGTGCTGGCACTTTTCATCTCTGAGCAATTGCTGGACGTTTGCAATTTCTCACCTGAGCTCTCTTTAGAGTGCGCGAGAGGATGAGCAGAAGATGAGGTGGCTAGAGAAGCCCAGAGCCCCAGTGTTCTAAGGGCTACAAAACCGCTTCCAAGGAAGGGTGCTGGCTAGCAACAGCTTTCAGTGCTGGCACTTTTCATCTCTGAGCAATTGCTCGACGTTTGCAATTTCTCATCTCGTGTCTACGAGACGGAAAGAGAAGGACCATGACGTTTGGTGCGTATAGAAGCACAAAGCCCCAGTGTTGCTGCGCCTGTGAAAGCGCTTCCAAGGAAGGGTGCTGGCTAGCAAGAGCTTTCAGTGCTGGCACTTTTCATCTCTGAGCAATTGCTCGACGTTTGCAATTTCTCAGCTCGTGTCTACGAGACGGAAAGAGAAGGACCGTGACGTTTGTTGGCTAGAGGAGCGCAAAGCCCCAGTGTTGCTGTGCCTGTGAAAGCGCTTCCAAGGAAGGGTGCTGGCTAGCAACAGCTTTCAGTGCTGGCACTTTTCATCTCTGAGCAATTGCTCGACATTTGCAATTTCTCACCTGAGCTCTCTTTAGAGTGCGCGAGAGGATGAGCAGAAGATGAGGTGGCTAGAGAAGCCCAGAGCCCCAGTGTTCTAAGGGCTACAAAAGCGCTTCCAAGGAAGGGGGCTGGCTAGCAACAGCTTTCAGTGCTGGCACTTTTCATCTCTGAGCAATTGCTCGACGTTTGCAATTTCTCACCTGAGCTCTCTTTAGAGTGCGCGAGAGGATGAGCAGAAGATGAGGTGGCTAGAGAAGCCCAGAGCCCCAGTGTTCTTAGGCCTACAAAAGCGCTTCCAAGGAAGGGTGCTGGCTAGCAACAGCTTTCAGTGCTGGCACTTTTCATCTCTGAGCAATTGCTCGACGTTTGCAATTTCTCAGCTCGTATCTACCGACGGAAAGAGAAGGACCGTGACGTTTGGCGGCTAGAGAAGCGCAAAGCCCCAGTGTTGCTGCGCCTGTGAAAGCGCTTCCAAGGAAGGGTGCTGGCTAGCAAGAGCTTTCAGTGCTGGCACTTTTCATCTCTGAGCAATTGCTGGACGTTTGCAATTTCTCAGCTCGTGTCTACCGACGGAAAGAGAAGGACCGTGACGTTTGGTGGCTAGAGAAGCGCAAAGCCCCAGTGTTGCTGCGCCTGTGAAAGCGCTTCCAAGGAAGGGTGCTGGCTAGCAAGAGCTTTCAGTGCTGGCACTTTTCATCTCTGAGCAATTGCTCGACGTTTGCAATTTCTCAGCTCGTGTCTACGATACGGAAAGAGAAGGACCGTGACATTTGGTGCGTATAGAAGCGCAAAGCCCCAGTGTTGCTGCGCCTGTGAAAGCACTTCCAAGGAAGGGTGCTGGCTAGCAAGAGCTTTCAGTGCTGGCACTTTTCATCTCTGAGCAATTGCTCGACGTTTGCAATTTCTCACCTGAGCTCTCTTTAGAGTGCGCGAGAGGATGAGCAGAAGATGAGGTGGCTAGAGAAGCCCAGAGCCCCACTGTTCTAAGGGCTACAAAAGCGCTTCCAAGGAAGGGTGCTGGCTAGCAACAGCTTTCAGTGCTGGCACTTTTCATCTCGGAGCAATTGCTCGACGTTTGCAATTTCTCAGCTCGTGTCTACGAGACGGAAAGAGAAGGACCGTGACTTTTGGTGGCTAGAGAAGCGCAAAGCCCCAGTGTTGCTGCGCCTGTGAAAGCGCTTCCAAGGAAGGGTGCTGGCTAGCAACAGCTTTCAGTGCTGGCACTTTTCATCTCTGAGCAATTGCTCGACGTTTGCAATTTCTCAGCTCGTGTCTACGAGACGGAAAGAGAAGGACCGTGACGTTTGGTGCGTATAGAAGCGCAAAGCCCCAGTGTTGCTGCGCCTACAAAAGCGCTTCCAAGGAAGGGTGCTGGCTAGCAAGAGCTTTCAGTGCTGGCACTTTTCATCTCTGAGCAATTGCTCGACATTTGCAATTTCTCACCTGAGCTCTCTTTAGAGTGCGCGAGAGGATGAGCAGAAGATGAGGTGGCTAGAGAAGCCCAGAGCCCCAGTGTTCTTAGGCCTATAAAAGCGCTTCCAAGGAAGGGTGCTGGCTAGCAACAGCTTTCAGTGCTGGCACTTTTCATCTCGGAGCAATTGCTGGACGTTTGCAATTTCTCAGCTCGTGTCTACCGACGGAAAGAGAAGGACCGTGACGTTTGGTGGGTAGAGAAGCGCAAAGCCCCAGTGTTGCTGCGCCTGTGAAAGCGCTTCCAAGGAAGGGTGCTGGCTAGCAAGAGCTTTCAGTGCTGGCACTTTTCATCTCTGAGCAATTGCTGGACGTTTGCAATTTCTCAGCTCGTGTCTACGAGACGGAAAGAGAAGGACCGTGACGTTTGGTGGCTAGAGAAGCGCAAAGCCCCAGTGTTGCTGTGCCTGTGAAAGCGCTTCCAAGGAAGGGTGCTGGCTAGCAAGAGCTTTCAGTGCTGGCACTTTTCATCTCTGAGCAATTGCTCGACGTTTGCAATTTCTCACCTGAGCTCTCTTTAGAGTGCGCGAGAGGATGAGCAGAAGATGAGGTGGCTAGAGAAGCCCAGAGCCCCACTGTTCTTAGGCCTACAAAAGCGCTTCCAAGGAAGGGTGCTGGCTAGCAAGAGCTTTCAGTGCTGGCACTTTTCATCTCTGAGCAATTGCTCGACGTTTGCAATTTCTCACCTGAGCTCTCTTTAGAGTGCGCGAGTATGAGCAGAAGATGAGGTGGCTAGGGAAGCCCAGAGCCCCAGTGTTCTTAGGCCTACAAAAGCGCTTCCAAGGAAGGGTGCTGGCTAGCAAGAGCTTTCAGTGCTGGCACTTTTCATCTCTGAGCAATTGCTCGACGTTTGCAATTTCTCAGCTCGTGTCTACGAGACGGAAAGTGAAGGACCGTGACATTTGGTGCGTATAGAAGCGCAAAGCCCCAGTGTTGCTGCGCCTGTGAAAGCGCTTCCAAGGAAGGGTGCTGGCTAGCAACAGCTTTCAGTGCTGGCACTTTTCATCTCTGAGCAATTGCTCGACGTTTGCAATTTCTCACCTGAGCTCTCTTCAGAGTGCGCGAGAGGATGAGCAGAAGATGAGGTGGCTAGAGAAGCCCAGAGCCCCAGTGTTCTTAGGCCTACAAAAGCGCTTCCAAGGAAGGGGGCTGGCTAGCAAGAGCTTTCAGTGCTGGCACTTTTCATCTCTGAGCAATTGCTCGACGTTTGCAATTTCTCACCTGAGCTCTCTTTAGAGTGCGCGAGAGGATGAGCAGAAGATGAGGTGGCTAGAGAAGCCCAGAGCCCCAGTGTTCTTAGGCCTATAAAAGCGCTTCCAAGGAAGGGGGCTGGCTAGCAAGAGCTTTCAGTGCTGGCACTTTTCATCTCTGAGCAATTGCTCGACGTTTGCAATTTCTCACCTGAGCTCTCTTTAGAGCGCGCGAGTATGAGCAGAAGATGAGGTGGCTAGGGAAGCCCAGAGCCCCAGTGTTCTTAGGCCTACAAAAGCGCTTCCAAGGAAGGGTGCTGGCTAGCAAGAGCTTTCAGTGCTGGCACTTTTCATCTCTGAGCAATTGCTCGACGTTTGCAATTTCTCAGCTCGTGTCTACGAGACGGAAAGAGAATGACCGTGACATTTGGTGCGTATAGAAGCGCAAAGCCCCAGTGTTGCTGCGCCTGTGAAAGCGCTTCCAAGGAAGGGTGCTGGCTAGCAACAGCTTTCAGTGCTGGCACTTTTCATCTCTGAGCAATTGCTCGACGTTTGCAATTTCTCACCTGAGCTCTCTTCAGAGTGCGCGAGAGGATGAGCAGAAGATGAGGTGGCTAGAGAAGCCCAGAGCCCCAGTGTTCTTAGGCCTACAAAAGCGCTTCCAAGGAAGGGTGCTGGCTAGCAAGAGCTTTCAGTGCTGGCACTTTTCATCTCTGAGCAATTGCTGGACGTTTGCAATTTCTCAGCTCGTGTCTACGAGACGGAAAGAGAAGGACCGTGACGTTTGGTGGCTAGAGAAGCGCAAAGCCCCAGTGTTGCTGCGCCTGTGAAAGCGCTTCCAAGGAAGGGTGCTGGCTAGCAAGAGCTTTCAGTGCTGGCACTTTTCATCTCTGAGCAATTGCTCGACGTTTGCAATTTCTCAGCTCGTGTCTACCGATGGAAAGAGAAGGACCGTGACGTTTGGCGGCTAGAGAAGCGCAAAGCCCCAGTGTTGCTGCGCCTGTGAAAGCGCTTCCAAGGAAGGGTGCTGGCTAGCAAGAGCTTTCAGTGCTGGCACTTTTCATCTCTGAGCAATTGCTCGACGTTTGCAATTTCTCACCTGAGCTCTCTTTAGACTGCGTGAGAGGATGAGCAGAAGATGAGGTGGCTAGAGAAGCCCAGAGCCCCAGTGTTCTTAGGCCTACAAAAGCGCTTCCAAGGAAGGGTGCTGGCTAGCAAGAGCTTTCAGTGCTGGCACTTTTCATCTCCGAGCAATTGCTCGACGTTTGCAATTTCTCAGCTCGTGTCTACGAGACGGAAAGAGAAGGACCGTGACGTTTGGTGGGTAGAGAAGCGCAAAGCCCCAGTGTTGCTGCGCCTGTGAAAGCGCTTCCAAGGAAGGGTGCTGGCTAGCAAGAGCTTTCAGTGCTGGCACTTTTCATCTCTGAGCAATTGCTGGACGTTTGCAATTTCTCAGCTCGTGTCTACCGACGGAAAGAGAAGGACCGTGACGTTTGGTGGCTAGAGAAGCGCAAAGCCCCAGTGTTGCTGCGCCTGTGAAAGCGCTTCCAAGGAAGGGTGCTGGCTAGCAAGAGCTTTCAGTGCTGGCACTTTTCATCTCTGAGCAATTGCTCGACGTTTGCAATTTCTCACCTGAGCTCTCTTTAGAGTGCGCGAGAGGATGAGCAGAAGATGAGGTGGCTAGAGAAGCCCAGAGCCCCAGTGTTCTAAGGGCTACAAAAGCGCTTCCAAGGAAGGGTGCTGGCTAGCAAGAGCTTTCAGTGCTGGCACTTTTCATCTCTGAGCAATTGCTGGACGTTTGCAATTTCTCACCTGAGCTCTCTTTAGAGTGCGCGAGAGGATGAGCAGAAGATGAGGTGGCTAGAGAAGCCCAGAGCCCCAGTGTTCTAAGGGCTACAAAACCGCTTCCAAGGAAGGGTGCTGGCTAGCAAGAGCTTTCAGTGCTGGCACTTTTCATCTCTGAGCAATTGCTCGACGTTTGCAATTTCTCAGCTCGTGTCTACGAGACGGAAAGAGAATGACCGTGACGTTTGGTGCGTATAGAAGCGCAAAGCCCCAGTGTTGCTGCGCCTGTGAAAGCGCTTCCAAGGAAGGGTGCTGGCTAGCAAGAGCTTTCAGTGCTGGCACTTTTCATCTCTGAGCAATTGCTCGACGTTTGCAATTTCTCAGCTCGTGTCTACCGACGGAAAGAGAAGGACCGTGACGTTTGTTGGCTAGAGGAGCGCAAAGCCCCAGTGTTGCTGTGCCTGTGAAAGCGCTTCCAAGGAAGGGTGCTGGCTAGCAAGAGCTTTCAGTGCTGGCACTTTTCATCTCTGAGCAATTGCTCGACATTTGCAATTTCTCACCTGAGCTCTCTTTAGAGTGCGCGAGAGGATGAGCAGAAGATGAGGTGGCTAGAGAAGCCCAGAGCCCCAGTGTTCTTAGGCCTACAAAAGCGCTTCCAAGGAAGGGGGCTGGCTAGCAAGAGCTTTCAGTGCTGGCACTTTTCATCTCTGAGCAATTGCTCGACGTTTGCAATTTCTCAGCTCGTGTCTACCGACGGAAAGAGAAGGACCGTGACGTTTGGCGGCTAGAGAAGCGCAAAGCCCCAGTGTTGCTGCGCCTGTGAAAGCGCTTCCAAGGAAGGGTGCTGGCTAGCAAGAGCTTTCAGTGCTGGCACTTTTCATCTCTGAGCAATTGCTCGACGTTTGCAATTTCTCAGCTCGTGTCTACCGACGGAAAGAGAAGGACCGTGACGTTTGGTGCGTAGAGAAGCGCAAAGCCCCAGTGTTGCTGCGCCTACAAAAGCGCTTCCAAGGAAGGGTGCTGGCTAGCAAGAGCTTTCAGTGCTGGCACTTTTCATCTCTGAGCAATTGCTCGACGTTTGCAATTTCTCACCTGAGCTCTCTTTAGAGTGCACGAGAGGATGAGCAGAAGATGAGGTGGCTAGAGAAGCCCAGAGCCCCAGTGTTCTTAGGCCTATAAAAGCGCTTCCAAGGAAGGGTGCTGGCTAGCAACAGCTTTCAGTGCTGGCACTTTTCATCTCGGAGCAATTGCTGGACGTTTGCAATTTCTCAGCTCGTGTCTACGAGACGGAAAGAGAAGGACCGTGACGTTTGGTGGCTAGAGAAGCGCAAAGCCCCAGTGTTGCTGCGCCTGTGAAAGCGCTTCCAAGGAAGGGTGCTGGCTAGCAACAGCTTTCAGTGCTGGCACTTTTCATCTCTGAGCAATTGCTCGACGTTTGCAATTTCTCAGCTCGTGTCTACGAGACGGAAAGAGAAGGACCGTGACGTTTGGCGGCTAGAGAAGCGCAAAGCCCCAGTGTTGCTGCGCCTGTGAAAGCGCTTCCAAGGAAGGGTGCTGGCTAGCAACAGCTTTCAGTGCTGGCACTTTTCATCTCTGAGCAATTGCTCGACGTTTGCACTTTCTCACCTGAGCTCTCTTTAGAGTGCGCGAGAGGATGAGCAGAAGATGAGGTGGCTAGAGAAGCCCAGAGCCCCACTGTTCTTAGGCCTACAAAAGCGCTTCCAAGGAAGGGTGCTGGCTAGCAACAGCTTTCAGTGCTGGCACTTTTCATCTCTGAGCAATTGCTCGACGTTTGCAATTTCTCACCTGACCTCTCTTTAGAGCGCGCGAGTATGAGCAGAAGATGAGGTGGCTAGGGAAGCCCAGAGCCCCAGTGTTCTTAGGCCTACAAAAGCGCTTCCAAGGAAGGGTGCTGGCTAGCAACAGCTTCCAGTGCTGGCACTTTTCATCTCTGAGCAATTGCTCGACGTTTGCAATTTCTCAGCTCGTGTCTACGAGACGGAAAGTGAAGGACCGTGACATTTGGTGCGTATAGAAGCGCAAAGCCCCAGTGTTGCTGCGCCTGTGAAAGCGCTTCCAAGGAAGGGTGCTGGCTAGCAAGAGCTTTCAGTGCTGGCACTTTTCATCTCTGAGCAATTGCTCGACGTTTGCAATTTCTCACCTGAGCTCTCTTCAGAGTGCGCGAGAGGATGAGCAGAAGATGAGGTGGCTAGAGAAGCCCAGAGCCCCAGTGTTCTTAGGCCTACAAAAGCGCTTCCAAGGAAGGGTGCTGGCTAGCAAGAGCTTTCAGTGCTGGCACTTTTCATCTCTGAGCAATTGCTCGACGTTTGCAATTTCTCACCTGAGCTCTCTTTAGAGTGCGCGAGAGGATGAGCAGAAGATGAGGTGGCTAGAGAAGCCCAGAGCCCCAGTGTTCTTAGGCCTATAAAAGCGCTTCCAAGGAAGGGGGCTGGCTAGCAAGAGCTTTCAGTGCTGGCACTTTTCATCTCTGAGCAATTGCTCGACGTTTGCAATTTCTCACCTGAGCTCTCTTTAGAGTGCGCGAGTATGAGCAGAAGATGAGGTGGCTAGGGAAGCCCAGAGCCCCAGTGTTCTTAGGCCTACAAAAGCGCTTCCAAGGAAGGGTGCTGGCTAGCAAGAGCTTTCAGTGCTGGCACTTTTCATCTCTGAGCAATTGCTCGACGTTTGCAATTTCTCAGCTCGTGTCTACGAGACGGAAAGAGTATGACCGTGACATTTGGTGCGTATAGAAGCGCAAAGCCCCAGTGTTGCTGCGCCTGTGAAAGCGCTTCCAAGGAAGGGTGCTGGCTAGCAACAGCTTTCAGTGCTGGCACTTTTCATCTCTGAGCAATTGCTCGACGTTTGCAATTTCTCACCTGAGCTCTCTTCAGAGTGCGCGAGAGGATGAGCAGAAGATGAGGTGGCTAGAGAAGCCCAGAGCCCCAGTGTTCTTAGGCCTACAAAAGCGCTTCCAAGGAAGGGTGCTGGCTAGCAAGAGCTTTCAGTGCTGGCACTTTTCATCTCTGAGCAATTGCTGGACGTTTGCAATTTCTCAGCTCGTGTCTACGAGACGGAAAGAGAAGGACCGTGACGTTTGGTGGCTAGAGAAGCGCAAAGCCCCAGTGTTGCTGCGCCTGTGAAAGCGCTTCCAAGGAAGGGTGCTGGCTAGCAAGAGCTTTCAGTGCTGGCACTTTTCATCTCTGAGCAATTGCTCGACGTTTGCAATTTCTCAGCTCGTGTCTACCGACGGAAAGAGAAGGACCGTGACGTTTGGCGGCTAGAGAAGCGCAAAGCCCCAGTGTTGCTGCGCCTGTGAAAGCGCTTCCAAGGAAGGGTGCTGGCTAGCAAGAGCTTTCAGTGCTGGCACTTTTCATCTCTGAGCAATTGCTCGACGTTTGCAATTTCTCACCTGAGCTCTCTTTAGAGTGCGCGAGAGGATGAGCAGAAGATGAGGTGGCTAGAGAAGCCCAGAGCCCCAGTGTTCTTAGGCCTACAAAAGCGCTTCCAAGGAAGGGGGCTGGCTAGCAACAGCTTTCAGTGCTGGCACTTTTCATCTCTGAGCAATTGCTCGACGTTTGCATTTTCTCAGCTCGTGTCTACGAGACCGAAAGAGAATGACCGTGACGTTTGGTGGGTAGAGAAGCGCAAAGCCCCAGTGTTGCTGCGCCTGTGAAAGCGCTTCCAAGGAAGGGTGCTGGCTAGCAAGAGCTTTCAGTGCTGGCACTTTTCATCTCTGAGCAATTGCTCGACGTTTGCAATTTCTCAGCTCGTGTCTACGAGACGGAAAGAGAAGGGCCGTGACGTTTGGTGCGTAGAGAAGTGCAAAGCCCCAGTGTTACTGCGCCTGTGAAAGCGCTTCCAAGGAAGGGTGCTGGCTAGCAAGAGCTTTCAGTTCTGGCACTTTTCATCTCTGAGCAATTGCTCGACGTTTGCAATTTCTCACCTGAGCTCTCTTTAGAGTGCGCGAGAGGATGAGCAGAAGATGAGGTGGCTAGAGAAGCCCAGAGCCCCAGTGTTCTAAGGCCTACAAAAGCGCTTCCAAGGAAGGGTGCTGGCTAGCAACAGCTTCCAGTGCTGGCACTTTTCATCTCTGAGCAATTGCTCGACGTTTGCAATTTCTCAGCTCGTGTCTACGAGACGGAAAGAGAAGGACCGTGACATTTGGTGCGTATAGAAGCGCAAAGCCCCAGTGTTGCTGCGCCTGTGAAAGCGCTTCCAAGGAAGGGTGCTGGCTAGCAAGAGCTTTCAGTGCTGGCACTTTTCATCTCTGAGCAATTGCTCGACGTTTGCAATTTCTCAGCTCGTGTCTACCGACGGAAAGAGAAGGACCGTGACGTTTGGCGGCTAGAGAAGCGCAAAGCCCCAGTGTTGCTGCGCCTACAAAAGCGCTTCCAAGGAAGGGTGCTGGCTAGCAACAGCTTTCAGTGCTGGCACTTTTCATCTCTGAGCAATTGCTCGACGTTTGCAATTTCTCACCTGAGCTCTCTTTAGAGTGCGCGAGAGGATGAGCAGAAGATGAGGTGGCTAGAGAAGCCCAGAGCCCCAGTGTTCTTAGGCCTATAAAAGCGCTTCCAAGGAAGGGTGCTGGCTAGCAACAGCTTTCAGTGCTGGCACTTTTCATCTCGGAGCAATTGCTGGACGTTTGCAATTTCTCAGCTCGTGTCTACGAGACGGAAAGAGAAGGACCGTGACGTTTGGTGGGTAGAGAAGCGCAAAGCCCCAGTGTTGCTGCGCCTGTGAAAGCGCTTCCAAGGAAGGGTGCTGGCTAGCAAGAGCTTTCAGTGCTGGCACTTTTCATCTCTGAGCAATTGCTCGACGTTTGCAATTTCTCAGCTCGTGTCTACGAGACGGAAAGAGAATGACCGTGACGTTTGGTGGCTAGAGAAGCGCAAAGCCCCAGTGTTGCTGCGCCTGTGAAAGCGCTTCCAAGGAAGGGTGCTGGCTAGCAAGAGCTTTCAGTGCTGGCACTTTTCATCTCTGAGCAATTGCTCGACGTTTGCAATTTCTCACCTGAGCTCTCTTCAGAGTGCGCGAGAGGATGAGCAGAAGATGAGGTGGCTAGAGAAGCCCAGAGCCCCAGTGTTCTTAGGCCTACAAAAGCGCTTCCAAGGAAGGGTGCTGGCTAGCAACAGCTTTCAGTGCTGGCACTTTTCATCTCTGAGCAATTGCTCGACGTTTGCAATTTCTCAGCTCGTGTCTACGAGACGGAAAGAGAATGACCGTGACGTTTGGTGCGTATAGAAGCGCAAAGCCCCAGTGTTGCTGCGCCTGTGAAAGCGCTTCCAAGGAAGGGTGCTGGCTAGCAAGAGCTTTCAGTGCTGGCACTTTTCATCTCTGAGCAATTGCTCGACGTTTGCAATTTCTCAGCTCGTGTCTACGAGACGGAAAGAGAAGGACCATGACGTTTGGTGGCTAGAGAAGCGCAAAGCCCCAGTGTTGCTGTGCCTGTGAAAGCGCTTCCAAGGAAGGGTGCTGGCTAGCAAGAGCTTTCAGTGCTGGCACTTTTCATCTCTGAGCAATTGCTCGACGTTTGCAATTTCTCACCTGAGCTCTCTTTAGAGTGCGCGAGAGGATGAGCAGAAGATGAGGTGGCTAGAGAAGCCCAGAGCCCCACTGTTCTTAGGCCTACAAAAGCGCTTCCAAGGAAGGGTGCTGGCTAGCAACAGCTTTCAGTGCTGGCACTTTTCATCTCTGAGCAATTGCTCGACGTTTGCAATTTCTCACCTGAGCTCTCTTTAGAGCGCGCGAGTATGAGCAGAAGATGAGGTGGCTAGGGAAGCCCAGAGCCCCAGTGTTCTTAGGCCTACAAAAGCGCTTCCAAGGAAGGGTGCTGGCTAGCAACAGCTTTCAGTGCTGGCACTTTTCATCTCTGAGCAATTGCTCGACGTTTGCAATTTCTCAGCTCGAGTCTACGAGACGGAAAGTGAAGGACCGTGACATTTGGTGCGTATAGAAGCGCAAAGCCCCAGTGTTGCTGCGCCTGTGAAAGCGCTTCCAAGGAAGGGTGCTGGCTAGCAAGAGCTTTCAGTGCTGGCACTTTTCATCTCTGAGCAATTGCTCGACGTTTGCAATTTCTCACCTGAGCTCTCTTTAGAGTGCGCGAGAGGATGAGCAGAAGATGAGGTGGCTAGAGAAGCCCAGAGCCCCAGTGTTCTTAGGCCTACAAAAGCGCTTCCAAGGAAGGGTGCTGGCTAGCAACAGCTTTCAGTGCTGGCACTTTTCATCTCTGAGCAATTGCTCGACGTTTGCAATTTCTCACCTGAGCTCTCTTTAGAGTGCGCGAGAGGATGAGCAGAAGATGAGGTGGCTAGAGAAGCCCAGAGCCCCACTGTTCTTAGGCCTATAAAAGCGCTTCCAAGGAAGGGGGCTGGCTAGCAAGAGCTTTCAGTGCTGGCACTTTTCATCTCTGAGCAATTGCTCGACGTTTGCAATTTCTCACCTGAGCTCTCTTTAGAGCGCGCGAGTATGAGCAGAAGATGAGGTGGCTAGGGAAGCCCAGAGCCCCAGTGTTCTTAGGCCTACAAAAGCGCTTCCAAGGAAGGGTGCTGGCTAGCAAGAGCTTTCAGTGCTGGCACTTTTCATCTCTGAGCAATTGCTCGACGTTTGCAATTTCTCAGCTCGTGTCTACGAGACGGAAAGAGAATGACCGTGACGTTTGGTGGGTAGAGAAGCGCAAAGCCCCAGTGTTGCTGCGCCTGTGAAAGCGCTTCCAAGGAAGGGTGCTGGCTAGCAAGAGCTTTCAGTGCTGGCACTTTTCATCTCTGAGCAATTGCTCGACGTTTGCAATTTCTCAGCTCGTGTCTACGAGACGGAAAGAGAAGGGCCGTGACGTTTGGTGGCTAGAGAAGTGCAAAGCCCCAGTGTTACTGCGCCTGTGAAAGCGCTTCCAAGGAAGGGTGCTGGCTAGCAAGAGCTTTCAGTTCTGGCACTTTTCATCTCTGAGCAATTGCTCGACGTTTGCAATTTCTCACCTGAGCTCTCTTTAGAGTGCGCGAGAGGATGAGCAGAAGATGAGGTGGCTAGAGAAGCCCAGAGCCCCAGTGTTCTAAGGCCTACAAAAGCGCTTCCAAGGAAGGGTGCTGGCTAGCAACAGCTTCCAGTGCTGGCACTTTTCATCTCTGAGCAATTGCTCGACGTTTGCAATTTCTCAGCTCGTGTCTACGAGACGGAAAGAGAAGGACCGTGACATTTGGTGCGTATAGAAGCGCAAAGCCCCAGTGTTGCTGCGCCTGTGAAAGCGCTTCCAAGGAAGGGTGCTGGCTAGCAAGAGCTTTCAGTGCTGGCACTTTTCATCTCTGAGCAATTGCTCGACGTTTGCAATTTCTCAGCTCGTGTCTACGAGACGGAAAGAGAAGGACCGTGACGTTTGGTGCGTATAGAAGCGCAAAGCCCCAGTGTTGCTGCGCCTGTGAAAGCGCTACCAAGGAAGGGTGCTGGCTAGCAAGAGCTTTCAGTGCTGGCACTTTTCATCTCTGAGCAATTGCTGGACGTTTGCAATTTCTCACCTGAGCTCTCTTTAGAGTGCGCGAGAGGATGAGCAGAAGATGAGGTGGCTAGAGAAGCCCAGAGCCCCACTGTTCTTAGGCCTACAAAAGCGCTTCCAAGGAAGGGTGCTGGCTAGCAAGAGCTTTCAGTGCTGGCACTTTTCATCTCTGAGCAATTGCTCGACGTTTGCAATTTCTCACCTGAGCTCTCTTTAGAGTGCGCGAGAGGATGAGCAGAAGATGAGGTGGCTAGAGAAGCCCAGAGCCCCAGTGTTCTAAGGGCTACAAAAGCGCTTCCAAGGAAGGGTGCTGGCTAGCAACAGCTTTCAGTGCTGGCACTTTTCATCTCTGAGCAATTGCTCGACGTTTGCAATTTCTCACCTGAGCTCTCTTTAGAGCGCGCGAGTATGAGCAGAAGATGAGGTGGCTAGGGAAGCCCAGAGCCCCAGTGTTCTTAGGCCTACAAAAGCGCTTCCAAGGAAGGGTGCTGGCTAGCAACAGCTTTCAGTGCTGGCACTTTTCATCTCTGAGCAATTGCTCGACGTTTGCAATTTCTCAGCTCGTGTCTACGAGACGGAAAGAGAATGACCGTGACATTTGGTGCGTATAGAAGCGCAAAGCCCCAGTGTTGCTGCGCCTGTGAAAGCGCTTCCAAGGAAGGGTGCTGGCTAGCAACAGCTTTCAGTGCTGGCACTTTTCATCTCTGAGCAATTGCTCGACGTTTGCTATTTCTCACCTGAGCTCTCTTCAGAGTGCGCAAGAGGATGAGCAGAAGATGAGGTGGCTAGAGAAGCCCAGAGCCCCAGTGTTCTTAGGCCTACAAAAGCGCTTCCAAGGAAGGGTGCTGGCTAGCAAGAGCTTTCAGTGCTGGCACTTTTCATCTCTGAGCAATTGCTTGACGTTTGCAATTTCTCAGCTCGTGTCTACGAGACGGAAAGAGAAGGACCGTGACGTTTGGTGGCTAGAGAAGCGCAAAGCCCCAGTGTTGCTGCGCCTGTGAAAGCGCTTCCAAGGAAGGGTGCTGGCTAGCAAGAGCTTTCAGTGCTGGCACTTTTCATCTCTGAGCAATTGCTCGACGTTTGCAATTTCTCAGCTCGTGTCTACCGACGGAAAGAGAAGGACCGTGACGTATGGCGGCTAGAGAAGCGCAAAGCTTCAGTGTTGCTGCGCCTGTGAAAGCGCTTCCAAGGAAGGGTGCTGGCTAGCAAGAGCTTTCAGTGCTGGCACTTTTCATCTCTGAGCAATTGCTCGACGTTTGCAATTTCTCACCTGAGCTCTCTTTAGAGTGCGCGAGAGGATGAGCAGAAGATGAGGTGGCTAGAGAAGCCCAGAGCCCCAGTGTTCTTAGGCCTACAAAAGCGCTTCCAAGGAAGGGGGCTGGCTAGCAACAGCTTTCAGTGCTGGCACTTTTCATCTCTGAGCAATTGCTCGACGTTTGCATTTTCTCAGCTCGTGTCTACGAGACGGAAAGAGAATGACCGTGACGTTTGGTGGGTAGAGAAGCGCAAAGCCCCAGTGTTACTGCGCCTGTGAAAGCGCTTCCAAGGAAGGGTGCTGGCTAGCAAGAGCTTTCAGTTCTGGCACTTTTCATCTCTGAGCAATTGCTCGACGTTTGCAATTTCTCACCTGAGCTCTCTTTAGAGTGCGCGAGAGGATGAGCAGAAGATGAGGTGGCTAGAGAAGCCCAGAGCCCCAGTGTTCTAAGGCCTACAAAAGCGCTTCCAAGGAAGGGTGCTGGCTAGCAACAGCTTCCAGTGCTGGCACTTTTCATCTCTGAGCAATTGCTCGACGTTTGCAATTTCTCAGCTCGTGTCTACGAGACGGAAAGAGAAGGACCGTGACATTTGGTGCGTATAGAAGCGCAAAGCCCCAGTGTTGCTGCGCCTGTGAAAGCGCTTCCAAGGAAGGGTGCTGGCTAGCAACAGCTTTCAGTGCTGGCACTTTTCATCTCTGAGCAATTGCTCGACGTTTGCAATTTCTCAGCTCGTGTCTACGAGACGGAAAGAGAAGGACCGTGAGGTTTGGTGCGTGTAGAAGCGCAAAGCCCCAGTGTTGCTGCGCCTGTGAAAGCGCTACCAAGGAAGGGTGCTGGCTAGCAACAGCTTTCAGTGCTGGCACTTTTCATCTCTGAGCAATTGCTGGACGTTTGCAATTTCTCACCTGAGCTCTCTTTAGAGTGCGCGAGAGGATGAGCAGAAGATGAGGTGGCTAGAGAAGCCCAGAGCCCCAGTGTTCTTAGGCCTACAAAAGCGCTTCCAAGGAAGGGTGCTGGCTAGCAACAGCTTTCAGTGCTGGCACTTTTCATCTCTGAGCAATTGCTCGACGTTTGCAATTTCTCAGCTCGTGTCTACGAGATGGAAAGAGAATGACCGTGACGTTTGGTGGGTAGAGAAGCGCAAAGCCCCAGTGTTGCTGCGCCTGTGAAAGCGCTTCCAAGGAAGGGTGCTGGCTAGCAACAGCTTTCAGTGCTGGCACTTTTCATCTCTGAGCAATTGCTCGACGTTTGCAATTTCTCAGCTCGTGTCTACCGACGGAAAGAGAAGGACCGTGACGTTTGGTGGCTAGAGAAGCGCAAAGCCCCAGTGTTGCTGCGCCTGTGAAAGCGCTTCCAAGGAAGGGTGCTGGCTAGCAAGAGCTTTCAGTGCTGGCACTTTTCATCTCGGAGCAATTGCTCGACGTTTGCAATTTCTCAGCTCGTGTCTACGAGACGGAAAGAGAAGGACCGTGACGTTTGGTGGGTAGAGAAGCGCAAAGCCCCAGTGTTGCTGCGCCTGTGAAAGCGCTTCCAAGGAAGGGTGCTGGCTAGCAAGAGCTTTCAGTGCTGGCACTTTTCATCTCTGAGCAATTGCTCGACGTTTGCAATTTCTCAGCTCGTGTCTACGAGACGGAAAGAGAAGGACCGTGACGTTTGGTGCGTAGAGAAGTGCAAAGCCCCAGTGTTGCTGCGCCTGTGAAAGCGCTTCCAAGGAAGGGTGCTGGCTAGCAAGAGCTTTCAGTTCTGGCACTTTTCATCTCTGAGCAATTGCTCGACGTTTGCAATTTCTCACCTGAGCTCTCTTTAGAGTGCGCGAGAGGATGAGCAGAAGATGAGGTGGCTAGAGAAGCCCAGAGCCCCAGTGTTCTTAGGCCTACAAAAGCGCTTCCAAGGAAGGGTGCTGGCTAGCAACAGCTTCCAGTGCTGGCACTTTTCATCTCTGAGCAATTGCTCGACGTTTGCAATTTCTCAGCTCGTGTCTACGAGACGGAAAGAGAAGGACCGTGACATTTGGTGCGTATAGAAGCGCAAAGCCCCAGTGTTGCTGCGCCTGTGAAAGCGATTCCAAGGAAGGGTGCTGGCTAGCAAGAGCTTTCAGTGCTGGCACTTTTCATCTCTGAGCAATTGCTCGACGTTTGCAATTTCTCAGCTCGTGTCTACGAGACGGAAAGAGAAGGACCGTGACGTTTGGTGCGTATAGAAGCGCAAAGCCCCAGTGTTGCTGCGCCTGTGAAAGCGCTACCAAGGAAGGGTGCTGGCTAGCAACAGCTTTCAGTGCTGGCACTTTTCATCTCTGAGCAATTGCTGGACGTTTGCAATTTCTCACCTGAGCTCTCTTTAGAGTGCGCGAGAGGATGAGCAGAAGATGAGGTGGCTAGAGAAGCCCAGAGCCCCAGTGTTCTTAGGCCTACAAAAGCGCTTCCAAGGAAGGGTGCTGGCTAGCAACAGCTTTCAGTGCTGGCACTTTTCATCTCTGAGCAATTGCTCGACGTTTGCAATTTCTCAGCTCGTGTCTACGAGACGGAAAGAGAATGACCGTGACGTTTGGTGGGTAGAGAAGCGCAAAGCCCCAGTGTTGCTGCGCCTGTGAAAGCGCTTCCAAGGAAGGGTGCTGGCTAGCAAGAGCTTTCAGTGCTGGCACTTTTCATCTCTGAGCAATTGCTCGACGTTTGCAATTTCTCAGCTCGTGTCTACGAGACGGAAAGTGAAGGACCGTGACATTTGGTGCGTATAGAAGCGCAAAGCCCCAGTGTTGCTGCGCCTGTGAAAGCGCTTCCAAGGAAGGGTGCTGGCTAGCAACAGCTTTCAGTGCTGGCACTTTTCATCTCTGAGCAATTGCTCGACGTTTGCAATTTCTCACCTGAGCTCTCTTTAGAGTGCGCGAGAGGATGAGCAGAAGATGAGGTGGCTAGAGAAGCCCAGAGCCCCAGTGTTCTAAGGCCTACAAAAGCGCTTCCAAGGAAGGGTGCTGGCTAGCAACAGCTTTCAGTGCTGGCACTTTTCATCTCTGAGCAATTGCTCGACGTTTGCAATTTCTCACCTGAGCTCTCTTTAGAGTGCGCGAGAGGATGAGCAGAAGATGAGGTGGCTAGAGAAGCCCAGAGCCCCAGTGTTCTTAGGCCTACAAAAGCGCTTCCAAGGAAGGGTGCTGGCTAGCAACAGCTTTCAGTGCTGGCACTTTTCATCTCTGAGCAATTGCTCAACGTTTGCAATTTCTCAGCTCGTGTCTACGAGACGGAAAGAGAAGGACCGTGACTTTTGGTGGGTAGAGAAGCGCAAAGCCCCAGTGTTGCTGCGCCTGTGAAAGCGCTTCCAAGGAAGGGTGCTGGCTAGCAACAGCTTCCAGTGCTGGCACTTTTCATCTCTGAGCAATTGCTCGACGTTTGCAATTTCTCAGCTCGTGTCTACGAGACGGAAAGAGAAGGACCGTGACATTTGGTGCGTATAGAAGCGCAAAGCCCCAGTGTTACTGCGCCTGTGAAAGCGCTTCCAAGGAAGGGTGCTGGCTAGCAAGAGCTTTCAGTGCTGGCACTTTTCATCTCTGAGCAATTGCTCGACATTTGCAATTTCTCACCTGAGCTCTCTTTAGAGTGCGCGAGAGGATGAGCAGAAGATGAGGTGGCTAGAGAAGCCCAGAGCCCCACTGTTCTTAGGCCTATAAAAGCGCTTCCAAGGAAGGGTGCTGGCTAGCAAGAGCTTTCAGTGCTGGCACTTTTCATCTCGGAGCAATTGCTGGACGTTTGCAATTTCTCAGCTCGTGTCTACGAGACGGAAAGAGAATGACCGTGACGTTTGGTGCGTATAGAAGCGCAAAGCCCCAGTGTTGCTGCGCCTGTGAAAGCGCTTCCAAGGAAGGGTGCTGGCTAGCAACAGCTTTCAGTGCTGGCACTTTTCATCTCTGAGCAATTGCTGGACGTTTGCAATTTCTCAGCTCGTGTCTAGGAGACGGAAAGAGAAGGACCGTGACGTTTGGTGGCTAGAGAAGCGCAAAGCCCCAGTGTTGCTGCGCCTGTGAAAGCGCTTCCAAGGAAGGGTGCTGGCTAGCAAGAGCTTTCAGTGCTGGCACTTTTCATCTCTGAGCAATTGCTCGACGTTTGCAATTTCTCAGCTCGTGTCTACGAGACGGAAAGAGAAGGACCGTGACGTTTGGTGGGTAGAGAAGCGCAAAGCCCCAGTGTTGCTGCGCCTGTGAAAGTGCTTCCAAGGAAGGGTGCTGGCTAGCAAGAGCTTTCAGTGCTGGCACTTTTCATCTCTGAGCAATTGCTCGACGTTTGCAATTTCTCAGCTCGTGTCTACCGACGGAAAGAGAAGGACCGTGACGTTTGGTGGCTAGAGAAGCGCAAAGCCCCAGTGTTGCTGCGCCTGTGAAAGCGCTTCCAAGGAAGGGTGCTGGCTAGCAACAGCTTTCAGTGCTGGCACTTTTCATCTCTGAGCAATTGCTCGACGTTTGCAATTTCTCACCTGAGCTCTCTTTAGAGTGCGCGAGAGGATGAGCAGAAGATGAGGTGGCTAGAGAAGCCCAGAGCCCCAGTGTTCTTAGGCCTACAAAAGCGCTTCCAAGGAAGGGGGCTGGCTAGCAACAGCTTTCAGTGCTGGCACTTTTCATCTCTGAGCAATTGCTCGACGTTTGCAATTTCTCAGCTCGTGTCTACGAGACCGAAAGAGAATGACCGTGACGTTTGGTGGCTAGAGGAGCGCAAAGCCCCGGTGTTGCTGCGCCTGTGAAAGCGCTTCCAAGGAAGGGTGCTGGCTAGCAAGAGCTTTCAGTGCTGGCACTTTTCATCTCTGAGCAATTGCTCGACGTTTGCAATTTCTCAGCTCGTGTCTACGAGACGGAAAGAGAAGGGCCGTGACGTTTGGTGCGTAGAGAAGTGCAAAGCCCCAGTGTTACTGCGCCTGTAGAAAGCGCTTCCAAGGAAGGGTGCTGGCTAGCAAGAGCTTTCAGTTCTGGCACTTTTCATCTCTGAGCAATTGCTCGACGTTTGCAATTTCTCACCTGAGCTCTCTTTAGAGTGCGCGAGAGGATGAGCAGAAGATGAGGTGGCTAGAGAAGCCCAGAGCCCCAGTGTTCTAAGGCCTACAAAAGCGCTTCCAAGGAAGGGTGCTGGCTAGCAACAGCTTCCAGTGCTGGCACTTTTCATCTCTGAGCAATTGCTCGACGTTTGCAATTTCTCAGCTCGTGTCTACGAGACGGAAAGAGAAGGACCGTGACATTTGGTGCGTATAGAAGCGCAAAGCCCCAGTGTTGCTGCGCCTGTGAAAGCGCTTCCAAGGAAGGGTGCTGGCTAGCAACAGCTTTCAGTGCTGGCACTTTTCATCTCTGAGCAATTGCTCGACGTTTGCAATTTCTCAGCTCGTGTCTACGAGACGGAAAGAGAAGGACCGTGACGTTTGGTGCGTATAGAAGCGCAAAGCCCCAGTGTTGCTGCGCCTGTGAAAGCGCTACCAAGGAAGGGTGCTGGCTAGCAAGAGCTTTCAGTGCTGGCACTTTTCATCTCTGAGCAATTGCTGGACGTTTGCAATTTCTCACCTGAGCTCTCTTTAGAGTGCGCGAGAGGATGAGCAGAAGATTAGGTGGCTAGAGAAGCCCAGAGCCCCAGTGTTCTTAGGCCTACAAAAGCGCTTCCAAGGAAGGGTGCTGGCTAGCAACAGCTTTCAGTGCTGGCACTTTTCATCTCTGAGCAATTGCTCGACGTTTGCAATTTCTCAGCTCGTGTCTACGAGACGGAAAGAGAATGACCGTGACGTTTGGTGGCTAGAGAAGCGCAAAGCCCCAGTGTTGCTGCGCCTGTGAAAGCGCTTCCAAGGAAGGGTGCTGGCTAGCAAGAGCTTTCAGTGCTGGCACTTTTCATCTCGGAGCAATTGCTCGACGTTTGCAATTTCTCAGCTCGTGTCTACCGACGGAAAGAGAAGGACCGTGACGTTTGGTGGGTAGAGAAGCGCAAAGCCCCAGTGTTGCTGCGCCTGTGAAAGCGCTTCCAAGGAAGGGTGCTGGCTAGCAAGAGCTTTCAGTGCTGGCACTTTTCATCTCTGAGCAATTGCTCGACGTTTGCAATTTCTCACCTGAGCTCTCTTTAGAGTGCGCGAGAGGATGAGCAGAAGATGAGGTGGCTAGAGAAGCCCAGAGCCCCAGTGTTCTTAGGCCTACAAAAGCGCTTCCAAGGAAGGGTGCTGGCTAGCAACAGCTTTCAGTGCTGGCACTTTTCATCTCTGAGCAATTGCTCGACGTTTGCAATTTCTCAGCTCGTGTCTACGAGACGGAAAGAGAAGGACCGTGACGTTTGGTGCGTATAGAAGCGCAAAGCCCCAGTGTTGCTGCGCCTGTGAAAGCGCTTCCAAGGAAGGGTGCTGGCTAGCAAGAGCTTTCAGTGCTGGCACTTTTCATCTCTGAGCAATTGCTCGACGTTTGCAATTTCTCAGCTCGTGTCTACGAGACGGAAAGAGAATGACCGTGACGTTTGGTGGGTAGAGAAGCGCAAAGCCCCAGTGTTGCTGCGCCTGTGAAAGCGCTTCCAAGGAAGGGTGCTGGCTAGCAAGAGCTTTCAGTGCTGGCACTTTTCATCTCTGAGCAATTGCTCGACGTTTGCAATTTCTCACCTGAGCTCTCTTTAGAGTGCGCGAGAGGATGAGCAGAAGATGAGGTGGCTAGAGAAGCCCAGAGCCCCAGTGTTCTTAGGCCTATAAAAGCGCTTCCAAGGAAGGGTGCTGGCTAGCAACAGCTTTCAGTGCTGGCACTTTTCATCTCTGAGCAATTGCTCGACGTTTGCAATTTCTCAGCTCGTGTCTACGAGACGGAAAGAGAAGGACCGTGACATTTGGTGCGTATAGAAGCGCAAAGCCCCAGTGTTGCTGCGCCTGTGAAAGCGCTTCCAAGGAAGGGTGCTGGCTAGCAAGAGCTTTCAGTGCTGGCACTTTTCATCTCTGAGCAATTGCTCGACGTTTGCAATTTCTCAGCTCGTGTCTACGAGACGGAAAGAGAAGGACCGTGACGTTTGGTGCGTATAGAAGCGCAAAGCCCCAGTGTTGCTGCGCCTGTGAAAGCGCTACCAAGGAAGGGTGCTGGCTAGCAACAGCTTTCAGTGCTGGCACTTTTCATCTCTGAGCAATTGCTCGACGTTTGCAATTTCTCACCTGAGCTCTCTTTAGAGTGCGCGAGAGGATGAGCAGAAGATGAGGTGGCTAGAGAAGCCCAGAGCCCCAGTGTTCTAAGGCCTACAAAAGCGCTTCCAAGGAAGGGTGCTGGCTAGCAACAGCTTTCAGTGCTGGCACTTTTCATCTCTGAGCAATTGCTCGACGTTTGCAATTTCTCAGCTCGTGTCTACGAGACGGAAAGAGAATGACCGTGACGTTTGGTGGGTAGAGAAGCGCAAAGCCCCGGTGTTGCTGCGCCTGTGAAAGCGCTTCCAAGGAAGGGTGCTGGCTAGCAAGAGCTTTCAGTGCTGGCACTTTTCATCTCTGAGCAATTGCTCGACGTTTGCAATTTCTCAGCTCGTGTCTACAAGACGGAAAGAGAAGGACCGTGACGTTTGGTGGCTAGAGAAGCGCAAAGCCCCAGTGTTGCTGCGCCTGTGAAAGCGCTACCAAGGAAGGGTGCTGGCTAGCAACAGCTTTCAGTGCTGGCACTTTTCATCTCTGAGCAATTGCTCGACGTTTGCAATTTCTCACCTGAGCTCTCTTTAGAGTGCGCGAGAGGATGAGCAGAAGATGAGGTGGCTAGAGAAGCCCAGAGCCCCAGTGTTCTTAGGCCTACAAAAGCGCTTCCAAGGAAGGGTGCTGGCTAGCAACAGCTTTCAGTGCTGGCACTTTTCATCTCTGAGCAATTGCTCGACGTTTGCAATTTCTCACCTGAGCTCTCTTTAGAGTGCGCGAGAGGATGAGCAGAAGATGAGGTGGCTAGAGAAGCCCAGAGCCCCAGTGTTCTTAGGCCAACAAAAGCGCTTCCAAGGAAGGGTGCTGGCTAGCAACAGCTTTCAGTGCTGGCACTTTTCATCTCTGAGCAATTGCTCAACGTTTGCAATTTCTCAGCTCGTGTCTACGAGACGGAAAGAGAAGGACCGTGACTTTTGGTGGGTAGAGAAGCGCAAAGCCCCAGTGTTGCTGCGCCTGTGAAAGCGCTTCCAAGGAAGGGTGCTGGCTAGCAACAGCTTCCAGTGCTGGCACTTTTCATCTCTGAGCAATTGCTCGACGTTTGCAATTTCTCAGCTCGTGTCTAGGAGACGGAAAGAGAAGGACCGTGACATTTGGTGCGTATAGAAGCGCAAAGCCCCAGTGTTGCTGCGCCTGTGAAAGCGCTTCCAAGGAAGGGTGCTGGCTAGCAAGAGCTTTCAGTGCTGGCACTTTTCATCTCTGAGCAATTGCTCGACGTTTGCAATTTCTCACCTGAGCTCTCTTTAGAGTGCGCGAGAGGATGAGCAGAAGATGAGGTGGCTAGAGAAGCCCAGAGCCCCAGTCTTCTTAGGCCTATAAAAGCGCTTCCAAGGAAGGGGGCTGGCTAGCAACAGCTTTCAGTGCTGGCACTTTTCACTCTGAGCAATTGCTCGACGTTTGCAATTTCTCAGCTCGTGTCTACGAGACGGAAAGAGAATGACCGTGACGTTTGGTGCGTATAGAAGCGCAAAGCCCCAGTGTTGCTGCGCCTGTGAAAGCGCTTCCAAGGAAGGGTGCTGGCTAGCAACAGCTTTCAGTGCTGGCACTTTTCATCTCTGAGCAATTGCTCGACGTTTGCAATTTCTCAGCTCGTGTCTACGAGACGGAAAGTGAAGGACCGTGACATTTGGTGGCTAGAGAAGCGCAAAGCCCCAGTGTTGCTGCGCCTGTGAAAGCGCTTCCAAGGAAGGGTGCTGGCTAGCAACAGCTTTCAGTGCTGGCACTTTTCATCTCTGAGCAATTGCTCGACGTTTGCAATTTCTCACCTGAGCTCTCTTCAGAGTGCGCGAGAGGATGAGCAGAAGATGAGGTGGCTAGAGAAGCCCAGAGCCCCAGTGTTCTTAGGCCTACAAAAGCGCTTCCAAGGAAGGGTGCTGGCTAGCAACAGCTTTCAGTGCTGGCACTTTTCATCTCTGAGCAATTGCTCGACGTTTGCAATTTCTCAGCTCGTGTCTACGAGACGGAAAGAGAATGACCGTGACGTTTGGTGCGTATAGAAGCGCAAAGCCCGAGTGTTGCTGCGCCTGTGAAAGCGCTTCCAAGGAAGGGTGCTGGCTAGCAAGAGCTTTCAGTGCTGGCACTTTTCATCTCTGAGCAATTGCTCGACGTTTGCAATTTCTCAGCTCGTGTCTACCGACGGAAAGAGAAGGACCGTGACTTTTGGTGGCTAGAGAAGAGCAAAGCCCCAGTGTTGCTGCGCCTGTGAAAGCGCTTCCAAGGAAGGGGGCTGGCTAGCAACAGCTTTCAGTGCTGGCACTTTTCATCTCTGAGCAATTGCTCGACGTTTGCAATTTCTCACCTGAGCTCTCTTTAGAGCGCGCGAGTATGAGCAGAAGATGAGGTGGCTAGGGAAGCCCAGAGCCCCAGTGTTCTTAGGCCTACAAAAGCGCTTCCAAGGAAGGGTGCTGGCTAGCAACAGCTTTCAGTGCTGGCACTTTTCATCTCTGAGCAATTGCTCGACGTTTGCATTTTCTCAGCTCGTGTCTACGAGACCGAAAGAGAATGACCGTGACGTTTGGTGGCTAGAGAAGCGCAAAGCCCCAGTGTTGCTGCGCCTGTGAAAGCGCTTCCAAGGAAGGGTGCTGGCTAGCAAGAGCTTTCAGTGCTGGCACTTTTCATCTCTGAGCAATTGCTCGACGTTTGCAATTTCTCAGCTCGTGTCTACGAGACGGAAAGAGAAGGGCCGTGACGTTTGGTGGCTAGAGAAGTGCAAAGCCCCAGTGTTACTGCGCCTGTGAAAGCGCTTCCAAGGAAGGGTGCTGGCTAGCAAGAGCTTTCAGTTCTGGCACTTTTCATCTCTGAGCAATTGCTCGACGTTTGCAATTTCTCACCTGAGCTCTCTTTAGAGTGCGCGAGAGGATGAGCAGAAGATGAGGTGGCTAGAGAAGCCCAGAGCCCCAGTGTTCTAAGGGCTACAAAAGCGCTTCCAAGGAAGGGTGCTGGCTAGCAACAGCTTCCAGTGCTGGCACTTTTCATCTCTGAGCAATTGCTCGACGTTTGCAATTTCTCAGCTCGTGTCTACGAGACGGAAAGAGAAGGACCGTGACGTTTGGTGCGTATAGAAGCGCAAAGCCCCAGTGTTGCTGCGCCTGTGAAAGCGCTTCCAAGGAAGGGTGCTGGCTAGCAAGAGCTTTCAGTGCTGGCACTTTTCATCTCTGAGCAATTGCTCGACGTTTGCAATTTCTCAGCTCGTGTCTACGAGACGGAAAGAGAAGGACCGTGACGTTTGGTGCGTATAGAAGCGCAAAGCCCCAGTGTTGCTGCGCCTGTGAAAGCGCTACCAAGGAAGGGTGCTGGCTAGCAACAGCTTTCAGTGCTGGCACTTTTCATCTCTGAGCAATTGCTGGACGTTTGCAATTTCTCACCTGAGCTCTCTTTAGAGTGCGCGAGAGGATGAGCAGAAGATGAGGTGGCTAGAGAAGCCCAGAGCCCCAGTGTTCTTAGGCCTACAAAAGCGCTTCCAAGGAAGGGTGCTGGCTAGCAAGAGCTTTCAGTGCTGGCACTTTTCATCTCTGAGCAATTGCTCGACGTTTGCAATTTCTCACCTGAGCTCTCTTTAGAGTGCGCGAGAGGATGAGCAGAAGATGAGGTGGCTAGAGAAGCCCAGAGCCCCACTGTTCTTAGGCCTATAAAAGCGCTTCCAAGGAAGGGGGCTGGCTAGCAAGAGCTTTCAGTGCTGGCACTTTTCATCTCTGAGCAATTGCTCGACGTTTGCAATTTCTCACCTGAGCTCTCTTTAGAGCGCGCGAGTATGAGCAGAAGATGAGGTGGCTAGGGAAGCCCAGAGCCCCAGTGTTCTTAGGCCTACAAAAGCGCTTCCAAGGAAGGGTGCTGGCTAGCAACAGCTTTCAGTGCTGGCACTTTTCATCTCTGAGCAATTGCTCGACGTTTGCAATTTCTCAGCTCGTGTCTACGAGACGGAAAGAGAATGACCGTGACATTTGGTGCGTATAGAAGCGCAAAGCCCCAGTGTTGCTGCGCCTGTGAAAGCGCTTCCAAGGAAGGGTGCTGGCTAGCAAGAGCTTTCAGTGCTGGCACTTTTCATCTCTGAGCAATTGCTCGACGTTTGCAATTTCTCACCTGAGCTCTCTTCAGAGTGCGCGAGAGGATGAGCAGAAGATGAGGTGGCTAGAGAAGCCCAGAGCCCCAGTGTTCTTAGGCCTACAAAAGCGCTTCCAAGGAAGGGTGCTGGCTAGCAACAGCTTTCAGTGCTGGCACTTTTCATCTCTGAGCAATTGCTTGACGTTTGCAATTTCTCAGCTCGTGTCTACGAGACGGAAAGAGAAGGACCGTGACGTTTGGTGGCTAGAGAAGCGCAAAGCCCCAGTGTTGCTGCGCCTGTGCAAGCGCTTCCAAGGAAGGGTGCTGGCTAGCAACAGCTTTCAGTGCTGGCACTTTTCATCTCTGAGCAATTGCTCGACGTTTGCAATTTCTCACCTGAGCTCTCTTCAGAGTGCGCGAGAGGATGAGCAGAAGATGAGGTGGCTAGAGAAGCCCAGAGCCCCAGTGTTCTTAGGCCTACAAAAGCGCTTCCAAGGAAGGGTGCTGGCTAGCAACAGCTTTCAGTGCTGGCACTTTTCATCTCTGAGCAATTGCTCGACGTTTGCAATTTCTCAGCTCGTGTCTACGAGACGGAAAGAGAATGACCGTGACGTTTGGTGCGTATAGAAGCGCAAAGCCCCAGTGTTGCTGCGCCTGTGAAAGCGCTTCCAAGGAAGGGTGCTGGCTAGCAAGAGCTTTCAGTGCTGGCACTTTTCATCTCTGAGCAATTGCTCGACGTTTGCAATTTCTCAGCTCGTGTCTACCGACGGAAAGAGAAGGACCGTGACTTTTGGTGGCTAGAGAAGAGCAAAGCCCCAGTGTTGCTGCGCCTGTGAAAGCGCTTCCAAGGAAGGGTGCTGGCTAGCAACAGCTTTCAGTGCTGGCACTTTTCATCTCTGAGCAATTGCTCGACGTTTGCAATTTCTCACCTGAGCTCTCTTTAGAGCGCGCGAGTATGAGCAGAAGATGAGGTGGCTAGGGAAGCCCAGAGCCCCAGTGTTCTTAGGCCTACAAAAGCGCTTCCAAGGAAGGGGGCTGGCTAGCAACAGCTTTCAGTGCTGGCACTTTTCATCTCTGAGCAATTGCTCGACGTTTGCATTTTCTCAGCTCGTGTCTACGAGACCGAAAGAGAATGACCGTGACGTTTGGTGGCTAGAGAAGCGCAAAGCCCCAGTGTTGCTGCGCCTGTGAAAGCGCTTCCAAGGAAGGGTGCTGGCTAGCAAGAGCTTTCAGTGCTGGCACTTTTCATCTCTGAGCAATTGCTCGACGTTTGCAATTTCTCAGCTCGTGTCTACGAGACGGAAAGAGAAGGGCCGTGACGTTTGGTGGCTAGAGAAGTGCAAAGCCCCAGTGTTACTGCGCCTGTGAAAGCGCTTCCAAGGAAGGGTGCTGGCTAGCAAAAGCTTTCAGTTCTGGCACTTTTCATCTCTGAGCAATTGCTCGACGTTTGCAATTTCTCACCTGAGCTCTCTTTAGAGTGCGCGAGAGGATGAGCAGAAGATGAGGTGGCTAGAGAAGCCCAGAGCCCCAGTGTTCTAAGGGCTACAAAAGCGCTTCCAAGGAAGGGTGCTGGCTAGCAACAGCTTCCAGTGCTGGCACTTTTCATCTCTGAGCAATTGCTCGACGTTTGCAATTTCTCAGCTCGTGTCTACGAGACGGAAAGAGAAGGACCGTGACGTTTGGTGCGTATAGAAGCGCAAAGCCCCAGTGTTGCTGCGCCTGTGAAAGCGCTTCCAAGGAAGGGTGCTGGCTAGCAAGAGCTTTCAGTGCTGGCACTTTTCATCTCTGAGCAATTGCTCGACGTTTGCAATTTCTCAGCTCGTGTCTACGAGACGGAAAGAGAAGGACCGTGACGTTTGGTGCGTATAGAAGCGCAAAGCCCCAGTGTTGCTGCGCCTGTGAAAGCGCTACCAAGGAAGGGTGCTGGCTAGCCACAGCTTTCAGTGCTGGCACTTTTCATCTCTGAGCAATTGCTGGACGTTTGCAATTTCTCACCTGAGCTCTCTTTAGAGTGCGCGAGAGGATGAGCAGAAGATGAGGTGGCTAGAGAAGCCCAGAGCCCCAGTGTTCTTAGGCCTACAAAAGCGCTTCCAAGGAAGGGTGCTGGCTAGCAAGAGCTTTCAGTGCTGGCACTTTTCATCTCTGAGCAATTGCTCGACGTTTGCAATTTCTCACCTGAGCTCTCTTTAGAGTGCGCGAGAGGATGAGCAGAAGATGAGGTGGCTAGAGAAGCCCAGAGCCCCACTGTTCTTAGGCCTATAAAAGCGCTTCCAAGGAAGGGGGCTGGCTAGCAAGAGCTTTCAGTGCTGGCACTTTTCATCTCTGAGCAATTGCTCGACGTTTGCAATTTCTCACCTGAGCTCTCTTTAGAGCGCGCGAGTATGAGCAGAAGATGAGGTGGCTAGGGAAGCCCAGAGCCCCAGTGTTCTTAGGCCTACAAAAGCGCTTCCAAGGAAGGGTGCTGGCTAGCAACAGCTTTCAGTGCTGGCACTTTTCATCTCTGAGCAATTGCTCGACGTTTGCAATTTCTCAGCTCGTGTCTACGAGACGGAAAGAGAATGACCGTGACATTTGGTGCGTATAGAAGCGCAAAGCCCCAGTGTTGCTGCGCCTGTGAAAGCGCTTCCAAGGAAGGGTGCTGGCTAGCAACAGCTTTCAGTGCTGGCACTTTTCATCTCTGAGCAATTGCTCGACGTTTGCAATTTCTCACCTGAGCTCTCTTCAGAGTGCGCGAGAGGATGAGCAGAAGATGAGGTGGCTAGAGAAGCCCAGAGCCCCAGTGTTCTTAGGCCTACAAAAGCGCTTCCAAGGAAGGGTGCTGGCTAGCAAGAGCTTTCAGTGCTGGCACTTTTCATCTCTGAGCAATTGCTTGACGTTTGCAATTTCTCAGCTCGTGTCTACGAGACGGAAAGAGAAGGACCGTGACGTTTGGTGGCTAGAGAAGCGCAAAGCCCCAGTGTTGCTGCGCCTGTGAAAGCGCTTCCAAGGAAGGGTGCTGGCTAGCAACAGCTTTCAGTGCTGGCACTTTTCATCTCTGAGCAATTGCTCGACGTTTGCAATTTCTCAGCTCGTGTCTACCGACGGAAAGAGAAGGACCGTGACGTATGGCGGCTAGAGAAGCGCAAAGCTTCAGTGTTGCTGCGCCTGTGAAAGCGCTTCCAAGGAAGGGTGCTGGCTAGCAAGAGCTTTCAGTGCTGGCACTTTTCATCTCTGAGCAATTGCTCGACGTTTGCAATTTCTCACCTGAGCTCTCTTTAGAGTGCGCGAGAGGATGAGCAGAAGATGAGGTGGCTAGAGAAGCCCAGAGCCCCAGTGTTCTTAGGCCTACAAAAGCGCTTCCAAGGAAGGGGGCTGGCTAGCAACAGCTTTCAGTGCTGGCACTTTTCATCTCTGAGCAATTGCTCGACGTTTGCATTTTCTCAGCTCGTGTCTACGAGACGGAAAGAGAATGACCGTGACGTTTGGTGGGTAGAGAAGCGCAAAGCCCCAGTGTTACTGCGCCTGTGAAAGCGCTTCCAAGGAAGGGTGCTGGCTAGCAAGAGCTTTCAGTTCTGGCACTTTTCATCTCTGAGCAATTGCTCGACGTTTGCAATTTCTCACCTGAGCTCTCTTTAGAGTGCGCGAGAGGATGAGCAGAAGATGAGGTGGCTAGAGAAGCCCAGAGCCCCAGTGTTCTAAGGCCTACAAAAGCGCTTCCAAGGAAGGGTGCTGGCTAGCAACAGCTTCCAGTGCTGGCACTTTTCATCTCTGAGCAATTGCTCGACGTTTGCAATTTCTCAGCTCGTGTCTACGAGACGGAAAGAGAAGGACCGTGACATTTGGTGCGTATAGAAGCGCAAAGCCCCAGTGTTGCTGCGCCTGTGAAAGCGCTTCCAAGGAAGGGTGCTGGCTAGCAACAGCTTTCAGTGCTGGCACTTTTCATCTCTGAGCAATTGCTCGACGTTTGCAATTTCTCAGCTCGTGCCTACGAGACGGAAAGAGACGGACCGTGAGGTTTGGTGCGTGTAGAAGCGCAAAGCCCCAGTGTTGCTGCGCCTGTGAAAGCGCTACCAAGGAAGGGTGCTGGCTAGCAACAGCTTTCAGTGCTGGCACTTTTCATCTCTGAGCAATTGCTGGACGTTTGCAATTTCTCACCTGAGCTCTCTTTAGAGTGCGCGAGAGGATGAGCAGAAGATGAGGTGGCTAGAGAAGCCCAGAGCCCCAGTGTTCTTAGGCCTACAAAAGCGCTTCCAAGGAAGGGTGCTGGCTAGCAACAGCTTTCAGTGCTGGCACTTTTCATCTCTGAGCAATTGCTCGACGTTTGCAATTTCTCAGCTCGTGTCTACGAGATGGAAAGAGAATGACCGTGACGTTTGGTGGGTAGAGAAGCGCAAAGCCCCAGTGTTGCTGCGCCTGTGAAAGCGCTTCCAAGGAAGGGTGCTGGCTAGCAAGAGCTTTCAGTGCTGGCACTTTTCATCTCTGAGCAATTGCTCGACGTTTGCAATTTCTCAGCTCGTGTCTACGAGACGGAAAGAGAAGGGCCGTGACGTTTGGTGCGTAGAGAAGTGCAAAGCCCCAGTGTTGCTGCGCCTGTGAAAGCGCTTCCAAGGAAGGGTGCTGGCTAGCAAGAGCTTTCAGTTCTGGCACTTTTCATCTCTGAGCAATTGCTCGACGTTTGCAATTTCTCACCTGAGCTCTCTTTAGAGTGCGCGAGAGGATGAGCAGAAGATGAGGTGGCTAGAGAAGCCCAGAGCCCCAGTGTTCTTAGGCCTACAAAAGCGCTTCCAAGGAAGGGTGCTGGCTAGCAACAGCTTCCAGTGCTGGCACTTTTCATCTCTGAGCAATTGCTCGACGTTTGCAATTTCTCAGCTCGTGTCTACGAGACGGAAAGAGAAGGACCGTGACATTTGGTGCGTATAGAAGCGCAAAGCCCCAGTGTTGCTGCGGCTGTGAAAGCGCTTCCAAGGAAGGGTGCTGGCTAGCAAGAGCTTTCAGTGCTGGCACTTTTCATCTCTGAGCAATTGCTCGACGTTTGCAATTTCTCAGCTCGTGTCTACGAGACGGAAAGAGAAGGACCGTGACGTTTGGTGCGTATAGAAGCGCAAAGCCCCAGTGTTGCTGCGCCTGTGAAAGCGCTACCAAGGAAGGGTGCTGGCTAGCAACAGCTTTCAGTGCTGGCACTTTTCATCTCTGAGCAATTGCTCGACGTTTGCAATTTCTCACCTGAGCTCTCTTTAGAGTGCGCGAGAGGATGAGCAGAAGATGAGGTGGCTAGAGAAGCCCAGAGCCCCAGTGTTCTTAGGCCTACAAAAGCGCTTCCAAGGAAGGGTGCTGGCTAGCAACAGCTTTCAGTGCTGGCACTTTTCATCTCTGAGCAATTGCTCGACGTTTGCAATTTCTCAGCTCGTGTCTACGAGACGGAAAGAGAATGACCGTGACGTTTGGTGGGTAGAGAAGCGCAAAGCCCCAGTGTTGCTGCGCCTGTGAAAGCGCTTCCAAGGAAGGGTGCTGGCTAGCAAGAGCTTTCAGTGCTGGCACTTTTCATCTCTGAGCAATTGCTCGACGTTTGCAATTTCTCAGCTCGTGTCTACCGACGGAAAGAGAAGGACCGTGACGTTTGGTGGCTAGAGAAGCGCAAAGCCCCAGTGTTGCTGCGCCTGTGAAAGCGCTTCCAAGGAAGGGTGCTGGCTAGCAACAGCTTTCAGTGCTGGCACTTTTCATCTCTGAGCAATTGCTCGACGTTTGCAATTTCTCACCTGAGCTCTCTTTAGAGTGCGCGAGAGGATGAGCAGAAGATGAGGTGGCTAGAGAAGCCCAGAGCCCCAGTGTTCTAAGGCCTACAAAAGCGCTTCCAAGGAAGGGTGCTGGCTAGCAACAGCTTTCAGTGCTGGCACTTTTCATCTCTGAGCAATTGCTCGACGTTTGCAATTTCTCACCTGAGCTCTCTTTAGAGTGCGCGAGAGGATGAGCAGAAGATGAGGTGGCTAGAGAAGCCCAGAGCCCCAGTGTTCTTAGGCCTACAAAAGCGCTTCCAAGGAAGGGTGCTGGCTAGCAACAGCTTTCAGTGCTGGCACTTTTCATCTCTGAGCAATTGCTCAACGTTTGCAATTTCTCAGCTCGTGTCTACGAGACGGAAAGAGAAGGACCGTGACTTTTGGTGGGTAGAGAAGCGCAAAGCCCCAGTGTTGCTGCGCCTGTGAAAGCGCTTCCAAGGAAGGGTGCTGGCTAGCAACAGCTTCCAGTGCTGGCACTTTTCATCTCTGAGCAATTGCTCGACGTTTGCAATTTCTCAGCTCGTGTCTACGAGACGGAAAGAGAAGGACCGTGACATTTGGTGCGTATAGAAGCGCAAAGCCCCAGTGTTGCTGCGCCTGTGAAAGCGCTTCCAAGGAAGGGTGCTGGCTAGCAAGAGCTTTCAGTGCTGGCACTTTTCATCTCTGAGCAATTGCTCGACATTTGCAATTTCTCACCTGAGCTCTCTTTAGAGTGCGCGAGAGGATGAGCAGAAGATGAGGTGGCTAGAGAAGCCCAGAGCCCCAGTGTTCTTAGGCCTATAAAAGCGCTTCCAAGGAAGGGTGCTGGCTAGCAAGAGCTTTCAGTGCTGGCACTTTTCATCTCGGAGCAATTGCTGGACGTTTGCAATTTCTCAGCTCGTGTCTACGAGACGGAAAGAGAATGACCGTGACGTTTGGTGCGTATAGAAGCGCAAAGCCCCAGTGTTGCTGCGCCTGTGAAAGCGCTTCCAAGGAAGGGTGCTGGCTAGCAACAGCTTTCAGTGCTGGCACTTTTCATCTCTGAGCAATTGCTGGACGTTTGCAATTTCTCAGCTCGTGTCTACGAGACGGAAAGAGAAGGACCGTGACGTTTGGTGGCTAGAGAAGCGCAAAGCCCCAGTGTTGCTGCGCCTGTGAAAGCGCTTCCAAGGAAGGGTGCTGGCTAGCAACAGCTTCCAGTGCTGGCACTTTTCATCTCTGAGCAATTGCTCGACGTTTGCAATTTCTCAGCTCGTGTCTACGAGACGGAAAGAGAAGGACCGTGACTTTTGGTGGGTAGAGAAGCGCAAAGCCCCAGTGTTGCTGCGCCTGTGAAAGTGCTTCCAAGGAAGGGTGCTGGCTAGCAAGAGCTTTCAGTGCTGGCACTTTTCATCTCTGAGCAATTGCTCGACGTTTGCAATTTCTCAGCTCGTGTCTACCGACGGAAAGAGAAGGACCGTGACGTTTGGTGGCTAGAGAAGCGCAAAGCCCCAGTGTTGCTGCGCCTGTGAAAGCGCTTCCAAGGAAGGGTGCTGGCTAGCAACAGCTTTCAGTGCTGGCACTTTTCATCTCTGAGCAATTGCTCGACGTTTGCAATTTCTCACCTGAGCTCTCTTTAGAGTGCGCGAGAGGATGAGCAGAAGATGAGGTGGCTAGAGAAGCCCAGAGCCCCAGTGTTCTTAGGCCTACAAAAGCGCTTCCAAGGAAGGGGGCTGGCTAGCAACAGCTTTCAGTGCTGGCACTTTTCATCTCTGAGCAATTGCTCGACGTTTGCAATTTCTCAGCTCGTGTCTACGAGACCGAAAGAGAATGACCGTGACGTTTGGTGGCTAGAGGAGCGCAAAGCCCCGGTGTTGCTGCGCCTGTGAAAGCGCTTCCAAGGAAGGGTGCTGGCTAGCAAGAGCTTTCAGTGCTGGCACTTTTCATCTCTGAGCAATTGCTCGACGTTTGCAATTTCTCAGCTCGTGTCTACGAGACGGAAAGAGAAGGGCCGTGACGTTTGGTGCGTAGAGAAGTGCAAAGCCCCAGTGTTACTGCGCCTGTAGAAAGCGCTTCCAAGGAAGGGTGCTGGCTAGCAAGAGCTTTCAGTTCTGGCACTTTTCATCTCTGAGCAATTGCTCGACGTTTGCAATTTCTCACCTGAGCTCTCTTTAGAGTGCGCGAGAGGATGAGCAGAAGATGAGGTGGCTAGAGAAGCCCAGAGCCCCAGTGTTCTAAGGCCTACAAAAGCGCTTCCAAGGAAGGGTGCTGGCTAGCAACAGCTTCCAGTGCTGGCACTTTTCATCTCTGAGCAATTGCTCGACGTTTGCAATTTCTCAGCTCGTGTCTACGAGACGGAAAGAGAAGGACCGTGACATTTGGTGCGTATAGAAGCGCAAAGCCCCAGTGTTGCTGCGCCTGTGAAAGCGCTTCCAAGGAAGGGTGCTGGCTAGCAACAGCTTTCAGTGCTGGCACTTTTCATCTCTGAGCAATTGCTCGACGTTTGCAATTTCTCAGCTCGTGTCTACGAGACGGAAAGAGAAGGACCGTGACGTTTGGTGCGTATAGAAGCGCAAAGCCCCAGTGTTGCTGCGCCTGTGAAAGCGCTACCAAGGAAGGGTGCTGGCTAGCAACAGCTTTCAGTGCTGGCACTTTTCATCTCTGAGCAATTGCTGGACGTTTGCAATTTCTCACCTGAGCTCTCTTTAGAGTGCGCGAGAGGATGAGCAGAAGATTAGGTGGCTAGAGAAGCCCAGAGCCCCAGTGTTCTTAGGCCTACAAAAGCGCTTCCAAGGAAGGGTGCTGGCTAGCAACAGCTTTCAGTGCTGGCACTTTTCATCTCTGAGCAATTGCTCGACGTTTGCAATTTCTCAGCTCGTGTCTACGAGACGGAAAGAGAATGACCGTGACGTTTGGTGGGTAGAGAAGCGCAAAGCCCCAGTGTTGCTGCGCCTGTGAAAGCGCTTCCAAGGAAGGGTGCTGGCTAGCAAGAGCTTTCAGTGCTGGCACTTTTCATCTCGGAGCAATTGCTCGACGTTTGCAATTTCTCAGCTCGTGTCTACCGACGGAAAGAGAAGGACCGTGACGTTTGGTGGGTAGAGAAGCGCAAAGCCCCAGTGTTGCTGCGCCTGTGAAAGCGCTTCCAAGGAAGGGTGCTGGCTAGCAAGAGCTTTCAGTGCTGGCACTTTTCATCTCTGAGCAATTGCTCGACGTTTGCAATTTCTCACCTGAGCTCTCTTTAGAGTGCGCGAGAGGATGAGCAGAAGATGAGGTGGCTAGAGAAGCCCAGAGCCCCAGTGTTCTTAGGCCTACAAAAGCGCTTCCAAGGAAGGGGGCTGGCTAGCAACAGCTTTCAGTGCTGGCACTTTTCATCTCTGAGCAATTGCTCGACGTTTGCAATTTCTCAGCTCGTGTCTACGAGACGGAAAGAGAAGGACCGTGACGTTTGGTGGGTAGAGAAGCGCAAAGCCCCAGTGTTGCTGCGCCTGTGAAAGCGCTTCCAAGGAAGGGTGCTGGCTAGCAAGAGCTTTCAGTGCTGGCACTTTTCATCTCTGAGCAATTGCTCGACGTTTGCAATTTCTCAGCTCGTGTCTACGAGACGGAAAGAGAAGGGCCGTGACGTTTGGTGCGTAGAGAAGTGCAAAGCCCCAGTGTTACTGCGCCTGTGAAAGCGCTTCCAAGGAAGGGTGCTGGCTAGCAAGAGCTTTCAGTGCTGGCACTTTTCATCTCTGAGCAATTGCTCGACGTTTGCAATTTCTCACCTGAGCTCTCTTTAGAGTGCGCGAGAGGATGAGCAGAAGATGAGGTGGCTAGAGAAGCCCAGAGCCCCAGTGTTGCTGCGCCTGTGAAAGCGCTTCCAAGGAAGGGTGCTGGCTAGCAACAGCTTTCAGTGCTGGCACTTTTCATCTCTGAGCAATTGCTCGACGTTTGCAATTTCTCAGCTCGTGTCTACGAGACCGAAAGAGAAGGACCGTGACATTTGGTGCGTATAGAAGCGCAAAGCCCCAGTGTTGCTGCGCCTGTGAAAGCGCTTCCAAGGAAGGGTGCTGGCTAGCAACAGCTTTCAGTGCTGGCACTTTTCATCTCTGAGCAATTGCTCGACGTTTGCAATTTCTCAGCTCGTGTCTACGAGACGGAAAGAGAAGGACCGTGACGTTTGGTGCGTATAGAAGCGCAAAGCCCCAGTGTTGCTGCGCCTGTGAAAGCGCTACCAAGGAAGGGTGCTGGCTAGCAACAGCTTTCAGTGCTGGCACTTTTCATCTCTGAGCAATTGCTCGACGTTTGCAATTTCTCACCTGAGCTCTCTTTAGAGTGCGCGAGAGGATGAGCAGAAGATGAGGTGGCTAGAGAAGCCCAGAGCCCCAGTCTTCTTAGGCCTACAAAAGCGCTTCCAAGGAAGGGGGCTGGCTAGCAACAGCTTTCAGTGCTGGCACTTTTCATCTCTGAGCAATTGCTCGACGTTTGCAATTTCTCAGCTCGTGTCTACGAGACGGAAAGAGAATGACCGTGACGTTTGGTGGGTAGAGAAGCGCAAAGCCCCGGTGTTGCTGCGCCTGTGAAAGCGCTTCCAAGGAAGGGTGCTGGCTAGCAAGAGCTTTCAGTGCTGGCACTTTTCATCTCTGAGCAATTGCTCGACGTTTGCAATTTCTCAGCTCGTGTCTACAAGACGGAAAGAGAAGGACCGTGACGTTTGGTGGCTAGAGAAGCGCAAAGCCCCAGTGTTGCTGCGCCTGTGAAAGCGCTTCCAAGGAAGGGTGCTGGCTAGCAACAGCTTTCAGTGCTGGCACTTTTCATCTCTGAGCAATTGCTCGACGTTTGCAATTTCTCACCTGAGCTCTCTTTAGAGTGCGCGAGAGGATGAGCAGAAGATGAGGTGGCTAGAGAAGCCCAGAGCCCCAGTCTTCTTAGGCCTACAAAAGCGCTTCCAAGGAAGGGTGCTGGCTAGCAACAGCTTTCAGTGCTGGCACTTTTCATCTCTGAGCAATTGCTCGACGTTTGCAATTTCTCACCTGAGCTCTCTTTAGAGTGCGCGAGAGGATGAGCAGAAGATGAGGTGGCTAGAGAAGCCCAGAGCCCCAGTGTTCTTAGGCCAACAAAAGCGCTTCCAAGGAAGGGTGCTGGCTAGCAACAGCTTTCAGTGCTGGCACTTTTCATCTCTGAGCAATTGCTCAACGTTTGCAATTTCTCAGCTCGTGTCTACGAGACGGAAAGAGAAGGACCGTGACTTTTGGTGGGTAGAGAAGCGCAAAGCCCCAGTGTTGCTGCGCCTGTGAAAGCGCTTCCAAGGAAGGGTGCTGGCTAGCAACAGCTTCCAGTGCTGGCACTTTTCATCTCTGAGCAATTGCTCGACGTTTGCAATTTCTCAGCTCGTGTCTAGGAGACGGAAAGAGAAGGACCGTGACATTTGGTGCGTATAGAAGCGCAAAGCCCCAGTGTTGCTGCGCCTGTGAAAGCGCTTCCAAGGAAGGGTGCTGGCTAGCAAGAGCTTTCAGTGCTGGCACTTTTCATCTCTGAGCAATTGCTCGACGTTTGCAATTTCTCACCTGAGCTCTCTTTAGAGTGCGCGAGAGGATGAGCAGAAGATGAGGTGGCTAGAGAAGCCCAGAGCCCCAGTCTTCTTAGGCCTATAAAAGCGCTTCCAAGGAAGGGGGCTGGCTAGCAACAGCTTTCAGTGCTGGCACTTTTCACTCTGAGCAATTGCTCGACGTTTGCAATTTCTCAGCTCGTGTCTACGAGACGGAAAGAGAATGACCGTGACGTTTGGTGCGTATAGAAGCGCAAAGCCCCAGTGTTGCTGCGCCTGTGAAAGCGCTTCCAAGGAAGGGTGCTGGCTAGCAACAGCTTTCAGTGCTGGCACTTTTCATCTCTGAGCAATTGCTGGACGTTTGCAATTTCTCAGCTCGTGTCTACGAGACGGAAAGTGAAGGACCGTGACATTTGGTGGCTAGAGAAGCGCAAAGCCCCAGTGTTGCTGCGCCTGTGAAAGCGCTTCCAAGGAAGGGTGCTGGCTAGCAACAGCTTTCAGTGCTGGCACTTTTCATCTCTGAGCAATTGCTCGACGTTTGCAATTTCTCACCTGAGCTCTCTTCAGAGTGCGCGAGAGGATGAGCAGAAGATGAGGTGGCTAGAGAAGCCCAGAGCCCCAGTGTTCTTAGGCCTACAAAAGCGCTTCCAAGGAAGGGTGCTGGCTAGCAACAGCTTTCAGTGCTGGCACTTTTCATCTCTGAGCAATTGCTCGACGTTTGCAATTTCTCAGCTCGTGTCTACCGACGGAAAGAGAAGGACCGTGACTTTTGGTGGCTAGAGAAGAGCAAAGCCCCAGTGTTGCTGCGCCTGTGAAAGCGCTTCCAAGGAAGGGTGCTGGCTAGCAACAGCTTTCAGTGCTGGCACTTTTCATCTCTGAGCAATTGCTCGACGTTTGCAATTTCTCACCTGAGCTCTCTTTAGAGCGCGCGAGTATGAGCAGAAGATGAGGTGGCTAGGGAAGCCCAGAGCCCCAGTGTTCTTAGGCCTACAAAAGCGCTTCCAAGGAAGGGTGCTGGCTAGCAACAGCTTTCAGTGCTGGCACTTTTCATCTCTGAGCAATTGCTCGACGTTTGCAATTTCTCACCTGAGCTCTCTTTAGAGTGCGCGAGAGGATGAGCAGAAGATGAGGTGGCTAGAGAAGCCCAGAGCCCCAGTGTTCTTAGGCCTATAAAAGCGCTTCCAAGGAAGGGTGCTGGCTAGCAAGAGCTTTCAGTTCTGGCACTTTTCATCTCTGAGCAATTGCTCGACGTTTGCAATTTCTCACCTGAGCTCTCTTTAGAGCGCGCGAGTATGAGCAGAAGATGAGGTGGCTAGGGAAGCCCAGAGCCCCAGTGTTCTTAGGCCTACAAAAGCGCTTCCAAGGAAGGGTGCTGGCTAGCAACAGCTTCCAGTGCTGGCACTTTTCATCTCTGAGCAATTGCTCGACGTTTGCAATTTCTCAGCTCGTGTCTACGAGACGGAAAGTGAAGGACCGTGACATTTGGTGCGTATAGAAGCGCAAAGCCCCAGTGTTGCTGCGCCTGTGAAAGCGCTTCCAAGGAAGGGTGCTGGCTAGCAACAGCTTTCAGTGCTGGCACTTTTCATCTCTGAGCAATTGCTCAACGTTTGCAATTTCTCACCTGAGCTCTCTTCAGAGTGCGCGAGAGGATGAGCAGAAGATGAGGTGGCTAGAGAAGCCCAGAGCCCCAGTGTTCTTAGGCCTACAAAAGCGCTTCCAAGGAAGGGTGCTGGCTAGCAAGAGCTTTCAGTGCTGGCACTTTTCATCTCCGAGCAATTGCTCGACGTTTGCAATTTCTCAGCTCGTGTCTACGAGACGGAAAGAGAATGACCGTGACGTTTGGTGGGTAGAGAAGCGCAAAGCCCCAGTGTTGCTGCGCCTGTGAAAGCGCTTCCAAGGAAGGGTGCTGGCTAGCAAGAGCTTTCAGTGCTGGCACTTTTCATCTCTGAGCAATTGCTCGACGTTTGCAATTTCTCAGCTCGTGTCTACCGACGGAAAGAGAAGGACCGTGACGTTTGGCGGCTAGAGAAGCGCAAAGCCCCAGTGTTGCTGCGCCTGTGAAAGCGCTTCCAAGGAAGGGTGCTGGCTAGCAAGAGCTTTCAGTGCTGGCACTTTTCATCTCTGAGCAATTGCTCGACGTTTGCAATTTCTCACCTGAGCTCTCTTTAGAGTGCGCGAGAGGATGAGCAGAAGATGAGGTGGCTAGAGAAGCCCAGAGCCCCAGTGTTCTTAGGCCTATAAAAGCGCTTCCAAGGAAGGGGGCTGGCTAGCAAGAGCTTTCAGTGCTGGCACTTTTCATCTCTGAGCAATTGCTCGACGTTTGCAATTTCTCAGCTCGTGTCTACGAGACGGAAAGAGAATGACCGTGACGTTTGGTGGCTAGAGAAGCGCAAAGCCCCAGTGTTGCTGCGCCTGTGAAAGCGCTTCCAAGGAAGGGTGCTGGCTAGCAAGAGCTTTCAGTGCTGGCACTTTTCATCTCTGAGCAATTGCTCGACGTTTGCAATTTCTCACCTGAGCTCTCTTTACAGTGCGCGAGAGGATGAGCAGAAGATGAGGTGGCTAGAGAAGCCCAGAGCCCCAGTGTTCTTAGGCCTACAAAAGCACTTCCAAGGAAGGGTGCTGGCTAGCAACAGCTTCCAGTGCTGGCACTTTTCATCTCTGAGCAATTGCTCGACGTTTGCAATTTCTCAGCTCGTGTCTACCGACGGAAAGAGAAGGACCGTGACGTTTGGTGGCTAGAGAAGCACAAAGCCCCAGTGTTGCTGCGCCTGTGAAAGCGCTTCCAAGGAAGGGTGCTGGCTAGCAACAGCTTTCAGTGCTGGCACTTTTCATCTCTGAGCAATTGCTCGACGTTTGCAATTTCTCAGCTCGTGTCTACGAGACGGAAAGAGAAGGACCGTGACATTTGGTGCGTATAGAAGCGCAAAGCCCCAGTGTTGCTGCGCCTGTGAAAGCGCTTCCAAGGAAGGGTGCTGGCTAGCAAGAGCTTTCAGTGCTGGCACTTTTCATCTCTGAGCAATTGCTCGACGTTTGCAATTTCTCACCTGAGCTCTCTTTAGAGTGCGCGAGAGGATGAGCAGAAGATGAGGTGGCTAGAGAAGCCCAGAGCCCCAGTGTTCTTAGGCCTACAAAAGCGCTTCCAAGGAAGGGGGCTGGCTAGCAACAGCTTTCAGTGCTGGCACTTTTCATCTCTGAGCAATTGCTCGACGTTTGCAATTTCTCAGCTCGTGTCTACGAGACCGAAAGAGAATGACCGTGACGTTTGGTGGCTAGAGAAGCGCAAAGCCCCAGTGTTGCTGCGCCTGTGAAAGCGCTTCCAAGGAAGGGTGCTGGCTAGCAAGAGCTTTCAGTGCTGGCACTTTTCATCTCTGAGCAATTGCTCGACGTTTGCAATTTCTCAGCTCGTGTCTACGAGACGGAAAGAGAAGGACCGTGACGTTTGGTGCGTATAGAAGCGCAAAGCCCCAGTGTTGCTGCGCCTGTGAAAGCGCTACCAAGGAAGGGTGCTGGCTAGCAACAGCTTTCAGTGCTGGCACTTTTCATCTCTGAGCAATTGCTGGACGTTTGCAATTTCTCACCTGAGCTCTCTTTAGAGTGCGCGAGAGGATGAGCAGAAGATGAGGTGGCTAGAGAAGCCCAGAGCCCCAGTGTTCTTAGGCCTACAAAAGCGCTTCCAAGGAAGGGTGCTGGCTAGCAAGAGCTTTCAGTGCTGGCACTTTTCATCTCTGAGCAATTGCTCGACGTTTGCAATTTCTCAGCTCGTGTCTACGAGACGGAAAGAGAATGACCGTGACGTTTGGTGGGTAGAGAAGCGCAAAGCCCCAGTGTTGCTGCGCCTGTGAAAGCGCTTCCAAGGAAGGGTGCTGGCTAGCAAGAGCTTTCAGTGCTGGCACTTTTCATCTCTGAGCAATTGCTCGACGTTTGCAATTTCTCACCTGAGCTCTCTTTAGAGTGCGCGAGAGGATGAGCAGAAGATGAGGTGGCTAGAGAAGCCCAGAGCCCCAGTGTTCTTAGGCCTACAAAAGCGCTTCCAAGGAAGGGTGCTGGCTAGCAACAGCTTTCAGTGCTGGCACTTTTCATCTCTGAGCAATTGCTCGACGTTTGCAATTTCTCAGCTCGTGTCTACGAGACGGAAAGAGAAGGACCGTGACGTTTGGTGGGTAGAGAAGCGCAAAGCCCCAGTGTTGCTGCGCCTGTGAAAGCGCTTCCAAGGAAGGGTGCTGGCTAGCAACAGCTTCCAGTGCTGGCACTTTTCATCTCTGAGCAATTGCTCGACGTTTGCAATTTCTCAGCTCGTGTCTAGGAGACGGAAAGAGAAGGGCCGTGACGTTTGGTGCGTAGAGAAGTGCAAAGCCCCAGTGTTACTGCGCCTGTGAAAGCGCTTCCAAGGAAGGGTGCTGGCTAGCAAGAGCTTTCAGTTCTGGCACTTTTCATCTCTGAGCAATTGCTCGACGTTTGCAATTTCTCACCTGAGCTCTCTTTAGAGTGCGCGAGAGGATGAGCAGAAGATGAGGTGGCTAGAGAAGCCCAGAGCCCCAGTGTTCTAAGGCCTACAAAAGCGCTTCCAAGGAAGGGTGCTGGCTAGCAACAGCTTCCAGTGCTGGCACTTTTCATCTCTGAGCAATTGCTCGACGTTTGCAATTTCTCAGCTCGTGTCTACGAGACGGAAAGAGAAGGACCGTGACATTTGGTGCGTATAGAAGCGCAAAGCCCCAGTGTTGCTGCGCCTGTGAAAGCGCTTCCAAGGAAGGGTGCTGGCTAGCAAGAGCTTTCAGTGCTGGCACTTTTCATCTCTGAGCAATTGCTCGACGTTTGCAATTTCTCAGCTCGTGTCTACGAGACGGAAAGAGAAGGACCGTGACGTTTGGTGCGTATAGAAGCGCAAAGCCCCAGTGTTGCTGCGCCTGTGAAAGCGCTACCAAGGAAGGGTGCTGGCTAGCAACAGCTTTCAGTGCTGGCACTTTTCATCTCTGAGCAATTGCTGGACGTTTGCAATTTCTCACCTGAGCTCTCTTTAGAGTGCGCGAGAGGATGAGCAGAAGATGAGGTGGCTAGAGAAGCCCAGAGCCCCAGTGTTCTTAGGCCTACAAAAGCGCTTCCAAGGAAGGGTGCTGGCTAGCAACAGCTTTCAGTGCTGGCACTTTTCATCTCTGAGCAATTGCTCGACGTTTGCAATTTCTCAGCTCGTGTCTACGAGACGGAAAGAGAATGACCGTGACGTTTGGTGGGTAGAGAAGCGCAAAGCCCCAGTGTTGCTGCGCCTGTGAAAGCGCTTCCAAGGAAGGGTGCTGGCTAGCAAGAGCTTTCAGTGCTGGCACTTTTCATCTCTGAGCAATTGCTCGACGTTTGCAATTTCTCAGCTCGTGTCTACCGACGGAAAGAGAAGGACCGTGACGTTTGGTGGCTAGAGAAGCGCAAAGCCCCAGTGTTGCTGCGCCTGTGAAAGCGCTTCCAAGGAAAGGTGCTGGCTAGCAAGAGCTTTCAGTGCTGGCACTTTTCATCTCTGAGCAATTGCTCGACGTTTGCAATTTCTCACCTGAGCTCTCTTTAGAGTGCGCGAGAGGATGAGCAGAAGATGAGGTGGCTAGAGAAGCCCAGAGCCCCAGTCTTCTTAGGCCTACAAAAGCGCTTCCAAGGAAGGGGGCTGGCTAGCAACAGCTTTCAGTGCTGGCACTTTTCATCTCTGAGCAATTGCTCGACGTTTGCAATTTCTCAGCTCGTGTCTACGAGACGGAAAGAGAAGGACCGTGACGTTTGGTGGGTAGAGAAGCGCAAAGCCCCAGTGTTGCTGCGCCTGTGAAAGCGCTTCCAAGGAAGGGTGCTGGCTAGCAAGAGCTTTCAGTGCTGGCACTTTTCATCTCTGAGCAATTGCTCGACGTTTGCAATTTCTCAGCTCGTGTCTACGAGACGGAAAGAGAAGGGCCGTGACGTTTGGTGCGTAGAGAAGTGCAAAGCCCCAGTGTTACTGCGCCTGTGAAAGCGCTTCCAAGGAAGGGTGCTGGCTAGCAAGAGCTTTCAGTTCTGGCACTTTTCATCTCTGAGCAATTGCTCGACGTTTGCAATTTCTCACCTGAGCTCTCTTTAGAGTGCGCGAGAGGATGAGCAGAAGATGAGGTGGCTAGAGAAGCCCAGAGCCCCAGTGTTCTAAGGCCTACAAAAGCGCTTCCAAGGAAGGGTGCTGGCTAGCAACAGCTTCCAGTGCTGGCACTTTTCATCTCTGAGCAATTGCTCGACGTTTGCAATTTCTCAGCTCGTGTCTACGAGACGGAAAGAGAAGGACCGTGACATTTGGTGCGTATAGAAGCGCAAAGCCCCAGTGTTGCTGCGCCTGTGAAAGCGCTTCCAAGGAAGGGTGCTGGCTAGCAAGAGCTTTCAGTGCTGGCACTTTTCATCTCTGAGCAATTGCTCGACGTTTGCAATTTCTCAGCTCGTGTCTACGAGACGGAAAGAGAAGGACCGTGACGTTTGGTGCGTATAGAAGCGCAAAGCCCCAGTGTTGCTGCGCCTGTGAAAGCGCTACCAAGGAAGGGTGCTGGCTAGCAAGAGCTTTCAGTGCTGGCACTTTTCATCTCTGAGCAATTGCTCGACGTTTGCAATTTCTCACCTGAGCTCTCTTTAGAGTGCGCGAGAGGATGAGCAGAAGATGAGGTGGCTAGAGAAGCCCAGAGCCCCAGTGTTCTTAGGCCTACAAAAGCGCTTCCAAGGAAGGGTGCTGGCTAGCAACAGCTTTCAGTGCTGGCACTTTTCATCTCTGAGCAATTGCTCGACGTTTGCAATTTCTCAGCTCGTGTCTACGAGACGGAAAGAGAATGACCGTGACGTTTGGTGGGTAGAGAAGCGCAAAGCCCCAGTGTTGCTGCGCCTGTGAAAGCGCTTCCAAGGAAGGGTGCTGGCTAGCAAGAGCTTTCAGTGCTGGCACTTTTCATCTCTGAGCAATTGCTCGACGTTTGCAATTTCTCACCTGAGCTCTCTTTAGAGTGCGCGAGAGGATGAGCAGAAGATGAGGTGGCTAGAGAAGCCCAGAGCCCCAGTGTTCTAAGGCCTACAAAAGCGCTTCCAAGGAAGGGTGCTGGCTAGCAACAGCTTTCAGTGCTGGCACTTTTCATCTCTGAGCAATTGCTCGACGTTTGCAATTTCTCACCTGAGCTCTCTTTAGAGTGCGCGAGAGGATGAGCAGAAGATGAGGTGGCTAGAGAAGCCCAGAGCCCCAGTGTTCTTAGGCCTACAAAAGCGCTTCCAAGGAAGGGGGCTGGCTAGCAACAGCTTTCAGTGCTGGCACTTTTCATCTCTGAGCAATTGCTCAACGTTTGCAATTTCTCAGCTCGTGTCTACGAGACGGAAAGAGAAGGACCGTGACTTTTGGTGGGTAGAGAAGAGCAAAGCCCCAGTGTTGCTGCGCCTGTGAAAGCGCTTCCAAGGAAGGGTGCTGGCTAGCAAGAGCTTTCAGTGCTGGCACTTTTCATCTCTGAGCAATTGCTCGACGTTTGCAATTTCTCACCTGAGCTCTCTTTAGAGTGCACGAGAGGATGAGCAGAAGATGAGGTGGCTAGAGAAGCCCAGAGCCCCAGTGTTCTTAGGCCTATAAAAGCGCTTCCAAGGAAGGGGGCTGGCTAGCAACAGCTTTCAGTGCTGGCACTTTTCATCTCTGAGCAATTGCTGGACGTTTGCAATTTCTCAGCTCGTGTCTAGGAGACGGAAAGAGAATGACCGTGACGTTTGGTGCGTATAGAAGCGCAAAGCCCCAGTGTTGCTGCGCCTGTGAAAGCGCTTCCAAGGAAGGGTGCTGGCTAGCAAGAGCTTTCAGTGCTGGCACTTTTCATCTCTGAGCAATTGCTGGACGTTTGCAATTTCTCAGCTCGTGTCTAGGAGACGGAAAGAGAAGGACCGTGACGTTTGGTGGCTAGAGAAGCGCAAAGCCCCAGTGTTGCTGCGCCTGTGAAAGCGCTTCCAAGGAAGGGTGCTGGCTAGCAACAGCTTCCAGTGCTGGCACTTTTCATCTCTGAGCAATTGCTCGACGTTTGCAATTTCTCAGCTCGTGTCTACGAGACGGAAAGAGAAGGACCGTGACTTTTGGTGGGTAGAGAAGCGCAAAGCCCCAGTGTTGCTGCGCCTGTGAAAGTGCTTCCAAGGAAGGGTGCTGGCTAGCAAGAGCTTTCAGTGCTGGCACTTTTCATCTCTGAGCAATTGCTCGACGTTTGCAATTTCTCAGCTCGTGTCTACCGACGGAAAGAGAAGGACCGTGACGTTTGGTGGCTAGAGAAGCGCAAAGCCCAAGTGTTGCTGCGCCTGTGAAAGCGCTTCCAAGGAAGGGTGCTGGCTAGCAAGAGCTTTCAGTGCTGGCACTTTTCATCTCTGAGCAATTGCTCGACCTTTGCAATTTCTCACCTGAGCTCTCTTTAGAGTGCGCGAGAGGATGAGCAGAAGATGAGGTGGCTAGAGAAGCCCAGAGCCCCAGTGTTCTTAGGCCTACAAAAGCGCTTCCAAGGAAGGGGGCTGGCTAGCAACAGCTTTCAGTGCTGGCACTTTTCATCTCTGAGCAATTGCTCGACGTTTGCAATTTCTCAGCTCGTGTCTACGAGACCGAAAGAGAATGACCGTGACGTTTGGTGGCTAGAGAAGCGCAAAGCCCCAGTGTTGCTGCGCCTGTGAAAGCGCTTCCAAGGAAGGGAGCTGGCTAGCAACAGCTTCCAGTGCTGGCACTTTTCATCTCTGAGCAATTGCTCGACGTTTGCAATTTCTCAGCTCGTGTCTACGAGACGGAAAGAGAAGGGCCGTGACGTTTGGTGCGTAGAGAAGTGCAAAGCCCCAGTGTTACTGCGCCTGTAGAAAGCGCTTCCAAGGAAGGGTGCTGGCTAGCAAGAGCTTTCAGTTCTGGCACTTTTCATCTCTGAGCAATTGCTCGACGTTTGCAATTTCTCAGCTCGTGTCTACGAGACGGAAAGAGAAGGACCGTGACGTTTGGTGCGTATAGAAGCGCAAAGCCCCAGTGTTGCTGCGCCTGTGAAAGCGCTTCCAAGGAAGGGTGCTGGCTAGCAACAGCTTTCAGTGCTGGCACTTTTCATCTCTGAGCAATTGCTGGACGTTTTCAATTTCTCACCTGAGCTCTCTTCAGAGTGCGCGAGAGGATGAGCAGAAGATGAGGTGGCTAGAGAAGCCCAGAGCCCCAGTGTTCTTAGGCCTACAAAAGCGCTTCCAAGGAAGGGTGCTGGCTAGCAAGAGCTTTCAGTGCTGGCACTTTTCATCTCCGAGCAATTGCTCGACGTTTGCAATTTCTCAGCTCGTGTCTACGAGACGGAAAGAGAATGACCGTGACGTTTGGTGGGTAGAGAAGCGCAAAGCCCCAGTGTTGCTGCGCCTGTGAAAGCGCTTCCAAGGAAGGGTGCTGGCTAGCAAGAGCTTTCAGTGCTGGCACTTTTCATCTCTGAGCAATTGCTCGACGTTTGCAATTTCTCAGCTCGTGTCTACCGACGGAAAGAGAAGGACCGTGACGTTTGGCGGCTAGAGAAGCGCAAAGCCCCAGTGTTGCTGCGCCTGTGAAAGCGCTTCCAAGGAAGGGTGCTGGCTAGCAAGAGCTTTCAGTGCTGGCACTTTTCATCTCTGAGCAATTGCTGGACGTTTGCAATTTCTCACCTGAGCTCTCTTTACAGTGCGCGAGAGGATGAGCAGAAGATGAGGTGGCTAGAGAAGCCCAGAGCCCCAGTGTTCTTAGGCCTACAAAAGCACTTCCAAGGAAGGGTGCTGGCTAGCAACAGCTTCCAGTGCTGGCACTTTTCATCTCTGAGCAATTGCTCGACGTTTGCAATTTCTCAGCTCGTGTCTACCGACGGAAAGAGAAGGACCGTGACGTTTGGTGGCTAGAGAAGCACAAAGCCCCAGTGTTGCTGCGCCTGTGAAAGCGCTTCCAAGGAAGGGTGCTGGCTAGCAAGAGCTTTCAGTGCTGGCACTTTTCATCTCTGAGCAATTGCTCGACGTTTGCAATTTCTCAGCTCGTGTCTACGAGACGGAAAGAGAAGGACCGTGACATTTGGTGCGTATAGAAGCGCAAAGCCCCAGTGTTGCTGCGCCTGTGAAAGCGCTTCCAAGGAAGGGTGCTGGCTAGCAACAGCTTTCAGTGCTGGCACTTTTCATCTCTGAGCAATTGCTGGACGTTTGCAATTTCTCACCTGAGCTCTCTTTAGAGTGCGCGAGAGGATGAGCAGAAGATGAGGTGGCTAGAGAAGCCCAGAGCCCCAGTGTTCTTAGGCCTACAAAAGCGCTTCCAAGGAAGGGGGCTGGCTAGCAACAGCTTTCAGTGCTGGCACTTTTCATCTCTGAGCAATTGCTCGACGTTTGCAATTTCTCAGCTCGTGTCTACGAGACCGAAAGAGAATGACCGTGACGTTTGGTGGCTAGAGAAGCGCAAAGCCCCAGTGTTGCTGCGCCTGTGAAAGCGCTTCCAAGGAAGGGTGCTGGCTAGCAAGAGCTTTCAGTGCTGGCACTTTTCATCTCTGAGCAATTGCTCGACGTTTGCAATTTCTCAGCTCGTGTCTACGAGACGGAAAGAGAAGGGCCGTGACGTTTGGTGCGTAGAGAAGTGCAAAGCCCCAGTGTTACTGCGCCTGTGAAAGCGCTTCCAAGGAAGGGTGCTGGCTAGCAAGAGCTTTCAGTTCTGGCACTTTTCATCTCTGAGCAATTGCTCGACGTTTGCAATTTCTCACCTGAGCTCTCTTTAGAGTGCGCGAGAGGATGAGCAGAAGATGAGGTGGCTAGAGAAGCCCAGAGCCCCAGTGTTCTAAGGCCTACAAAAGCGCTTCCAAGGAAGGGTGCTGGCTAGCAACAGCTTCCAGTGCTGGCACTTTTCATCTCTGAGCAATTGCTCGACGTTTGCAATTTCTCAGCTCGTGTCTACGAGACGGAAAGAGAAGGACCGTGACATTTGGTGCGTATAGAAGCGCAAAGCCCCAGTGTTGCTGCGCCTGTGAAAGCGCTTCCAAGGAAGGGTGCTGGCTAGCAAGAGCTTTCAGTGCTGGCACTTTTCATCTCTGAGCAATTGCTCGACGTTTGCAATTTCTCAGCTCGTGTCTACGAGACGGAAAGAGAAGGACCGTGACGTTTGGTGCGTATAGAAGCGCAAAGCCCCAGTGTTGCTGCGCCTGTGAAAGCGCTACCAAGGAAGGGTGCTGGCTAGCAACAGCTTTCAGTGCTGGCACTTTTCATCTCTGAGCAATTGCTGGACGTTTGCAATTTCTCACCTGAGCTCTCTTTAGAGTGCGCGAGAGGATGAGCAGAAGATGAGGTGGCTAGAGAAGCCCAGAGCCCCAGTGTTCTTAGGCCTACAAAAGCGCTTCCAAGGAAGGGTGCTGGCTAGCAAGAGCTTTCAGTGCTGGCACTTTTCATCTCTGAGCAATTGCTCGACGTTTGCAATTTCTCAGCTCGTGTCTACGAGACGGAAAGAGAATGACCGTGACGTTTGGTGGGTAGAGAAGCGCAAAGCCCCAGTGTTGCTGCGCCTGTGAAAGCGCTTCCAAGGAAGGGTGCTGGCTAGCAAGAGCTTTCAGTGCTGGCACTTTTCATCTCTGAGCAATTGCTCGACGTTTGCAATTTCTCAGCTCGTGTCTACCGACGGAAAGAGAAGGACCGTGACGTTTGGCGGCTAGAGAAGCGCAAAGCCCCAGTGTTGCTGCGCCTGTGAAAGCGCTTCCAAGGAAGGGTGCTGGCTAGCAAGAGCTTTCAGTGCTGGCACTTTTCATCTCTGAGCAATTGCTCGACGTTTGCAATTTCTCACCTGAGCTCTCTTTAGAGTGCGCGAGAGGATGAGCAGAAGATGAGGTGGCTAGAGAAGCCCAGAGCCCCAGTGTTCTTAGGCCTACAAAAGCGCTTCCAAGGAAGGGTGCTGGCTAGCAACAGCTTTCAGTGCTGGCACTTTTCATCTCTGAGCAATTGCTCGACGTTTGCAATTTCTCAGCTCGTGTCTACGAGACGGAAAGAGAAGGACCGTGACGTTTGGTGGGTAGAGAAGCGCAAAGCCCCAGTGTTGCTGCGCCTGTGAAAGCGCTTCCAAGGAAGGGTGGTGGCTAGCAAGAGCTTTCAGTGCTGGCACTTTTCATCTCTGAGCAATTGCTCGACGTTTGCAATTTCTCAGCTCGTGTCTAGGAGACGGAAAGAGATGGGCCGTGACGTTTGGTGGCTAGAGAAGTGCAAAGCCCCAGTGTTACTGCGCCTGTGAAAGCGCTTCCAAGGAAGGGTGCTGGCTAGCAAGAGCTTTCAGTTCTGGCACTTTTCATCTCTGAGCAATTGCTCGACGTTTGCAATTTCTCACCTGAGCTCTCTTTAGAGTGCGCGAGAGGATGAGCAGAAGATGAGGTGGCTAGAGAAGCCCAGAGCCCCAGTGTTCTAAGGCCTACAAAAGCGCTTCCAAGGAAGGGTGCTGGCTAGCAACAGCTTCCAGTGCTGGCACTTTTCATCTCTGAGCAATTGCTCGACGTTTGCAATTTCTCAGCTCGTGTCTACGAGACGGAAAGAGAAGGACCGTGACATTTGGTGCGTATAGAAGCGCAAAGCCCCAGTGTTGCTGCGCCTGTGAAAGCGCTTCCAAGGAAGGGTGCTGGCTAGCAAGAGCTTTCAGTGCTGGCACTTTTCATCTCTGAGCAATTGCTCGACGTTTGCAATTTCTCAGCTCGTGTCTACGAGACGGAAAGAGAAGGACCGTGACGTTTGGTGCGTATAGAAGCGCAAAGCCCCAGTGTTGCTGCGCCTGTGAAAGCGCTTCCAAGGAAGGGTGCTGGCTAGCAAGAGCTTTCAGTGCTGGCACTTTTCATCTCTGAGCAATTGCTGGACGTTTGCAATTTCTCACCTGAGCTCTCTTTAGAGTGCGCGAGAGGATGAGCAGAAGATGAGGTGGCTAGAGAAGCCCAGAGCCCCAGTCTTCTTAGGCCTACAAAAGCGCTTCCAAGGAAGGGGGCTGGCTAGCAACAGCTTTCAGTGCTGGCACTTTTCATCTCTGAGCAATTGCTCGACGTTTGCAATTTCTCAGCTCGTGTCTACGAGACGGAAAGAGAATGACCGTGACGTTTGGTGGGTAGAGAAGCGCAAAGCCCCAGTGTTGCTGCGCCTGTGAAAGCGCTTCCAAGGAAGGGTGCTGGCTAGCAAGAGCTTTCAGTGCTGGCACTTTTCATCTCTGAGCAATTGCTCGACGTTTGCAATTTCTCAGCTCGTGTCTACCGACGGAAAGAGAAGGACCGTGACGTTTGGTGGCTAGAGAAGCGCAAAGCCCCAGTGTTGCTGCGCCTGTGAAAGCGCTTCCAAGGAAGGGTGCTGGCTAGCAACAGCTTTCAGTGCTGGCACTTTTCATCTCTGAGCAATTGCTCGACGTTTGCAATTTCTCACCTGAGCTCTCTTTAGAGTGCGCGAGAGGATGAGCAGAAGATGAGGTGGCTAGAGAAGCCCAGAGCCCCAGTCTTCTTAGGCCTACAAAAGCGCTTCCAAGGAAGGGGGCTGGCTAGCAACAGCTTTCAGTGCTGGCACTTTTCATCTCGGAGCAATTGCTCGACGTTTGCAATTTCTCAGCTCGTGTCTACGAGACGGAAAGAGAAGGACCGTGACGTTTGGTGGGTAGAGAAGCGCAAAGCCCCAGTGTTGCTGCGCCTGTGAAAGCGCTTCCAAGGAAGGGTGCTGGCTAGCAAGAGCTTTCAGTGCTGGCACTTTTCATCTCTGAGCAATTGCTCGACGTTTGCAATTTCTCAGCTCGTGTCTACGAGACGGAAAGAGAAGGGCCGTGACGTTTGGTGCGTAGAGAAGTGCAAAGCCCCAGTGTTACTGCGCCTGTGAAAGCGCTTCCAAGGAAGGGTGCTGGCTAGCAAGAGCTTTCAGTTCTGGCACTTTTCATCTCTGAGCAATTGCTCGACGTTTGCAATTTCTCACCTGAGCTCTCTTTAGAGTGCGCGAGAGGATGAGCAGAAGATGAGGTGGCTAGAGAAGCCCAGAGCCCCAGTGTTCTAAGGCCTACAAAAGCGCTTCCAAGGAAGGGTGCTGGCTAGCAACAGCTTCCAGTGCTGGCACTTTTCATCTCTGAGCAATTGCTCGACGTTTGCAATTTCTCAGCTCGTGTCTACGAGACGGAAAGAGAAGGACCGTGACATTTGGTGCGTATAGAAGCGCAAAGCCCCAGTGTTGCTGCGCCTGTGAAAGCGCTTCCAAGGAAGGGTGCTGGCTAGCAAGAGCTTTCAGTGCTGGCACTTTTCATCTCTGAGCAATTGCTCGACGTTTGCAATTTCTCAGCTCGTGTCTACGAGACGGAAAGAGAAGGACCGTGACGTTTGGTGCGTATAGAAGCGCAAAGCCCCAGTGTTGCTGCGCCTGTGAAAGCGCTACCAAGGAAGGGTGCTGGCTAGCAAGAGCTTTCAGTGCTGGCACTTTTCATCTCTGAGCAATTGCTCGACGTTTGCAATTTCTCACCTGAGCTCTCTTTAGAGTGCGCGAGAGGATGAGCAGAAGATGAGGTGGCTAGAGAAGCCCAGAGCCCCAGTGTTCTTAGGCCTACAAAAGCGCTTCCAAGGAAGGGTGCTGGCTAGCAACAGCTTTCAGTGCTGGCACTTTTCATCTCTGAGCAATTGCTCGACGTTTGCAATTTCTCAGCTCGTGTCTACGAGACGGAAAGAGAAGGACCGTGACGTTTGGTGGGTAGAGAAGCGCAAAGCCCCAGTGTTGCTGCGCCTGTGAAAGCGCTTCCAAGGAAGGGTGCTGGCTAGCAAGAGCTTTCAGTGCTGGCACTTTTCATCTCTGAGCAATTGCTCGACGTTTGCAATTTCTCACCTGAGCTCTCTTTAGAGTGCGCGAGAGGATGAGCAGAAGATGAGGTGGCTAGAGAAGCCCAGAGCCCCAGTGTTCTAAGGCCTACAAAAGCGCTTCCAAGGAAGGGTGCTGGCTAGCAACAGCTTTCAGTGCTGGCACTTTTCATCTCTGAGCAATTGCTCGACGTTTGCAATTTCTCACCTGAGCTCTCTTTAGAGTGCGCGAGAGGATGAGCAGAAGATGAGGTGGCTAGAGAAGCCCAGAGCCCCAGTGTTCTTAGGCCTACAAAAGCGCTTCCAAGGAAGGGGGCTGGCTAGCAACAGCTTTCAGTGCTGGCACTTTTCATCTCTGAGCAATTGCTCAACGTTTGCAATTTCTCAGCTCGTGTCTACGAGACGGAAAGAGAAGGACCGTGACTTTTGGTGGGTAGAGAAGAGCAAAGCCCCAGTGTTGCTGCGCCTGTGAAAGCGCTTCCAAGGAAGGGTGCTGGCTAGCAACAGCTTCCAGTGCTGGCACTTTTCATCTCTGAGCAATTGCTCGACGTTTGCAATTTCTCAGCTCGTGTCTACGAGACGGAAAGAGAAGGACCGTGACGTTTGGTGCGTATAGAAGCGCAAAGCCCCAGTGTTGCTGCGCCTGTGAAAGCGCTACCAAGGAAGGGTGCTGGCTAGCAAGAGCTTTCAGTGCTGGCACTTTTCATCTCTGAGCAATTGCTCGACGTTTGCAATTTCTCACCTGAGCTCTCTTTAGAGTGCGCGAGAGGATGAGCAGAAGATGAGGTGGCTAGAGAAGCCCAGAGCCCCAGTGTTCTTAGGCCTACAAAAGCGCTTCCAAGGAAGGGTGCTGGCTAGCAACAGCTTTCAGTGCTGGCACTTTTCATCTCTGAGCAATTGCTCGACGTTTGCAATTTCTCAGCTCGTGTCTACGAGACGGAAAGAGAATGACCGTGACGTTTGGTGGGTAGAGAAGCGCAAAGCCCCAGTGTTGCTGCGCCTGTGAAAGCGCTACCAAGGAAGGGTGCTGGCTAGCAAGAGCTTTCAGTGCTGGCACTTTTCATCTCTGAGCAATTGCTCGACGTTTGCAATTTCTCACCTGAGCTCTCTTTAGAGTGCGCGAGAGGATGAGCAGAAGATGAGGTGGCTAGAGAAGCCCAGAGCCCCAGTGTTCTAAGGCCTACAAAAGCGCTTCCAAGGAAGGGTGCTGGCTAGCAACAGCTTTCAGTGCTGGCACTTTTCATCTCTGAGCAATTGCTCGACGTTTGCAATTTCTCACCTGAGCTCTCTTTAGAGTGCGCGAGAGGATGAGCAGAAGATGAGGTGGCTAGAGAAGCCCAGAGCCCCAGTGTTCTTAGGCCTACAAAAGCGCTTCCAAGGAAGGGGGCTGGCTAGCAACAGCTTTCAGTGCTGGCACTTTTCATCTCTGAGCAATTGCTCAACGTTTGCAATTTCTCAGCTCGTGTCTACGAGACGGAAAGAGAAGGACCGTGACTTTTGGTGGGTAGAGAAGAGCAAAGCCCCAGTGTTGCTGCGCCTGTGAAAGCGCTTCCAAGGAAGGGTGCTGGCTAGCAAGAGCTTTCAGTGCTGGCACTTTTCATCTCTGAGCAATTGCTCGACGTTTGCAATTTCTCACCTGAGCTCTCTTTAGAGTGCACGAGAGGATGAGCAGAAGATGAGGTGGCTAGAGAAGCCCAGAGCCCCAGTGTTCTTAGGCCTATAAAAGCGCTTCCAAGGAAGGGGGCTGGCTAGCAACAGCTTTCAGTGCTGGCACTTTTCATCTCGGAGCAATTGCTGGACGTTTGCAATTTCTCAGCTCGTGTCTAGGAGACGGAAAGAGAATGACCGTGACGTTTGGTGCGTATAGAAGCGCAAAGCCCCAGTGTTGCTGCGCCTGTGAAAGCGCTTCCAAGGAAGGGTGCTGGCTAGCAAGAGCTTTCAGTGCTGGCACTTTTCATCTCTGAGCAATTGCTGGACGTTTGCAATTTCTCAGCTCGTGTCTAGGAGACGGAAAGAGAAGGACCGTGACGTTTGGTGGCTAGAGAAGCGCAAAGCCCCAGTGTTGCTGCGCCTGTGAAAGCGCTTCCAAGGAAGGGTGCTGGCTAGCAACAGCTTCCAGTGCTGGCACTTTTCATCTCTGAGCAATTGCTCGACGTTTGCAATTTCTCAGCTCGTGTCTACGAGACGGAAAGAGAAGGACCGTGACTTTTGGTGGGTAGAGAAGCGCAAAGCCCCAGTGTTGCTGCGCCTGTGAAAGTGCTTCCAAGGAAGGGTGCTGGCTAGCAAGAGCTTTCAGTGCTGGCACTTTTCATCTCTGAGCAATTGCTCGACGTTTGCAATTTCTCAGCTCGTGTCTACCGACGGAAAGAGAAGGACCGTGACGTTTGGTGGCTAGAGAAGCGCAAAGCCCCAGTGTTGCTGCGCCTGTGAAAGCGCTTCCAAGGAAGGGTGCTGGCTAGCAAGAGCTTTCAGTGCTGGCACTTTTCATCTCTGAGCAATTGCTCGACGTTTGCAATTTCTCACCTGAGCTCTCTTTAGAGTGCGCGAGAGGATGAGCAGAAGATGAGGTGGCTAGAGAAGCCCAGAGCCCCAGTGTTCTTAGGCCTACAAAAGCGCTTCCAAGGAAGGGGGCTGGCTAGCAACAGCTTTCAGTGCTGGCACTTTTCATCTCTGAGCAATTGCTCGACGTTTGCAATTTCTCAGCTCGTGTCTACGAGACCGAAAGAGAATGACCGTGACGTTTGGTGGCTAGAGAAGCGCAAAGCCCCAGTGTTGCTGCGCCTGTGAAAGCGCTTCCAAGGAAGGGTGCTGGCTAGCAAGAGCTTTCAGTGCTGGCACTTTTCATCTCTGAGCAATTGCTCGACGTTTGCAATTTCTCAGCTCGTGTCTACGAGACGGAAAGAGAAGGGCCGTGACGTTTGGTGCGTAGAGAAGTGCAAAGCCCCAGTGTTACTGCGCCTGTAGAAAGCGCTTCCAAGGAAGGGTGCTGGCTAGCAAGAGCTTTCAGTTCTGGCACTTTTCATCTCTGAGCAATTGCTCGACGTTTGCAATTTCTCAGCTCGTGTCTACGAGACGGAAAGAGAAGGACCGTGACTTTTGGTGGCTAGAGAAGCGCAAAGCCCCAGTGTTGCTGCGCCTGTGAAAGCGCTTCCAAGGAAGGGTGCTGGCTAGCAACAGCTTTCAGTGCTGGCACTTTTCATCTCTGAGCAATTGCTGGACGTTTTCAATTTCTCACCTGAGCTCTCTTCAGAGTGCGCGAGAGGATGAGCAGAAGATGAGGTGGCTAGAGAAGCCCAGAGCCCCAGTGTTCTTAGGCCTACAAAAGCGCTTCCAAGGAAGGGTGCTGGCTAGCAAGAGCTTTCAGTGCTGGCACTTTTCATCTCCGAGCAATTGCTCGACGTTTGCAATTTCTCAGCTCGTGTCTACGAGACGGAAAGAGAATGACCGTGACGTTTGGTGGGTAGAGAAGCGCAAAGCCCCAGTGTTGCTGCGCCTGTGAAAGCGCTTCCAAGGAAGGGTGCTGGCTAGCAAGAGCTTTCAGTGCTGGCACTTTTCATCTCTGAGCAATTGCTCGACGTTTGCAATTTCTCAGCTCGTGTCTACCGACGGAAAGAGAAGGACCGTGACGTTTGGCGGCTAGAGAAGCGCAAAGCCCCAGTGTTGCTGCGCCTGTGAAAGCGCTTCCAAGGAAGGGTGCTGGCTAGCAAGAGCTTTCAGTGCTGGCACTTTTCATCTCTGAGCAATTGCTGGACGTTTGCAATTTCTCACCTGAGCTCTCTTTACAGTGCGCGAGAGGATGAGCAGAAGATGAGGTGGCTAGAGAAGCCCAGAGCCCCAGTGTTCTTAGGCCTACAAAAGCACTTCCAAGGAAGGGTGCTGGCTAGCAACAGCTTCCAGTGCTGGCACTTTTCATCTCTGAGCAATTGCTCGACGTTTGCAATTTCTCAGCTCGTGTCTACCGACGGAAAGAGAAGGACCGTGACGTTTGGTGGCTAGAGAAGCACAAAGCCCCAGTGTTGCTGCGCCTGTGAAAGCGCTTCCAAGGAAGGGTGCTGGCTAGCAAGAGCTTTCAGTGCTGGCACTTTTCATCTCTGAGCAATTGCTCGACGTTTGCAATTTCTCAGCTCGTGTCTACGAGACGGAAAGAGAAGGACCGTGACATTTGGTGCGTATAGAAGCGCAAAGCCCCAGTGTTGCTGCGCCTGTGAAAGCGCTTCCAAGGAAGGGTGCTGGCTAGCAACAGCTTTCAGTGCTGGCACTTTTCATCTCTGAGCAATTGCTGGACGTTTGCAATTTCTCACCTGAGCTCTCTTTAGAGTGCGCGAGAGGATGAGCAGAAGATGAGGTGGCTAGAGAAGCCCAGAGCCCCAGTGTTCTTAGGCCTACAAAAGCGCTTCCAAGGAAGGGTGCTGGCTAGCAAGAGCTTTCAGTGCTGGCACTTTTCATCTCGGAGCAATTGCTGGACGTTTGCAATTTCTCAGCTCGTGTCTACGAGACGTAAAGAGAAGGACCGTGACGTTTGGTGGCTAGAGAAGCGCAAAGCCCCAGTGTTGCTGCGCCTGTGAAAGCGCTTCCAAGGAAGGGTGCTGGCTAGCAAGAGCTTTCAGTGCTGGCACTTTTCATCTCTGAGCAATTGCTCGACGTTTGCAATTTCTCACCTGAGCTCTCTTTAGAGTGCGCGAGAGGATGAGCAGAAGATGAGGTGGCTAGAGAAGCCCAGAGCCCCAGTGTTCTTAGGCCTACAAAAGCGCTTCCAAGGAAGGGGGCTGGCTAGCAACAGCTTTCAGTGCTGGCACTTTTCATCTCTGAGCAATTGCTCGACGTTTGCAATTTCTCAGCTCGTGTCTACGAGACCGAAAGAGAATGACCGTGACGTTTGGTGGCTAGAGAAGCGCAAAGCCCCAGTGTTGCTGCGCCTGTGAAAGCGCTTCCAAGGAAGGGTGCTGGCTAGCAAGAGCTTTCAGTGCTGGCACTTTTCATCTCTGAGCAATTGCTCGACGTTTGCAATTTCTCAGCTCGTGTCTACGAGACGGAAAGAGAAGGGCCGTGACGTTTGGTGCGTAGAGAAGTGCAAAGCCCCAGTGTTACTGCGCCTGTAGAAAGCGCTTCCAAGGAAGGGTGCTGGCTAGCAAGAGCTTTCAGTTCTGGCACTTTTCATCTCTGAGCAATTGCTCGACGTTTGCAATTTCTCAGCTCGTGTCTACGAGACGGAAAGAGAAGGACCGTGACGTTTGGTGCGTATAGAAGCGCAAAGCCCCAGTGTTGCTGCGCCTGTGAAAGCGCTTCCAAGGAAGGGTGCTGGCTAGCAACAGCTTTCAGTGCTGGCACTTTTCATCTCTGAGCAATTGCTGGACGTTTTCAATTTCTCACCTGAGCTCTCTTCAGAGTGCGCGAGAGGATGAGCAGAAGATGAGGTGGCTAGAGAAGCCCAGAGCCCCAGTGTTCTTAGGCCTACAAAAGCGCTTCCAAGGAAGGGTGCTGGCTAGCAAGAGCTTTCAGTGCTGGCACTTTTCATCTCCGAGCAATTGCTCGACGTTTGCAATTTCTCAGCTCGTGTCTACGAGACGGAAAGAGAATGACCGTGACGTTTGGTGGGTAGAGAAGCGCAAAGCCCCAGTGTTGCTGCGCCTGTGAAAGCGCTTCCAAGGAAGGGTGCTGGCTAGCAAGAGCTTTCAGTGCTGGCACTTTTCATCTCTGAGCAATTGCTCGACGTTTGCAATTTCTCAGCTCGTGTCTACCGACGGAAAGAGAAGGACCGTGACGTTTGGCGGCTAGAGAAGCGCAAAGCCCCAGTGTTGCTGCGCCTGTGAAAGCGCTTCCAAGGAAGGGTGCTGGCTAGCAAGAGCTTTCAGTGCTGGCACTTTTCATCTCTGAGCAATTGCTGGACGTTTGCAATTTCTCACCTGAGCTCTCTTTACAGTGCGCGAGAGGATGAGCAGAAGATGAGGTGGCTAGAGAAGCCCAGAGCCCCAGTGTTCTTAGGCCTACAAAAGCACTTCCAAGGAAGGGTGCTGGCTAGCAACAGCTTCCAGTGCTGGCACTTTTCATCTCTGAGCAATTGCTCGACGTTTGCAATTTCTCAGCTCGTGTCTACCGACGGAAAGAGAAGGACCGTGACGTTTGGTGGCTAGAGAAGCACAAAGCCCCAGTGTTGCTGCGCCTGTGAAAGCGCTTCCAAGGAAGGGTGCTGGCTAGCAAGAGCTTTCAGTGCTGGCACTTTTCATCTCTGAGCAATTGCTCGACGTTTGCAATTTCTCAGCTCGTGTCTACGAGACGGAAAGAGAAGGACCGTGACATTTGGTGCGTATAGAAGCGCAAAGCCCCAGTGTTGCTGCGCCTGTGAAAGCGCTTCCAAGGAAGGGTGCTGGCTAGCAACAGCTTTCAGTGCTGGCACTTTTCATCTCTGAGCAATTGCTCGACGTTTGCAATTTCTCACCTGAGCTCTCTTTAGAGTGCGCGAGAGGATGAGCAGAAGATGAGGTGGCTAGAGAAGCCCAGAGCCCCAGTGTTCTTAGGCCTACAAAAGCGCTTCCAAGGAAGGGGGCTGGCTAGCAACAGCTTTCAGTGCTGGCACTTTTCATCTCTGAGCAATTGCTCGACGTTTGCAATTTCTCAGCTCGTGTCTACGAGACCGAAAGAGAATGACCGTGACGTTTGGTGGCTAGAGAAGCGCAAAGCCCCAGTGTTGCTGCGCCTGTGAAAGCGCTTCCAAGGAAGGGTGCTGGCTAGCAAGAGCTTTCAGTGCTGGCACTTTTCATCTCTGAGCAATTGCTCGACGTTTGCAATTTCTCAGCTCGTGTCTACGAGACGGAAAGAGAAGGGCCGTGACGTTTGGTGCGTAGAGAAGTGCAAAGCCCCAGTGTTACTGCGCCTGTGAAAGCGCTTCCAAGGAAGGGTGCTGGCTAGCAAGAGCTTTCAGTGCTGGCACTTTTCATCTCTGAGCAATTGCTCGACGTTTGCAATTTCTCACCTGAGCTCTCTTTAGAGTGCGCGAGAGGATGAGCAGAAGATGAGGTGGCTAGAGAAGCCCAGAGCCCCAGTGTTCTAAGGCCTACAAAAGCGCTTCCAAGGAAGGGTGCTGGCTAGCAACAGCTTCCAGTGCTGGCACTTTTCATCTCTGAGCAATTGCTCGACGTTTGCAATTTCTCAGCTCGTGTCTACGAGACGGAAAGAGAAGGACCGTGACATTTGGTGCGTATAGAAGCGCAAAGCCCCAGTGTTGCTGCGCCTGTGAAAGCGCTTCCAAGGAAGGGTGCTGGCTAGCAAGAGCTTTCAGTGCTGGCACTTTTCATCTCTGAGCAATTGCTCGACGTTTGCAATTTCTCAGCTCGTGTCTACGAGACGGAAAGAGAAGGACCGTGACGTTTGGTGCGTATAGAAGCGCAAAGCCCCAGTGTTGCTGCGCCTGTGAAAGCGCTACCAAGGAAGGGTGCTGGCTAGCAACAGCTTTCAGTGCTGGCACTTTTCATCTCTGAGCAATTGCTGGACGTTTGCAATTTCTCACCTGAGCTCTCTTTAGAGTGCGCGAGAGGATGAGCAGAAGATGAGGTGGCTAGAGAAGCCCAGAGCCCCAGTGTTCTTAGGCCTACAAAAGCGCTTCCAAGGAAGGGTGCTGGCTAGCAAGAGCTTTCAGTGCTGGCACTTTTCATCTCTGAGCAATTGCTCGACGTTTGCAATTTCTCAGCTCGTGTCTACGAGACGGAAAGAGAATGACCGTGACGTTTGGTGGGTAGAGAAGCGCAAAGCCCCAGTGTTGCTGCGCCTGTGAAAGCGCTTCCAAGGAAGGGTGCTGGCTAGCAAGAGCTTTCAGTGCTGGCACTTTTCATCTCTGAGCAATTGCTCGACGTTTGCAATTTCTCAGCTCGTGTCTACCGACGGAAAGAGAAGGACCGTGACGTTTGGCGGCTAGAGAAGCGCAAAGCCCCAGTGTTGCTGCGCCTGTGAAAGCGCTTCCAAGGAAGGGTGCTGGCTAGCAAGAGCTTTCAGTGCTGGCACTTTTCATCTCTGAGCAATTGCTCGACGTTTGCAATTTCTCACCTGAGCTCTCTTTAGAGTGCGCGAGAGGATGAGCAGAAGATGAGGTGGCTAGAGAAGCCCAGAGCCCCAGTGTTCTTAGGCCTACAAAAGCGCTTCCAAGGAAGGGTGCTGGCTAGCAACAGCTTTCAGTGCTGGCACTTTTCATCTCTGAGCAATTGCTCGACGTTTGCAATTTCTCAGCTCGTGTCTACGAGACGGAAAGAGAAGGACCGTGACGTTTGGTGGGTAGAGAAGCGCAAAGCCCCAGTGTTGCTGCGCCTGTGAAAGCGCTTCCAAGGAAGGGTGGTGGCTAGCAAGAGCTTTCAGTGCTGGCACTTTTCATCTCTGAGCAATTGCTCGACGTTTGCAATTTCTCAGCTCGTGTCTAGGAGACGGAAAGAGAAGGGCCGTGACGTTTGGTGGCTAGAGAAGTGCAAAGCCCCAGTGTTACTGCGCCTGTGAAAGCGCTTCCAAGGAAGGGTGCTGGCTAGCAAGAGCTTTCAGTTCTGGCACTTTTCATCTCTGAGCAATTGCTCGACGTTTGCAATTTCTCACCTGAGCTCTCTTTAGAGTGCGCGAGAGGATGAGCAGAAGATGAGGTGGCTAGAGAAGCCCAGAGCCCCAGTGTTCTAAGGCCTACAAAAGCGCTTCCAAGGAAGGGTGCTGGCTAGCAACAGCTTCCAGTGCTGGCACTTTTCATCTCTGAGCAATTGCTCGACGTTTGCAATTTCTCAGCTCGTGTCTACGAGACGGAAAGAGAAGGACCGTGACATTTGGTGCGTATAGAAGCGCAAAGCCCCAGTGTTGCTGCGCCTGTGAAAGCGCTTCCAAGGAAGGGTGCTGGCTAGCAAGAGCTTTCAGTGCTGGCACTTTTCATCTCTGAGCAATTGCTCGACGTTTGCAATTTCTCAGCTCGTGTCTACGAGACGGAAAGAGAAGGACCGTGACGTTTGGTGCGTATAGAAGCGCAAAGCCCCAGTGTTGCTGCGCCTGTGAAAGCGCTACCAAGGAAGGGTGCTGGCTAGCAACAGCTTTCAGTGCTGGCACTTTTCATCTCTGAGCAATTGCTGGACGTTTGCAATTTCTCACCTGAGCTCTCTTTAGAGTGCGCGAGAGGATGAGCAGAAGATGAGGTGGCTAGAGAAGCCCAGAGCCCCAGTCTTCTTAGGCCTACAAAAGCGCTTCCAAGGAAGGGGGCTGGCTAGCAACAGCTTTCAGTGCTGGCACTTTTCATCTCTGAGCAATTGCTCGACGTTTGCAATTTCTCAGCTCGTGTCTACGAGACGGAAAGAGAATGACCGTGACGTTTGGTGGGTAGAGAAGCGCAAAGCCCCAGTGTTGCTGCGCCTGTGAAAGCGCTTCCAAGGAAGGGTGCTGGCTAGCAAGAGCTTTCAGTGCTGGCACTTTTCATCTCTGAGCAATTGCTCGACGTTTGCAATTTCTCAGCTCGTGTCTACCGACGGAAAGAGAAGGACCGTGACGTTTGGTGGCTAGAGAAGCGCAAAGCCCCAGTGTTGCTGCGCCTGTGAAAGCGCTTCCAAGGAAGGGTGCTGGCTAGCAAGAGCTTTCAGTGCTGGCACTTTTCATCTCTGAGCAATTGCTCGACGTTTGCAATTTCTCACCTGAGCTCTCTTTAGAGTGCGCGAGAGGATGAGCAGAAGATGAGGTGGCTAGAGAAGCCCAGAGCCCCAGTCTTCTTAGGCCTACAAAAGCGCTTCCAAGGAAGGGGGCTGGCTAGCAACAGCTTTCAGTGCTGGCACTTTTCATCTCTGAGCAATTGCTCGACGTTTGCAATTTCTCAGCTCGTGTCTACGAGACCGAAAGAGAATGACCGTGACGTTTGGTGGCTAGAGAAGCGCAAAGCCCCAGTGTTGCTGCGCCTGTGAAAGCGCTTCCAAGGAAGGGTGCTGGCTAGCAAGAGCTTTCAGTGCTGGCACTTTTCATCTCTGAGCAATTGCTCGACGTTTGCAATTTCTCAGCTCGTGTCTACGAGACGGAAAGAGAAGGGCCGTGACGTTTGGTGCGTAGAGAAGTGCAAAGCCCCAGTGTTACTGCGCCTGTAGAAAGCGCTTCCAAGGAAGGGTGCTGGCTAGCAAGAGCTTTCAGTTCTGGCACTTTTCATCTCTGAGCAATTGCTCGACGTTTGCAATTTCTCAGCTCGTGTCTACGAGACGGAAAGAGAAGGACCGTGACGTTTGGTGCGTATAGAAGCGCAAAGCCCCAGTGTTGCTGCGCCTGTGAAAGCGCTTCCAAGGAAGGGTGCTGGCTAGCAACAGCTTTCAGTGCTGGCACTTTTCATCTCTGAGCAATTGCTGGACGTTTTCAATTTCTCACCTGAGCTCTCTTCAGAGTGCGCGAGAGGATGAGCAGAAGATGAGGTGGCTAGAGAAGCCCAGAGCCCCAGTGTTCTTAGGCCTACAAAAGCGCTTCCAAGGAAGGGTGCTGGCTAGCAAGAGCTTTCAGTGCTGGCACTTTTCATCTCCGAGCAATTGCTCGACGTTTGCAATTTCTCAGCTCGTGTCTACGAGACGGAAAGAGAATGACCGTGACGTTTGGTGGGTAGAGAAGCGCAAAGCCCCAGTGTTGCTGCGCCTGTGAAAGCGCTTCCAAGGAAGGGTGCTGGCTAGCAAGAGCTTTCAGTGCTGGCACTTTTCATCTCTGAGCAATTGCTCGACGTTTGCAATTTCTCAGCTCGTGTCTACCGACGGAAAGAGAAGGACCGTGACGTTTGGCGGCTAGAGAAGCGCAAAGCCCCAGTGTTGCTGCGCCTGTGAAAGCGCTTCCAAGGAAGGGTGCTGGCTAGCAAGAGCTTTCAGTGCTGGCACTTTTCATCTCTGAGCAATTGCTGGACGTTTGCAATTTCTCACCTGAGCTCTCTTTACAGTGCGCGAGAGGATGAGCAGAAGATGAGGTGGCTAGAGAAGCCCAGAGCCCCAGTGTTCTTAGGCCTACAAAAGCACTTCCAAGGAAGGGTGCTGGCTAGCAACAGCTTCCAGTGCTGGCACTTTTCATCTCTGAGCAATTGCTCGACGTTTGCAATTTCTCAGCTCGTGTCTACCGACGGAAAGAGAAGGACCGTGACGTTTGGTGGCTAGAGAAGCACAAAGCCCCAGTGTTGCTGCGCCTGTGAAAGCGCTTCCAAGGAAGGGTGCTGGCTAGCAAGAGCTTTCAGTGCTGGCACTTTTCATCTCTGAGCAATTGCTCGACGTTTGCAATTTCTCAGCTCGTGTCTACGAGACGGAAAGAGAAGGACCGTGACATTTGGTGCGTATAGAAGCGCAAAGCCCCAGTGTTGCTGCGCCTGTGAAAGCGCTTCCAAGGAAGGGTGCTGGCTAGCAACAGCTTTCAGTGCTGGCACTTTTCATCTCTGAGCAATTGCTCGACGTTTGCAATTTCTCACCTGAGCTCTCTTTAGAGTGCGCGAGAGGATGAGCAGAAGATGAGGTGGCTAGAGAAGCCCAGAGCCCCAGTGTTCTTAGGCCTACAAAAGCGCTTCCAAGGAAGGGGGCTGGCTAGCAACAGCTTTCAGTGCTGGCACTTTTCATCTCTGAGCAATTGCTCGACGTTTGCAATTTCTCAGCTCGTGTCTACGAGACCGAAAGAGAATGACCGTGACGTTTGGTGGCTAGAGAAGCGCAAAGCCCCAGTGTTGCTGCGCCTGTGAAAGCGCTTCCAAGGAAGGGTGCTGGCTAGCAAGAGCTTTCAGTGCTGGCACTTTTCATCTCTGAGCAATTGCTCGACGTTTGCAATTTCTCAGCTCGTGTCTACGAGACGGAAAGAGAAGGGCCGTGACGTTTGGTGCGTAGAGAAGTGCAAAGCCCCAGTGTTACTGCGCCTGTGAAAGCGCTTCCAAGGAAGGGTGCTGGCTAGCAAGAGCTTTCAGTGCTGGCACTTTTCATCTCTGAGCAATTGCTCGACGTTTGCAATTTCTCACCTGAGCTCTCTTTAGAGTGCGCGAGAGGATGAGCAGAAGATGAGGTGGCTAGAGAAGCCCAGAGCCCCAGTGTTCTAAGGCCTACAAAAGCGCTTCCAAGGAAGGGTGCTGGCTAGCAACAGCTTCCAGTGCTGGCACTTTTCATCTCTGAGCAATTGCTCGACGTTTGCAATTTCTCAGCTCGTGTCTACGAGACGGAAAGAGAAGGACCGTGACATTTGGTGCGTATAGAAGCGCAAAGCCCCAGTGTTGCTGCGCCTGTGAAAGCGCTTCCAAGGAAGGGTGCTGGCTAGCAAGAGCTTTCAGTGCTGGCACTTTTCATCTCTGAGCAATTGCTCGACGTTTGCAATTTCTCAGCTCGTGTCTACGAGACGGAAAGAGAAGGACCGTGACGTTTGGTGCGTATAGAAGCGCAAAGCCCCAGTGTTGCTGCGCCTGTGAAAGCGCTACCAAGGAAGGGTGCTGGCTAGCAACAGCTTTCAGTGCTGGCACTTTTCATCTCTGAGCAATTGCTGGACGTTTGCAATTTCTCACCTGAGCTCTCTTTAGAGTGCGCGAGAGGATGAGCAGAAGATGAGGTGGCTAGAGAAGCCCAGAGCCCCAGTGTTCTTAGGCCTACAAAAGCGCTTCCAAGGAAGGGTGCTGGCTAGCAAGAGCTTTCAGTGCTGGCACTTTTCATCTCTGAGCAATTGCTCGACGTTTGCAATTTCTCAGCTCGTGTCTACGAGACGGAAAGAGAATGACCGTGACGTTTGGTGGGTAGAGAAGCGCAAAGCCCCAGTGTTGCTGCGCCTGTGAAAGCGCTTCCAAGGAAGGGTGCTGGCTAGCAAGAGCTTTCAGTGCTGGCACTTTTCATCTCTGAGCAATTGCTCGACGTTTGCAATTTCTCAGCTCGTGTCTACCGACGGAAAGAGAAGGACCGTGACGTTTGGCGGCTAGAGAAGCGCAAAGCCCCAGTGTTGCTGCGCCTGTGAAAGCGCTTCCAAGGAAGGGTGCTGGCTAGCAAGAGCTTTCAGTGCTGGCACTTTTCATCTCTGAGCAATTGCTCGACGTTTGCAATTTCTCACCTGAGCTCTCTTTAGAGTGCGCGAGAGGATGAGCAGAAGATGAGGTGGCTAGAGAAGCCCAGAGCCCCAGTGTTCTTAGGCCTACAAAAGCGCTTCCAAGGAAGGGTGCTGGCTAGCAACAGCTTTCAGTGCTGGCACTTTTCATCTCTGAGCAATTGCTCGACGTTTGCAATTTCTCAGCTCGTGTCTACGAGACGGAAAGAGAAGGACCGTGACGTTTGGTGGGTAGAGAAGCGCAAAGCCCCAGTGTTGCTGCGCCTGTGAAAGCGCTTCCAAGGAAGGGTGGTGGCTAGCAAGAGCTTTCAGTGCTGGCACTTTTCATCTCTGAGCAATTGCTCGACGTTTGCAATTTCTCAGCTCGTGTCTAGGAGACGGAAAGAGAAGGGCCGTGACGTTTGGTGGCTAGAGAAGTGCAAAGCCCCAGTGTTACTGCGCCTGTGAAAGCGCTTCCAAGGAAGGGTGCTGGCTAGCAAGAGCTTTCAGTTCTGGCACTTTTCATCTCTGAGCAATTGCTCGACGTTTGCAATTTCTCACCTGAGCTCTCTTTAGAGTGCGCGAGAGGATGAGCAGAAGATGAGGTGGCTAGAGAAGCCCAGAGCCCCAGTGTTCTAAGGCCTACAAAAGCGCTTCCAAGGAAGGGTGCTGGCTAGCAACAGCTTCCAGTGCTGGCACTTTTCATCTCTGAGCAATTGCTCGACGTTTGCAATTTCTCAGCTCGTGTCTACGAGACGGAAAGAGAAGGACCGTGACATTTGGTGCGTATAGAAGCGCAAAGCCCCAGTGTTGCTGCGCCTGTGAAAGCGCTTCCAAGGAAGGGTGCTGGCTAGCAAGAGCTTTCAGTGCTGGCACTTTTCATCTCTGAGCAATTGCTCGACGTTTGCAATTTCTCAGCTCGTGTCTACGAGACGGAAAGAGAAGGACCGTGACGTTTGGTGCGTATAGAAGCGCAAAGCCCCAGTGTTGCTGCGCCTGTGAAAGCGCTACCAAGGAAGGGTGCTGGCTAGCAACAGCTTTCAGTGCTGGCACTTTTCATCTCTGAGCAATTGCTGGACGTTTGCAATTTCTCACCTGAGCTCTCTTTAGAGTGCGCGAGAGGATGAGCAGAAGATGAGGTGGCTAGAGAAGCCCAGAGCCCCAGTCTTCTTAGGCCTACAAAAGCGCTTCCAAGGAAGGGGGCTGGCTAGCAACAGCTTTCAGTGCTGGCACTTTTCATCTCTGAGCAATTGCTCGACGTTTGCAATTTCTCAGCTCGTGTCTACGAGACGGAAAGAGAATGACCGTGACGTTTGGTGGGTAGAGAAGCGCAAAGCCCCAGTGTTGCTGCGCCTGTGAAAGCGCTTCCAAGGAAGGGTGCTGGCTAGCAAGAGCTTTCAGTGCTGGCACTTTTCATCTCTGAGCAATTGCTCGACGTTTGCAATTTCTCAGCTCGTGTCTACCGACGGAAAGAGAAGGACCGTGACGTTTGGTGGCTAGAGAAGCGCAAAGCCCCAGTGTTGCTGCGCCTGTGAAAGCGCTTCCAAGGAAGGGTGCTGGCTAGCAAGAGCTTTCAGTGCTGGCACTTTTCATCTCTGAGCAATTGCTCGACGTTTGCAATTTCTCACCTGAGCTCTCTTTAGAGTGCGCGAGAGGATGAGCAGAAGATGAGGTGGCTAGAGAAGCCCAGAGCCCCAGTCTTCTTAGGCCTACAAAAGCGCTTCCAAGGAAGGGGGCTGGCTAGCAACAGCTTTCAGTGCTGGCACTTTTCATCTCGGAGCAATTGCTCGACGTTTGCAATTTCTCAGCTCGTGTCTACGAGACGGAAAGAGAAGGACCGTGACGTTTGGTGGGTAGAGAAGCGCAAAGCCCCAGTGTTGCTGCGCCTGTGAAAGCGCTTCCAAGGAAGGGTGCTGGCTAGCAAGAGCTTTCAGTGCTGGCACTTTTCATCTCTGAGCAATTGCTCGACGTTTGCAATTTCTCAGCTCGTGTCTACGAGACGGAAAGAGAAGGGCCGTGACGTTTGGTGCGTAGAGAAGTGCAAAGCCCCAGTGTTACTGCGCCTGTGAAAGCGCTTCCAAGGAAGGGTGCTGGCTAGCAAGAGCTTTCAGTTCTGGCACTTTTCATCTCTGAGCAATTGCTCGACGTTTGCAATTTCTCACCTGAGCTCTCTTTAGAGTGCGCGAGAGGATGAGCAGAAGATGAGGTGGCTAGAGAAGCCCAGAGCCCCAGTGTTCTAAGGCCTACAAAAGCGCTTCCAAGGAAGGGTGCTGGCTAGCAACAGCTTCCAGTGCTGGCACTTTTCATCTCTGAGCAATTGCTCGACGTTTGCAATTTCTCAGCTCGTGTCTACGAGACGGAAAGAGAAGGACCGTGACATTTGGTGCGTATAGAAGCGCAAAGCCCCAGTGTTGCTGCGCCTGTGAAAGCGCTTCCAAGGAAGGGTGCTGGCTAGCAAGAGCTTTCAGTGCTGGCACTTTTCATCTCTGAGCAATTGCTCGACGTTTGCAATTTCTCAGCTCGTGTCTACGAGACGGAAAGAGAAGGACCGTGACGTTTGGTGCGTATAGAAGCGCAAAGCCCCAGTGTTGCTGCGCCTGTGAAAGCGCTACCAAGGAAGGGTGCTGGCTAGCAAGAGCTTTCAGTGCTGGCACTTTTCATCTCTGAGCAATTGCTCGACGTTTGCAATTTCTCACCTGAGCTCTCTTTAGAGTGCGCGAGAGGATGAGCAGAAGATGAGGTGGCTAGAGAAGCCCAGAGCCCCAGTGTTCTTAGGCCTACAAAAGCGCTTCCAAGGAAGGGTGCTGGCTAGCAACAGCTTTCAGTGCTGGCACTTTTCATCTCTGAGCAATTGCTCGACGTTTGCAATTTCTCAGCTCGTGTCTACGAGACGGAAAGAGAAGGACCGTGACGTTTGGTGGGTAGAGAAGCGCAAAGCCCCAGTGTTGCTGCGCCTGTGAAAGCGCTTCCAAGGAAGGGTGCTGGCTAGCAAGAGCTTTCAGTGCTGGCACTTTTCATCTCTGAGCAATTGCTCGACGTTTGCAATTTCTCACCTGAGCTCTCTTTAGAGTGCGCGAGAGGATGAGCAGAAGATGAGGTGGCTAGAGAAGCCCAGAGCCCCAGTGTTCTAAGGCCTACAAAAGCGCTTCCAAGGAAGGGTGCTGGCTAGCAACAGCTTTCAGTGCTGGCACTTTTCATCTCTGAGCAATTGCTCGACGTTTGCAATTTCTCACCTGAGCTCTCTTTAGAGTGCGCGAGAGGATGAGCAGAAGATGAGGTGGCTAGAGAAGCCCAGAGCCCCAGTGTTCTTAGGCCTACAAAAGCGCTTCCAAGGAAGGGGGCTGGCTAGCAACAGCTTTCAGTGCTGGCACTTTTCATCTCTGAGCAATTGCTCAACGTTTGCAATTTCTCAGCTCGTGTCTACGAGACGGAAAGAGAAGGACCGTGACTTTTGGTGGGTAGAGAAGAGCAAAGCCCCAGTGTTGCTGCGCCTGTGAAAGCGCTTCCAAGGAAGGGTGCTGGCTAGCAACAGCTTCCAGTGCTGGCACTTTTCATCTCTGAGCAATTGCTCGACGTTTGCAATTTCTCAGCTCGTGTCTACGAGACGGAAAGAGAAGGACCGTGACGTTTGGTGCGTATAGAAGCGCAAAGCCCCAGTGTTGCTGCGCCTGTGAAAGCGCTTCCAAGGAAGGGTGCTGGCTAGCAAGAGCTTTCAGTGCTGGCACTTTTCATCTCTGAGCAATTGCTCGACGTTTGCAATTTCTCACCTGAGCTCTCTTTAGAGTGCGCGAGAGGATGAGCAGAAGATGAGGTGGCTAGAGAAGCCCAGAGCCCCAGTGTTCTTAGGCCTATAAAAGCGCTTCCAAGGAAGGGGGCTGGCTAGCAACAGCTTTCAGTGCTGGCACTTTTCATCTCGGAGCAATTGCTGGACGTTTGCAATTTCTCAGCTCGTGTCTAGGAGACGGAAAGAGAATGACCGTGACGTTTGGTGCGTATAGAAGCGCAAAGCCCCAGTGTTGCTGCGCCTGTGAAAGCGCTTCCAAGGAAGGGTGCTGGCTAGCAAGAGCTTTCAGTGCTGGCACTTTTCATCTCTGAGCAATTGCTGGACGTTTGCAATTTCTCAGCTCGTGTCTAGGAGACGGAAAGAGAAGGACCGTGACGTTTGGTGGCTAGAGAAGCGCAAAGCCCCAGTGTTGCTGCGCCTGTGAAAGCGCTTCCAAGGAAGGGTGCTGGCTAGCAACAGCTTCCAGTGCTGGCACTTTTCATCTCTGAGCAATTGCTCAACGTTTGCAATTTCTCAGCTCGTGTCTACGAGACGGAAAGAGAAGGACCGTGACTTTTGGTGGGTAGAGAAGCGCAAAGCCCCAGTGTTGCTGCGCCTGTGAAAGTGCTTCCAAGGAAGGGTGCTGGCTAGCAAGAGCTTTCAGTGCTGGCACTTTTCATCTCTGAGCAATTGCTCGACGTTTGCAATTTCTCAGCTCGTGTCTACCGACGGAAAGAGAAGGACCGTGACGTTTGGTGGCTAGAGAAGCGCAAAGCCCCAGTGTTGCTGCGCCTGTGAAAGCGCTTCCAAGGAAGGGTGCTGGCTAGCAAGAGCTTTCAGTGCTGGCACTTTTCATCTCTGAGCAATTGCTCGACGTTTTCAATTTCTCACCTGAGCTCTCTTTAGAGTGCGCGAGAGGATGAGCAGAAGATGAGGTGGCTAGAGAAGCCCAGAGCCCCAGTGTTCTAAGGCCTACAAAAGCGCTTCCAAGGAAGGGTGCTGGCTAGCAACAGCTTCCAGTGCTGGCACTTTTCATCTCTGAGCAATTGCTCGACGTTTGCAATTTCTCAGCTCGTGTCTACGAGACGGAAAGAGAAGGACCGTGACATTTGGTGCGTATAGAAGCGCAAAGCCCCAGTGTTGCTGCGCCTGTGAAAGCGCTTCCAAGGAAGGGTGCTGGCTAGCAAGAGCTTTCAGTGCTGGCACTTTTCATCTCTGAGCAATTGCTCGACGTTTGCAATTTCTCAGCTCGTGTCTACGAGACGGAAAGAGAAGGACCGTGACGTTTGGTGCGTATAGAAGCGCAAAGCCCCAGTGTTGCTGCGCCTGTGAAAGCGCTACCAAGGAAGGGTGCTGGCTAGCAACAGCTTTCAGTGCTGGCACTTTTCATCTCTGAGCAATTGCTCGACGTTTGCAATTTCTCACCTGAGCTCTCTTTAGAGTGCGCGAGAGGATGAGCAGAAGATGAGGTGGCTAGAGAAGCCCAGAGCCCCAGTGTTCTTAGGCCTACAAAAGCGCTTCCAAGGAAGGGTGCTGGCTAGCAACAGCTTTCAGTGCTGGCACTTTTCATCTCTGAGCAATTGCTCGACGTTTGCAATTTCTCAGCTCGTGTCTACGAGACGGAAAGAGAAGGACCGTGACGTTTGGTGGGTAGAGAAGCGCAAAGCCCCAGTGTTGCTGCGCCTGTGAAAGCGCTTCCAAGGAAGGGTGCTGGCTAGCAAGAGCTTTCAGTGCTGGCACTTTTCATCTCTGAGCAATTGCTCGACGTTTGCAATTTCTCACCTGAGCTCTCTTTAGAGTGCGCGAGAGGATGAGCAGAAGATGAGGTGGCTAGAGAAGCCCAGAGCCCCAGTGTTCTAAGGCCTACAAAAGCGCTTCCAAGGAAGGGTGCTGGCTAGCAACAGCTTTCAGTGCTGGCACTTTTCATCTCTGAGCAATTGCTCGACGTTTGCAATTTCTCACCTGAGCTCTCTTTAGAGTGCGCGAGAGGATGAGCAGAAGATGAGGTGGCTAGAGAAGCCCAGAGCCCCAGTGTTCTTAGGCCTACAAAAGCGCTTCCAAGGAAGGGGGCTGGCTAGCAACAGCTTTCAGTGCTGGCACTTTTCATCTCTGAGCAATTGCTCAACGTTTGCAATTTCTCAGCTCGTGTCTACGAGACGGAAAGAGAAGGACCGTGACTTTTGGTGGGTAGAGAAGAGCAAAGCCCCAGTGTTGCTGCGCCTGTGAAAGCGCTTCCAAGGAAGGGTGCTGGCTAGCAACAGCTTCCAGTGCTGGCACTTTTCATCTCTGAGCAATTGCTCGACGTTTGCAATTTCTCAGCTCGTGTCTACGAGACGGAAAGAGAAGGACCGTGACGTTTGGTGCGTATAGAAGCGCAAAGCCCCAGTGTTGCTGCGCCTGTGAAAGCGCTTCCAAGGAAGGGTGCTGGCTAGCAAGAGCTTTCAGTGCTGGCACTTTTCATCTCTGAGCAATTGCTCGACGTTTGCAATTTCTCACCTGAGCTCTCTTTAGAGTGCGCGAGAGGATGAGCAGAAGATGAGGTGGCTAGAGAAGCCCAGAGCCCCAGTGTTCTTAGGCCTATAAAAGCGCTTCCAAGGAAGGGGGCTGGCTAGCAACAGCTTTCAGTGCTGGCACTTTTCATCTCGGAGCAATTGCTGGACGTTTGCAATTTCTCAGCTCGTGTCTAGGAGACGGAAAGAGAATGACCGTGACGTTTGGTGCGTATAGAAGCGCAAAGCCCCAGTGTTGCTGCGCCTGTGAAAGCGCTTCCAAGGAAGGGTGCTGGCTAGCAAGAGCTTTCAGTGCTGGCACTTTTCATCTCTGAGCAATTGCTGGACGTTTGCAATTTCTCAGCTCGTGTCTAGGAGACGGAAAGAGAAGGACCGTGACGTTTGGTGGCTAGAGAAGCGCAAAGCCCCAGTGTTGCTGCGCCTGTGAAAGCGCTTCCAAGGAAGGGTGCTGGCTAGCAACAGCTTCCAGTGCTGGCACTTTTCATCTCTGAGCAATTGCTCGACGTTTGCAATTTCTCAGCTCGTGTCTACGAGACGGAAAGAGAAGGACCGTGACTTTTGGTGGGTAGAGAAGCGCAAAGCCCCAGTGTTGCTGCGCCTGTGAAAGTGCTTCCAAGGAAGGGTGCTGGCTAGCAAGAGCTTTCAGTGCTGGCACTTTTCATCTCTGAGCAATTGCTCGACGTTTGCAATTTCTCAGCTCGTGTCTACCGACGGAAAGAGAAGGACCGTGACGTTTGGTGGCTAGAGAAGCGCAAAGCCCCAGTGTTGCTGCGCCTGTGAAAGCGCTTCCAAGGAAGGGTGCTGGCTAGCAAGAGCTTTCAGTGCTGGCACTTTTCATCTCTGAGCAATTGCTCGACGTTTGCAATTTCTCACCTGAGCTCTCTTTAGAGTGCGCGAGAGGATGAGCAGAAGATGAGGTGGCTAGAGAAGCCCAGAGCCCCAGTGTTCTTAGGCCTACAAAAGCGCTTCCAAGGAAGGGGGCTGGCTAGCAACAGCTTTCAGTGCTGGCACTTTTCATCTCTGAGCAATTGCTCGACGTTTGCAATTTCTCAGCTCGTGTCTACGAGACCGAAAGAGAATGACCGTGACGTTTGGTGGCTAGAGGAGCGCAAAGCCCCAGTGTTGCTGCGCCTGTGAAAGCGCTTCCAAGGAAGGGTGCTGGCTAGCAAGAGCTTTCAGTGCTGGCACTTTTCATCTCTGAGCAATTGCTCGACGTTTGCAATTTCTCAGCTCGTGTCTACGAGACGGAAAGAGAAGGGCCGTGACGTTTGGTGCGTAGAGAAGTGCAAAGCCCCAGTGTTACTGCGCCTGTAGAAAGCGCTTCCAAGGAAGGGTGCTGGCTAGCAAGAGCTTTCAGTTCTGGCACTTTTCATCTCTGAGCAATTGCTCGACGTTTGCAATTTCTCAGCTCGTGTCTACGAGACGGAAAGAGAAGGACCGTGACGTTTGGTGCGTATAGAAGCGCAAAGCCCCAGTGTTGCTGCGCCTGTGAAAGCGCTTCCAAGGAAGGGTGCTGGCTAGCAAGAGCTTTCAGTGCTGGCACTTTTCATCTCTGAGCAATTGCTCGACGTTTGCAATTTCTCACCTGAGCTCTCTTTAGAGTGCGCGAGAGGATGAGCAGAAGATGAGGTGGCTAGAGAAGCCCAGAGCCCCACTGTTCTTAGGCCTACAAAAGCGCTTCCAAGGAAGGGGGCTGGCTAGCAAGAGCTTTCAGTGCTGGCACTTTTCATCTCTGAGCAATTGCTCGACGTTTGCAATTTCTCAGCTCGTGTCTACGAGACGGAAAGAGAATGACCGTGACGTTTGGTGGGTAGAGAAGCGCAAAGCCCCAGTGTTGCTGCGCCTGTGAAAGCGCTTCCAAGGAAGGGTGCTGGCTAGCAAGAGCTTTCAGTGCTGGCACTTTTCATCTCTGAGCAATTGCTCGACGTTTGCAATTTCTCAGCTCGTGTCTACGAGACGGAAAGAGAAGGGCCGTGACGTTTGGTGCGTAGAGAAGTGCAAAGCCCCAGTGTTACTGCGCCTGTGAAAGCGCTTCCAAGGAAGGGTGCTGGCTAGCAAGAGCTTTCAGTTCTGGCACTTTTCATCTCTGAGCAATTGCTCGACGTTTGCAATTTCTCACCTGAGCTCTCTTTAGAGTGCGCGAGAGGATGAGCAGAAGATGAGGTGGCTAGAGAAGCCCAGAGCCCCAGTGTTGCTGCGCCTGTGAAAGCGCTTCCAAGGAAGGGTGCTGGCTAGCAACAGCTTTCAGTGCTGGCACTTTTCATCTCTGAGCAATTGCTCGACGTTTGCAATTTCTCAGCTCGTGTCTACGAGACGGAAAGAGAAGGACCGTGACATTTGGTGCGTATAGAAGCGCAAAGCCCCAGTGTTGCTGCGCCTGTGAAAGCGCTTCCAAGGAAGGGTGCTGGCTAGCAAGAGCTTTCAGTGCTGGCACTTTTCATCTCTGAGCAATTGCTCGACGTTTGCAATTTCTCAGCTCGTGTCTACGAGACGGAAAGAGAAGGACCGTGACGTTTGGTGGCTAGAGAAGCGCAAAGCCCCAGTGTTGCTGCGCCTGTGAAAGCGCTACCATGGAAGGGTGCTGGCTAGCAAGAGCTTTCAGTGCTGGCACTTTTCATCTCTGAGCAATTGCTCGACGTTTGCAATTTCTCACCTGAGCTCTCTTTAGAGTGCGTGAGAGGATGAGCAGAAGATTAGGTGGCTAGAGAAGCCCAGAGCCCCAGTGTTCTTAGGCCTACAAAAGCGCTTCCAAGGAAGGGTGCTGGCTAGCAACAGCTTTCAGTGCTGGCACTTTTCATCTCTGAGCAATTGCTCGACGTTTGCAATTTCTCAGCTCGTGTCTACGAGACGGAAAGAGAATGACCGTGACGTTTGGTGGCTAGAGAAGCGCAAAGCCCCGGTGTTGCTGCGCCTGTGAAAGCGCTTCCAAGGAAGGGTGCTGGCTAGCAACAGCTTTCAGTGCTGGCACTTTTCATCTCTGAGCAATTGCTCGACGTTTGCAATTTCTCACCTGAGCTCTCTTTAGAGTGCGCGAGAGGATGAGCAGAAGATGAGGTGGCTAGAGAAGCCCAGAGCCCCAGTGTTCTAAGGCCTACAAAAGCGCTTCCAAGGAAGGGTGCTGGCTAGCAACAGCTTTCAGTGCTGGCACTTTTCATCTCTGAGCAATTGCTCGACGTTTGCAATTTCTCACCTGAGCTCTCTTTAGAGTGCGCGAGAGGATGAGCAGAAGATGAGGTGGCTAGAGAAGCCCAGAGCCCCAGTGTTCTTAGGCCAACAAAAGCGCTTCCAAGGAAGGGTGCTGGCTAGCAACAGCTTTCAGTGCTGGCACTTTTCATCTCTGAGCAATTGCTCAACGTTTGCAATTTCTCAGCTCGTGTCTACGAGACGGAAAGAGAAGGACCGTGACTTTTGGTGGGTAGAGAAGCGCAAAGCCCCAGTGTTGCTGCGCCTGTGAAAGCGCTTCCAAGGAAGGGTGCTGGCTAGCAAGAGCTTTCAGTGCTGGCACTTTTCATCTCTGAGCAATTGCTCAACGTTTGCAATTTCTCAGCTCGTGTCTAGGAGACGGAAAGAGAAGGACCGTGACGTTTGGTGCGTATAGAAGCGCAAAGCCCCAGTGTTGCTGCGCCTGTGAAAGCGCTTCCAAGGAAGGGTGCTGGCTAGCAAGAGCTTTCAGTGCTGGCACTTTTCATCTCTGAGCAATTGCTCGACGTTTGCAATTTCTCACCTGAGCTCTCTTTAGAGTGCGCGAGAGGATGAGCAGAAGATGAGGTGGCTAGAGAAGCCCAGAGCCCCAGTGTTCTTAGGCCTATAAAAGCGCTTCCAAGGAAGGGGGCTGGCTAGCAACAGCTTTCAGTGCTGGCACTTTTCATCTCTGAGGAATTGCTGGACGTTTGCAATTTCTCAGCTCGTGTCTACGAGACGGAAAGAGAATGACCGTGACGTTTGGTGCGTATAGAAGCGCAAAGCCCCAGTGTTGCTGCGCCTGTGAAAGCGCTTCCAAGGAAGGGTGCTGGCTAGCAACAGCTTTCAGTGCTGGCACTTTTCATCTCTGAGCAATTGCTGGACGTTTGCAATTTCTCAGCTCGTGTCTAGGAGACGGAAAGAGAAGGACCGTGACGTTTGGTGGCTAGAGAAGCGCAAAGCCCCAGTGTTGCTGCGCCTGTGAAAGCGCTTCCAAGGAAGGGTGCTGGCTAGCAAGAGCTTCCAGTGCTGGCACTTTTCATCTCTGAGCAATTGCTCGACGTTTGCAATTTCTCAGCTCGTGTCTAGGAGACGGAAAGAGAAGGACCGTGACTTTTGGTGGGTAGAGAAGCGCAAAGCCCCAGTGTTGCTGCGCCTGTGAAAGTGCTTCCAAGGAAGGGTGCTGGCTAGCAACAGCTTTCAGTGCTGGCACTTTTCATCTCTGAGCAATTGCTCGACGTTTGCAATTTCTCAGCTCGTGTCTACCGACGGAAAGAGAAGGACCGTGACGTTTGGTGGCTAGAGAAGCGCAAAGCCCCAGTGTTGCTGCGCCTGTGAAAGCGCTTCCAAGGAAGGGTGCTGGCTAGCAAGAGCTTTCAGTGCTGGCACTTTTCATCTCTGAGCAATTGCTCGACGTTTGCAATTTCTCACCTGAGCTCTCTTTAGAGTGCGCGAGAGGATGAGCAGAAGATGAGGTGGCTAGAGAAGCCCAGAGCCCCAGTGTTCTTAGGCCTACAAAAGCGCTTCCAAGGAAGGGGGCTGGCTAGCAACAGCTTTCAGTGCTGGCACTTTTCATCTCTGAGCAATTGCTCGACGTTTGCAATTTCTCAGCTCGTGTCTACGAGACGGAAAGAGAATGACCGTGACGTTTGGTGGCTAGAGGAGCGCAAAGCCCCAGTGTTGCTGCGCCTGTGAAAGAGCTTCCAAGGAAGGGTGCTGGCTAGCAACAGCTTTCAGTGCTGGCACTTTTCATCTCTGAGCAATTGCTCGACGTTTGCAATTTCTCAGCTCGTGTCTACGAGACGGAAAGAGAAGGGCCGTGACGTTTGGTGCGTAGAGAAGTGCAAAGCCCCAGTGTTACTGCGCCTGTAGAAAGCGCTTCCAAGGAAGGGTGCTGGCTAGCAAGAGCTTTCAGTTCTGGCACTTTTAATCTCTGAGCAATTGCTCGACGTTTGCAATTTCTCACCTGAGCTCTCTTTAGAGTGCGCGAGAGGATGAGCAGAAGATGAGGTGGCTAGAGAAGCCCAGAGCCCCAGTGTTCTAAGGCCTACAAAAGCGCTTCCAAGGAAGGGTGCTGGCTAGCAACAGCTTCCAGTGCTGGCACTTTTCATCTCTGAGCAATTGCTCGACGTTTGCAATTTCTCAGCTCGTGTCTACGAGACGGAAAGAGAAGGACCGTGACATTTGGTGCGTATAGAAGCGCAAAGCCCCAGTGTTGCTGCGCCTGTGAAAGCGCTTCCAAGGAAGGGTGCTGGCTAGCAACAGCTTCCAGTGCTGGCACTTTTCATCTCTGAGCAATTGCTCGACGTTTGCAATTTCTCAGCTCGTGTCTAGGAGACGGAAAGAGAAGGACCGTGACGTTTGGTGCGTATAGAAGCGCAAAGCCCCAGTGTTGCTGCGCCTGTGAAAGCGCTACCAAGGAAGGGTGCTGGCTAGCAACAGCTTTCAGTGCTGGCACTTTTCATCTCTGAGCAATTGCTCGACGTTTGCAATTTCTCACCTGAGCTCTCTTTAGAGTGCGCGAGAGGATGAGCAGAAGATGAGGTGGCTAGAGAAGCCCAGAGCCCCAGTGTTCTAAGGCCTACAAAAGCGCTTCCAAGGAAGGGTGCTGGCTAGCAACAGCTTTCAGTGCTGGCACTTTTCATCTCTGAGCAATTGCTCGACGTTTGCAATTTCTCAGCTCGTGTCTACGAGACGGAAAGAGAAGGACCGTGACATTTGGTGCGTATAGAAGCGCAAAGCCCCAGTGTTGCTGCGCCTGTGAAAGCGCTTCCAAGGAAGGGTGCTGGCTAGCAACAGCTTTCAGTGCTGGCACTTTTCATCTCTGAGCAATTGCTCGACGTTTGCAATTTCTCAGCTCGTGTCTACGAGACGGAAAGAGAAGGACCGTGACGTTTGGTGCGTATAGAAGCGCAAAGCCCCAGTGTTGCTGCGCCTGTGAAAGCGCTTCCAAGGAAGGGTGCTGGCTAGCAACAGCTTTCAGTGCTGGCACTTTTCATCTCTGAGCAATTGCTCGACGTTTGCAATTTCTCACCTGAGCTCTCTTTAGAGTGCGCGAGAGGATGAGCAGAAGATTAGGTGGCTAGAGAAGCCCAGAGCCCCAGTGTTCTTAGGCCTACAAAAGCGCTTCCAAGGAAGGGTGCTGGCTAGCAACAGCTTTCAGTGCTGGCACTTTTCATCTCTGAGCAATTGCTCGACGTTTGCAATTTCTCAGCTCGTGTCTACGAGACGGAAAGAGAATGACCGTGACGTTTGGTGGTTAGAGAAGCGCAAAGCCCCAGTGTTGCTGCGCCTGTGAAAGCGCTTCCAAGGAAGGGTGCTGGCTAGCAAGAGCTTTCAGTGCTGGCACTTTTCATCTCTGAGCAATTGCTCGACGTTTGCAATTTCTCAGCTCGTGTCTACCGACGGAAAGAGAAGGACCGTGACGTTTGGCGGCTAGAGAAGCGCAAAGCCCCAGTGTTGCTGCGCCTGTGAAAGCGCTTCCAAGGAAGGGTGCTGGCTAGCAAGAGCTTTCAGTGCTGGCACTTTTCATCTCTGAGCAATTGCTCGACGTTTGCAATTTCTCACCTGAGCTCTCTTTAGAGTGCGCGAGAGGATGAGCAGAAGATGAGGTGGCTAGAGAAGCCCAGAGCCCCAGTGTTCTTAGGCCTACAAAAGCGCTTCCAAGGAAGGGTGCTGGCTAGCAACAGCTTTCAGTGCTGGCACTTTTCATCTCTGAGCAATTGCTCGACGTTTGCAATTTCTCAGCTCGTGTCTACGAGACGGAAAGAGAATGACCGTGACGTTTGGTGGGTAGAGAAGCGCAAAGCCCCAGTGTTGCTGCGCCTGTGAAAGCGCTTCCAAGGAAGGGTGCTGGCTAGCAAGAGCTTTCAGTGCTGGCACTTTTCATCTCTGAGCAATTGCTCGACGTTTGCAATTTCTCAGCTCGTGTCTACGAGACGGAAAGAGAAGGGCCGTGACGTTTGGTGCGTAGAGAAGTGCAAAGCCCCAGTGTTACTGCGCCTGTGAAAGCGCTTCCAAGGAAGGGTGCTGGCTAGCAAGAGCTTTCAGTTCTGGCACTTTTCATCTCTGAGCAATTGCTCGACGTTTGCAATTTCTCACCTGAGCTCTCTTTAGAGTGCGCGAGAGGATGAGCAGAAGATGAGGTGGCTAGAGAAGCCCAGAGCCCCAGTGTTCTAAGGCCTACAAAAGCGCTTCCAAGGAAGGGTGCTGGCTAGCAACAGCTTTCAGTGCTGGCACTTTTCATCTCGGAGCAATTGCTCGACGTTTGCAATTTCTCAGCTCGTGTCTACGAGACGGAAAGAGAAGGACCGTGACATTTGGTGCGTATAGAAGCGCAAAGCCCCAGTGTTGCTGCGCCTGTGAAAGCGCTTCCAAGGAAGGGTGCTGGCTAGCAACAGCTTTCAGTGCTGGCACTTTTCATCTCTGAGCAATTGCTCGACATTTGCAATTTCTCAGCTCGTGTCTACGAGACGGAAAGAGAATGACCGTGACGTTTGGTGCGTATAGAAGCGCAAAGCCCCAGTGTTGCTGCGCCTGTGAAAGCGCTACCAAGGAAGGGTGCTGGCTAGCAACAGCTTTCAGTGCTGGCACTTTTCATCTCTGAGCAATTGCTCGACGTTTGCAATTTCTCACCTGAGCTCTCTTTAGAGTGCGCGAGAGGATGAGCAGAAGATTAGGTGGCTAGAGAAGCCCAGAGCCCCAGTGTTCTTAGGCCTACAAAAGCGCTTCCAAGGAAGGGTGCTGGCTAGCAACAGCTTTCAGTGCTGGCACTTTTCATCTCTGAGCAATTGCTCGACGTTTGCAATTTCTCAGCTCGTGTCTACGAGACGGAAAGAGAATGACCGTGACGTTTGGTGGCTAGAGAAGCGCAAAGCCCCGGTGTTGCTGCGCCTGTGAAAGCGCTTCCAAGGAAGGGTGCTGGCTAGCAAGAGCTTTCAGTGCTGGCACTTTTCATCTCTGAGCAATTGCTCGACGTTTGCAATTTCTCAGCTCGTGTCTACCGACGGAAAGAGAAGGACCGTGACTTTTGGTGGCTAGAGAAGCGCAAAGCCCCAGTGTTGCTGCGCCTGTGAAAGCGCTTCCAAGGAAGGGTGCTGGCTAGCAACAGCTTTCAGTGCTGGCACTTTTCATCTCTGAGCAATTGCTCGACGTTTGCAATTTCTCACCTGAGCTCTCTTTAGAGTGCGCGAGAGGATGAGCAGAAGATGAGGTGGCTAGAGAAGCCCAGAGCCCCAGTGTTCTTAGGCCTACAAAAGCGCTTCCAAGGAAGGGTGCTGGCTAGCAACAGCTTTCAGTGCTGGCACTTTTCATCTCTGAGCAATTGCTCGACGTTTGCAATTTCTCACCTGAGCTCTCTTTAGAGTGCGCGAGAGGATGAGCACAAGATTCGGTGGCTAGAGAAGCCCAGAGCCCCACTGTTCTTAGGCCAACAAAAGCGCTTCCAAGGAAGGGGGCTGGCTAGCAAGAGCTTTCAGTGCTGGCACTTTTCATCTCTGAGCAATTGCTCAACGTTTGCAATTTCTCAGCTCGTGTCTACGAGACGGAAAGAGAAGGACCGTGACTTTTGGTGGGTAGAGAAGCGCAAAGCCCCAGTGTTGCTGCGCCTGTGAAAGCGCTTCCAAGGAAGGGTGCTGGCTAGCAACAGCTTCCAGTGCTGGCACTTTTCATCTCTGAGCAATTGCTCGACGTTTGCAATTTCTCAGCTCGTGTCTACGAGACGGAAAGAGAAGGACCGTGACGTTTGGTGCGTATAGAAGCGCAAAGCCCCAGTGTTGCTGCGCCTGTGAAAGCGCTTCCAAGGAAGGGTGCTGGCTAGCAAGAGCTTTCAGTGCTGGCACTTTTCATCTCTGAGCAATTGCTCGACGTTTGCAATTTCTCACCTGAGCTCTCTTTAGAGTGCGCGAGAGGATGAGCAGAAGATGAGGTGGCTAGAGAAGCCCAGAGCCCCAGTGTCTTAGGCCTATAAAAGCGCTTCCAAGGAAGGGGGCTGGCTAGCAACAGCTTTCAGTGCTGGCACTTTTCATCTCGGAGCAATTGCTGGACGTTTGCAATTTCTCAGCTCGTGTCTACGAGACGGAAAGAGAATGACCGTGACGTTTGGTGCGTATAGAAGCGCAAAGCCCCAGTGTTACTGCGCCTGTGAAAGCGCTTCCAAGGAAGGGTGCTGGCTAGCAAGAGCTTTCAGTTCTGGCACTTTTCATCTCTGAGCAATTGCTCGACGTTTGCAATTTCTCACCTGAGCTCTCTTTAGAGTGCGCGAGAGGATGAGCAGAAGATGAGGTGGCTAGAGAAGCCCAGAGCCCCAGTGTTCTAAGGCCTACAAAAGCGCTTCCAAGGAAGGGTGCTGGCTAGCAACAGCTTTCAGTGCTGGCACTTTTCATCTCGGAGCAATTGCTCGACGTTTGCAATTTCTCAGCTCGTGTCTACGAGACGGAAAGAGAAGGACCGTGACATTTGGTGCGTATAGAAGCGCAAAGCCCCAGTGTTGCTGCGCCTGTGAAAGCGCTTCCAAGGAAGGGTGCTGGCTAGCAACAGCTTTCAGTGCTGGCACTTTTCATCTCTGAGCAATTGCTCGACATTTGCAATTTCTCAGCTCGTGTCTACGAGATGGAAATAGAATGACCGTGACGATTGGTGCGTATAGAAGCGCAAAGCCCCAGTGTTGCTGCGCCTGTGAAAGCGCTACCAAGGAAGGGTGCTGGCTAGCAACAGCTTTCAGTGCTGGCACTTTTCATCTCTGAGCAATTGCTCGACGTTTGCAATTTCTCACCTGAGCTCTCTTTAGAGTGCGCGAGAGGATGAGCAGAAGATTAGGTGGCTAGAGAAGCCCAGAGCCCCAGTGTTCTTAGGCCTACAAAAGCGCTTCCAAGGAAGGGTGCTGGCTAGCAACAGCTTTCAGTGCTGGCACTTTTCATCTCTGAGCAATTGCTCGACGTTTGCAATTTCTCAGCTCGTGTCTACGAGACGGAAAGAGAATGACCGTGACGTTTGGTGGCTAGAGAAGCGCAAAGCCCCGGTGTTGCTGCGCCTGTGAAAGCGCTTCCAAGGAAGGGTGCTGGCTAGCAAGAGCTTTCAGTGCTGGCACTTTTCATCTCTGAGCAATTGCTCGACGTTTGCAATTTCTCAGCTCGTGTCTACCGACGGAAAGAGAAGGACCGTGACTTTTGGTGGCTAGAGAAGCGCAAAGCCCCAGTGTTGCTGCGCCTGTGAAAGCGCTTCCAAGGAAGGGTGCTGGCTAGCAACAGCTTTCAGTGCTGGCACTTTTCATCTCTGAGCAATTGCTCGACGTTTGCAATTTCTCACCTGAGCTCTCTTTAGAGTGCGCGAGAGGATGAGCAGAAGATGAGGTGGCTAGAGAAGCCCAGAGCCCCAGTGTTCTTAGGCCTACAAAAGCGCTTCCAAGGAAGGGTGCTGGCTAGCAACAGCTTTCAGTGCTGGCACTTTTCATCTCTGAGCAATTGCTCGACGTTTGCAATTTCTCACCTGAGCTCTCTTTAGAGTGCGCGAGAGGATGAGCACAAGATTCGGTGGCTAGAGAAGCCCAGAGCCCCACTGTTCTTAGGCCAACAAAAGCGCTTCCAAGGAAGGGGGCTGGCTAGCAAGAGCTTTCAGTGCTGGCACTTTTCATCTCTGAGCAATTGCTCAACGTTTGCAATTTCTCAGCTCGTGTCTACGAGACGGAAAGAGAAGGACCGTGACTTTTGGTGGGTAGAGAAGCGCAAAGCCCCAGTGTTGCTGCGCCTGTGAAAGCGCTTCCAAGGAAGGGTGCTGGCTAGCAACAGCTTCCAGTGCTGGCACTTTTCATCTCTGAGCAATTGCTCGACGTTTGCAATTTCTCAGCTCGTGTCTACGAGACGGAAAGAGAAGGACCGTGACGTTTGGTGCGTATAGAAGCGCAAAGCCCCAGTGTTGCTGCGCCTGTGAAAGCGCTTCCAAGGAAGGGTGCTGGCTAGCAAGAGCTTTCAGTGCTGGCACTTTTCATCTCTGAGCAATTGCTCGACGTTTGCAATTTCTCACCTGAGCTCTCTTTAGAGTGCGCGAGAGGATGAGCAGAAGATGAGGTGGCTAGAGAAGCCCAGAGCCCCAGTGTCTTAGGCCTATAAAAGCGCTTCCAAGGAAGGGGGCTGGCTAGCAACAGCTTTCAGTGCTGGCACTTTTCATCTCGGAGCAATTGCTGGACGTTTGCAATTTCTCAGCTCGTGTCTACGAGACGGAAAGAGAATGACCGTGACGTTTGGTGCGTATAGAAGCGCAAAGCCCCAGTGTTGCTGCGCCTGTGAAAGCGCTTCCAAGGAAGGGTGCTGGCTAGCAACAGCTTTCAGTGCTGGCACTTTTCATCTCTGAGCAATTGCTCGACGTTTGCAATTTCTCAGCTCGTGTCTAGGAGACGGAAAGAGAAGGACCGTGACGTTTGGTGGCTAGAGAAGCGCAAAGCCCCAGTGTTGCTGCGCCTGTGAAAGCGCTTCCAAGGAAGGCTGCTGGCTAGCAAGAGCTTTCAGTGCTGGCACTTTTCATCTCTGAGCAATTGCTCGACGTTTGCAATTTCTCAGCTCGTGTCTACGAGACGGAAAGAGAAGGACCGTGACTTTTGGTGGGTAGAGAAGCGCAAAGCCCCAGTGTTGCTGCGCCTGTGAAAGCGCTTCCAAGGAAGGGTGCTGGCTAGCAAGAGCTTTCAGTGCTGGCACTTTTCATCTCTGAGCAATTGCTCGACGTTTGCAATTTCTCAGCTCGTGTCTACCGACGGAAAGAGAAGGACCGTGACGTTTGGCGGCTAGAGAAGCGCAAAGCCCCAGTGTTGCTGCGCCTGTGAAAGCGCTTCCAAGGAAGGGTGCTGGCTAGCAAGAGCTTTCAGTGCTGGCACTTTTCATCTCTGAGCAATTGCTCGACGTTTGCAATTTCTCAGCTCGTGTCTACGAGACGGAAAGAGAAGGACCGTGACGTTTGGTGCGTATAGAAGCGCAAAGCCCCAGTGTTGCTGCGCCTGTGAAAGCGCTTCCAAGGAAGGGTGCTGGCTAGCAAGAGCTTTCAGTGCTGGCACTTTTCATCTCTGAGCAATTGCTCGACGTTTGCAATTTCTCACCTGAGCTCTCTTTAGAGTGCGCGAGAGGATGAGCAGAAGATGAGGTGGCTAGAGAAGCCCAGAGCCCCAGTGTTCTTAGGCCTACAAAAGCGCTTCCAAGGAAGGGGGCTGGCTAGCAACAGCTTTCAGTGCTGGCACTTTTCATCTCTGAGCAATTGCTCGACGTTTGCAATTTCTCAGCTCGTGTCTACGAGACGGAAAGAGAAGGACCGTGACATTTGGTGCGTATAGAAGCGCAAAGCCCCAGTGTTGCTGCGCCTGTGAAAGCGCTTCCAAGGAAGGGTGCTGGCTAGCAACAGCTTTCAGTGCTGGCACTTTTCATCTCTGAGCAATTGCTCGACGTTTGCAATTTCTCAGCTCGTGTCTACGAGACGGAAAGAGAAGGGCCGTGACGTTTGGTGCGTAGAGAAGTGCAAAGCCCCAGTGTTACTGCGCCTGTGAAAGCGCTTCCAAGGAAGGGTGCTGGCTAGCAAGAGCTTTCAGTTCTGGCACTTTTCATCTCTGAGCAATTGCTCGACGTTTGCAATTTCTCACCTGAGCTCTCTTTAGAGTGCGCGAGAGGATGAGCAGAAGATGAGGTGGCTAGAGAAGCCCAGAGCCCCAGTGTTGCTGCGCCTGTGAAAGCGCTTCCAAGGAAGGGTGCTGGCTAGCAAGAGCTTTCAGTGCTGGCACTTTTCATCTCTGAGCAATTGCTCGACGTTTGCAATTTCTCAGCTCGTGTCTACGAGACGGAAAGAGAAGGACCGTGACATTTGGTGCGTATAGAAGCGCAAAGCCCCAGTGTTGCTGCGCCTGTGAAAGCGCTTCCAAGGAAGGGTGCTGGCTAGCAAGAGCTTTCAGTGCTGGCACTTTTCATCTCTGAGCAATTGCTCGACGTTTGCAATTTCTCAGCTCGTGTCTACGAGACGGAAAGAGAAGGACCGTGACGTTTGGTGCGTATAGAAGCGCAAAGCCCCAGTGTTGCTGCGCCTGTGAAAGCGCTACCAAGGAAGGGTGCTGGCTAGCAAGAGCTTTCAGTGCTGGCACTTTTCATCTCTGAGCAATTGCTCGACGTTTGCAATTTCTCACCTGAGCTCTCTTTAGAGTGCGCGAGAGGATGAGCAGAAGATGAGGTGGCTAGAGAAGCCCAGAGCCCCAGTGTTCTTAGGCCTACAAAAGCGCTTCCAAGGAAGGGTGCTGGCTAGCAACAGCTTTCAGTGCTGGCACTTTTCATCTCTGAGCAATTGCTCGACGTTTGCAATTTCTCAGCTCGTGTCTACGAGACGGAAAGAGAATGACCGTGACGTTTGGTGGCTAGAGAAGCGCAAAGCCCCAGTGTTGCTGCGCCTGTGAAAGCGCTTCCAAGGAAGGGTGCTGGCTAGCAAGAGCTTTCAGTGCTGGCACTTTTCATCTCTGAGCAATTGCTCGACGTTTGCAATTTCTCAGCTCGTGTCTACCGACGGAAAGAGAAGGACCGTGACGTTTGGTGGCTAGAGAAGCGCAAAGCCCCAGTGTTGCTGCGCCTGTGAAAGCGCTTCCAAGGAAGGGTGCTGGCTAGCAAGAGCTTTCAGTGCTGGCACTTTTCATCTCTGAGCAATTGCTCGACGTTTGCAATTTCTCACCTGAGCTCTCTTTAGAGTGCGCGAGAGGATGAGCAGAAGATGAGGTGGCTAGAGAAGCCCAGAGCCCCAGTGTTCTAAGGCCTACAAAAGCGCTTCCAAGGAAGGGTGCTGGCTAGCAACAGCTTTCAGTGCTGGCACTTTTCATCTCTGAGCAATTGCTCGACGTTTGCAATTTCTCACCTGAGCTCTCTTTAGAGTGCGCGAGAGGATGAGCAGAAGATGAGGTGGCTAGAGAAGCCCAGAGCCCCAGTGTTCTTAGGCCAACAAAAGCGCTTCCAAGGAAGGGTGCTGGCTAGCAACAGCTTTCAGTGCTGGCACTTTTCATCTCTGAGCAATTGCTCAACGTTTGCAATTTCTCAGCTCGTGTCTACGAGACGGAAAGAGAAGGACCGTGACTTTTGGTGGGTAGAGAAGCGCAAAGCCCCAGTGTTGCTGCGCCTGTGAAAGCGCTTCCAAGGAAGGGTGCTGGCTAGCAACAGCTTCCAGTGCTGGCACTTTTCATCTCTGAGCAATTGCTCGACGTTTGCAATTTCTCAGCTCGTGTCTACGAGACGGAAAGAGAAGGACCGTGACATTTGGTGCGTATAGAAGCGCAAAGCCCCAGTGTTGCTGCGCCTGTGAAAGCGCTTCCAAGGAAGGGTGCTGGCTAGCAAGAGCTTTCAGTGCTGGCACTTTTCATCTCTGAGCAATTGCTCGACGTTTGCAATTTCTCACCTGAGCTCTCTTTAGAGTGCGCGAGAGGATGAGCAGAAGATGAGGTGGCTAGAGAAGCCCAGAGCCCCAGTGTCTTAGGCCTATAAAAGCGCTTCCAAGGAAGGGGGCTGGCTAGCAACAGCTTTCAGTGCTGGCACTTTTCATCTCGGAGCAATTGCTGGACGTTTGCAATTTCTCAGCTCGTGTCTACGAGACGGAAAGAGAATGACCGTGACGTTTGGTGCGTATAGAAGCGCAAAGCCCCAGTGTTGCTGCGCCTGTGAAAGCGCTTCCAAGGAAGGGTGCTGGCTAGCAACAGCTTTCAGTGCTGGCACTTTTCATCTCTGAGCAATTGCTCGACGTTTGCAATTTCTCAGCTCGTGTCTACGAGACGGAAAGAGAAGGACCGTGACGTTTGGTGGCTAGAGAAGCGCAAAGCCCCAGTGTTGCTGCGCCTGTGAAAGCGCTTCCAAGGAAGGGTGCTGGCTAGCAACAGCTTTCAGTGCTGGCACTTTTCATCTCTGAGCAATTGCTCGACGTTTGCAATTTCTCAGCTCGTGTCTACCGACGGAAAGAGAAGGACCGTGACTTTTGGTGGGTAGAGAAGCGCAAAGCCCCAGTGTTGCTGCGCCTGTGAAAGCGCTTCCAAGGAAGGGTGCTGGCTAGCAAGAGCTTTCAGTGCTGGCACTTTTCATCTCTGAGCAATTGCTCGACGTTTGCAATTTCTCACCTGAGCTCTCTTTAGAGTGCGCGAGAGGATGAGCAGAAGATGAGGTGGCTAGAGAAGCCCAGAGCCCCAGTGTTCTAAGGCCTACAAAAGCGCTTCCAAGGAAGGGTGCTGGCTAGCAACAGCTTTCAGTGCTGGCACTTTTCATCTCTGAGCAATTGCTCGACGTTTGCAATTTCTCACCTGAGCTCTCTTTAGAGTGCGCGAGAGGATGAGCAGAAGATGAGGTGGCTAGAGAAGCCCAGAGCCCCAGTGTTCTTAGGCCAACAAAAGCGCTTCCAAGGAAGGGTGCTGGCTAGCAACAGCTTTCAGTGCTGGCACTTTTCATCTCTGAGCAATTGCTCAACGTTTGCAATTTCTCAGCTCGTGTCTACGAGACGGAAAGAGAAGGACCGTGACTTTTGGTGGGTAGAGAAGCGCAAAGCCCCAGTGTTGCTGCGCCTGTGAAAGCGCTTCCAAGGAAGGGTGCTGGCTAGCAACAGCTTCCAGTGCTGGCACTTTTCATCTCTGAGCAATTGCTCGACGTTTGCAATTTCTCAGCTCGTGTCTACGAGACGGAAAGAGAAGGACCGTGACATTTGGTGCGTATAGAAGCGCAAAGCCCCAGTGTTGCTGCGCCTGTGAAAGCGCTTCCAAGGAAGGGTGCTGGCTAGCAAGAGCTTTCAGTGCTGGCACTTTTCATCTCTGAGCAATTGCTCGACGTTTGCAATTTCTCACCTGAGCTCTCTTTAGAGTGCGCGAGAGGATGAGCAGAAGATGAGGTGGCTAGAGAAGCCCAGAGCCCCAGTGTCTTAGGCCTATAAAAGCGCTTCCAAGGAAGGGGGCTGGCTAGCAACAGCTTTCAGTGCTGGCACTTTTCATCTCTGAGCAATTGCTGGACGTTTGCAATTTCTCAGCTCGTGTCTACGAGACGGAAAGAGAATGACCGTGACGTTTGGTGCGTATAGAAGCGCAAAGCCCCAGTGTTGCTGCGCCTGTGAAAGCGCTTCCAAGGAAGGGTGCTGGCTAGCAACAGCTTTCAGTGCTGGCACTTTTCATCTCTGAGCAATTGCTCGACGTTTGCAATTTCTCAGCTCGTGTCTACGAGACGGAAAGAGAAGGACCGTGACGTTTGGTGGGTAGAGAAGCGCAAAGCCCCAGTGTTGCTGCGCCTGTGAAAGCGCTTCCAAGGAAGGGTGCTGGCTAGCAACAGCTTTCAGTGCTGGCACTTTTCATCTCTGAGCAATTGCTCGACGTTTGCAATTTCTCAGCTCGTGTCTACGAGACGGAAAGAGAAGGACCGTGACTTTTGGTGGGTAGAGAAGCGCAAAGCCCCAGTGTTGCTGCGCCTGTGAAAGCGCTTCCAAGGAAGGGTGCTGGCTAGCAAGAGCTTTCAGTGCTGGCACTTTTCATCTCTGAGCAATTGCTCGACGTTTGCAATTTCTCAGCTCGTGTCTACCGACGGAAAGAGAAGGACCGTGACGTTTGGCGGCTAGAGAAGCGCAAAGCCCCAGTGTTGCTGCTCCTGTGAAAGCGCTTCCAAGGAAGGGTGCTGGCTAGCAAGAGCTTTCAGTGCTGGCACTTTTCATCTCTGAGCAATTGCTCGACGTTTGCAATTTCTCACCTGAGCTCTCTTTAGAGTGCGCGAGAGGATGAGCAGAAGATGAGGTGGCTAGAGAAGCCCAGAGCCCCAGTCTTCTTAGGCCTATAAAAGCGCTTCCAAGGAAGGGGGCTGGCTAGCAACAGCTTTCAGTGCTGGCACTTTTCACTCTGAGCAATTGCTCGACGTTTGCAATTTCTCAGCTCGTGTCTACGAGACGGAAAGAGAATGACCGTGACGTTTGGTGCGTATAGAAGCGCAAAGCCCCAGTGTTGCTGCGCCTGTGAAAGCGCTTCCAAGGAAGGGTGCTGGCTAGCAAGAGCTTTCAGTGCTGGCACTTTTCATCTCTGAGCAATTGCTGGACGTTTGCAATTTCTCAGCTCGTGTCTACGAGACGGAAAGTGAAGGACCGTGACATTTGGTGCGTATAGAAGCGCAAAGCCCCAGTGTTGCTGCGCCTGTGAAAGCGCTTCCAAGGAAGGGTGCTGGCTAGCAACAGCTTTCAGTGCTGGCACTTTTCATCTCTGAGCAATTGCTCGACGTTTGCAATTTCTCACCTGAGCTCTCTTTAGAGTGCGCGAGAGGATGAGCAGAAGATGAGGTGGCTAGAGAAGCCCAGAGCCCCAGTGTTGCTGCGCCTGTGAAAGCGCTTCCAAGGAAGGGTGCTGGCTAGCAACAGCTTTCAGTGCTGGCACTTTTCATCTCTGAGCAATTGCTCGACGTTTGCAATTTCTCAGCTCGTGTCTACGAGACGGAAAGAGAAGGACCGTGACATTTGGTGCGTATAGAAGCGCAAAGCCCCAGTGTTGCTGCGCCTGTGAAAGCGCTTCCAAGGAAGGGTGCTGGCTAGCAACAGCTTTCAGTGCTGGCACTTTTCATCTCTGAGCAATTGCTCGACATTTGCAATTTCTCAGCTCGTGTCTACGAGACGGAAAGAGAAGGACCGTGACGTTTGGTGCGTATAGAAGCGCAAAGCCCCAGTGTTGCTGCGCCTGTGAAAGCGCTTCCAAGGAAGGGTGCTGGCTAGCAACAGCTTTCAGTGCTGGCACTTTTCATCTCTGAGCAATTGCTCGACGTTTGCAATTTCTCACCTGAGCTCTCTTTAGAGTGCGCGAGAGGATGAGCAGAAGATTAGGTGGCTAGAGAAGCCCAGAGCCCCAGTGTTCTTAGGCCTACAAAAGCGCTTCCAAGGAAGGGTGCTGGCTAGCAACAGCTTTCAGTGCTGGCACTTTTCATCTCTGAGCAATTGCTCGACGTTTGCAATTTCTCAGCTCGTGTCTACGAGACGGAAAGAGAATGACCGTGACGTTTGGTGGCTAGAGAAGCGCAAAGCCCCAGTGTTGCTGCGCCTGTGAAAGCGCTTCCAAGGAAGGGTGCTGGCTAGCAAGAGCTTTCAGTGCTGGCACTTTTCATCTCTGAGCAATTGCTCGACGTTTGCAATTTCTCAGCTCGTGTCTAGGAGACGGAAAGAGAAGGACCGTGACGTTTGGTGGCTAGAGAAGCGCAAAGCCCCAGTGTTGCTGCGCCTGTGAAAGCGCTTCCAAGGAAGGGTGCTGGCTAGCAACAGCTTTCAGTGCTGGCACTTTTCATCTCTGAGCAATTGCTCGACGTTTGCAATTTCTCACCTGAGCTCTCTTTAGAGTGCGCGAGAGGATGAGCAGAAGATGAGGTGGCTAGAGAAGCCCAGAGCCCCAGTCTTCTTAGGCCTACAAAAGCGCTTCCAAGGAAGGGTGCTGGCTAGCAACAGCTTTCAGTGCTGGCACTTTTCATCTCTGAGCAATTGCTCGACGTTTGCAATTTCTCACCTGAGCTCTCTTTAGAGTGCGCGAGAGGATGAGCAGAAGATGAGGTGGCTAGAGAAGCCCAGAGCCCCAGTGTTCTTAGGCCAACAAAAGCGCTTCCAAGGAAGGGTGCTGGCTAGCAACAGCTTTCAGTGCTGGCACTTTTCATCTCTGAGCAATTGCTCAACGTTTGCAATTTCTCAGCTCGTGTCTACGAGACGGAAAGAGAAGGACCGTGACTTTTGGTGGGTAGAGAAGCGCAAAGCCCCAGTGTTGCTGCGCCTGTGAAAGCGCTTCCAAGGAAGGGTGCTGGCTAGCAACAGCTTCCAGTGCTGGCACTTTTCATCTCTGAGCAATTGCTCGACGTTTGCAATTTCTCAGCTCGTGTCTACGAGACGGAAAGAGAAGGACCGTGACATTTGGTGCGTATAGAAGCGCAAAGCCCCAGTGTTGCTGCGCCTGTGAAAGCGCTTCCAAGGAAGGGTGCTGGCTAGCAAGAGCTTTCAGTGCTGGCACTTTTCATCTCTGAGCAATTGCTCGACGTTTGCAATTTCTCACCTGAGCTCTCTTTAGAGTGCGCGAGAGGATGAGCAGAAGATGAGGTGGCTAGAGAAGCCCAGAGCCCCAGTGTCTTAGGCCTATAAAAGCGCTTCAAAGGAAGGGGGCTGGCTAGCAACAGCTTTCAGTGCTGGCACTTTTCATCTCGGAGCAATTGCTGGACGTTTGCAATTTCTCAGCTCGTGTCTACGAGACGGAAAGAGAAGGACCGTGACGTTTGGTGCGTATAGAAGCGCAAAGCCCCAGTGTTGCTGCGCCTGTGAAAGCGCTTCCAAGGAAGGGTGCTGGCTAGCAAGAGCTTTCAGTGCTGGCACTTTTCATCTCTGAGCAATTGCTCGACGTTTGCAATTTCTCAGCTCGTGTCTACGAGACGGAAAGAGAATGACCATGACGTTTGATGGCTAGAGAAGCGCAAAGCCCCAGTGTTGCTGCGCCTGTGAAAGCGCTTCCAAGGAAGGGTGCTGGCTAGCAACAGCTTTCAGTGCTGGCATTTTTCATCTCTGAGCAATTGCTCGACGTTTGCAATTTCTCAGCTCGTGTCTACGAGACGGAAAGAGAAGGACCGTGACTTTTGGTGGGTAGAGAAGCGCAAAGCCCCAGTGTTGCTGCGCCTGTGAAAGCGCTTCCAAGGAAGGGTGCTGGCTAGCAAGAGCTTTCAGTGCTGGCACTTTTCATCTCTGAGCAATTGCTCGACGTTTGCAATTTCTCAGCTCGTGTCTACCGATGGAAAGAGAAGGACCGTGACGTTTGGCGGCTAGAGAAGCGCAAAGCCCCAGTGTTGCTGCGCCTGTGAAAGCGCTTCCAAGGAAGGGTGCTGGCTAGCAAGAGCTTTCAGTGCTGGCACTTTTCATCTCTGAGCAATTGCTCGACGTTTGCAATTTCTCACCTGAGCTCTCTTTAGAGTGCGCGAGAGGATGAGCAGAAGATGAGGTGGCTAGAGAAGCCCAGAGCCCCAGTCTTCTTAGGCCTATAAAAGCGCTTCCAAGGAAGGGGGCTGGCTAGCAACAGCTTTCAGTGCTGGCACTTTTCACTCTGAGCAATTGCTCGACGTTTGCAATTTCTCAGCTCGTGTCTACGAGACGGAAAGAGAATGACCGTGACGTTTGGTGCGTATAGAAGCGCAAAGCCCCAGTGTTGCTGCGCCTGTGAAAGCGCTTCCAAGGAAGGGTGCTGGCTAGCAACAGCTTTCAGTGCTGGCACTTTTCATCTCTGAGCAATTGCTGGACGTTTGCAATTTCTCAGCTCGTGTCTACGAGACGGAAAGTGAAGGACCGTGACATTTGGTGCGTATAGAAGCGCAAAGCCCCAGTGTTGCTGCGCCTGTGAAAGCGCTTCCAAGGAAGGCTGCTGGCTAGCAACAGCTTTCAGTGCTGGCACTTTTCATCTCTGAGCAATTGCTCGACGTTTGCAATTTCTCACCTGAGCTCTCTTCAGAGTGCGCGAGAGGATGAGCAGAAGATGAGGTGGCTAGAGAAGCCCAGAGCCCCAGTGTTCTTAGGCCTACAAAAGCGCTTCCAAGGAAGGGGGCTGGCTAGCAACAGCTTTCAGTGCTGGCACTTTTCATCTCTGAGCAATTGCTCGACGTTTGCAATTTCTCAGCTCGTGTCTACGAGACGGAAAGAGAAGGACCGTGACGTTTGGTGGCTAGAGAAGCGCAAAGCCCCAGTGTTGCTGCGCCTGTGAAAGCGCTTCCAAGGAAGGGTGCTGGCTAGCAAGAGCTTTCAGTGCTGGCACTTTTCATCTCTGAGCAATTGCTCGACGTTTGCAATTTCTCAGCTCGTGTCTACCGACGGAAAGAGAAGGACCGTGACTTTTGGTGGCTAGAGAAGAGCAAAGCCCCAGTGTTGCTGCGCCTGTGAAAGCGCTTCCAAGGAAGGGTGCTGGCTAGCAAGAGCTTTCAGTGCTGGCACTTTTCATCTCTGAGCAATTGCTCGACGTTTTCAATTTCTCACCTGAGCTCTCTTTAGAGTGCGCGAGAGGATGAGCAGAAGATGAGGTGGCTAGGGAAGCCCAGAGCCCCAGTGTTCTTAGGCCTACAAAAGCGCTTCCAAGGAAGGGTGCTGGCTAGCAACAGCTTTCAGTGCTGGCACTTTTCATCTCTGAGCAATTGCTCGACGTTTGCAATTTCTCACCTGAGCTCTCTTTAGAGTGCGCGAGAGGATGAGCAGAAGATGAGGTGGCTAGAGAAGCCCAGAGCCCCAGTGTTCTTAGGCCTATAAAAGCGCTTCCAAGGAAGGGTGCTGGCTAGCAAGAGCTTTCAGTGCTGGCACTTTTCATCTCTGAGCAATTGCTCGACGTTTGCAATTTCTCACCTGAGCTCTCTTTAGAGCGCGCGAGTATGAGCAGAAGATGAGGTGGCTAGGGAAGCCCAGAGCCCCAGTGTTCTTAGGCCTACAAAAGCGCTTCCAAGGAAGGGTGCTGGCTAGCAACAGCTTTCAGTGCTGGCACTTTTCATCTCTGAGCAATTGCTCGACGTTTGCAATTTCTCAGCTCGTGTCTACGAGACGGAAAGTGAAGGACCGTGACATTTGGTGCGTATAGAAGCGCAAAGCCCCAGTGTTGCTGCGCCTGTGAAAGCGCTTCCAAGGAAGGGTGCTGGCTAGCAACAGCTTTCAGTGCTGGCACTTTTCATCTCTGAGCAATTGCTGGACGTTTTCAATTTCTCACCTGAGCTCTCTTTAGAGTGCGCGAGAGGATGAGCAGAAGATGAGGTGGCTAGAGAAGCCCAGAGCCCCAGTGTTCTTAGGCCTACAAAAGCGCTTCCAAGGAAGGGTGCTGGCTAGCAAGAGCTTTCAGTGCTGGCACTTTTCATCTCTGAGCAATTGCTCGACGTTTGCAATTTCTCAGCTCGTGTCTACGAGACGGAAAGAGAAGGACCGTGACGTTTGGTGGGTAGAGAAGCGCAAAGCCCCAGTGTTGCTGCGCCTGTGAAAGCGCTTCCAAGGAAGGGTGCTGGCTAGCAAGAGCTTTCAGTGCTGGCACTTTTCATCTCTGAGCAATTGCTCGACGTTTGCAATTTCTCAGCTCGTGTCTACCGACGGAAAGAGAAGGACCGTGACTTTTGGTGGCTAGAGAAGTGCAAAGCCCCAGTGTTGCTGCGCCTGTGAAAGCGCTACCAAGGAAGGGTGCTGGCTAGCAAGAGCTTTCAGTGCTGGCACTTTTCATCTCTGAGCAATTGCTCGACGTTTGCAATTTCTCACCTGAGCTCTCTTTAGAGTGCGCGAGAGGATGAGCAGAAGATGAGGTGGCTAGAGAAGCCCAGAGCCCCAGTGTTCTTAGGCCTACAAAAGCGCTTCCAAGGAAGGGGGCTGGCTAGCAAGAGCTTTCAGTGCTGGCACTTTTCATCTCGGAGCAATTGCTGGACGTTTGCAATTTCTCAGCTCGTGTCTACGAGACATAAAGAGAAGGACCGTGACGTTTGGTGGCTAGAGAAGCGCAAAGCCCCAGTGTTGCTGCGCCTGTGAAAGCGCTTCCAAGGAAGGGTGCTGGCTAGCAAGAGCTTTCAGTGCTGGCACTTTTCATCTCTGAGCAATTGCTGGACATTTGCAATTTCTCACCTGAGCTCTCTTTAGAGTGCGCGAGAGGATGAGCAGAAGATGAGGTGGCTAGAGAAGCCCAGAGCCCCAGTGTTCTTAGGCCTACAAAAGCACTTCCAAGGAAGGGTGCTGGCTAGCAACAGCTTCCAGTGCTGGCACTTTTCATCTCTGAGCAATTGCTCGACGTTTGCAATTTCTCAGCTCGTGTCTACCGACGGAAAGAGAAGGACCGTGACGTTTGGTGGCTAGAGAAGCACAAAGCCCCAGTGTTGCTGCGCCTGTGAAAGCGCTTCCAAGGAAGGGTGCTGGCTAGCAAGAGCTTTCAGTGCTGGCACTTTTCATCTCTGAGCAATTGCTCGACGTTTGCAATTTCTCAGCTCGTGTCTACGAGACGGAAAGAGAAGGACCGTGACATTTGGTGCGTATAGAAGCGCAAAGCCCCAGTGTTGCTGCGCCTGTGAAAGCGCTTCCAAGGAAGGGTGCTGGCTAGCAAGAGCTTTCAGTGCTGGCACTTTTCATCTCTGAGCAATTGCTCGACGTTTGCAATTTCTCAGCTCGTGTCTACGAGACGGAAAGAGAATGACCGTGACGTTTGGTGGGTAGAGAAGCGCAAAGCCCCAGTGTTGCTGCGCCTGTGAAAGCGCTTCCAAGGAAGGGTGCTGGCTAGCAACAGCTTTCAGTGCTGGCACTTTTCATCTCTGAGCAATTGCTCGACGTTTGCAATTTCTCAGCTGAGCTCTCTTTAGAGTGCGCGAGAGGATGAGCAGAAGATGAGGTGGCTAGAGAAGCCCAGAGCCCCAGTGTTCTTAGGCCTATAAAAGCGCTTCCAAGGAAGGGTGCTGGCTAGCAACAGCTTTCAGTGCTGGCACTTTTCATCTCTGAGCAATTGCTCGACGTTTGCAATTTCTCAGCTCGTGTCTACGAGACGGAAAGAGAAGGACCGTGACTTTTGGTGGGTAGAGAAGCGCAAAGCCCCAGTGTTGCTGCGCCTGTGAAAGCGCTTCCAAGGAAGGGTGCTGGCTAGCAAGAGCTTTCAGTGCTGGCACTTTTCATCTCTGAGCAATTGCTCGACGTTTGCAATTTCTCAGCTCGTGTCTACGAGACGGAAAGAGAAGGACCGTGACATTTGGTGCGTATAGAAGCGCAAAGCCCCAGTGTTGCTGCGCCTGTGAAAGCGCTTCCAAGGAAGGGTGCTGGCTAGCAAGAGCTTTCAGTGCTGGCACTTTTCATCTCTGAGCAATTGCTCGACGTTTGCAATTTCTCAGCTCGTGTCTACGAGACCGAAAGAGAATGACCGTGACGTTTGGTGGGTAGAGAAGCGCAAAGCCCCAGTGTTGCTGCGCCTGTGAAAGCGCTTCCAAGGAAGGGTGCTGGCTAGCAACAGCTTTCAGTGCTGGCACTTTTCATCTCTGAGCAATTGCTCGACGTTTGCAATTTGTCAGCTGAGCTCTCTTTAGAGTGCGCGAGAGGATGAGCAGAAGATGAGGTGGCTAGAGAAGCCCAGAGCCCCAGTGTTCTTAGGCCTATAAAAGCGCTTCCAAGGAAGGGTGCTGGCTAGCAACAGCTTTCAGTGCTGGCACTTTTCATCTCTGAGCAATTGCTCGACGTTTGCAATTTCTCAGCTCGTGTCTACGAGACGGAAAGAGAAGGACCGTGACGTTTGGTGCGTATAGAAGCGCAAAGCCCCAGTGTTGCTGCGCCTGTGAAAGCGCTTCCAAGGAAGGGTGCTGGCTAGCAAGAGCTTTCAGTGCTGGCACTTTTCATCTCTGAGCAATTGCTCGACGTTTGCAATTTCTCACCTGAGCTCTCTTTAGAGTGCGCGAGAGGATGAGCAGAAGATGAGGTGGCTAGAGAAGCCCAGAGCCCCACTGTTCTTAGGCCTACAAAAGCGCTTCCAAGGAAGGGTGCTGGCTAGCAACAGCTTCCAGTGCTGGCACTTTTCATCTCTGAGCAATTGCTCGACGTTTGCAATTTCTCAGCTCGTGTCTACCGACGGAAAGAGAAGGACCGTGACGTTTGGTGGCTAGAGAAGCACAAAGCCCCAGTGTTGCTGCGCCTGTGAAAGCGCTTCCAAGGAAGGGTGCTGGCTAGCAACAGCTTTCAGTGCTGGCACTTTTCATCTCGGAGCAATTGCTCGACGTTTGCAATTTCTCAGCTCGTGTCTACGAGACGGAAAGAGAAGGACCGTGACGTTTGGTGGCTAGAGAAGCGCAAAGCCCCAGTGTTGCTGCGCCTGTGAAAGCGCTTCCAAGGAAGGGTGCTGGCTAGCAAGAGCTTTCAGTGCTGGCACTTTTCATCTCTGAGCAATTGCTCAACGTTTGCAATTTCTCAGCTCGTGTCTACCGACGGAAAGAGAAGGACCGTGACGTTTGGTGGCTAGAGAAGCGCAAAGCCCCAGTGTTGCTGCGCCTGTGAAAGCGCTTCCAAGGAAGGGTGCTGGCTAGCAACAGCTTTCAGTGCTGGCACTTTTCATCTCTGAGCAATTGCTCGACGTTTGCAATTTCTCACCTGAGCTCTCTTTAGAGTGCGCGAGAGGATGAGCAGAAGATGAGGTGGCTAGAGAAGCCCAGAGCCCCAGTGTTCTTAGGCCTACAAAAGCGCTTCCAAGGAAGGGTGCTGGCTAGCAACAGCTTTCAGTGCTGGCACTTTTCATCTCTGAGCAATTGCTCGACGTTTGCAATTTCTCACCTGAGCTCTCTTTAGAGTGCGCGAGAGGATGAGCAGAAGATGAGGTGGCTAGAGAAGCCCAGAGCCCCAGTGTTCTTAGGCCAACAAAAGCGCTTCCAAGGAAGGGTGCTGGCTAGCAACAGCTTTCAGTGCTGGCACTTTTCATCTCTGAGCAATTGCTCAACGTTTGCAATTTCTCAGCTCGTGTCTACGAGACGGAAAGAGAAGGACCGTGACTTTTGGTGGGTAGAGAAGCGCAAAGCCCCAGTGTTGCTGCGCCTGTGAAAGCGCTTCCAAGGAAGGGTGCTGGCTAGCAACAGCTTCCAGTGCTGGCACTTTTCATCTCTGAGCAATTGCTCGACGTTTGCAATTTCTCAGCTCGTGTCTACGAGACGGAAAGAGAAGGACCGTGACATTTGGTGCGTATAGAAGCGCAAAGCCCCAGTGTTGCTGCGCCTGTGAAAGCGCTTCCAAGGAAGGGTGCTGGCTAGCAAGAGCTTTCAGTGCTGGCACTTTTCATCTCTGAGCAATTGCTGGACGTTTGCAATTTGTCACCTGAGCTCTCTTTAGAGTGTGCGAGAGGATGAGCAGAAGATGAGGTGGCTAGAGAAGCCCAGAGCCCCAGTGTCTTAGGCCTATAAAAGCGCTTCCAAGGAAGGGGGCTGGCTAGCAACAGCTTTCAGTGCTGGCACTTTTCATCTCGGAGCAATTGCTGGACGTTTGCAATTTCTCAGCTCGTGTCTACGAGACGGAAAGAGAATGACCGTGACGTTTGGTGCGTATAGAAGCGCAAAGCCCCAGTGTTGCTGCGCCTGTGAAAGCGCTTCCAAGGAAGGGTGCTGGCTAGCAACAGCTTTCAGTGCTGGCACTTTTCATCTCTGAGCAATTGCTCAACGTTTGCAATTTCTCAGCTCGTGTCTACGAGACGGAAAGAGAAGGACCGTGACTTTTGGTGGCTAGAGAAGCGCAAAGCCCCAGTGTTGCTGCGCCTGTGAAAGCGCTTCCAAGGAAGGGTGCTGGCTAGCAACAGCTTCCAGTGCTGGCACTTTTCATCTCTGAGCAATTGCTCGACGTTTGCAATTTCTCAGCTCGTGTCTACCGACGGAAAGAGAAGGACCGTGACGTTTGGTGCGTATAGAAGCGCAAAGCCCCAGTGTTGCTGCGCCTGTGAAAGCGCTTCCAAGGAAGGGTGCTGGCTAGCAAGAGCTTTCAGTGCTGGCACTTTTCATCTCTGAGCAATTGCTCGACGTTTGCAATTTCTCACCTGAGCTCTCTTTAGAGTGCGCGAGAGGATGAGCAGAAGATGAGGTGGCTAGAGAAGCCCAGAGCCCCACTGTTCTTAGGCCTACAAAAGCGCTTCCAAGGAAGGGTGCTGGCTAGCAACAGCTTCCAGTGCTGGCACTTTTCATCTCTGAGCAATTGCTCGACGTTTGCAATTTCTCAGCTCGTGTCTACCGACGGAAAGAGAAGGACCGTGACGTTTGGTGGCTAGAGAAGCACAAAGCCCCAGTGTTGCTGCGCCTGTGAAAGCGCTTCCAAGGAAGGGTGCTGGCTAGCAACAGCTTTCAGTGCTGGCACTTTTCATCTCGGAGCAATTGCTCGACGTTTGCAATTTCTCAGCTCGTGTCTACGAGACGGAAAGAGAAGGACCGTGACGTTTGGTGGCTAGAGAAGCGCAAAGCCCCAGTGTTGCTGCGCCTGTGAAAGCGCTTCCAAGGAAGGGTGCTGGCTAGCAAGAGCTTTCAGTGCTGGCACTTTTCATCTCTGAGCAATTGCTCAACGTTTGCAATTTCTCAGCTCGTGTCTACCGACGGAAAGAGAAGGACCGTGACGTTTGGTGGCTAGAGAAGCGCAAAGCCCCAGTGTTGCTGCGCCTGTGAAAGCGCTTCCAAGGAAGGGTGCTGGCTAGCAACAGCTTTCAGTGCTGGCACTTTTCATCTCTGAGCAATTGCTCGACGTTTGCAATTTCTCAGCTGAGCTCTCTTTAGAGTGCGCGAGAGGATGAGCAGAAGATGAGGTGGCTAGAGAAGCCCAGAGCCCCAGTGTTCTTAGGCCTACAAAAGCGCTTCCAAGGAAGGGTGCTGGCTAGCAACAGCTTTCAGTGCTGGCACTTTTCATCTCTAAGCAATTGCTCGACGTTTGCAATTTCTCACCTGAGCTCTCTTTAGAGTGCGCGAGAGGATGAGCAGAAGATGAGGTGGCTAGAGAAGCCCAGAGCCCCAGTCTTCTTAGGCCAACAAAAGCGCTTCCAAGGAAGGGTGCTGGCTAGCAACAGCTTTCAGTGCTGGCACTTTTCATCTCTGAGCAATTGCTCCACGTTTGCAATTTCTCAGCTCGTGTCTACGAGACGGAAAGAGAAGGACCGTGACTTTTGGTGGGTAGAGAAGCGCAAAGCCCCAGTGTTGCTGCGCCTGTGAAAGCGCTTCCAAGGAAGGGTGCTGGCTAGCAACAGCTTCCAGTGCTGGCACTTTTCATCTCTGAGCAATTGCTCGACGTTTGCAATTTCTCAGCTCGTGTCTACGAGACGGAAAGAGAAGGACCGTGACATTTGGTGCGTATAGAAGCGCAAAGCCCCAGTGTTGCTGCGCCTGTGAAAGCGCTTCCAAGGAAGGGTGCTGGCTAGCAAGAGCTTTCAGTGCTGGCACTTTTCATCTCTGAGCAATTGCTGGACGTTTGCAATTTCTCACCTGAGCTCTCTTTAGAGTGTGCAAGAGGATGAGCAGAAGATGAGGTGGCTAGAGAAGCCCAGAGCCCCAGTGTCTTAGGCCTATAAAAGCGCTTCCAAGGAAGGGGGCTGGCTAGCAACAGCTTTCAGTGCTGGCACTTTTCATCTCGGAGCAATTGCTGGACGTTTGCAATTTCTCAGCTCGTGTCTACGAGACGGAAAGAGAATGACCGTGACGTTTGGTGCGTATAGAAGCGCAAAGCCCCAGTGTTGCTGCGCCTGTGAAAGCGCTTCCAAGGAAGGGTGCTGGCTAGCAACAGCTTTCAGTGCTGGCACTTTTCATCTCTGAGCAATTGCTCAACGTTTGCAATTTCTCAGCTCGTGTCTACGAGACGGAAAGAGAAGGACCGTGACTTTTGGTGGGTAGAGAAGCGCAAAGCCCCAGTGTTGCTGCGCCTGTGAAAGCGCTTCCAAGGAAGGGTGCTGGCTAGCAACAGCTTCCAGTGCTGGCACTTTTCATCTCTGAGCAATTGCTCGACGTTTGCAATTTCTCAGCTCGTGTCTACGAGACGGAAAGAGAAGGACCGTGACATTTGGTGCGTATAGAAGCGCAAAGCCCCAGTGTTGCTGCGCCTGTGAAAGCGCTTCCAAGGAAGGGTGCTGGCTAGCAAGAGCTTTCAGTGCTGGCACTTTTCATCTCTGAGCAATTGCTCGACGTTTGCAATTTCTCACCTGAGCTCTCTTTAGAGTGCGCGAGAGGATGAGCAGAAGATGAGGTGGCTAGAGAAGCCCAGAGCCCCAGTGTCTTAGGCCTATAAAAGCGCTTCCAAGGAAGGGTGCTGGCTAGCAACAGCTTTCAGTGCTGGCACTTTTCATCTCGGAGCAATTGCTCGACGTTTGCAATTTCTCAGCTCGTGTCTAGGAGACGGAAAGAGAAGGACCGTGACGTTTGGTGGCTAGAGAAGCGCAAAGCCCCAGTGTTGCTGCGCCTGTGAAAGCGCTTCCAAGGAAGGGTGCTGGCTAGCAACAGCTTTCAGTGCTGGCACTTTTCATCTCTGAGCAATTGCTCGACGTTTGCAATTTCTCAGCTCGTGTCTACGAGACGGAAAGAGAAGGACCGTGACGTTTGGTGGGTAGAGAAGCGCAAAGCCCCAGTGTTGCTGCGCCTGTGAAAGCGCTTCCAAGGAAGGGTGCTGGCTAGCAAGAGCTTTCAGTGCTGGCACTTTTCATCTCTGAGCAATTGCTCGACGTTTGCAATTTCTCAGCTCGTGTCTACCGACGGAAAGAGAAGGACCGTGACGTTTGGTGGCTAGAGAAGCGCAAAGCCCCAGTGTTGCTGCGCCTGTGAAAGCGCTTCCAAGGAAGGGTGCTGGCTAGCAACAGCTTTCAGTGCTGGCACTTTTCATCTCGGAGCAATTGCTCGACGTTTGCAATTTCTCACCTGAGCTCTCTTTAGAGTGCGCGAGAGGATGAGCAGAAGATGAGGTGGCTAGAGAAGCCCAGAGCCCCAGTCTTCTTAGGCCTATAAAAGCGCTTCCAAGGAAGGGGGCTGGCTAGCAACAGCTTTCAGTGCTGGCACTTTTCACTCTGAGCAATTGCTCGACGTTTGCAATTTCTCAGCTCGTGTCTACGAGACGGAAAGAGAATGACCGTGACGTTTGGTGCGTATAGAAGCGCAAAGCCCCAGTGTTGCTGCGCCTGTGAAAGCGCTTCCAAGGAAGGGTGCTGGCTAGCAACAGCTTTCAGTGCTGGCACTTTTCATCTCGGAGCAATTGCTCGACGTTTGCAATTTCTCAGCTCGTGTCTACGAGACGGAAAGTGAAGGACCGTGACATTTGGTGCGTATAGAAGCGCAAAGCCCCAGTGTTGCTGCGCCTGTGAAAGCGCTTCCAAGGAAGGCTGCTGGCTAGCAACAGCTTCCAGTGCTGGCACTTTTCATCTCTGAGCAATTGCTCGACGTTTGCAATTTCTCACCTGAGCTCTCTTCAGAGTGCGCGAGAGGATGAGCAGAAGATGAGGTGGCTAGAGAAGCCCAGAGCCCCAGTGTTCTTAGGCCTACAAAAGCGCTTCCAAGGAAGGGTGCTGGCTAGCAACAGCTTTCAGTGCTGGCACTTTTCATCTCTGAGCAATTGCTGGACGTTTGCAATTTCTCAGCTCGTGTCTACGAGACGGAAAGAGAAGGACCGTGACTTTTGGTGGCTAGAGAAGCGCAAAGCCCCAGTGTTGCTGCGCCTGTGAAAGCGCTTCCAAGGAAGGGTGCTGGCTAGCAAGAGCTTTCAGTGCTGGCACTTTTCATCTCTGAGCAATTGCTCGACGTTTGCAATTTCTCAGCTCGTGTCTACCGACGGAAAGAGAAGGACCGTGACTTTTGGTGGCTAGAGAAGAGCAAAGCCCCAGTGTTGCTGCGCCTGTGAAAGCGCCTCCAAGGAAGGGTGCTGGCTAGCAACAGCTTTCAGTGCTGGCACTTTTCATCTCTGAGCAATTGCTCGACGTTTGCAATTTCTCACCTGAGCTCTCTTTAGAGTGCGCGAGAGGATGAGCAGAAGATGAGGTGGCTAGGGAAGCCCAGAGCCCCAGTGTTCTTAGGCCTACAAAAGCGCTTCCAAGGAAGGGTGCTGGCTAGCAAGAGCTTTCAGTGCTGGCACTTTTCATCTCTGAGCAATTGCTCGACGTTTGCAATTTCTCACCTGAGCTCTCTTTAGAGTGCGCGAGAGGATGAGCAGAAGATGAGGTGGCTAGAGAAGCCCAGAGCCCCAGTGTTCTTAGGCCTATAAAAGCGCTTCCAAGGAAGGGTGCTGGCTAGCAACAGCTTTCAGTGCTGGCACTTTTCATCTCTGAGCAATTGCTCGACATTTGCAATTTCTCACCTGAGCTCTCTTTAGAGCGCGCGAGTATGAGCAGAAGATGAGGTGGCTAGGGAAGCCCAGAGCCCCAGTGTTCTTAGGCCTACAAAAGCGCTTCCAAGGAAGGGTGCTGGCTAGCAACAGCTTTCAGTGCTGGCACTTTTCATCTCGGAGCAATTGCTCGACGTTTGCAATTTCTCAGCTCGTGTCTACGAGACGGAAAGTGAAGGACCGTGACATTTGGTGCGTATAGAAGCGCAAAGCCCCAGTGTTGCTGCGCCTGTGAAAGCGCTTCCAAGGAAGGGTGCTGGCTAGCAACAGCTTTCAGTGCTGGCACTTTTCATCTCTGAGCAATTGCTGGACGTTTTCAATTTCTCACCTGAGCTCTCTTTAGAGTGCGCGAGAGGATGAGCAGAAGATGAGGTGGCTAGAGAAGCCCAGAGCCCCAGTGTTCTTAGGCCTACAAAAGCGCTTCCAAGGAAGGGGGCTGGCTAGCAAGAGCTTTCAGTGCTGGCACTTTTCATCTCTGAGCAATTGCTCGACGTTTGCAATTTCTCAGCTCGTGTCTACGAGACCGAAAGAGAATGACCGTGACGTTTGGTGGGTAGAGAAGCGCAAAGCCCCAGTGTTGCTGCGCCTGTGAAAGCGCTTCCAAGGAAGGGTGCTGGCTAGCAAGAGCTTTCAGTGCTGGCACTTTTCATCTCTGAGCAATTGCTCGACGTTTGCAATTTCTCAGCTCGTGTCTACCGACGGAAAGAGAAGGACCGTGACTTTTGGTGGCTAGAGAAGTGCAAAGCCCCAGTGTTTCTGCGCCTGTGAAAGCGCTTCCAAGGAAGGGTGCTGGCTAGCAAGAGCTTTCAGTGCTGGCACTTTTCATCTCTGAGCAATTGCTCGACGTTTGCAATTTCTCACCTGAGCTCTCTTTAGAGTGCGCGAGAGGATGAGCAGAAGATGAGGTGGCTAGAGAAGCCCAGAGCCCCAGTGTTCTTAGGCCTACAAAAGCGCTTCCAAGGAAGGGGGCTGGCTAGCAAGAGCTTTCAGTGCTGGCACTTTTCATCTCCGAGCAATTGCTCGACGTTTGCAATTTCTCAGCTCGTGTCTACGAGACGTAAAGAGAATGACCATGACGTTTGGTGGCTAGAGAAGCGCAAAGCCCCAGTGTTGCTGCGCCTGTGAAAGCGCTTCCAAGGAAGGGTGCTGGCTAGCAAGAGCTTTCAGTGCTGGCACTTTTCATCTCTGAGCAATTGCTCGACGTTTGCAATTTCTCACCTGAGCTCTCTTTAGAGTGCGCGAGAGGATGAGCAGAAGATGAGGTGGCTAGAGAAGCCCAGAGCCCCAGTGTTCTTAGGCCTACAAAAGCACTTCCAAGGAAGGGTGCTGGCTAGCAACAGCTTCCAGTGCTGGCACTTTTCATCTCTGAGCAATTGCTCGACGTTTGCAATTTCTCAGCTCGTGTCTACCGACGGAAAGAGAAGGACCGTGACGTTTGGTGTCTAGAGAAGCACAAAGCCCCAGTGTTGCTGCGCCTGTGAAAGCGCTTCCAAGGAAGGGTGCTGGCTAGCAAGAGCTTTCAGTGCTGGCACTTTTCATCTCTGAGCAATTGCTCGACGTTTGCAATTTCTCAGCTCGTGTCTACGAGACGGAAAGAGAAGGACCGTGACATTTGGTGCGTATAGAAGCGCAAAGCCCCAGTGTTGCTGCGCCTGTGAAAGCGCTTCCAAGGAAGGGTGCTGGCTAGCAAGAGCTTTCAGTGCTGGCACTTTTCATCTCTGAGCAATTGCTCGACGTTTGCAATTTCTCAGCTCGCGTCTACGAGACGGAAAGAGAATGACCGTGACGTTTGGTGGGTAGAGAAGCGCAAAGCCCCAGTGTTGCTGCGCCTGTGAAAGCGCTTCCAAGGAAGGGTGCTGGCTAGCAACAGCTTTCAGTGCTGGCACTTTTCATCTCTGAGCAATTGCTCGACGTTTGCAATTTCTCACCTGAGCTCTCTTTAGAGTGCGCGAGAGGATGAGCAGAAGATGAGGTGGCTAGAGAAGCCCAGAGCCCCAGTGTTCTTAGGCCTATAAAAGCGCTTCCAAGGAAGGGTGCTGGCTAGCAACAGCTTTCAGTGCTGGCACTTTTCATCTCTGAGCAATTGCTCGACGTTTGCAATTTCTCAGCTCGTGTCTACGAGACGGAAAGAGAAGGACCGTGACGTTTGGTGCGTATAGAAGCGCAAAGCCCCAGTGTTGCTGCGCCTGTGAAAGCGCTTCCAAGGAAGGGTGCTGGCTAGCAACAGCTTCCAGTGCTGGCACTTTTCATCTCTGAGCAATTGCTCGACGTTTGCAATTTCTCAGCTCGTGTCTACCGACGGAAAGAGAAGGACCGTGACGTTTGGTGGCTAGAGAAGCACAAAGCCCCAGTGTTGCTGCGCCTGTGAAAGCGCTTCCAAGGAAGGGTGCTGGCTAGCAACAGCTTTCAGTGCTGGCACTTTTCATCTCTGAGCAATTGCTCGACGTTTGCAATTTCTCAGCTCGTGTCTACGAGACGGAAAGAGAAGGACCGTGACGTTTGGTGGCTAGAGAAGCGCAAAGCCCCAGTGTTGCTGCGCCTGTGAAAGCGCTTCCAAGGAAGGGTGCTGGCTAGCAAGAGCTTTCAGTTCTGGCACTTTTCATCTCTGAGCAATTGCTCAACGTTTGCAATTTCTCAGCTCGTGTCTACCGACGGAAAGAGAAGGACCGTGACGTTTGGTGGCTAGAGAAGCGCAAAGCCCCAGTGTTGCTGCGCCTGTGAAAGCGCTTCCAAGGAAGGGTGCTGGCTAGCAACAGCTTTCAGTGCTGGCACTTTTCATCTCTGAGCAATTGCTCGACGTTTGCAATTTCTCACCTGAGCTCTCTTTAGAGTGCGCGAGAGGATGAGCAGAAGATGAGGTGGCTAGAGAAGCCCAGAGCCCCAGTGTTCTTAGGCCTACAAAAGCGCTTCCAAGGAAGGGTGCTGGCTAGCAACAGCTTCCAGTGCTGGCACTTTTCATCTCTGAGCAATTGCTCGACGTTTGCAATTTCTCAGCTCGTGTCTACGAGACGGAAAGAGAAGGACCGTGACATTTGGTGCGTATAGAAGCGCAAAGCCCCAGTGTTGCTGCACCTGTGAAAGCGCTTCCAAGGAAGGGTGCTGGCTAGCAACAGCTTTCAGTGCTGGCACTTTTCATCTCTGAGCAATTGCTCGACGTTTGCAGTTTCTCACCTGAGCTCTCTTTAGAGTGCGCGAGAGGATGAGCAGAAGATGAGGTGGCTAGAGAAGCCCAGAGCCCCAGTGTTCTAAGGGCTACAAAAGCGCTTCCAAGGAAGGGTGCTGGCTAGCAACAGCTTTCAGTGCTGGCACTTTTCATCTCTGAGCAATTGCTCGACGTTTGCAATTTCTCACCTGAGCTCTCTTTAGAGTGCGCGAGAGGATGAGCAGAAGATGAGGTGGCTAGAGAAGCCCAGAGCCCCAGTCTTCTTAGGCCTACAAAAGCACTTCCAAGGAAGGGTGCTGGCTAGCAACAGCTTTCAGTGCTGGCACTTTTCATCTCTGAGCAATTGCTCGACGTTTGCAATTTCTCAGCTCGTGTCTACCGACGGAAAGAGAAGGACCATGACTTTTGGTGGGTAGAGAAGCGCAAAGCCCCAGTGTTGCTGCGCCTGTGAAAGCGCTTCCAAGGAAGGGTGCTGGCTAGCAACAGCTTCCAGTGCTGGCACTTTTCATCTCTGAGCAATTGCTCGACGTTTGCAATTTCTCACCTGAGCTCTCTTTAGAGTGCGCGAGAGGATGAGCAGAAGATGAGGTGGCTAGAGAAGCCCAGAGCCCCAGTGTTCTTAGGCGTACAAAAGCACTTCCAAGGAAGGGTGCTGGCTAGCAACAGCTTCCAGTGCTGGCACTTTTCATCTCTGAGCAATTGCTCGACGTTTGCAATTTCTCAGCTCGTGTCTACCGACGGAAAGAGAAGGACCGTGACGTTTGGTGGCTAGAGAAGCACAAAGCCCCAGTGTTGCTGCGCCTGTGAAAGCGCTTCCAAGGAAGGGTGCTGGCTAGCAACAGCTTTCAGTGCTGGCACTTTTCATCTCTGAGCAATTGCTCGACGTTTGCAATTTCTCAGCTCGTGTCTACGAGACGGAAAGAGAAGGACCGTGACATTTGGTGCGTATAGAAGCGCAAAGCCCCAGTGTTGCTGCGCCTGTGAAAGCGCTTCCAAGGAAGGGTGCTGGCTAGCAAGAGCTTTCAGTGCTGGCACTTTTCATCTCTGAGCAATTGCTCGACGTTTGCAATTTCTCAGCTCGCGTCTACGAGACGGAAAGAGAATGACCGTGACGTTTGGTGGGTAGAGAAGCGCAAAGCCCCAGTGTTGCTGCGCCTGTGAAAGCGCTTCCAAGGAAGGGTGCTGGCTAGCAACAGCTTTCAGTGCTGGCACTTTTCATCTCTGAGCAATTGCTCGACGTTTGCAATTTCTCACCTGAGCTCTCTTTAGAGTGCGCGAGAGGATGAGCAGAAGATGAGGTGGCTAGAGAAGCCCAGAGCCCCAGTGTTCTTAGGCCTATAAAAGCGCTTCCAAGGAAGGGTGCTGGCTAGCAACAGCTTTCAGTGCTGGCACTTTTCATCTCTGAGCAATTGCTCGACGTTTGCAATTTCTCAGCTCGTGTCTACGAGACGGAAAGAGAAGGACCGTGACGTTTGGTGCGTATAGAAGCGCAAAGCCCCAGTGTTGCTGCGCCTGTGAAAGCGCTTCCAAGGAAGGGTGCTGGCTAGCAACAGCTTCCAGTGCTGGCACTTTTCATCTCTGAGCAATTGCTCGACGTTTGCAATTTCTCAGCTCGTGTCTACCGACGGAAAGAGAAGGACCGTGACGTTTGGTGGCTAGAGAAGCACAAAGCCCCAGTGTTGCTGCGCCTGTGAAAGCGCTTCCAAGGAAGGGTGCTGGCTAGCAACAGCTTTCAGTGCTGGCACTTTTCATCTCGGAGCAATTGCTCGACGTTTGCAATTTCTCAGCTCGTGTCTACGAGACGGAAAGAGAAGGACCGTGACGTTTGGTGGCTAGAGAAGCGCAAAGCCCCAGTGTTGCTGCGCCTGTGAAAGCGCTTCCAAGGAAGGGTGCTGGCTAGCAAGAGCTTTCAGTTCTGGCACTTTTCATCTCTGAGCAATTGCTCAACGTTTGCAATTTCTCAGCTCGTGTCTACCGACGGAAAGAGAAGGACCGTGACGTTTGGTGGCTAGAGAAGCGCAAAGCCCCAGTGTTGCTGCGCCTGTGAAAGCGCTTCCAAGGAAGGGTGCTGGCTAGCAACAGCTTTCAGTGCTGGCACTTTTCATCTCTGAGCAATTGCTCGACGTTTGCAATTTCTCACCTGAGCTCTCTTTAGAGTGCGCGAGAGGATGAGCAGAAGATGAGGTGGCTAGAGAAGCCCAGAGCCCCAGTCTTCTTAGGCCTATAAAAGCGCTTCCAAGGAAGGGGGCTGGCTAGCAACAGCTTTCAGTGCTGGCACTTTTCACTCTGAGCAATTGCTCGACGTTTGCAATTTCTCAGCTCGTGTCTACGAGACGGAAAGAGAATGACCGTGACGTTTGGTGCGTATAGAAGCGCAAAGCCCCAGTGTTGCTGCGCCTGTGAAAGCGCTTCCAAGGAAGGGTGCTGGCTAGCAACAGCTTTCAGTGCTGGCACTTTTCATCTCGGAGCAATTGCTCGACGTTTGCAATTTCTCAGCTCGTGTCTACGAGACGGAAAGTGAAGGACCGTGACATTTGGTGCGTATAGAAGCGCAAAGCCCCAGTGTTGCTGCGCCTGTGAAAGCGCTTCCAAGGAAGGGTGCTGGCTAGCAACAGCTTCCAGTGCTGGCACTTTTCATCTCTGAGCAATTGCTCGACGTTTGCAATTTCTCACCTGAGCTCTCTTCAGAGTGCGCGAGAGGATGAGCAGAAGATGAGGTGGCTAGAGAAGCCCAGAGCCCCAGTGTTCTTAGGCCTACAAAAGCGCTTCCAAGGAAGGGTGCTGGCTAGCAACAGCTTTCAGTGCTGGCACTTTTCATCTCTGAGCAATTGCTCGACGTTTGCAATTTCTCAGCTCGTGTCTACGAGACGGAAAGAGAAGGACCGTGACTTTTGGTGGCTAGAGAAGCGCAAAGCCCCAGTGTTGCTGCGCCTGTGAAAGCGCTTCCAAGGAAGGGTGCTGGCTAGCAACAGCTTTCAGTGCTGGCACTTTTCATCTCTGAGCAATTGCTCGACGTTTGCAATTTCTCACCTGAGCTCTCTTTAGAGTGCGCGAGAGGATGAGCAGAAGATGAGGTGGCTAGGGAAGCCCAGAGCCCCAGTGTTCTTAGGCCTACAAAAGCGCTTCCAAGGAAGGGTGCTGGCTAGCAACAGCTTTCAGTGCTGGCACTTTTCATCTCTGAGCAATTGCTCGACGTTTGCAATTTCTCACCTGAGCTCTCTTTAGAGTGCGCGAGAGGATGAGCAGAAGATGAGGTGGCTAGAGAAGCCCAGAGCCCCAGTGTTCTTAGGCCTATAAAAGCGCTTCCAAGGAAGGGTGCTGGCTAGCAACAGCTTTCAGTGCTGGCACTTTTCATCTCTGAGCAATTGCTCGACATTTGCAATTTCTCACCTGAGCTCTCTTTAGAGCGCGCGAGTATGAGCAGAAGATGAGGTGGCTAGGGAAGCCCAGAGCCCCAGTGTTCTTAGGCCTACAAAAGCGCTTCCAAGGAAGGGTGCTGGCTAGCAACAGCTTTCAGTGCTGGCACTTTTCATCTCGGAGCAATTGCTCGACGTTTGCAATTTCTCAGCTCGTGTCTACGAGACGGAAAGTGAAGGACCGTGACATTTGGTGCGTATAGAAGCGCAAAGCCCCAGTGTTGCTGCGCCTGTGAAAGCGCTTCCAAGGAAGGGTGCTGGCTAGCAACAGCTTTCAGTGCTGGCACTTTTCATCTCTGAGCAATTGCTGGACGTTTTCAATTTCTCACCTGAGCTCTCTTTAGAGTGCGCGAGAGGATGAGCAGAAGATGAGGTGGCTAGAGAAGCCCAGAGCCCCAGTGTTCTTAGGCCTACAAAAGCGCTTCCAAGGAAGGGTGCTGGCTAGCAAGAGCTTTCAGTGCTGGCACTTTTCATCTCTGAGCAATTGCTCGACGTTTGCAATTTCTCAGCTCGTGTCTACGAGACCGAAAGAGAATGACCGTGACGTTTGGTGGGTAGAGAAGCGCAAAGCCCCAGTGTTGCTGCGCCTGTGAAAGCGCTTCCAAGGAAGGGTGCTGGCTAGCAAGAGCTTCCAGTGCTGGCACTTTTCATCTCTGAGCAATTGCTCGACGTTTGCAATTTCTCAGCTCGTGTCTACCGACGGAAAGAGAAGGACCGTGACTTTTGGTGGCTAGAGAAGTGCAAAGCCCCAGTGTTTCTGCGCCTGTGAAAGCGCTTCCAAGGAAGGGTGCTGGCTAGCAAGAGCTTTCAGTGCTGGCACTTTTCATCTCTGAGCAATTGCTCGACGTTTGCAATTTCTCACCTGAGCTCTCTTTAGAGTGCGCGAGAGGATGAGCAGAAGATGAGGTGGCTAGAGAAGCCCAGAGCCCCAGTGTTCTTAGGCCTACAAAAGCGCTTCCAAGGAAGGGGGCTGGCTAGCAAGAGCTTTCAGTGCTGGCACTTTTCATCTCCGAGCAATTGCTCGACGTTTGCAATTTCTCAGCTCGTGTCTACGAGACGTAAAGAGAATGACCATGACGTTTGGTGGCTAGAGAAGCGCAAAGCCCCAGTGTTGCTGCGCCTGTGAAAGCGCTTCCAAGGAAGGGTGCTGGCTAGCAACAGCTTTCAGTGCTGGCACTTTTCATCTCTGAGCAATTGCTCGACGTTTGCAATTTCTCACCTGAGCTCTCTTTAGAGTGCGCGAGAGGATGAGCAGAAGATGAGGTGGCTAGAGAAGCCCAGAGCCCCAGTGTTCTTAGGCCTACAAAAGCACTTCCAAGGAAGGGTGCTGGCTAGCAACAGCTTCCAGTGCTGGCACTTTTCATCTCTGAGCAATTGCTCGACGTTTGCAATTTCTCAGCTCGTGTCTACCGACGGAAAGAGAAGGACCGTGACGTTTGGTGGCTAGAGAAGCACAAAGCCCCAGTGTTGCTGCGCCTGTGAAAGCGCTTCCAAGGAAGGGTGCTGGCTAGCAAGAGCTTTCAGTGCTGGCACTTTTCATCTCTGAGCAATTGCTCGACGTTTGCAATTTCTCAGCTCGTGTCTACGAGACGGAAAGAGAAGGACCGTGACATTTGGTGCGTATAGAAGCGCAAAGCCCCAGTGTTGCTGCGCCTGTGAAAGCGCTTCCAAGGAAGGGTGCTGGCTAGCAAGAGCTTTCAGTGCTGGCACTTTTCATCTCTGAGCAATTGCTCGACGTTTGCAATTTCTCAGCTCGCGTCTACGAGACGGAAAGAGAATGACCGTGACGTTTGGTGGGTAGAGAAGCGCAAAGCCCCAGTGTTGCTGCGCCTGTGAAAGCGCTTCCAAGGAAGGGTGCTGGCTAGCAACAGCTTTCAGTGCTGGCACTTTTCATCTCTGAGCAATTGCTCGACGTTTGCAATTTCTCACCTGAGCTCTCTTTAGAGTGCGCGAGAGGATGAGCAGAAGATGAGGTGGCTAGAGAAGCCCAGAGCCCCAGTGTTCTTAGGCCTATAAAAGCGCTTCCAAGGAAGGGTGCTGGCTAGCAACAGCTTTCAGTGCTGGCACTTTTCATCTCTGAGCAATTGCTCGACGTTTGCAATTTCTCAGCTCGTGTCTACGAGACGGAAAGAGAAGGACCGTGACGTTTGGTGCGTATAGAAGCGCAAAGCCCCAGTGTTGCTGCGCCTGTGAAAGCGCTTCCAAGGAAGGGTGCTGGCTAGCAACAGCTTCCAGTGCTGGCACTTTTCATCTCTGAGCAATTGCTCGACGTTTGCAATTTCTCAGCTCGTGTCTACCGACGGAAAGAGAAGGACCGTGACGTTTGGTGGCTAGAGAAGCACAAAGCCCCAGTGTTGCTGCGCCTGTGAAAGCGCTTCCAAGGAAGGGTGCTGGCTAGCAACAGCTTTCAGTGCTGGCACTTTTCATCTCTGAGCAATTGCTCGACGTTTGCAATTTCTCAGCTCGTGTCTACGAGACGGAAAGAGAAGGACCGTGACGTTTGGTGGCTAGAGAAGCGCAAAGCCCCAGTGTTGCTGCGCCTGTGAAAGCGCTTCCAAGGAAGGGTGCTGGCTAGCAAGAGCTTTCAGTTCTGGCACTTTTCATCTCTGAGCAATTGCTCAACGTTTGCAATTTCTCAGCTCGTGTCTACCGACGGAAAGAGAAGGACCGTGACGTTTGGTGGCTAGAGAAGCGCAAAGCCCCAGTGTTGCTGCGCCTGTGAAAGCGCTTCCAAGGAAGGGTGCTGGCTAGCAACAGCTTTCAGTGCTGGCACTTTTCATCTCTGAGCAATTGCTCGACGTTTGCAATTTCTCACCTGAGCTCTCTTTAGAGTGCGCGAGAGGATGAGCAGAAGATGAGGTGGCTAGAGAAGCCCAGAGCCCCAGTGTTCTTAGGCCTACAAAAGCGCTTCCAAGGAAGGGTGCTGGCTAGCAACAGCTTCCAGTGCTGGCACTTTTCATCTCTGAGCAATTGCTCGACGTTTGCAATTTCTCAGCTCGTGTCTACGAGACGGAAAGAGAAGGACTGTGACATTTGGTGCGTATAGAAGCGCAAAGCCCCAGTGTTGCTGCACCTGTGAAAGCGCTTCCAAGGAAGGGTGCTGGCTAGCAACAGCTTTCAGTGCTGGCACTTTTCATCTCTGAGCAATTGCTCGACGTTTGCAGTTTCTCACCTGAGCTCTCTTTAGAGTGCGCGAGAGGATGAGCAGAAGATGAGGTGGCTAGAGAAGCCCAGAGCCCCAGTGTTCTAAGGGCTACAAAAGCGCTTCCAAGGAAGGGTGCTGGCTAGCAACAGCTTTCAGTGCTGGCACTTTTCATCTCTGAGCAATTGCTCGACGTTTGCAATTTCTCACCTGAGCTCTCTTTAGAGTGCGCGAGAGGATGAGCAGAAGATGAGGTGGCTAGAGAAGCCCAGAGCCCCAGTCTTCTTAGGCCTACAAAAGCACTTCCAAGGAAGGGTGCTGGCTAGCAACAGCTTTCAGTGCTGGCACTTTTCATCTCGGAGCAATTGCTCGACGTTTGCAATTTCTCAGCTCGTGTCTACGAGACGGAAAGAGAAGGACCGTGACTTTTGGTGGGTAGAGAAGCGCAAAGCCCCAGTGTTGCTGCGCCTGTGAAAGCGCTTCCAAGGAAGGGTGCTGGCTAGCAACAGCTTCCAGTGCTGGCACTTTTCATCTCTGAGCAATTGCTCGACGTTTGCAATTTCTCACCTGAGCTCTCTTTAGAGTGCGCGAGAGGATGAGCAGAAGATGAGGTGGCTAGAGAAGCCCAGAGCCCCAGTGTTCTTAGGCCTACAAAAGCACTTCCAAGGAAGGGTGCTGGCTAGCAACAGCTTCCAGTGCTGGCACTTTTCATCTCTGAGCAATTGCTCGACGTTTGCAATTTCTCAGCTCGTGTCTACCGACGGAAAGAGAAGGACCGTGACGTTTGGTGGCTAGAGAAGCACAAAGCCCCAGTGTTGCTGCGCCTGTGAAAGCGCTTCCAAGGAAGGGTGCTGGCTAGCAACAGCTTTCAGTGCTGGCACTTTTCATCTCTGAGCAATTGCTCGACGTTTGCAATTTCTCAGCTCGTGTCTACGAGACGGAAAGAGAAGGACCGTGACATTTGGTGCGTATAGAAGCGCAAAGCCCCAGTGTTGCTGCGCCTGTGAAAGCGCTTCCAAGGAAGGGTGCTGGCTAGCAAGAGCTTTCAGTGCTGGCACTTTTCATCTCTGAGCAATTGCTCGACGTTTGCAATTTCTCAGCTCGCGTCTACGAGACGGAAAGAGAATGACCGTGACGTTTGGTGGGTAGAGAAGCGCAAAGCCCCAGTGTTGCTGCGCCTGTGAAAGCGCTTCCAAGGAAGGGTGCTGGCTAGCAACAGCTTTCAGTGCTGGCACTTTTCATCTCTGAGCAATTGCTCGACGTTTGCAATTTCTCACCTGAGCTCTCTTTAGAGTGCGCGAGAGGATGAGCAGAAGATGAGGTGGCTAGAGAAGCCCAGAGCCCCAGTGTTCTTAGGCCTATAAAAGCGCTTCCAAGGAAGGGTGCTGGCTAGCAACAGCTTTCAGTGCTGGCACTTTTCATCTCTGAGCAATTGCTCGACGTTTGCAATTTCTCAGCTCGTGTCTACGAGACGGAAAGAGAAGGACCGTGACGTTTGGTGCGTATAGAAGCGCAAAGCCCCAGTGTTGCTGCGCCTGTGAAAGCGCTTCCAAGGAAGGGTGCTGGCTAGCAACAGCTTCCAGTGCTGGCACTTTTCATCTCTGAGCAATTGCTCGACGTTTGCAATTTCTCAGCTCGTGTCTACCGACGGAAAGAGAAGGACCGTGACGTTTGGTGGCTAGAGAAGCACAAAGCCCCAGTGTTGCTGCGCCTGTGAAAGCGCTTCCAAGGAAGGGTGCTGGCTAGCAACAGCTTTCAGTGCTGGCACTTTTCATCTCGGAGCAATTGCTCGACGTTTGCAATTTCTCAGCTCGTGTCTACGAGACGGAAAGAGAAGGACCGTGACGTTTGGTGGCTAGAGAAGCGCAAAGCCCCAGTGTTGCTGCGCCTGTGAAAGCGCTTCCAAGGAAGGGTGCTGGCTAGCAAGAGCTTTCAGTTCTGGCACTTTTCATCTCTGAGCAATTGCTCAACGTTTGCAATTTCTCAGCTCGTGTCTACCGACGGAAAGAGAAGGACCGTGACGTTTGGTGGCTAGAGAAGCGCAAAGCCCCAGTGTTGCTGCGCCTGTGAAAGCGCTTCCAAGGAAGGGTGCTGGCTAGCAACAGCTTTCAGTGCTGGCACTTTTCATCTCTGAGCAATTGCTCGACGTTTGCAATTTCTCACCTGAGCTCTCTTTAGAGTGCGCGAGAGGATGAGCAGAAGATGAGGTGGCTAGAGAAGCCCAGAGCCCCAGTGTTCTTAGGCCTACAAAAGCGCTTCCAAGGAAGGGTGCTGGCTAGCAACAGCTTCCAGTGCTGGCACTTTTCATCTCTGAGCAATTGCTCGACGTTTGCAATTTCTCAGCTCGTGTCTACGAGACGGAAAGAGAAGGACCGTGACATTTGGTGCGTATAGAAGCGCAAAGCCCCAGTGTTGCTGCGCCTGTGAAAGCGCTTCCAAGGAAGGGTGCTGGCTAGCAACAGCTTTCAGTGCTGGCACTTTTCATCTCTGAGCAATTGCTCGACGTTTGCAGTTTCTCACCTGAGCTCTCTTTAGAGTGCGCGAGAGGATGAGCAGAAGATGAGGTGGCTAGAGAAGCCCAGAGCCCCAGTGTTCTAAGGGCTACAAAAGCGCTTCCAAGGAAGGGTGCTGGCTAGCAACAGCTTTCAGTGCTGGCACTTTTCATCTCTGAGCAATTGCTGGACGTTTGCAATTTCTCACCTGAGCTCTCTTTAGAGTGCGCGAGAGGATGAGCAGAAGATGAGGTGGCTAGAGAAGCCCAGAGCCCCAGTGTTCTTAGGCCTACAAAAGCACTTCCAAGGAAGGGTGCTGGCTAGCAACAGCTTCCAGTGCTGGCACTTTTCATCTCTGAGCAATTGCTCGACGTTTGCAATTTCTCAGCTCGTGTCTACCGACGGAAAGAGAAGGACCGTGACGTTTGGTGTCTAGAGAAGCACAAAGCCCCAGTGTTGCTGCGCCTGTGAAAGCGCTTCCAAGGAAGGGTGCTGGCTAGCAAGAGCTTTCAGTGCTGGCACTTTTCATCTCTGAGCAATTGCTCGACGTTTGCAATTTCTCAGCTCGTGTCTACGAGACGGAAAGAGAAGGACCGTGACATTTGGTGCGTATAGAAGCGCAAAGCCCCAGTGTTGCTGCGCCTGTGAAAGCGCTTCCAAGGAAGGGTGCTGGCTAGCAAGAGCTTTCAGTGCTGGCACTTTTCATCTCTGAGCAATTGCTCGACGTTTGCAATTTCTCAGCTCGCGTCTACGAGACGGAAAGAGAAGGACCGTGACGTTTGGTGGGTAGAGAAGCGCAAAGCCCCAGTGTTGCTGCGCCTGTGAAAGCGCTTCCAAGGAAGGGTGCTGGCTAGCAACAGCTTTCAGTGCTGGCACTTTTCATCTCTGAGCAATTGCTCGACGTTTGCAATTTCTCACCTGAGCTCTCTTTAGAGTGCGCGAGAGGATGAGCAGAAGATGAGGTGGCTAGAGAAGCCCAGAGCCCCAGTGTTCTTAGGCCTATAAAAGCGCTTCCAAGGAAGGGTGCTGGCTAGCAACAGCTTTCAGTGCTGGCACTTTTCATCTCTGAGCAATTGCTCGACGTTTGCAATTTCTCAGCTCGTGTCTACGAGACGGAAAGAGAAGGACCGTGACGTTTGGTGCGTATAGAAGCGCAAAGCCCCAGTGTTGCTGCGCCTGTGAAAGCGCTTCCAAGGAAGGGTGCTGGCTAGCAACAGCTTCCAGTGCTGGCACTTTTCATCTCTGAGCAATTGCTCGACGTTTGCAATTTCTCAGCTCGTGTCTACCGACGGAAAGAGAAGGACCGTGACGTTTGGTGGCTAGAGAAGCACAAAGCCCCAGTGTTGCTGCGCCTGTGAAAGCGCTTCCAAGGAAGGGTGCTGGCTAGCAAGAGCTTTCAGTGCTGGCACTTTTCATCTCTGAGCAATTGCTCGACGTTTGCAATTTCTCAGCTCGTGTCTACGAGACGGAAAGAGAAGGACCGTGACGTTTGGTGGCTAGAGAAGCGCAAAGCCCCAGTGTTGCTGCGCCTGTGAAAGCGCTTCCAAGGAAGGGTGCTGGCTAGCAAGAGCTTTCAGTTCTGGCACTTTTCATCTCTGAGCAATTGCTCAACGTTTGCAATTTCTCAGCTCGTGTCTACCGACGGAAAGAGAAGGACCGTGACGTTTGGTGGCTAGAGAAGCGCAAAGCCCCAGTGTTGCTGCGCCTGTGAAAGCGCTTCCAAGGAAGGGTGCTGGCTAGCAACAGCTTTCAGTGCTGGCACTTTTCATCTCTGAGCAATTGCTCGACGTTTGCAATTTCTCACCTGAGCTCTCTTTAGAGTGCGCGAGAGGATGAGCAGAAGATGAGGTGGCTAGAGAAGCCCAGAGCCCCAGTGTTCTTAGGCCTACAAAAGCGCTTCCAAGGAAGGGTGCTGGCTAGCAACAGCTTCCAGTGCTGGCACTTTTCATCTCTGAGCAATTGCTCGACGTTTGCAATTTCTCAGCTCGTGTCTACGAGACGGAAAGAGAAGGACCGTGACATTTGGTGCGTATAGAAGCGCAAAGCCCCAGTGTTGCTGCACCTGTGAAAGCGCTTCCAAGGAAGGGTGCTGGCTAGCAACAGCTTTCAGTGCTGGCACTTTTCATCTCTGAGCAATTGCTCGACGTTTGCAGTTTCTCACCTGAGCTCTCTTTAGAGTGCGCGAGAGGATGAGCAGAAGATGAGGTGGCTAGAGAAGCCCAGAGCCCCAGTGTTCTAAGGGCTACAAAAGCGCTTCCAAGGAAGGGTGCTGGCTAGCAACAGCTTTCAGTGCTGGCACTTTTCATCTCTGAGCAATTGCTCGACGTTTGCAATTTCTCACCTGAGCTCTCTTTAGAGTGCGCGAGAGGATGAGCAGAAGATGAGGTGGCTAGAGAAGCCCAGAGCCCCAGTCTTCTTAGGCCTACAAAAGCACTTCCAAGGAAGGGTGCTGGCTAGCAACAGCTTTCAGTGCTGGCACTTTTCATCTCGGAGCAATTGCTCGACGTTTGCAATTTCTCAGCTCGTGTCTACGAGACGGAAAGAGAAGGACCGTGACTTTTGGTGGGTAGAGAAGCGCAAAGCCCCAGTGTTGCTGCGCCTGTGAAAGCGCTTCCAAGGAAGGGTGCTGGCTAGCAACAGCTTCCAGTGCTGGCACTTTTCATCTCTGAGCAATTGCTCGACGTTTGCAATTTCTCACCTGAGCTCTCTTTAGAGTGCGCGAGAGGATGAGCAGAAGATGAGGTGGCTAGAGAAGCCCAGAGCCCCAGTCTTCTTAGGCCTACAAAAGCACTTCCAAGGAAGGGTGCTGGCTAGCAACAGCTTCCAGTGCTGGCACTTTTCATCTCTGAGCAATTGCTCGACGTTTGCAATTTCTCAGCTCGTGTCTACCGACGGAAAGAGAAGGACCGTGACGTTTGGTGGCTAGAGAAGCACAAAGCCCCAGTGTTGCTGCGCCTGTGAAAGCGCTTCCAAGGAAGGGTGCTGGCTAGCAACAGCTTTCAGTGCTGGCACTTTTCATCTCTGAGCAATTGCTCGACGTTTGCAATTTCTCAGCTCGTGTCTACGAGACGGAAAGAGAAGGACCGTGACATTTGGTGCGTATAGAAGCGCAAAGCCCCAGTGTTGCTGCGCCTGTGAAAGCGCTTCCAAGGAAGGGTGCTGGCTAGCAAGAGCTTTCAGTGCTGGCACTTTTCATCTCTGAGCAATTGCTCGACGTTTGCAATTTCTCAGCTCGCGTCTACGAGACGGAAAGAGAATGACCGTGACGTTTGGTGGGTAGAGAAGCGCAAAGCCCCAGTGTTGCTGCGCCTGTGAAAGCGCTTCCAAGGAAGGGTGCTGGCTAGCAACAGCTTTCAGTGCTGGCACTTTTCATCTCTGAGCAATTGCTCGACGTTTGCAATTTCTCACCTGAGCTCTCTTTAGAGTGCGCGAGAGGATGAGCAGAAGATGAGGTGGCTAGAGAAGCCCAGAGCCCCAGTGTTCTTAGGCCTATAAAAGCGCTTCCAAGGAAGGGTGCTGGCTAGCAACAGCTTTCAGTGCTGGCACTTTTCATCTCTGAGCAATTGCTCGACGTTTGCAATTTCTCAGCTCGTGTCTACGAGACGGAAAGAGAAGGACCGTGACGTTTGGTGCGTATAGAAGCGCAAAGCCCCAGTGTTGCTGCGCCTGTGAAAGCGCTTCCAAGGAAGGGTGCTGGCTAGCAACAGCTTCCAGTGCTGGCACTTTTCATCTCTGAGCAATTGCTCGACGTTTGCAATTTCTCAGCTCGTGTCTACCGACGGAAAGAGAAGGACCGTGACGTTTGGTGGCTAGAGAAGCACAAAGCCCCAGTGTTGCTGCGCCTGTGAAAGCGCTTCCAAGGAAGGGTGCTGGCTAGCAACAGCTTTCAGTGCTGGCACTTTTCATCTCGGAGCAATTGCTCGACGTTTGCAATTTCTCAGCTCGTGTCTACGAGACGGAAAGAGAAGGACCGTGACGTTTGGTGGCTAGAGAAGCGCAAAGCCCCAGTGTTGCTGCGCCTGTGAAAGCGCTTCCAAGGAAGGGTGCTGGCTAGCAAGAGCTTTCAGTTCTGGCACTTTTCATCTCTGAGCAATTGCTCAACGTTTGCAATTTCTCAGCTCGTGTCTACCGACGGAAAGAGAAGGACCGTGACGTTTGGTGGCTAGAGAAGCGCAAAGCCCCAGTGTTGCTGCGCCTGTGAAAGCGCTTCCAAGGAAGGGTGCTGGCTAGCAACAGCTTTCAGTGCTGGCACTTTTCATCTCTGAGCAATTGCTCGACGTTTGCAATTTCTCACCTGAGCTCTCTTTAGAGTGCGCGAGAGGATGAGCAGAAGATGAGGTGGCTAGAGAAGCCCAGAGCCCCAGTGTTCTTAGGCCTACAAAAGCGCTTCCAAGGAAGGGTGCTGGCTAGCAACAGCTTCCAGTGCTGGCACTTTTCATCTCTGAGCAATTGCTCGACGTTTGCAATTTCTCAGCTCGTGTCTACGAGACGGAAAGAGAAGGACCGTGACATTTGGTGCGTATAGAAGCGCAAAGCCCCAGTGTTGCTGCGCCTGTGAAAGCGCTTCCAAGGAAGGGTGCTGGCTAGCAACAGCTTTCAGTGCTGGCACTTTTCATCTCTGAGCAATTGCTCGACGTTTGCAGTTTCTCACCTGAGCTCTCTTTAGAGTGCGCGAGAGGATGAGCAGAAGATGAGGTGGCTAGAGAAGCCCAGAGCCCCAGTGTTCTAAGGGCTACAAAAGCGCTTCCAAGGAAGGGTGCTGGCTAGCAACAGCTTTCAGTGCTGGCACTTTTCATCTCTGAGCAATTGCTCGACGTTTGCAATTTCTCAGCTCGTGTCTACGAGACGGAAAGAGAAGGACCGTGACTTTTGGTGGGTAGAGAAGCGCAAAGCCCCAGTGTTGCTGCGCCTGTGAAAGCGCTTCCAAGGAAGGGTGCTGGCTAGCAACAGCTTCCAGTGCTGGCACTTTTCATCTCTGAGCAATTGCTCGACGTTTGCAATTTCTCAGCTCGTGTCTACGAGACGGAAAGAGAAGGACCGTGACATTTGGTGCGTATAGAAGCGCAAAGCCCCAGTGTTGCTGCGCCTGTGAAAGCGCTTCCAAGGAAGGGTGCTGGCTAGCAAGAGCTTTCAGTGCTGGCACTTTTCATCTCTGAGCAATTGCTCAACGTTTGCAATTTCTCAGCTCGTGTCTACGAGACGGAAAGAGAAGGACCGTGACGTTTGGTGGCTAGAGAAGCGCAAAGCCCCAGTGTTGCTGCGCCTGTGAAAGCGCCTCCAAGGAAGGGTGCTGGCTAGCAACAGCTTTCAGTGCTGGCACTTTTCATCTCTGAGCAATTGCTCAACGTTTGCAATTTCTCACCTGAGCTCTCTTTAGAGTGCGCGAGAGGATGAGCAGAAGATGAGGTGGCTAGAGAAGCCCAGAGCCCCAGTGTTCTAAGGGCTACAAAAGCGCTTCCAAGGAAGGGTGCTGGCTGGCAACAGCTTTCAGTGCTGGCACTTTTCATCTCTGAGCAATTGCTCGACGTTTGCAATTTCTCACCTGAGCTCTCTTTAGAGTGCGCGAGAGGATGAGCAGAAGATAGGTGGCTAGAGAAGCCCAGAGCCCCAGTGTTCTAAGGGCTACAAAACAGCTTCCAAGGAAGGGTGCTGGCTAGCAAGAGCTTTCAGTGCTGGCACTTTTCATCTCTGAGCAATTGCTCGACGTTTGCAATTTCTCAGCTCGTGTCTACGAGACGGAAAGAGAAGGACCGTGACATTTGGTGCGTATAGAAGCGCAAAGCCCCAGTGTTGCTGCGCCTGTGAAAGCGCTTCCAAGGAAGGGTGCTGGCTAGCAAGAGCTTTCAGTGCTGGCACTTTTCATCTCTGAGCAATTGCTCGACGTTTGCAATTTCTCACCTGAGCTCTCTTTAGAGTGCGCGAGAGGATGAGCAGAAGATGAGGTGGCTAGAGAAGCCCAGAGCCCCAGTGTTCTAAGGGCTACAAAAGCGCTTCCAAGGAAGGGTGCTGGCTAGCAACAGCTTTCAGTGCTGGCACTTTTCATCTCGGAGCAATTGCTCGACGTTTGCAATTTCTCAGCTCGTGTCTACGAGACGGAAAGAGAAGGACCGTGACTTTTGGTGGGTAGAGAAGCGCAAAGCCCCAGTGTTGCTGCGCCTGTGAAAGCGCTTCCAAGGAAGGGTGCTGGCTAGCAACAGCTTCCAGTGCTGGCACTTTTCATCTCTGAGCAATTGCTCGACGTTTGCAATTTCTCACCTGAGCTCTCTTTAGAGTGCGCGAGAGGATGAGCAGAAGATGAGGTGGCTAGAGAAGCCCAGAGCCCCAGTGTTCTAAGGGCTACAAAAGCGCTTCCAAGGAAGGGTGCTGGCTGGCAACAGCTTTCAGTGCTGGCACTTTTCATCTCTGAGCAATTGCTCGACGTTTGCAATTTCTCAGCTCGTGTCTACGAGACGGAAAGAGAAGGACCGTGACGTTTGGTGGCTAGAGAAGCGCAAAGCCCCAGTGTTGCTGCGCCTACAAAAGCGCTTCCAAGGAAGGGTGCTGGCTAGCAAGAGCTTTCAGTGCTGGCACTTTTCATCTCTGAGCAATTGCTCGACGTTTGCAATTTCTCAGCTCGTGTCTACCGACGGAAAGAGAAGGACCGTGACGTTTGTTGGCTAGAGGAGCGCAAAGCCCCAGTGTTGCTGCGCCTGTGAAAGCGCTTCCAAGGAAGGGTGCTGGCTAGCAAGAGCTTTCAGTGCTGGCACTTTTCATCTCTGAGCAATTGCTCGACGTTTGCAATTTCTCAGCTCGTGTCTACGAGACGGAAAGAGAAGGACCGTGACATTTGTTGGCTAGAGGAGCGCAAAGCCCCAGTGTTGCTGCGCCTGTGAAAGCGCTTCCAAGGAAGGGTGCTGGCTAGCAACAGCTTTCAGTGCTGGCACTTTTCATCTCTGAGCAATTGCTCGACGTTTGCAATTTCTCAGCTCGTGTCTACGAGACGGAAAGAGAAGGACCGTGACGTTTGGTACGTAGAGAAGCGCAAAGCCCCAGTGTTGCTGCGCCTGTGAAAGCGCTTCCAAGGAAGGGTGCTGGCTAGCAAGAGCTTTCAGTGCTGGCACTTTTCATCTCTGAGCAATTGCTGGACGTTTGCAATTTCTCACCTGAGCTCTCTTTAGAGTGCGCGAGAGGATGAGCAGAAGATGAGGTGGCTAGAGAAGCCCAGAGCCCCAGTGTTCTTAGGCCTACAAAAGCACTTCCAAGGAAGGGTGCTGGCTAGCAACAGCTTCCAGTGCTGGCACTTTTCATCTCTGAGCAATTGCTCGACGTTTGCAATTTCTCAGCTCGTGTCTACCGACGGAAAGAGAAGGACCGTGACGTTTGGTGGCTAGAGAAGCACAAAGCCCCAGTGTTGCTGCGCCTGTGAAAGCGCTTCCAAGGAAGGGTGCTGGCTAGCAAGAGCTTTCAGTGCTGGCACTTTTCATCTCTGAGCAATTGCTCGACGTTTGCAATTTCTCAGCTCGTGTCTACGAGACGGAAAGAGAAGGACCGTGACATTTGGTGCGTATAGAAGCGCAAAGCCCCAGTGTTGCTGCGCCTGTGAAAGCGCTTCCAAGGAAGGGTGCTGGCTAGCAAGAGCTTTCAGTGCTGGCACTTTTCATCTCTGAGCAATTGCTCGACGTTTGCAATTTCTCAGCTCGTGTCTACGAGACGGAAAGAGAAGGACCGTGACGTTTGGTGGCTAGAGAAGCGCAAAGCCCCAGTGTTGCTGCGCCTGTGAAAGCGCTTCCAAGGAAGGGTGCTGGCTAGCAAGAGCTTTCAGTGCTGGCACTTTTCATCTCTGAGCAATTGCTCGACGTTTGCAATTTCTCACCTGAGCTCTCTTTAGAGTGCGCGAGAGGATGAGCAGAAGATGAGGTGGCTAGAGAAGCCCAGAGCCCCACTGTTCTTAGGCCTACAAAAGCGCTTCCAAGGAAGGGTGCTGGCTAGCAACAGCTTCCAGTGCTGGCACTTTTCATCTCTGAGCAATTGCTCGACGTTTGCAATTTCTCAGCTCGTGTCTACCGACGGAAAGAGAAGGACCGTGACGTTTGGTGGCTAGAGAAGCACAAAGCCCCAGTGTTGCTGCGCCTGTGAAAGCGCTTCCAAGGAAGGGTGCTGGCTAGCAACAGCTTTCAGTGCTGGCACTTTTCATCTCGGAGCAATTGCTCGACGTTTGCAATTTCTCAGCTCGTGTCTACGAGACGGAAAGAGAAGGACCGTGACGTTTGTTGGCTAGAGGAGCGCAAAGCCCCAGTGTTGCTGCGCCTGTGAAAGCGCTTCCAAGGAAGGGTGCTGGCTAGCAAGAGCTTTCAGTTCTGGCACTTTTCATCTCTGAGCAATTGCTCAACGTTTGCAATTTCTCAGCTCGTGTCTACCGACGGAAAGAGAAGGACCGTGACGTTTGGTGGCTAGAGAAGCGCAAAGACCCAGTGTTGCTGCGCCTGTGAAAGCGCTTCCAAGGAAGGGTGCTGGCTAGCAACAGCTTTCACTGCTGGCACTTTTCATCTCTGAGCAATTGCTCGACGTTTGCAATTTCTCACCTGAGCTCTCTTTAGAGTGCGCGAGAGGATGAGCAGAAGATGAGGTGGCTAGAGAAGCCCAGAGCCCCAGTGTTCTTAGGCCTACAAAAGCGCTTCCAAGGAAGGGTGCTGGCTAGCAACAGCTTCCAGTGCTGGCACTTTTCATCTCTGAGCAATTGCTCGACGTTTGCAATTTCTCAGCTCGTGTCTACGAGACGGAAAGAGAAGGACCGTGACGTTTGGTGGCTAGAGGAGCGCAAAGCCCCAGTGTTGCTGCGCCTGTGAAAGCGCTTCCAAGGAAGGGTGCTGGCTAGCAAGAGCTTTCAGTGCTGGCACTTTTCATCTCTGAGCAATTGCTCGACGTTTGCAATTTCTCACCTGAGCTCTCTTTAGAGTGCGCGAGAGGATGAGCAGAAGATGAGGTGGCTAGAGAAGCCCAGAGCCCCAGTCTTCTTAGGCCTACAAAAGCGCTTCCAAGGAAGGGTGCTGGCTAGCAAGAGCTTTCAGTGCTGGCACTTTTCATCTCTGAGCAATTGCTCGACGTTTGCAATTTCTCAGCTCGTGTCTACGAGACGGAAAGAGAAGGACCGTGACGTTTGGTGGGTAGAGAAGCGCAAAGCCCCAGTGTTGCTGCGCCTGTGAAAGCGCTTCCAAGGAAGGGTGCTGGCTAGCAAGAGCTTTCAGTGCTGGCACTTTTCATCTCTGAGCAATTGCTCGACGTTTGCAATTTCTCAGCTCGTGTCTACGAGACGGAAAGAGAAGGACCGTGACATTTGGTACGTAGAGAAGCGCAAAGCCCCAGTGTTGCTGCGCCTGTGAAAGCGCTTCCAAGGAAGGGTGCTGGCTAGCAAGAGCTTTCAGTGCTGGCACTTTTCATCTCTGAGCAATTGCTGGACGTTTGCAATTTCTCACCTGAGCTCTCTTTAGAGTGCGCGAGAGGATGAGCAGAAGATGAGGTGGCTAGAGAAGCCCAGAGCCCCAGTGTTCTTAGGCCTACAAAAGCACTTCCAAGGAAGGGTGCTGGCTAGCAACAGCTTCCAGTGCTGGCACTTTTCATCTCTGAGCAATTGCTCGACGTTTGCAATTTCTCAGCTCGTGTCTACCGACGGAAAGAGAAGGACCGTGACGTTTGGTGGCTAGAGAAGCACAAAGCCCCAGTGTTGCTGCGCCTGTGAAAGCGCTTCCAAGGAAGGGTGCTGGCTAGCAAGAGCTTTCAGTGCTGGCACTTTTCATCTCTGAGCAATTGCTCGACGTTTGCAATTTCTCAGCTCGTGTCTACGAGACGGAAAGAGAAGGACCGTGACATTTGGTGCGTATAGAAGCGCAAAGCCCCAGTGTTGCTGCGCCTGTGAAAGCGCTTCCAAGGAAGGGTGCTGGCTAGCAAGAGCTTTCAGTGCTGGCACTTTTCATCTCTGAGCAATTGCTCGACGTTTGCAATTTCTCAGCTCGTGTCTACGAGACGGAAAGAGAATGACCGTGACGTTTGGTGGCTAGAGAAGCGCAAAGCCCCAGTGTTGCTGCGCCTGTGAAAGCGCTTCCAAGGAAGGGTGCTGGCTAGCAACAGCTTTCAGTGCTGGCACTTTTCATCTCTGAGCAATTGCTCGACGTTTGCAATTTCTCACCTGAGCTCTCTTTAGAGTGCGCGAGAGGATGAGCAGAAGATGAGGTGGCTAGAGAAGCCCAGAGCCCCAGTGTTCTTAGGCCTATAAAAGCGCTTCCAAGGAAGGGTGCTGGCTAGCAACAGCTTTCAGTGCTGGCACTTTTCATCTCTGAGCAATTGCTCGACGTTTGCAATTTCTCAGCTCGTGTCTACGAGACCGAAAGAGAAGGACCGTGACGTTTGGTGCGTATAGAAGCGCAAAGCCCCAGTGTTGCTGCGCCTGTGAAAGCGCTTCCAAGGAAGGGTGCTGGCTAGCAAGAGCTTTCAGTGCTGGCACTTTTCATCTCTGAGCAATTGCTCGACGTTTGCAATTTCTCACCTGAGCTCTCTTTAGAGTGCGCGAGAGGATGAGCAGAAGATGAGGTGGCTAGAGAAGCCCAGAGCCCCACTGTTCTTAGGCCTACAAAAGCGCTTCCAAGGAAGGGTGCTGGCTAGCAACAGCTTCCAGTGCTGGCACTTTTCATCTCTGAGCAATTGCTCGACGTTTGCAATTTCTCAGCTCGTGTCTACCGACGGAAAGAGAAGGACCGTGACGTTTGGTGGCTAGAGAAGCACAAAGCCCCAGTGTTGCTGCGCCTGTGAAAGCGCTTCCAAGGAAGGGTGCTGGCTAGCAACAGCTTTCAGTGCTGGCACTTTTCATCTCTGAGCAATTGCTCGACGTTTGCAATTTCTCAGCTCGTGTCTACGAGACGGAAAGAGAAGGACCGTGACGTTTGTTGGCTAGAGGAGCGCAAAGCCCCAGTGTTGCTGCGCCTGTGAAAGCGCTTCCAAGGAAGGGTGCTGGCTAGCAAGAGCTTTCAGTTCTGGCACTTTTCATCTCTGAGCAATTGCTCAACGTTTGCAATTTCTCAGCTCGTGTCTACCGACGGAAAGAGAAGGACCGTGACGTTTGGTGGCTAGAGAAGCGCAAAGCCCCAGTGTTGCTGCGCCTGTGAAAGCGCTTCCAAGGAAGGGTGCTGGCTAGCAAGAGCTTTCAGTGCTGGCACTTTTCATCTCTGAGCAATTGCTCGACGTTTGCAATTTCTCACCTGAGCTCTCTTTAGAGTGCGCGAGAGGATGAGCAGAAGATGAGGTGGCTAGAGAAGCCCAGAGCCCCAGTGTTCTTAGGCCTACAAAAGCGCTTCCAAGGAAGGGTGCGGGCTAGCAACAGCTTCCAGTGCTGGCACTTTTCATCTCTGAGCAATTGCTCGACGTTTGCAATTTCTCAGCTCGTGTCTACGAGACGGAAAGAGAAGGACCGTGACATTTGGTGCGTATAGAAGCGCAAAGCCCCAGTGTTGCTGCGCCTGTGAAAGCGCTTCCAAGGAAGGGTGCTGGCTAGCAAGAGCTTTCAGTGCTGGCACTTTTCATCTCTGAGCAATTGCTCGACATTTGCAGTTTCTCACCTGAGCTCTCTTTAGAGTGCGCGAGAGGATGAGCAGAAGATGAGGTGGCTAGAGAAGCCCAGAGCCCCAGTGTTCTAAGGGCTACAAAAGCGCTTCCAAGGAAGGGTGCTGGCTAGCAACAGCTTTCAGTGCTGGCACTTTTCATCTCTGAGCAATTGCTCGACGTTTGCAATTTCTCACCTGAGCTCTCTTTAGAGTGCGCGAGAGGATGAGCAGAAGATGAGGTGGCTAGAGAAGCCCAGAGCCCCAGTCTTCTTAGGCCTACAAAAGCACTTCCAAGGAAGGGTGCTGGCTAGCAACAGCTTTCAGTGCTGGCACTTTTCATCTCTGAGCAATTGCTCGACGTTTGCAATTTCTCAGCTCGTGTCTACGAGACGGAAAGAGAAGGACCGTGACTTTTGGTGGGTAGAGAAGCGCAAAGCCCCAGTGTTGCTGCGCCTGTGAAAGCGCTTCCAAGGAAGGGTGCTGGCTAGCAACAGCTTCCAGTGCTGGCACTTTTCATCTCTGAGCAATTGCTCGACGTTTGCAATTTCTCAGCTCGTGTCTACGAGACGGAAAGAGAAGGACCGTGACATTCGGTGCGTATAGAAGCGCAAAGCCCCAGTGTTGCTGCGCCTGTGAAAGCGCTTCCAAGGAAGGGTGCTGGCTAGCAACAGCTTTCAGTGCTGGCACTTTTCATCTCTGAGCAATTGCTCAACGTTTGCAATTTCTCAGCTCGTGTCTACGAGACGTAAAGAGAAGGACCGTGACGTTTGGTGCGTAGAGAAGCGCAAAGCCCCAGTGTTGCTGCGCCTGTGAAAGCGCTTCCAAGGAAGGGTGCTGGCTAGCAAGAGCTTTCAGTGCTGGCACTTTTCATCTCTGAGCAATTGCTCGACGTTTGCAATTTCTCACCTGAGCTCTCTTTAGAGTGCGCGAGAGGATGAGCAGAAGATGAGGTGGCTAGAGAAGCCCAGAGCCCCAGTGTTCTAAGGGCTACAAAAGCGCTTCCAAAGAAGGGTGCTGGCTGGCAACAGCTTTCAGTGCTGGCACTTTTCATCTCTGAGCAATTGCTCGACGTTTGCAATTTCTCACCTGAGCTCTCTTTAGAGTGCGCGAGAGGATGAGCAGAAGATAGGTGGCTAGAGAAGCCCAGAGCCCCAGTGTTCTAAGGGCTACAAAACAGCTTCCAAGGAAGGGTGCTGGCTAGCAAGAGCTTTCAGTGCTGGCACTTTTCATCTCTGAGCAATTGCTCGACGTTTGCAATTTCTCAGCTCGTGTCTACGAGACGGAAAGAGAAGGACCGTGACATTTGGTGCGTATAGAAGCGCAAAGCCCCAGTGTTGCTGCGCCTGTGAAAGCGCTTCCAAGGAAGGGTGCTGGCTAGCAAGAGCTTTCAGTGCTGGCACTTTTCATCTCTGAGCAATTGCTCGACGTTTGCAATTTCTCACCTGAGCTCTCTTTAGAGTGCGCGAGAGGATGAGCAGAAGATGAGGTGGCTAGAGAAGCCCAGAGCCCCAGTGTTCTAAGGGCTACAAAAGCGCTTCCAAGGAAGGGTGCTGGCTAGCAACAGCTTTCAGTGCTGGCACTTTTCATCTCGGAGCAATTGCTCGACGTTTGCAATTTCTCACCTGAGCTCTCTTTAGAGTGCGCGAGAGGATGAGCAGAAGATGAAGTGGCTAGAGAAGCCCAGAGCCCCAGTGTTCTTAGGCCTACAAAAGCACTTCCAAGGAAGGGTGCTGGCTAGCAACAGCTTTCAGTGCTGGCACTTTTCATCTCTGAGCAATTGCTCGACGTTTGCAATTTCTCAGCTCGTGTCTACGAGACGGAAAGAGAAGGACCGTGACGTTTGGTGCGTATAGAAGCGCAAAGCCCCAGTGTTGCTGCGCCTGTGAAAGCGCTTCCAAGGAAGGGTGCTGGCTAGCAAGAGCTTTCAGTGCTGGCACTTTTCATCTCGGAGCAATTGCTCGATGTTTGCAATTTCTCAGCTCGTGTCTACGAGACGGAAAGAGAAGGACCGTGACTTTTGGTGGGTAGAGAAGCGCAAAGCCCCAGTGTTGCTGCGCCTGTGAAAGCGCTTCCAAGGAAGGGTGCTGGCTAGCAACAGCTTTCAGTGCTGGCACTTTTCATCTCTGAGCAATTGCTCGACGTTTGCAATTTCTCACCTGAGCTCTCTTTAGAGTGCGCGAGAGGATGAGCAGAAGATGAGGTGGCTAGAGAAGCCCAGAGCCCCAGTGTTCTAAGGGCTACAAAAGCGCTTCCAAGGAAGGGTGCTGGCTGGCAACAGCTTTCAGTGCTGGCACTTTTCATCTCGGAGCAATTGCTCGACGTTTGCAATTTCTCAGCTCGTGTCTAGGAGACGGAAAGAGAATGACCGTGACGTTTGGTGGCTAGAGAAGCGCAAAGCCCCAGTGTTGCTGCGCCTGTGAAAGCGCTTCCAAGGAAGGGTGCTGGCTAGCAAGAGCTTTCAGTGCTGGCACTTTTCATCTCTGAGCAATTGCTCAACGTTTGCAATTTCTCAGCTCGTGTCTACCGACGGAAAGAGAAGGACCGTGACGTTTGTTGGCTAGAGGAGCGCAAAGCCCCAGTGTTGCTGCGCCTGTGAAAGCGCTTCCAAGGAAGGGTGCTGGCTAGCAAGAGCTTTCAGTGCTGGCACTTTTCATCTCGGAGCAATTGCTCGACGTTTGCAATTTCTCAGCTCGTGTCTACGAGACGGAAAGAGAAGGACCGTGACTTTTGGTGCGTATAGAAGCGCAAAGCCCCAGTGTTGCTGCGCCTGTGAAAGCGCTTCCAAGGAAGGGTGCTGGCTAGCAAGAGCTTTCAGTGCTGGCACTTTTCATCTCTGAGCAATTGCTCGACGTTTGCAATTTCTCAGCTCGCGTCTACGAGACGGAAAGAGAAGGACCGTGACGTTTGGTGGGTAGAGAAGCGCAAAGCCCCAGTGTTGCTGCGCCTGTGAAAGCGCTTCCAAGGAAGGGTGCTGGCTAGCAACAGCTTTCAGTGCTGGCACTTTTCATCTCTGAGCAATTGCTCGACGTTTGCAATTTCTCACCTGAGCTCTCTTTAGAGTGCGCGAGAGGATGAGCAGAAGATGAGGTGGCTAGAGAAGCCCAGAGCCCCAGTGTTCTTAGGCCTATAAAAGCGCTTCCAAGGAAGGGTGCTGGCTAGCAACAGCTTTCAGTGCTGGCACTTTTCATCTCTGAGCAATTGCTCGACGTTTGCAATTTCTCAGCTCGTGTCTACGAGACGGAAAGAGAAGGACCGTGACGTTTGGTGCGTATAGAAGCGCAAAGCCCCAGTGTTGCTGCGCCTGTGAAAGCGCTTCCAAGGAAGGGTGCTGGCTAGCAACAGCTTCCAGTGCTGGCACTTTTCATCTCTGAGCAATTGCTCGACGTTTGCAATTTCTCAGCTCGTGTCTACCGACGGAAAGAGAAGGACCGTGACGTTTGGTGGCTAGAGAAGCACAAAGCCCCAGTGTTGCTGCGCCTGTGAAAGCGCTTCCAAGGAAGGGTGCTGGCTAGCAAGAGCTTTCAGTGCTGGCACTTTTCATCTCTGAGCAATTGCTCGACGTTTGCAATTTCTCAGCTCGTGTCTACGAGACGGAAAGAGAAGGACCGTGACGTTTGGTGGCTAGAGAAGCGCAAAGCCCCAGTGTTGCTGCGCCTGTGAAAGCGCTTCCAAGGAAGGGTGCTGGCTAGCAAGAGCTTTCAGTTCTGGCACTTTTCATCTCTGAGCAATTGCTCAACGTTTGCAATTTCTCAGCTCGTGTCTACCGACGGAAAGAGAAGGACCGTGACGTTTGGTGGCTAGAGAAGCGCAAAGCCCCAGTGTTGCTGCGCCTGTGAAAGCGCTTCCAAGGAAGGGTGCTGGCTAGCAACAGCTTTCAGTGCTGGCACTTTTCATCTCTGAGCAATTGCTCGACGTTTGCAATTTCTCACCTGAGCTCTCTTTAGAGTGCGCGAGAGGATGAGCAGAAGATGAGGTGGCTAGAGAAGCCCAGAGCCCCAGTGTTCTTAGGCCTACAAAAGCGCTTCCAAGGAAGGGTGCTGGCTAGCAACAGCTTCCAGTGCTGGCACTTTTCATCTCTGAGCAATTGCTCGACGTTTGCAATTTCTCAGCTCGTGTCTACGAGACGGAAAGAGAAGGACCGTGACATTTGGTGCGTATAGAAGCGCAAAGCCCCAGTGTTGCTGCACCTGTGAAAGCGCTTCCAAGGAAGGGTGCTGGCTAGCAACAGCTTTCAGTGCTGGCACTTTTCATCTCTGAGCAATTGCTCGACGTTTGCAGTTTCTCACCTGAGCTCTCTTTAGAGTGCGCGAGAGGATGAGCAGAAGATGAGGTGGCTAGAGAAGCCCAGAGCCCCAGTGTTCTAAGGGCTACAAAAGCGCTTCCAAGGAAGGGTGCTGGCTAGCAACAGCTTTCAGTGCTGGCACTTTTCATCTCTGAGCAATTGCTCGACGTTTGCAATTTCTCACCTGAGCTCTCTTTAGAGTGCGCGAGAGGATGAGCAGAAGATGAGGTGGCTAGAGAAGCCCAGAGCCCCAGTCTTCTTAGGCCTACAAAAGCACTTCCAAGGAAGGGTGCTGGCTAGCAACAGCTTTCAGTGCTGGCACTTTTCATCTCGGAGCAATTGCTCGACGTTTGCAATTTCTCAGCTCGTGTCTACGAGACGGAAAGAGAAGGACCGTGACTTTTGGTGGGTAGAGAAGCGCAAAGCCCCAGTGTTGCTGCGCCTGTGAAAGCGCTTCCAAGGAAGGGTGCTGGCTAGCAACAGCTTCCAGTGCTGGCACTTTTCATCTCTGAGCAATTGCTCGACGTTTGCAATTTCTCACCTGAGCTCTCTTTAGAGTGCGCGAGAGGATGAGCAGAAGATGAGGTGGCTAGAGAAGCCCAGAGCCCCAGTCTTCTTAGGCCTACAAAAGCACTTCCAAGGAAGGGTGCTGGCTAGCAACAGCTTCCAGTGCTGGCACTTTTCATCTCTGAGCAATTGCTCGACGTTTGCAATTTCTCAGCTCGTGTCTACCGACGGAAAGAGAAGGACCGTGACGTTTGGTGGCTAGAGAAGCACAAAGCCCCAGTGTTGCTGCGCCTGTGAAAGCGCTTCCAAGGAAGGGTGCTGGCTAGCAACAGCTTTCAGTGCTGGCACTTTTCATCTCTGAGCAATTGCTCGACGTTTGCAATTTCTCAGCTCGTGTCTACGAGACGGAAAGAGAAGGACCGTGACATTTGGTGCGTATAGAAGCGCAAAGCCCCAGTGTTGCTGCGCCTGTGAAAGCGCTTCCAAGGAAGGGTGCTGGCTAGCAAGAGCTTTCAGTGCTGGCACTTTTCATCTCTGAGCAATTGCTCGACGTTTGCAATTTCTCAGCTCGCGTCTACGAGACGGAAAGAGAATGACCGTGACGTTTGGTGGGTAGAGAAGCGCAAAGCCCCAGTGTTGCTGCGCCTGTGAAAGCGCTTCCAAGGAAGGGTGCTGGCTAGCAACAGCTTTCAGTGCTGGCACTTTTCATCTCTGAGCAATTGCTCGACGTTTGCAATTTCTCACCTGAGCTCTCTTTAGAGTGCGCGAGAGGATGAGCAGAAGATGAGGTGGCTAGAGAAGCCCAGAGCCCCAGTGTTCTTAGGCCTATAAAAGCGCTTCCAAGGAAGGGTGCTGGCTAGCAACAGCTTTCAGTGCTGGCACTTTTCATCTCTGAGCAATTGCTCGACGTTTGCAATTTCTCAGCTCGTGTCTACGAGACGGAAAGAGAAGGACCGTGACGTTTGGTGCGTATAGAAGCGCAAAGCCCCAGTGTTGCTGCGCCTGTGAAAGCGCTTCCAAGGAAGGGTGCTGGCTAGCAACAGCTTCCAGTGCTGGCACTTTTCATCTCTGAGCAATTGCTCGACGTTTGCAATTTCTCAGCTCGTGTCTACCGACGGAAAGAGAAGGACCGTGACGTTTGGTGGCTAGAGAAGCACAAAGCCCCAGTGTTGCTGCGCCTGTGAAAGCGCTTCCAAGGAAGGGTGCTGGCTAGCAACAGCTTTCAGTGCTGGCACTTTTCATCTCGGAGCAATTGCTCGACGTTTGCAATTTCTCAGCTCGTGTCTACGAGACGGAAAGAGAAGGACCGTGACGTTTGGTGGCTAGAGAAGCGCAAAGCCCCAGTGTTGCTGCGCCTGTGAAAGCGCTTCCAAGGAAGGGTGCTGGCTAGCAAGAGCTTTCAGTTCTGGCACTTTTCATCTCTGAGCAATTGCTCAACGTTTGCAATTTCTCAGCTCGTGTCTACCGACGGAAAGAGAAGGACCGTGACGTTTGGTGGCTAGAGAAGCGCAAAGCCCCAGTGTTGCTGCGCCTGTGAAAGCGCTTCCAAGGAAGGGTGCTGGCTAGCAACAGCTTTCAGTGCTGGCACTTTTCATCTCTGAGCAATTGCTCGACGTTTGCAATTTCTCACCTGAGCTCTCTTTAGAGTGCGCGAGAGGATGAGCAGAAGATGAGGTGGCTAGAGAAGCCCAGAGCCCCAGTGTTCTTAGGCCTACAAAAGCGCTTCCAAGGAAGGGTGCTGGCTAGCAACAGCTTCCAGTGCTGGCACTTTTCATCTCTGAGCAATTGCTCGACGTTTGCAATTTCTCAGCTCGTGTCTACGAGACGGAAAGAGAAGGACCGTGACATTTGGTGCGTATAGAAGCGCAAAGCCCCAGTGTTGCTGCGCCTGTGAAAGCGCTTCCAAGGAAGGGTGCTGGCTAGCAACAGCTTTCAGTGCTGGCACTTTTCATCTCTGAGCAATTGCTCGACGTTTGCAGTTTCTCACCTGAGCTCTCTTTAGAGTGCGCGAGAGGATGAGCAGAAGATGAGGTGGCTAGAGAAGCCCAGAGCCCCAGTGTTCTAAGGGCTACAAAAGCGCTTCCAAGGAAGGGTGCTGGCTAGCAACAGCTTTCAGTGCTGGCACTTTTCATCTCTGAGCAATTGCTCGACGTTTGCAATTTCTCAGCTCGTGTCTACGAGACGGAAAGAGAAGGACCGTGACTTTTGGTGGGTAGAGAAGCGCAAAGCCCCAGTGTTGCTGCGCCTGTGAAAGCGCTTCCAAGGAAGGGTGCTGGCTAGCAACAGCTTCCAGTGCTGGCACTTTTCATCTCTGAGCAATTGCTCGACGTTTGCAATTTCTCAGCTCGTGTCTACGAGACGGAAAGAGAAGGACCGTGACATTTGGTGCGTATAGAAGCGCAAAGCCCCAGTGTTGCTGCGCCTGTGAAAGCGCTTCCAAGGAAGGGTGCTGGCTAGCAAGAGCTTTCAGTGCTGGCACTTTTCATCTCTGAGCAATTGCTCAACGTTTGCAATTTCTCAGCTCGTGTCTACGAGACGGAAAGAGAAGGACCGTGACGTTTGGTGGCTAGAGAAGCGCAAAGCCCCAGTGTTGCTGCGCCTGTGAAAGCGCCTCCAAGGAAGGGTGCTGGCTAGCAACAGCTTTCAGTGCTGGCACTTTTCATCTCTGAGCAATTGCTCAACGTTTGCAATTTCTCACCTGAGCTCTCTTTAGAGTGCGCGAGAGGATGAGCAGAAGATGAGGTGGCTAGAGAAGCCCAGAGCCCCAGTGTTCTAAGGGCTACAAAAGCGCTTCCAAGGAAGGGTGCTGGCTGGCAACAGCTTTCAGTGCTGGCACTTTTCATCTCTGAGCAATTGCTCGACGTTTGCAATTTCTCACCTGAGCTCTCTTTAGAGTGCGCGAGAGGATGAGCAGAAGATAGGTGGCTAGAGAAGCCCAGAGCCCCAGTGTTCTAAGGGCTACAAAACAGCTTCCAAGGAAGGGTGCTGGCTAGCAAGAGCTTTCAGTGCTGGCACTTTTCATCTCTGAGCAATTGCTCGACGTTTGCAATTTCTCAGCTCGTGTCTACGAGACGGAAAGAGAAGGACCGTGACATTTGGTGCGTATAGAAGCGCAAAGCCCCAGTGTTGCTGCGCCTGTGAAAGCGCTTCCAAGGAAGGGTGCTGGCTAGCAAGAGCTTTCAGTGCTGGCACTTTTCATCTCTGAGCAATTGCTCGACGTTTGCAATTTCTCACCTGAGCTCTCTTTAGAGTGCGCGAGAGGATGAGCAGAAGATGAGGTGGCTAGAGAAGCCCAGAGCCCCAGTGTTCTAAGGGCTACAAAAGCGCTTCCAAGGAAGGGTGCTGGCTAGCAACAGCTTTCAGTGCTGGCACTTTTCATCTCGGAGCAATTGCTCGACGTTTGCAATTTCTCAGCTCGTGTCTACGAGACGGAAAGAGAAGGACCGTGACTTTTGGTGGGTAGAGAAGCGCAAAGCCCCAGTGTTGCTGCGCCTGTGAAAGCGCTTCCAAGGAAGGGTGCTGGCTAGCAACAGCTTCCAGTGCTGGCACTTTTCATCTCTGAGCAATTGCTCGACGTTTGCAATTTCTCACCTGAGCTCTCTTTAGAGTGCGCGAGAGGATGAGCAGAAGATGAGGTGGCTAGAGAAGCCCAGAGCCCCAGTGTTCTAAGGGCTACAAAAGCGCTTCCAAGGAAGGGTGCTGGCTGGCAACAGCTTTCAGTGCTGGCACTTTTCATCTCTGAGCAATTGCTCGACGTTTGCAATTTCTCAGCTCGTGTCTACGAGACGGAAAGAGAAGGACCGTGACGTTTGGTGGCTAGAGAAGCGCAAAGCCCCAGTGTTGCTGCGCCTACAAAAGCGCTTCCAAGGAAGGGTGCTGGCTAGCAAGAGCTTTCAGTGCTGGCACTTTTCATCTCTGAGCAATTGCTCGACGTTTGCAATTTCTCAGCTCGTGTCTACCGACGGAAAGAGAAGGACCGTGACGTTTGTTGGCTAGAGGAGCGCAAAGCCCCAGTGTTGCTGCGCCTGTGAAAGCGCTTCCAAGGAAGGGTGCTGGCTAGCAAGAGCTTTCAGTGCTGGCACTTTTCATCTCTGAGCAATTGCTCGACGTTTGCAATTTCTCAGCTCGTGTCTACGAGACGGAAAGAGAAGGACCGTGACATTTGTTGGCTAGAGGAGCGCAAAGCCCCAGTGTTGCTGCGCCTGTGAAAGCGCTTCCAAGGAAGGGTGCTGGCTAGCAACAGCTTTCAGTGCTGGCACTTTTCATCTCTGAGCAATTGCTCGACGTTTGCAATTTCTCAGCTCGTGTCTACGAGACGGAAAGAGAAGGACCGTGACGTTTGGTACGTAGAGAAGCGCAAAGCCCCAGTGTTGCTGCGCCTGTGAAAGCGCTTCCAAGGAAGGGTGCTGGCTAGCAAGAGCTTTCAGTGCTGGCACTTTTCATCTCTGAGCAATTGCTGGACGTTTGCAATTTCTCACCTGAGCTCTCTTTAGAGTGCGCGAGAGGATGAGCAGAAGATGAGGTGGCTAGAGAAGCCCAGAGCCCCAGTGTTCTTAGGCCTACAAAAGCACTTCCAAGGAAGGGTGCTGGCTAGCAACAGCTTCCAGTGCTGGCACTTTTCATCTCTGAGCAATTGCTCGACGTTTGCAATTTCTCAGCTCGTGTCTACCGACGGAAAGAGAAGGACCGTGACGTTTGGTGGCTAGAGAAGCACAAAGCCCCAGTGTTGCTGCGCCTGTGAAAGCGCTTCCAAGGAAGGGTGCTGGCTAGCAAGAGCTTTCAGTGCTGGCACTTTTCATCTCTGAGCAATTGCTCGACGTTTGCAATTTCTCAGCTCGTGTCTACGAGACGGAAAGAGAAGGACCGTGACATTTGGTGCGTATAGAAGCGCAAAGCCCCAGTGTTGCTGCGCCTGTGAAAGCGCTTCCAAGGAAGGGTGCTGGCTAGCAAGAGCTTTCAGTGCTGGCACTTTTCATCTCTGAGCAATTGCTCGACGTTTGCAATTTCTCAGCTCGTGTCTACGAGACGGAAAGAGAAGGACCGTGACGTTTGGTGGCTAGAGAAGCGCAAAGCCCCAGTGTTGCTGCGCCTGTGAAAGCGCTTCCAAGGAAGGGTGCTGGCTAGCAAGAGCTTTCAGTGCTGGCACTTTTCATCTCTGAGCAATTGCTCGACGTTTGCAATTTCTCACCTGAGCTCTCTTTAGAGTGCGCGAGAGGATGAGCAGAAGATGAGGTGGCTAGAGAAGCCCAGAGCCCCACTGTTCTTAGGCCTACAAAAGCGCTTCCAAGGAAGGGTGCTGGCTAGCAACAGCTTCCAGTGCTGGCACTTTTCATCTCTGAGCAATTGCTCGACGTTTGCAATTTCTCAGCTCGTGTCTACCGACGGAAAGAGAAGGACCGTGACGTTTGGTGGCTAGAGAAGCACAAAGCCCCAGTGTTGCTGCGCCTGTGAAAGCGCTTCCAAGGAAGGGTGCTGGCTAGCAACAGCTTTCAGTGCTGGCACTTTTCATCTCGGAGCAATTGCTCGACGTTTGCAATTTCTCAGCTCGTGTCTACGAGACGGAAAGAGAAGGACCGTGACGTTTGTTGGCTAGAGGAGCGCAAAGCCCCAGTGTTGCTGCGCCTGTGAAAGCGCTTCCAAGGAAGGGTGCTGGCTAGCAAGAGCTTTCAGTTCTGGCACTTTTCATCTCTGAGCAATTGCTCAACGTTTGCAATTTCTCAGCTCGTGTCTACCGACGGAAAGAGAAGGACCGTGACGTTTGGTGGCTAGAGAAGCGCAAAGACCCAGTGTTGCTGCGCCTGTGAAAGCGCTTCCAAGGAAGGGTGCTGGCTAGCAACAGCTTTCACTGCTGGCACTTTTCATCTCTGAGCAATTGCTCGACGTTTGCAATTTCTCACCTGAGCTCTCTTTAGAGTGCGCGAGAGGATGAGCAGAAGATGAGGTGGCTAGAGAAGCCCAGAGCCCCAGTGTTCTTAGGCCTACAAAAGCGCTTCCAAGGAAGGGTGCTGGCTAGCAACAGCTTCCAGTGCTGGCACTTTTCATCTCTGAGCAATTGCTCGACGTTTGCAATTTCTCAGCTCGTGTCTACGAGACGGAAAGAGAAGGACCGTGACGTTTGGTGGCTAGAGGAGCGCAAAGCCCCAGTGTTGCTGCGCCTGTGAAAGCGCTTCCAAGGAAGGGTGCTGGCTAGCAAGAGCTTTCAGTGCTGGCACTTTTCATCTCTGAGCAATTGCTCGACGTTTGCAATTTCTCACCTGAGCTCTCTTTAGAGTGCGCGAGAGGATGAGCAGAAGATGAGGTGGCTAGAGAAGCCCAGAGCCCCAGTCTTCTTAGGCCTACAAAAGCGCTTCCAAGGAAGGGTGCTGGCTAGCAAGAGCTTTCAGTGCTGGCACTTTTCATCTCTGAGCAATTGCTCGACGTTTGCAATTTCTCAGCTCGTGTCTACGAGACGGAAAGAGAAGGACCGTGACGTTTGGTGGGTAGAGAAGCGCAAAGCCCCAGTGTTGCTGCGCCTGTGAAAGCGCTTCCAAGGAAGGGTGCTGGCTAGCAAGAGCTTTCAGTGCTGGCACTTTTCATCTCTGAGCAATTGCTCGACGTTTGCAATTTCTCAGCTCGTGTCTACGAGACGGAAAGAGAAGGACCGTGACATTTGGTACGTAGAGAAGCGCAAAGCCCCAGTGTTGCTGCGCCTGTGAAAGCGCTTCCAAGGAAGGGTGCTGGCTAGCAAGAGCTTTCAGTGCTGGCACTTTTCATCTCTGAGCAATTGCTGGACGTTTGCAATTTCTCACCTGAGCTCTCTTTAGAGTGCGCGAGAGGATGAGCAGAAGATGAGGTGGCTAGAGAAGCCCAGAGCCCCAGTGTTCTTAGGCCTACAAAAGCACTTCCAAGGAAGGGTGCTGGCTAGCAACAGCTTCCAGTGCTGGCACTTTTCATCTCTGAGCAATTGCTCGACGTTTGCAATTTCTCAGCTCGTGTCTACCGACGGAAAGAGAAGGACCGTGACGTTTGGTGGCTAGAGAAGCACAAAGCCCCAGTGTTGCTGCGCCTGTGAAAGCGCTTCCAAGGAAGGGTGCTGGCTAGCAAGAGCTTTCAGTGCTGGCACTTTTCATCTCTGAGCAATTGCTCGACGTTTGCAATTTCTCAGCTCGTGTCTACGAGACGGAAAGAGAAGGACCGTGACATTTGGTGCGTATAGAAGCGCAAAGCCCCAGTGTTGCTGCGCCTGTGAAAGCGCTTCCAAGGAAGGGTGCTGGCTAGCAAGAGCTTTCAGTGCTGGCACTTTTCATCTCTGAGCAATTGCTCGACGTTTGCAATTTCTCAGCTCGTGTCTACGAGACGGAAAGAGAATGACCGTGACGTTTGGTGGCTAGAGAAGCGCAAAGCCCCAGTGTTGCTGCGCCTGTGAAAGCGCTTCCAAGGAAGGGTGCTGGCTAGCAACAGCTTTCAGTGCTGGCACTTTTCATCTCTGAGCAATTGCTCGACGTTTGCAATTTCTCACCTGAGCTCTCTTTAGAGTGCGCGAGAGGATGAGCAGAAGATGAGGTGGCTAGAGAAGCCCAGAGCCCCAGTGTTCTTAGGCCTATAAAAGCGCTTCCAAGGAAGGGTGCTGGCTAGCAACAGCTTTCAGTGCTGGCACTTTTCATCTCTGAGCAATTGCTCGACGTTTGCAATTTCTCAGCTCGTGTCTACGAGACCGAAAGAGAAGGACCGTGACGTTTGGTGCGTATAGAAGCGCAAAGCCCCAGTGTTGCTGCGCCTGTGAAAGCGCTTCCAAGGAAGGGTGCTGGCTAGCAAGAGCTTTCAGTGCTGGCACTTTTCATCTCTGAGCAATTGCTCGACGTTTGCAATTTCTCACCTGAGCTCTCTTTAGAGTGCGCGAGAGGATGAGCAGAAGATGAGGTGGCTAGAGAAGCCCAGAGCCCCACTGTTCTTAGGCCTACAAAAGCGCTTCCAAGGAAGGGTGCTGGCTAGCAACAGCTTCCAGTGCTGGCACTTTTCATCTCTGAGCAATTGCTCGACGTTTGCAATTTCTCAGCTCGTGTCTACCGACGGAAAGAGAAGGACCGTGACGTTTGGTGGCTAGAGAAGCACAAAGCCCCAGTGTTGCTGCGCCTGTGAAAGCGCTTCCAAGGAAGGGTGCTGGCTAGCAACAGCTTTCAGTGCTGGCACTTTTCATCTCTGAGCAATTGCTCGACGTTTGCAATTTCTCAGCTCGTGTCTACGAGACGGAAAGAGAAGGACCGTGACGTTTGTTGGCTAGAGGAGCGCAAAGCCCCAGTGTTGCTGCGCCTGTGAAAGCGCTTCCAAGGAAGGGTGCTGGCTAGCAAGAGCTTTCAGTTCTGGCACTTTTCATCTCTGAGCAATTGCTCAACGTTTGCAATTTCTCAGCTCGTGTCTACCGACGGAAAGAGAAGGACCGTGACGTTTGGTGGCTAGAGAAGCGCAAAGCCCCAGTGTTGCTGCGCCTGTGAAAGCGCTTCCAAGGAAGGGTGCTGGCTAGCAAGAGCTTTCAGTGCTGGCACTTTTCATCTCTGAGCAATTGCTCGACGTTTGCAATTTCTCACCTGAGCTCTCTTTAGAGTGCGCGAGAGGATGAGCAGAAGATGAGGTGGCTAGAGAAGCCCAGAGCCCCAGTGTTCTTAGGCCTACAAAAGCGCTTCCAAGGAAGGGTGCGGGCTAGCAACAGCTTCCAGTGCTGGCACTTTTCATCTCTGAGCAATTGCTCGACGTTTGCAATTTCTCAGCTCGTGTCTACGAGACGGAAAGAGAAGGACCGTGACATTTGGTGCGTATAGAAGCGCAAAGCCCCAGTGTTGCTGCGCCTGTGAAAGCGCTTCCAAGGAAGGGTGCTGGCTAGCAACAGCTTTCAGTGCTGGCACTTTTCATCTCTGAGCAATTGCTCGACATTTGCAGTTTCTCACCTGAGCTCTCTTTAGAGTGCGCGAGAGGATGAGCAGAAGATGAGGTGGCTAGAGAAGCCCAGAGCCCCAGTGTTCTAAGGGCTACAAAAGCGCTTCCAAGGAAGGGTGCTGGCTAGCAACAGCTTTCAGTGCTGGCACTTTTCATCTCTGAGCAATTGCTCGACGTTTGCAATTTCTCACCTGAGCTCTCTTTAGAGTGCGCGAGAGGATGAGCAGAAGATGAGGTGGCTAGAGAAGCCCAGAGCCCCAGTCTTCTTAGGCCTACAAAAGCACTTCCAAGGAAGGGTGCTGGCTAGCAACAGCTTTCAGTGCTGGCACTTTTCATCTCTGAGCAATTGCTCGACGTTTGCAATTTCTCAGCTCGTGTCTACGAGACGGAAAGAGAAGGACCGTGACTTTTGGTGGGTAGAGAAGCGCAAAGCCCCAGTGTTGCTGCGCCTGTGAAAGCGCTTCCAAGGAAGGGTGCTGGCTAGCAACAGCTTCCAGTGCTGGCACTTTTCATCTCTGAGCAATTGCTCGACGTTTGCAATTTCTCAGCTCGTGTCTACGAGACGGAAAGAGAAGGACCGTGACATTCGGTGCGTATAGAAGCGCAAAGCCCCAGTGTTGCTGCGCCTGTGAAAGCGCTTCCAAGGAAGGGTGCTGGCTAGCAACAGCTTTCAGTGCTGGCACTTTTCATCTCTGAGCAATTGCTCAACGTTTGCAATTTCTCAGCTCGTGTCTACGAGACGTAAAGAGAAGGACCGTGACGTTTGGTGCGTAGAGAAGCGCAAAGCCCCAGTGTTGCTGCGCCTGTGAAAGCGCTTCCAAGGAAGGGTGCTGGCTAGCAAGAGCTTTCAGTGCTGGCACTTTTCATCTCTGAGCAATTGCTCGACGTTTGCAATTTCTCACCTGAGCTCTCTTTAGAGTGCGCGAGAGGATGAGCAGAAGATGAGGTGGCTAGAGAAGCCCAGAGCCCCAGTGTTCTAAGGGCTACAAAAGCGCTTCCAAAGAAGGGTGCTGGCTGGCAACAGCTTTCAGTGCTGGCACTTTTCATCTCTGAGCAATTGCTCGACGTTTGCAATTTCTCACCTGAGCTCTCTTTAGAGTGCGCGAGAGGATGAGCAGAAGATAGGTGGCTAGAGAAGCCCAGAGCCCCAGTGTTCTAAGGGCTACAAAACAGCTTCCAAGGAAGGGTGCTGGCTAGCAAGAGCTTTCAGTGCTGGCACTTTTCATCTCTGAGCAATTGCTCGACGTTTGCAATTTCTCAGCTCGTGTCTACGAGACGGAAAGAGAAGGACCGTGACATTTGGTGCGTATAGAAGCGCAAAGCCCCAGTGTTGCTGCGCCTGTGAAAGCGCTTCCAAGGAAGGGTGCTGGCTAGCAAGAGCTTTCAGTGCTGGCACTTTTCATCTCTGAGCAATTGCTCGACGTTTGCAATTTCTCACCTGAGCTCTCTTTAGAGTGCGCGAGAGGATGAGCAGAAGATGAGGTGGCTAGAGAAGCCCAGAGCCCCAGTGTTCTAAGGGCTACAAAAGCGCTTCCAAGGAAGGGTGCTGGCTAGCAACAGCTTTCAGTGCTGGCACTTTTCATCTCGGAGCAATTGCTCGACGTTTGCAATTTCTCACCTGAGCTCTCTTTAGAGTGCGCGAGAGGATGAGCAGAAGATGAAGTGGCTAGAGAAGCCCAGAGCCCCAGTGTTCTTAGGCCTACAAAAGCACTTCCAAGGAAGGGTGCTGGCTAGCAACAGCTTTCAGTGCTGGCACTTTTCATCTCTGAGCAATTGCTCGACGTTTGCAATTTCTCAGCTCGTGTCTACGAGACGGAAAGAGAAGGACCGTGACGTTTGGTGCGTATAGAAGCGCAAAGCCCCAGTGTTGCTGCGCCTGTGAAAGCGCTTCCAAGGAAGGGTGCTGGCTAGCAAGAGCTTTCAGTGCTGGCACTTTTCATCTCGGAGCAATTGCTCGATGTTTGCAATTTCTCAGCTCGTGTCTACGAGACGGAAAGAGAAGGACCGTGACTTTTGGTGGGTAGAGAAGCGCAAAGCCCCAGTGTTGCTGCGCCTGTGAAAGCGCTTCCAAGGAAGGGTGCTGGCTAGCAACAGCTTTCAGTGCTGGCACTTTTCATCTCTGAGCAATTGCTCGACGTTTGCAATTTCTCACCTGAGCTCTCTTTAGAGTGCGCGAGAGGATGAGCAGAAGATGAGGTGGCTAGAGAAGCCCAGAGCCCCAGTGTTCTAAGGGCTACAAAAGCGCTTCCAAGGAAGGGTGCTGGCTGGCAACAGCTTTCAGTGCTGGCACTTTTCATCTCGGAGCAATTGCTCGACGTTTGCAATTTCTCAGCTCGTGTCTAGGAGACGGAAAGAGAATGACCGTGACGTTTGGTGGCTAGAGAAGCGCAAAGCCCCAGTGTTGCTGCGCCTGTGAAAGCGCTTCCAAGGAAGGGTGCTGGCTAGCAAGAGCTTTCAGTGCTGGCACTTTTCATCTCTGAGCAATTGCTCAACGTTTGCAATTTCTCAGCTCGTGTCTACCGACGGAAAGAGAAGGACCGTGACGTTTGTTGGCTAGAGGAGCGCAAAGCCCCAGTGTTGCTGCGCCTGTGAAAGCGCTTCCAAGGAAGGGTGCTGGCTAGCAAGAGCTTTCAGTGCTGGCACTTTTCATCTCGGAGCAATTGCTCGACGTTTGCAATTTCTCAGCTCGTGTCTACGAGACGGAAAGAGAAGGACCGTGACTTTTGGTGCGTATAGAAGCGCAAAGCCCCAGTGTTGCTGCGCCTGTGAAAGCGCTTCCAAGGAAGGGGGCTGGCTAGCAACAGCTTCCAGTGCTGGCACTTTTCATCTCTGAGCAATTGCTCGACGTTTGCAATTTCTCACCTGAGCTCTCTTTAGAGTGCGCGAGAGGATGAGCAGAAGATGAGGTGGCTAGAGAAACACAGAGCCCCAGTGTTCTTAGGCCTATAAAAGCGCTTCCAAGGAAGGGTGCTGGCTAGCAACAGCTTTCAGTGCTGGCACTTTTCATCTCTGAGCAATTGCTCGACGTTTGCAATTTCTCAGCTCGTGTCTACGAGACGGAAAGAGAAGGACCGTGACGTTTGGTGGCTAGAGAAGCGCAAAGCCCCAGTGTTGCTGCGCCTGTGAAAGCGCTTCCAAGGAAGGGTGCTGGCTAGCAAGAGCTTTCAGTGCTGGCACTTTTCATCTCTGAGCAATTGCTGGACGTTTGCAATTTCTCAGCTCGTGTCTACGAGACGGAAAGAGAAGGACCGTGACGTTTGGTGGCTAGAGAAGCGCAAAGCCCCAGTGTTGCTGCGCCTGTGAAAGCGTTTCCAAGGAAGGGTGCTGGCTAGCAAGAGCTTTCAGTGCTGGCACTTTTCATCTCTGAGCAATTGCTCGACGTTTGCAATTTCTCAGCTCGTGTCTACGAGACGGAAAGAGAAGGACCGTGACGTTTGGTGCGTATAGAAGCGCAAAGCCCCAGTGTTGCTGCGCCTGTGAAAGCGCTTCCAAGGAAGGGTGCTGGCTAGCAAGAGCTTTCAGTGCTGGCACTTTTCATCTCTGAGCAATTGCTCGACGTTTGCAATTTCTCACCTGAGCTCTCTTTAGAGTGCGCGAGAGGATGAGCAGAAGATGAGGTGGCTAGAGAAGCCCAGAGCCCCAGTGTTCTTAGGCCTATAAAAGCGCTTCCAAGGAAGGGTGCTGGCTAGCAAGAGCTTTCAGTGCTGGCACTTTTCATCTCTGAGCAATTGCTCGACGTTTGCAATTTCTCAGCTCGTGTCTACGAGACGGAAAGAGAAGGACCGTGACGTTTGGTGGCTAGAGAAGCGCAAAGCCCCAGTGTTGCTGCGCCTGTGAAAGCGCTTCCAAGGAAGGGTGCTGGCTAGCAAGAGCTTTCAGTGCTGGCACTTTTCATCTCGGAGCAATTGCTCGACGTTTGCAATTTCTCAGCTCGTGTCTACGAGACGGAAAGAGAAGGACCGTGGCGTTTGGTGGCTAGAGAAGCGCAAAGCCCCAGTGTTGCTGCGCCTGTGAAAGCGTTTCCAAGGAAGGGTGCTGGCTAGCAACAGCTTTCAGTGCTGGCACTTTTCATCTCTGAGCAATTGCTCGACGTTTGCAATTTCTCAGCTCGTGTCTACGAGACGGAAAGAGAAGGACCGTGACGTTTGGTGCGTAGAGAAGTGCAAAGCCCCAGTGTTACTGCGCCTGTGAAAGCGCTTCCAAGGAAGGGTGCTGGCTAGCAAGAGCTTTCAGTGCTGGCACTTTTCATCTCTGAGCAATTGCTCGACGTTTGCAATTTCTCACCTGAGCTCTCTTTAGAGTGCGCGAGAGGATGAGCAGAAGATGAGGTGGCTAGAGAAGCCCAGAGCCCCAGTGTTCTAAGGGCTACAAAAGCGCTTCCAAGGAAGGGTGCTGGCTAGCAAGAGCTTTCAGTGCTGGCACTTTTCATCTCTGAGCAATTGCTCGACGTTTGCAATTTCTCACCTGAGCTCTCTTTAGAGTGCGCGAGAGGATGAGCAGAAGATGAGGTGGCTAGAGAAGCCCAGAGCCCCAGTCTTCTTAGGCCTACAAAAGCGCTTCCAAGGAAGGGTGCTGGCTAGCAACAGCTTTCAGTGGTGGCACTTTTCATCTCTGAGCAATTGCTCAACGTTTGCAATTTCTCAGCTCGTGTCTACGAGACGGAAAGAGAAGGACCGTGACTTTTGGTGGGTAGAGAAGCGCAAAGCCCCAGTGTTGCTGCGCCTGTGAAAGCGCTTCCAAGGAAGGGTGCTGGCTAGCAACAGCTTCCAGTGCTGGCACTTTTCATCTCTGAGCAATTGCTCGACGTTTGCAATTTCTCAGCTCGTGTCTACGAGACGGAAAGAGAAGGACCGTGACGTTTGGCGGCTAGAGAAGCGCAAAGCCCCAGTGTTGCTGCGCCTACAAAAGCGCTTCCAAGGAAGGGTGCTGGCTAGCAACAGCTTTCAGTGCTGGCACTTTTCATCTCTGAGCAATTGCTCGACGTTTGCAATTTCTCAGCTCGTGTCTACCGACGGAAAGAGAAGGACCGTGACGTTTGTTGGCTAGAGGAGCGCAAAGCCCCAGTGTTGCTGCGCCTGTGAAAGCGCTTCCAAGGAAGGGTGCTGGCTAGCAACAGCTTTCAGTGCTGGCACTTTTCATCTCGGAGCAATTGCTCGACGTTTGCAATTTCTCAGCTCGTGTCTACCGACGGAAAGAGAAGGACCGTGACGTTTGTTGGCTAGAGGAGCGCAAAGCCCCAGTGTTGCTGCGCCTGTGAAAGCGCTTCCAAGGAAGGGTGCTGGCTAGCAACAGCTTTCAGTGCTGGCACTTTTCATCTCTGAGCAATTGCTCGACGTTTGCAATTTCTCACCTGAGCTCTCTTTAGAGTGCGCGAGAGGATGAGCAGAAGATGAGGTGGCTAGAGAAGCCCAGAGCCCCAGTCTTCTTAGGCCTACAAAAGCGCTTCCAAGGAAGGGTGCTGGCTAGCAAGAGCTTTCAGTGCTGGCACTTTTCATCTCTGAGCAATTGCTCGACGTTTGCAATTTCTCAGCTCGTGTCTACGAGACGGAAAGAGAATGACCGTGACGTTTGGTGGGTAGAGAAGCGCAAAGCCCCAGTGTTGCTGCGCCTGTGAAAGCGCTTCCAAGGAAGGGTGCTGGCTAGCAACAGCTTTCAGTGCTGGCACTTTTCATCTCTGAGCAATTGCTCGACGTTTGCAATTTCTCACCTGAGCTCTCTTTAGAGTGCGCGAGAGGATGAGCAGAAGATGAGGTGGCTAGAGAAGCCCAGAGCCCCAGTGTTCTTAGGCCTATAAAAGCGCTTCCAAGGAAGGGTGCTGGCTAGCAACAGCTTTCAGTGCTGGCACTTTTCATCTCTGAGCAATTGCTCGACGTTTGCAATTTCTCAGCTCGTGTCTACGAGACGGAAAGAGAAGGACCGTGACGTTTGGTGGGTAGAGAAGCGCAAAGCCCCAGTGTTGCTGCGCCTGTGAAAGCGCTTCCAAGGAAGGGTGCTGGCTAGCAAGAGCTTTCAGTGCTGGCACTTTTCATCTCTGAGCAATTGCTCGACGTTTGCAATTTCTCAGCTCGTGTCTACGAGACGGAAAGAGAAGGACCGTGACGTTTGGTGGGTAGAGAAGCGCAAAGCCCCAGTGTTGCTGCGCCTGTGAAAGCGTTTCCAAGGAAGGGTGCTGGCTAGCAACAGCTTTCAGTGCTGGCACTTTTCATCTCTGAGCAATTGCTCGACGTTTGCAATTTCTCAGCTCGTGTCTACCGACGGAAAGAGAAGGACCGTGACGTTTGGTGCGTAGAGAAGTGCAAAGCCCCAGTGTTACTGCGCCTGTGAAAGCGCTTCCAAGGAAGGGTGCTGGCTAGCAAGAGCTTTCAGTGCTGGCACTTTTCATCTCTGAGCAATTGCTCGACGTTTGCAATTTCTCACCTGAGCTCTCTTTAGAGTGCGCGAGAGGATGAGCAGAAGATGAGGTGGCTAGAGAAGCCCAGAGCCCCAGTGTTCTAAGGGCTACAAAAGCGCTTCCAAGGAAGGGTGCTGGCTAGCAAGAGCTTTCAGTGCTGGCACTTTTCATCTCTGAGCAATTGCTCGACGTTTGCAATTTCTCACCTGAGCTCTCTTTAGAGTGCGCGAGAGGATGAGCAGAAGATGAGGTGGCTAGAGAAGCCCAGAGCCCCAGTCTTCTTAGGCCTACAAAAACGCTTCCAAGGAAGGGTGCTGGCTAGCAACAGCTTTCAGTGCTGGCACTTTTCATCTCTGAGCAATTGCTCAACGTTTGCAATTTCTCAGCTCGTGTCTACGAGACGGAAAGAGAAGGACCGTGACTTTTGGTGGGTAGAGAAGCGCAAAGCCCCAGTGTTGCTGCGCCTGTGAAAGCGCTTCCAAGGAAGGGTGCTGGCTAGCAACAGCTTTCAGTGCTGGCACTTTTCATCTCTGAGCAATTGCTCGACGTTTGCAATTTCTCAGCTCGTGTCTACGAGACGGAAAGTGAAGGACCGTGACATTTGGCGGCTAGAGAAGCGCAAAGCCCCAGTGTTGCTGCGCCTACAAAAGCGCTTCCAAGGAAGGGTGCTGGCTAGCAAGAGCTTTCAGTGCTGGCACTTTTCATCTCTGAGCAATTGCTCGACGTTTGCAATTTCTCACCTGAGCTCTCTTTAGAGTGCGCGAGAGGATGAGCAGAAGATGAGGTGGCTAGAGAAGCCCAGAGCCCCAGTCTTCTTAGGCCTACAAAAGCGCTTCCAAGGAAGGGGGCTGGCTAGCAACAGCTTTCAGTGCTGGCACTTTTCATCTCGGAGCAATTGCTCGACGTTTGCAATTTCTCAGCTCGTGTCTACGAGACGGAAAGAGAAGGACCGTGACGTTTGGTGGCTAGAGAAGCGCAAAGCCCCAGTGTTGCTGCGCCTGTGAAAGCGCTTCCAAGGAAGGGTGCTGGCTAGCAAGAGCTTTCAGTGCTGGCACTTTTCATCTCTGAGCAATTGCTCGACGTTTGCAATTTCTCACCTGAGCTCTCTTTAGAGTGCGCGAGAGGATGAGCAGAAGATGAGGTGGCTAGAGAAGCACAGAGCCCCAGTGTTCTAAGGGCTACAAAAGCGCTTCCAAGGAAGGGGGCTGGCTAGCAAGAGCTTTCAGTGCTGGCACTTTTCATCTCTGAGCAATTGCTGGATGTTTGCAATTTCTCAGCTCGTGTCTACGAGACGGAAAGAGAAGGACCGTGACATTTGGTGCGTATAGAAGCGCAAAGCCCCAGTGTTGCTGCGCCTGTGAAAGCGCTTCCAAGGAAGGGTGCTGGCTAGCAAGAGCTTTCAGTGCTGGCACTTTTCATCTCTGAGCAATTGCTCGACGTTTGCAATTTCTCACCTGAGCTCTCTTTAGAGTGCGCGAGAGGATGAGCAGAAGATGAGGTGGCTAGAGAAGCCCAGAGCCCCAGTGTTCTTAGGCCTACAAAAGCGCTTCCAAGGAAGGGTGCTGGCTAGCAAGAGCTTTCAGTGCTGGCACTTTTCATCTCTGAGCAATTGCTGGACGTTTGCAATTTCTCAGCTCGTGTCTACGAGACGAAAAGAGAAGGACCGTGACATTTGGTGCGTATAGAAGTGCAAAGCCCCAGTGTTGCTGCGCCTGTGAAAGCGCTTCCAAGGAAGGGTGCTGGCTAGCAACAGCTTTCAGTGCTGGCACTTTTCATCTCTGAGCAATTGCTCGACGTTTGCAATTTCTCAGCTCGTGTCTACGAGACGGAAAGAGAAGGACCGTGACATTTGGTGCGTATAGAAGCGCAAAGCCCCAGTGTTGCTGCGCCTGTGAAAGCGCTTCCAAGGAAGGGTGCTGGCTAGCAAGAGCTTTCAGTGCTGGCACTTTTCATCTCTGAGCAATTGCTCGACGTTTGCAATTTCTCACCTGAGCTCTCTTTAGAGTGCGCGAGAGGATGAGCAGAAGATGAGGTGGCTAGAGAAGCCCAGAGCCCCAGTGTTCTAAGGGCTACAAAAGCGCTTCCAAGGAAGGGGGCTGGCTAGCAACAGCTTTCAGTGCTGGCACTTTTCATCTCTGAGCAATTGCTCGACGTTTGCAATTTCTCAGCTCGTGTCTACGAGACGGAAAGAGAAGGACCGTGACATTTGGTGCGTATAGAAGCGCAAAGCCCCAGTGTTGCTGCGCCTGTGAAAGCGCTTCCAAGGAAGGGTGCTGGCTAGCAAGAGCTTTCAGTGCTGGCACTTTTCATCTCTGAGCAATTGCTCGACGTTTGCAATTTCTCACCTGAGCTCTCTTTAGAGTGCGCGAGAGGATGAGCAGAAGATGAGGTGGCTAGAGAAGCCCAGAGCCCCAGTGTTCTTAGGCCTACAAAAGCGCTTCCAAGGAAGGGTGCTGGCTAGCAAGAGCTTTCAGTGCTGGCACTTTTCATCTCTGAGCAATTGCTCGACGTTTGCAATTTCTCAGCTCGTGTCTACGAGACGGAAAGAGAAGGACCGTGAAATTTGGTGCGTATAGAAGTGCAAAGCCCCAGTGTTGCTGCGCCTGTGAAAGCGCTTCCAAGGAAGGGTGCTGGCTAGCAACAGCTTTCAGTGCTGGCACTTTTCATCTCTGAGCAATTGCTCGACGTTTGCAATTTCTCAGCTCGTGTCTACGAGACGGAAAGAGAAGGACTGTGACGTTTGGTGGGTAGAGAAGCGCAAAGCCCCAGTGTTGCTGCGCCTGTGAAAGCGCTTCCAAGGAAGGGTGCTGGCTAGCAACAGCTTTCAGTGCTGGCACTTTTCATCTCCGAGCAATTGCTCGACGTTTGCAATTTCTCAGCTCGTGTCTACGAGACGGAAAGAGAAGGACCGTGACTTTTGTTGCGTAGAGAAGTGCAAAGCCCCAGTGTTGCTGCGCCTGTGAAAGCGCTTCCAAGGAAGGGTGCTGGCTAGCAAGAGCTTTCAGTGCTGGCACTTTTCATCTCTGAGCAATTGCTCGACGTTTGCAATTTCTCACCTGAGCTCTCTTTAGAGTGCGCGAGAGGATGAGCAGAAGATGAGGTGGCTAGAGAAGCCCAGAGCCCCAGTGTTCTAAGGGCTACAAAAGCGCTTCAAGGAAGGGTGCTGGCTAGCAAGAGCTTTCAGTGCTGGCACTTTTCATCTCTGAGCAATTGCTCGACGTTTGCAATTTCTCACCTGAGCTCTCTTTAGAGTGCGCGAGAGGATGAGCAGAAGATGAGGTGGCTAGAGAAGCCCAGAGCCCCAGTCTTCTTAGGCCTACAAAAGCGCTTCCAAGGAAGGGTGCTGGCTAGCAACAGCTTTCAGTGCTGGCACTTTTCATCTCTGAGCAATTGCTCGACGTTTGCAATTTCTCAGCTCGTGTCTACGAGACGGAAAGAGAAGGACCGTGACTTTTGGTGGGTAGAGAAGCGCAAAGCCCCAGTGTTGCTGCGCCTGTGAAAGCGCTTCCAAGGAAGGGTGCTGGCTAGCAACAGCTTCCAGTGCTGGCACTTTTCATCTCTGAGCAATTGCTCGACGTTTGCAATTTCTCAGCTCGTGTCTACGAGACGGAAAGAGAAGGACCGTGACATTTGGTGCGTATAGAAGCGCAAAGCCCCAGTGTTGCTGCGCCTGTGAAAGCGCTTCCAAGGAAGGGTGCTGGCTAGCAAGAGCTTTCAGTGCTGGCACTTTTCATCTCTGAGCAATTGCTCGACGTTTGCAATTTCTCACCTGAGCTCTCTTTAGAGTGCGCGAGAGGATGAGCAGAAGATGAGGTGGCTAGAGAAGCCCAGAGCCCCAGTGTTCTAAGGGCTACAAAAGCGCTTCCAAGGAAGGGTGCTGGCTGGCAACAGCTTTCAGTGCTGGCACTTTTCATCTCTGAGCAATTGCTCGACGTTTGCAATTTCTCAGCTCGTGTCTACGAGACGGAAAGAGAAGGACCGTGACGTTTGGTGGCTAGAGAAGCGCAAAGCCCCAGTGTTGCTGCGCCTGTGAAAGCGCTTCCAAGGAAGGGTGCTGGCTAGCAAGAGCTTTCAGTGCTGGCACTTTTCATCTCTGAGCAATTGCTCGACGTTTGCAATTTCTCAGCTCGTGTCTACCGACGGAAAGAGAAGGACCGTGACGTTTGTTGGCTAGAGGAGCGCAAAGCCCCAGTGTTGCTGCGCCTGTGAAAGCGCTTCCAAGGAAGGGTGCTGGCTAGCAAGAGCTTTCAGTGCTGGCACTTTTCATCTCTGAGCAATTGCTCGACGTTTGCAATTTCTCAGCTCGTGTCTACCGACGGAAAGAGAAGGACCGTGACGTTTGTTGGCTAGAGGAGCGCAAAGCCCCAGTGTTGCTGCGCCTGTGAAAGCGCTTCCAAGGAAGGGTGCTGGCTAGCAAGAGCTTTCAGTGCTGGCACTTTTCATCTCTGAGCAATTGCTCGACGTTTGCAATTTCTCACCTGAGCTCTCTTTAGAGTGCGCGAGAGGATGAGCAGAAGATGAGGTGGCTAGAGAAGCCCAGAGCCCCAGTGTTCTTAGGCCTACAAAAGCGCTTCCAAGGAAGGGTGCTGGCTAGCAAGAGCTTTCAGTGCTGGCACTTTTCATCTCAAAGCAATTGCTCGACGTTTGCAATTTCTCAGCTCGTGTCTACGAGACGGAAAGAGAAGGACCGTGACGTTTGGTGGGTAGAGAAGCGCAAAGCCCCAGTGTTGCTGCGCCTGTGAAAGCGCTTCCAAGGAAGGGTGCTGGCTAGCAAGAGCTTTCAGTGCTGGCACTTTTCATCTCTGAGCAATTGCTCGACGTTTGCAATTTCTCAGCTCGTGTCTACGAGACGGAAAGAGAAGGACCGTGACGTTTGGTGGCTAGAGAAGCGCAAAGCCCCAGTGTTGCTGCGCCTGTGAAAGCGTTTCCAAGGAAGGGTGCTGGCTAGCAAGAGCTTTCAGTGCTGGCACTTTTCATCTCTGAGCAATTGCTCGACGTTTGCAATTTCTCACCTGAGCTCTCTTTAGAGTGCGCGAGAGGATGAGCAGAAGATGAGGTGGCTAGAGAAGCCCAGAGCCCCAGTGTTCTAAGGCCTACAAAAGCGCTTCCAAGGAAGGGTGCTGGCTAGCAAGAGCTTTCAGTGCTGGCACTTTTCATCTCTGAGCAATTGCTCGACGTTTGCAATTTCTCACCTGAGCTCTCTTTAGACTGCGCGAGAGGATGAGCAGAAGATTAGGTGGCTAGAGAAGCCCAGAGCCCCAGTCTTCTTAGGCCTACAAAAGCGCTTCCAAGGAAGGGTGATGGCTAGCAACAGCTTTCAGTGCTGGCACTTTTCATCTCTGAGCAATTGCTCAACGTTTGCAATTTCTCAGCTCGTGTCTACGAGACGGAAAGAGAAGGACCGTGACTTTTGGTGGGTAGAGAAGCGCAAAGCCCCAGTGTTGCTGCGCCTGTGAAAGCGCTTCCAAGGAAGGGTGCTGGCTAGCAACAGCTTCCAGTGCTGGCACTTTTCATCTCTGAGCAATTGCTCGACGTTTGCAATTTCTCAGCTCGTGTCTACGAGACGGAAAGAGAAGGACCGTGACGTTTGGCGGCTAGAGAAGCGCAAAGCCCCAGTGTTGCTGCGCCTGTGAAAGCGCTTCCAAGGAAGGGTGCTGTCTAGCAAGAGCTTTCAGTGCTGGCACTTTTCATCTCTGAGCAATTGCTCGACGTTTGCAATTTCTCACCTGAGCTCTCTTTAGAGTGCGCGAGAGGATGAGCAGAAGATGAGGTGGCTAGAGAAGCCCAGAGCCCCAGTCTTCTTAGGCCTACAAAAGCGCTTCCAAGGAAGGGTGCTGGCTAGCAACAGCTTTCAGTGCTGGCACTTTTCATCTCTGAGCAATTGCTCGACGTTTGCAATTTCTCAGCTCGTGTCTACGAGACGGAAAGAGAATGACCGTGACGTTTGGTGGCTAGAGAAGCGCAAAGCCCCAGTGTTGCTGCGCCTGTGAAAGCGCTTCCAAGGAAGGGTGCTGGCTAGCAAGAGCTTTCAGTGCTGGCACTTTTCATCTCTGAGCAATTGCTCGACGTTTGCAATTTCTCACCTGAGCTCTCTTTAGAGTGCGCGAGAGGATGAGCAGAAGATGAGGTGGCTAGAGAAGCACAGAGCCCCAGTGTTCTAAGGGCTAAAAAAGCGCTTCCAAGGAAGGGGGCTGGCTAGCAAGAGCTTTCAGTGCTGGCACTTTTCATCTCTGAGCAATTGCTGGACGTTTGCAATTTCTCAGCTCGTGTCTACGAGACGGAAAGAGAAGGACCGTGACATTTGGTGCGTATAGATGCGCAAAGCCCCAGTGTTGCTGCGCCTGTGAAAGCGCTTCCAAGGAAGGGTGCTGGCTAGCAAGAGCTTTCAGTGCTGGCACTTTTCATCTCTGAGCAATTGCTCGACGTTTGCAATTTCTCACCTGAGCTCTCTTTAGAGTGCGCGAGAGGATGAGCAGAAGATGAGGTGGCTAGAGAAGCCCAGAGCCCCAGTGTTCTTAGGCCTACAAAAGCGCTTCAAGGAAGGGTGCTGGCTAGCAAGAGCTTTCAGTGCTGGCACTTTTCATCTCTGAGCAATTGCTCGACGTTTGCAATTTCTCACCTGAGCTCTCTTTAGAGTGCGCGAGAGGATGAGCAGAAGATGAGGTGGCTAGAGAAGCCCAGAGCCCCAGTCTTCTTAGGCCTACAAAAGCGCTTCCAAGGAAGGGTGCTGGCTAGCAACAGCTTTCAGTGCTGGCACTTTTCATCTCTGAGCAATTGCTCGACGTTTGCAATTTCTCAGCTCGTGTCTACGAGACGGAAAGAGAAGGACCGTGACTTTTGGTGGGTAGAGAAGCGCAAAGCCCCAGTGTTGCTGCGCCTGTGAAAGCGCTTCCAAGGAAGGGTGCTGGCTAGCAACAGCTTCCAGTGCTGGCACTTTTCATCTCTGAGCAATTGCTCGACGTTTGCAATTTCTCAGCTCGTGTCTACGAGACGGAAAGAGAAGGACCGTGACATTTGGTGCGTATAGAAGCGCAAAGCCCCAGTGTTGCTGCGCCTGTGAAAGCGCTTCCAAGGAAGGGTGCTGGCTAGCAAGAGCTTTCAGTGCTGGCACTTTTCATCTCTGAGCAATTGCTCGACGTTTGCAATTTCTCACCTGAGCTCTCTTTAGAGTGCGCGAGAGGATGAGCAGAAGATGAGGTGGCTAGAGAAGCCCAGAGCCCCAGTGTTCTAAGGGCTACAAAAGCGCTTCCAAGGAAGGGTGCTGGCTGGCAACAGCTTTCAGTGCTGGCACTTTTCATCTCTGAGCAATTGCTCGACGTTTGCAATTTCTCAGCTCGTGTCTACGAGACGGAAAGAGAAGGACCGTGACGTTTGGTGGCTAGAGAAGCGCAAAGCCCCAGTGTTGCTGCGCCTGTGAAAGCGCTTCCAAGGAAGGGTGCTGGCTAGCAAGAGCTTTCAGTGCTGGCACTTTTCATCTCTGAGCAATTGCTCGACGTTTGCAATTTCTCAGCTCGTGTCTACCGACGGAAAGAGAAGGACCGTGACGTTTGTTGGCTAGAGGAGCGCAAAGCCCCAGTGTTGCTGCGCCTGTGAAAGCGCTTCCAAGGAAGGGTGCTGGCTAGCAAGAGCTTTCAGTGCTGGCACTTTTCATCTCTGAGCAATTGCTCGACGTTTGCAATTTCTCAGCTCGTGTCTACCGACGGAAAGAGAAGGACCGTGACGTTTGTTGGCTAGAGGAGCGCAAAGCCCCAGTGTTGCTGCGCCTGTGAAAGCGCTTCCAAGGAAGGGTGCTGGCTAGCAAGAGCTTTCAGTGCTGGCACTTTTCATCTCTGAGCAATTGCTCGACGTTTGCAATTTCTCACCTGAGCTCTCTTTAGAGTGCGCGAGAGGATGAGCAGAAGATGAGGTGGCTAGAGAAGCCCAGAGCCCCAGTGTTCTTAGGCCTACAAAAGCGCTTCCAAGGAAGGGTGCTGGCTAGCAAGAGCTTTCAGTGCTGGCACTTTTCATCTCAAAGCAATTGCTCGACGTTTGCAATTTCTCAGCTCGTGTCTACGAGACGGAAAGAGAATGACCGTGACGTTTGGTGGGTAGAGAAGCGCAAAGCCCCAGTGTTGCTGCGCCTGTGAAAGCGCTTCCAAGGAAGGGTGCTGGCTAGCAACAGCTTCCAGTGCTGGCACTTTTCATCTCTGAGCAATTGCTCGACGTTTGCAATTTCTCAGCTCGTGTCTACGAGACGGAAAGAGAAGGACCGTGACGTTTGGTGGCTAGAGAAGCGCAAAGCCCCAGTGTTGCTGCGCCTGTGAAAGCGTTTCCAAGGAAGGGTGCTGGCTAGCAACAGCTTTCAGTGCTGGCACTTTTCATCTCTGAGCAATTGCTCGACGTTTGCAATTTCTCAGCTCGTGTCTACGAGACGGAAAGAGAAGGACCGTGACGTTTGGTGCGTAGAGAAGTGCAAAGCCCCAGTGTTACTGCGCCTGTGAAAGCGCTTCCAAGGAAGGGTGCTGGCTAGCAAGAGCTTTCAGTGCTGGCACTTTTCATCTCTGAGCAATTGCTCGACGTTTGCAATTTCTCACCTGAGCTCTCTTTAGAGTGCGCGAGAGGATGAGCAGAAGATGAGGTGGCTAGAGAAGCCCAGAGCCCCAGTGTTCTAAGGCCTACAAAAGCGCTTCCAAGGAAGGGGGCTGGCTAGCAAGAGCTTTCAGTGCTGGCACTTTTCATCTCTGAGCAATTGCTCGACGTTTGCAATTTCTCACCTGAGCTCTCTTTAGACTGCGCGAGAGGATGAGCAGAAGATTAGGTGGCTAGAGAAGCCCAGAGCCCCAGTCTTCTTAGGCCTACAAAAGCGCTTCCAAGGAAGGGTGCTGGCTAGCAACAGCTTTCAGTGCTGGCACTTTTCATCTCTGAGCAATTGCTCAACGTTTGCAATTTCTCAGCTCGTGTCTACGAGACGGAAAGAGAAGGACCGTGACTTTTGGTGGGTAGAGAAGCGCAAAGCCCCAGTGTTGCTGCGCCTGTGAAAGCGCTTCCAAGGAAGGGTGCTGGCTAGCAACAGCTTCCAGTGCTGGCACTTTTCATCTCTGAGCAATTGCTCGACGTTTGCAATTTCTCAGCTCGTGTCTACGAGACGGAAAGAGAAGGACCGTGACGTTTGGCGGCTAGAGAAGCGCAAAGCCCCAGTGTTGCTGCGCCTGTGAAAGCGCTTCCAAGGAAGGGTGCTGTCTAGCAAGAGCTTTCAGTGCTGGCACTTTTCATCTCTGAGCAATTGCTCGACGTTTGCAATTTCTCACCTGAGCTCTCTTTAGAGTGCGCGAGAGGATGAGCAGAAGATGAGGTGGCTAGAGAAGCCCAGAGCCCCAGTGTTCTTAGGCCTACAAAAGCGCTTCCAAGGAAGGGGGCTGGCTAGCAACAGCTTTCAGTGCTGGCACTTTTCATCTCTGAGCAATTGCTCGACGTTTGCAATTTCTCAGCTCGTGTCTACGAGACGGAAAGAGAATGACCATGACGTTTGGTGGGTAGAGAAGCGCAAAGCCCCAGTGTTGCTGCGCCTGTGAAAGCGCTTCCAAGGAAGGGTGCTGGCTAGCAAGAGCTTTCAGTGCTGGCACTTTTCATCTCTGAGCAATTGCTCGACGTTTGCAATTTCTCACCTGAGCTCTCTTTAGAGTGCGCGAGAGGATGAGCAGAAGATGAGGTGGCTAGAGAAGCACAGAGCCCCAGTGTTCTAAGGGCTACAAAAGCGCTTCCAAGGAAGGGGGCTGGCTAGCAAGAGCTTTCAGTGCTGGCACTTTTCATCTCTGAGCAATTGCTGGACGTTTGCAATTTCTCAGCTCGTGTCTACGAGACGGAAAGAGAAGGACCGTGACGTTTGGTGGCTAGAGAAGCGCAAAGCCCCAGTTTTGCTGCGCCTGTGAAAGCGCTTCCAAGGAAGGGTGCTGGCTAGCAAGAGCTTTCAGTGCTGGCACTTTTCATCTCTGAGCAATTGCTCGACGTTTGCAATTTCTCACCTGAGCTCTCTTTAGAGTGCGCGAGAGGATGAGCAGAAGATGAGGTGGCTAGAGAAGCACAGAGCCCCAGTGTTCTAAGGGCTACAAAAGCGCTTCCAAGGAAGGGGGCTGGCTAGCAAGAGCTTTCAGTGCTGGCACTTTTCATCTCGGAGCAATTGCTGGACGTTTGCAATTTCTCAGCTCGTGTCTACGAGACGGAAAGAGAAGGACCGTGACATTTGGTGCGTATAGATGCGCAAAGCCCCAGTGTTGCTGCGCCTGTGAAAGCGCTTCCAAGGAAGGGTGCTGGCTAGCAACAGCTTTCAGTGCTGGCACTTTTCATCTCTGAGCAATTGCTGGACGTTTGCAATTTCTCACCTGAGCTCTCTTTAGAGTGCGCGAGAGGATGAGCAGAAGATGAGGTGGCTAGAGAAGCCCAGAGCCCCAGTGTTCTTAGGCCTACAAAAGCGCTTCCAAGGAAGGGTGCTGGCTAGCAACAGCTTTCAGTGCTGGCACTTTTCATCTCTGAGCAATTGCTCGACGTTTGCAATTTCTCAGCTCGTGTCTACGAGACGAAAAGAGAAGGACCGTGACATTTGGTGCGTATAGAAGTGCAAAGCCCCAGTGTTGCTGCGCCTGTGAAAGCGCTTCCAAGGAAGGGTGCTGGCTAGCAACAGCTTTCAGTGCTGGCACTTTTCATCTCTGAGCAATTGCTCGACGTTTGCAATTTCTCAGCTCGTGTCTACGAGACGGAAAGAGAAGGACTGTGACGTTTGGTGGGTAGAGAAGCGCAAAGCCCCAGTGTTGCTGCGCCTGTGAAAGCGCTTCCAAGGAAGGGTGCTGGCTAGCAAGAGCTTTCAGTGCTGGCACTTTTCATCTCTAAGCAATTGCTCGACGTTTGCAATTTCTCACCTGAGCTCTCTTTAGAGTGCGCGAGAGGATGAGCAGAAGATGAGGTGGCTAGAGAAGCACAGAGCCCCAGTGTTCTAAGGGCTACAAAAGCGCTTCCAAGGAAGGGGGCTGGCTAGCAAGAGCTTTCAGTGCTGGCACTTTTCATCTCTGAGCAATTGCTCGACGTTTGCAATTTCTCAGCTCGTGTCTACGAGACGGAAAGAGAAGGACCGTGACATTTGGTGCGTATAGAAGCGCAAAGCCCCAGTGTTGCTGCGCCTGTGAAAGCGCTTCCAAGGAAGGGTGCTGGCTAGCAACAGCTTTCAGTGCTGGCACTTTTCATCTCTGAGCAATTGCTCGACGTTTGCAATTTCTCACCTGAGCTCTCTTTAGAGTGCGCGAGAGGATGAGCAGAAGATGAGGTGGCTAGAGAAGCCCAGAGCCCCAGTGTTCTTAGGCCTATAAAAGCGCTTCCAAGGAAGGGTGCTGGCTAGCAAGAGCTTTCAGTGCTGGCACTTTTCATCTCTGAGCAATTGCTCGACGTTTGCAATTTCTCAGCTCGTGTCTACGAGACGGAAAGAGAAGGACCGTGACATTTGGTGCGTATAGAAGTGCAAAGCCCCAGTGTTGCTGCGCCTGTGAAAGCGCTTCCAAGGAAGGGTGCTGGCTAGCAAGAGCTTTCAGTGCTGGCACTTTTCATCTCTGAGCAATTGCTCGACGTTTGCAATTTCTCAGCTCGTGTCTACGAGACGGAAAGAGAAGGACTGTGACGTTTGGTGGGTAGAGAAGCGCAAAGCCCCAGTGTTGCTGCGCCTGTGAAAGCGCTTCCAAGGAAGGGTGCTGGCTAGCAACAGCTTTCAGTGCTGGCACTTTTCATCTCCGAGCAATTGCTCGACGTTTGCAATTTCTCAGCTCGTGTCTACGAGACGGAAAGAGAAGGACCGTGACGTTTGGTGCGTAGAGAAGTGCAAAGCCCCAGTGTTACTGCGCCTGTGAAAGCGCTTCCAAGGAAGGGTGCTGGCTAGCAAGAGCTTTCAGTGCTGGCACTTTTCATCTCTGAGCAATTGCTCGACGTTTGCAATTTCTCAGCTCGTGTCTACGAGACGGAAAGAGAAGGACCGTGACGTTTGGTGCGTAGAGAAGTGCAAAGCCCCAGTGTTACTGCGCCTGTGAAAGCGCTTCCAAGGAAGGGTGCTGGCTAGCAACAGCTTTCAGTGCTGGCACTTTTCATCTCTGAGCAATTGCTCGACGTTTGCAATTTCTCACCTGAGCTCTCTTTAGAGTGCGCGAGAGGATGAGCAGAAGATGAGGTGGCTAGAGAAGCCCAGAGCCCCAGTGTTCTTAGGCCTACAAAAGCGCTTCCAAGGAAGGGTGCTGGCTAGCAACAGCTTTCAGTGCTGGCACTTTTCATCTCTGAGCAATTGCTCGACGTTTGCAATTTCTCAGCTCGTGTCTACGAGACGAAAAGAGAAGGACCGTGACATTTGGTGCGTATAGAAGTGCAAAGCCCCAGTGTTGCTGCGCCTGTGAAAGCGCTTCCAAGGAAGGGTGCTGGCTAGCAACAGCTTTCAGTGCTGGCACTTTTCATCTCTGAGCAATTGCTCGACGTTTGCAATTTCTCAGCTCGTGTCTACGAGACGGAAAGAGAAGGACTGTGACGTTTGGTGGGTAGAGAAGCGCAAAGCCCCAGTGTTGCTGCGCCTGTGAAAGCGCTTCCAAGGAAGGGTGCTGGCTAGCAAGAGCTTTCAGTGCTGGCACTTTTCATCTCTAAGCAATTGCTCGACGTTTGCAATTTCTCACCTGAGCTCTCTTTAGAGTGCGCGAGAGGATGAGCAGAAGATGAGGTGGCTAGAGAAGCACAGAGCCCCAGTGTTCTAAGGGCTACAAAAGCGCTTCCAAGGAAGGGGGCTGGCTAGCAAGAGCTTTCAGTGCTGGCACTTTTCATCTCTGAGCAATTGCTCGACGTTTGCAATTTCTCAGCTCGTGTCTACGAGACGGAAAGAGAAGGACCGTGACATTTGGTGCGTATAGAAGCGCAAAGCCCCAGTGTTGCTGCGCCTGTGAAAGCGCTTCCAAGGAAGGGTGCTGGCTAGCAACAGCTTTCAGTGCTGGCACTTTTCATCTCTGAGCAATTGCTCGACGTTTGCAATTTCTCACCTGAGCTCTCTTTAGAGTGCGCGAGAGGATGAGCAGAAGATGAGGTGGCTAGAGAAGCCCAGAGCCCCAGTGTTCTTAGGCCTATAAAAGCGCTTCCAAGGAAGGGTGCTGGCTAGCAAGAGCTTTCAGTGCTGGCACTTTTCATCTCTGAGCAATTGCTCGACGTTTGCAATTTCTCAGCTCGTGTCTACGAGACGGAAAGAGAAGGACCGTGACATTTGGTGCGTATAGAAGTGCAAAGCCCCAGTGTTGCTGCGCCTGTGAAAGCGCTTCCAAGGAAGGGTGCTGGCTAGCAAGAGCTTTCAGTGCTGGCACTTTTCATCTCTGAGCAATTGCTCGACGTTTGCAATTTCTCAGCTCGTGTCTACGAGACGGAAAGAGAAGGACTGTGACGTTTGGTGGGTAGAGAAGCGCAAAGCCCCAGTGTTGCTGCGCCTGTGAAAGCGCTTCCAAGGAAGGGTGCTGGCTAGCAACAGCTTTCAGTGCTGGCACTTTTCATCTCCGAGCAATTGCTCGACGTTTGCAATTTCTCAGCTCGTGTCTACGAGACGGAAAGAGAAGGACCGTGACGTTTGGTGCGTAGAGAAGTGCAAAGCCCCAGTGTTACTGCGCCTGTGAAAGCGCTTCCAAGGAAGGGTGCTGGCTAGCAAGAGCTTTCAGTGCTGGCACTTTTCATCTCTGAGCAATTGCTCGACGTTTGCAATTTCTCACCTGAGCTCTCTTTAGAGTGCGCGAGAGGATGAGCAGAAGATTAGGTGGCTAGAGAAGCCCAGAGCCCCAGTGTTCTTAGGCCTACAAAAGCGCTTCCAAGGAAGGGTGCTGGCTAGCAAGAGCTTTCAGTGCTGGCACTTTTCATCTCTGAGCAATTGCTCGACGTTTGCAATTTCTCACCTGAGCTCTCTTTAGAGTGCGCGAGAGGATGAGCAGAAGATGAGGTGGCTAGAGAAGCCCAGAGCCCCAGTCTTCTTAGGCCTACAAAAGCGCTTCCAAGGAAGGGTGCTGGCTAGCAACAGCTTTCAGTGCTGGCACTTTTCATCTCTGAGCAATTGCTCGACGTTTGCAATTTCTCAGCTCGTGTCTACGAGACGGAAAGAGAAGGACCGTGACTTTTGGTGGGTAGAGAAGCGCAAAGCCCCAGTGTTGCTGCGCCTGTGAAAGCGCTTCCAAGGAAGGGTGCTGGCTAGCAACAGCTTCCAGTGCTGGCACTTTTCATCTCTGAGCAATTGCTCGACGTTTGCAATTTCTCAGCTCGTGTCTACGAGACGGAAAGAGAAGGACCGTGACATTTGGTGCGTATAGAAGCGCAAAGCCCCAGTGTTGCTGCGCCTGTGAAAGCGCTTCCAAGGAAGGGTGCTGGCTAGCAACAGCTTTCAGTGCTGGCACTTTTCATCTCTGAGCAATTGCTCGACGTTTGCAATTTCTCACCTGAGCTCTCTTTAGAGTGCGCGAGAGGATGAGCAGAAGATGAGGTGGCTAGAGAAGCCCAGAGCCCCAGTGTTCTTAGGCCAACAAAAGCGCTTCCAAGGAAGGGTGCTGGCTGGCAACAGCTTTCAGTGCTGGCACTTTTCATCTCTGAGCAATTGCTCGACGTTTGCAATTTCTCAGCTCGTGTCTACGAGACGGAAAGAGAAGGACCGTGACGTTTGTTGGCTAGAGAAGCGCAAAGCCCCAGTGTTGCTGCGCCTGTGAAAGCGCTTCCAAGGAAGGGTGCTGGCTAGCAAGAGCTTTCAGTGCTGGCACTTTTCATCTCTGAGCAATTGCTCGACGTTTGCAATTTCTCAGCTCGTGTCTACCGACGGAAAGAGAAGGACCGTGACGTTTGTTGGCTAGAGGAGCGCAAAGCCCCAGTGTTGCTGCGCCTGTGAAAGCGCTTCCAAGGAAGGGTGCTGGCTAGCAACAGCTTTCAGTGCTGGCACTTTTCATCTCTGAGCAATTGCTCGACGTTTGCAATTTCTCAGCTCGTGTCTACCGACGGAAAGAGAAGGACCGTGACGTTTGTTGGCTAGAGGAGCGCAAAGCCCCAGTGTTGCTGCGCCTGTGAAAGCGCTTCCAAGGAAGGGGGCTGGCTAGCAAGAGCTTTCAGTGCTGGCACTTTTCATCTCTGAGCAATTGCTCGACGTTTGCAATTTCTCACCTGAGCTCTCTTCAGAGTGCGCGAGAGGATGAGCAGAAGATGAGGTGGCTAGAGAAGCCCAGAGCCCCAGTGTTCTTAGGCCTACAAAAGCGCTTCCAAGGAAGGGTGCTGGCTAGCAAGAGCTTTCAGTGCTGGCACTTTTCATCTCTGAGCAATTGCTCGACGTTTGCAATTTCTCAGCTCGTGTCTACGAGACGAAAAGAGAAGGACCGTGACATTTGGTGCGTATAGAAGTGCAAAGCCCCAGTGTTGCTGCGCCTGTGAAAGCGCTTCCAAGGAAGGGTGCTGGCTAGCAACAGCTTTCAGTGCTGGCACTTTTCATCTCTGAGCAATTGCTCGACGTTTGCAATTTCTCAGCTCGTGTCTACGAGACGGAAAGAGAAGGACTGTGACGTTTGGTGGGTAGAGAAGCGCAAAGCCCCAGTGTTGCTGCGCCTGTGAAAGCGCTTCCAAGGAAGGGTGCTGGCTAGCAACAGCTTTCAGTGCTGGCACTTTTCATCTCTAAGCAATTGCTCGACGTTTGCAATTTCTCACCTGAGCTCTCTTTAGAGTGCGCGAGAGGATGAGCAGAAGATGAGGTGGCTAGAGAAGCACAGAGCCCCAGTGTTCTTAGGCCTACAAAAGCGCTTCCAAGGAAGGGGGCTGGCTAGCAACAGCTTTCAGTGCTGGCACTTTTCATCTCTGAGCAATTGCTCGACGTTTGCAATTTCTCAGCTCGTGTCTACGAGACGGAAAGAGAAGGACCGTGACATTTGGTGCGTATAGAAGCGCAAAGCCCCAGTGTTGCTGCGCCTGTGAAAGCGCTTCCAAGGAAGGGTGCTGGCTAGCAACAGCTTTCAGTGCTGGCACTTTTCATCTCTGAGCAATTGCTCGACGTTTGCAATTTCTCACCTGAGCTCTCTTTAGAGTGCGCGAGAGGATGAGCAGAAGATGAGGTGGCTAGAGAAGCCCAGAGCCCCAGTGTTCTTAGGCCTATAAAAGCGCTTCCAAGGAAGGGTGCTGGCTAGCAAGAGCTTTCAGTGCTGGCACTTTTCATCTCTGAGCAATTGCTCGACGTTTGCAATTTCTCAGCTCGTGTCTACGAGACGGAAAGAGAAGGACCGTGACATTTGGTGCGTATAGAAGTGCAAAGCCCCAGTGTTGCTGCGCCTGTGAAAGCGCTTCCAAGGAAGGGTGCTAGCTAGCAACAGCTTTCAGTGCTGGCACTTTTCATCTCTGAGCAATTGCTCGACGTTTGCAATTTCTCAGCTCGTGTCTACGAGACGGAAAGAGAAGGACTGTGACGTTTGGTGGGTAGAGAAGCGCAAAGCCCCAGTGTTGCTGCGCCTGTGAAAGCGCTTCCAAGGAAGGGTGCTGGCTAGCAACAGCTTTCAGTGCTGGCACTTTTCATCTCCGAGCAATTGCTCGACGTTTGCAATTTCTCAGCTCGTGTCTACGAGACGGAAAGAGAAGGACCGTGACGTTTGGTGCGTAGAGAAGTGCAAAGCCCCAGTGTTACTGCGCCTGTGAAAGCGCTTCCAAGGAAGGGTGCTGGCTAGCAAGAGCTTTCAGTGCTGGCACTTTTCATCTCTGAGCAATTGCTCGACGTTTGCAATTTCTCACCTGAGCTCTCTTTAGAGTGCGCGAGAGGATGAGCAGAAGATGAGGTGGCTAGAGAAGCCCAGAGCCCCAGTGTTCTAAGGGCTACAAAAGCGCTTCCAAGGAAGGGTGCTGGCTAGCAAGAGCTTTCAGTGCTGGCACTTTTCATCTCTGAGCAATTGCTCGACGTTTGCAATTTCTCACCTGAGCTCTCTTTAGAGTGCGCGAGAGGATGAGCAGAAGATGAGGTGGCTAGAGAAGCCCAGAGCCCCAGTGTTCTTAGGCCTACAAAAGCGCTTCCAAGGAAGGGTGCTGGCTAGCAACAGCTTTCAGTGCTGGCACTTTTCATCTCTGAGCAATTGCTCGACGTTTGCAATTTCTCAGCTCGTGTCTACGAGACGGAAAGAGAAGGACCGTGACGTTTGGTGGGTAGAGAAGCGCAAAGCCCCAGTGTTGCTGCGCCTGTGAAAGCGCTTCCAAGGAAGGGTGCTGGCTAGCAACAGCTTCCAGTGCTGGCACTTTTCATCTCTGAGCAATTGCTCGACGTTTGCAATTTCTCAGCTCGTGTCTACGAGACGGAAAGAGAAGGACCGTGACTTTTGGTGCGTATAGAAGCGCAAAGCCCCAGTGTTGCTGCGCCTGTGAAAGCGCTTCCAAGGAAGGGTGCTGGCTAGCAACAGCTTTCAGTGCTGGCACTTTTCATCTCTGAGCAATTGCTCGACGTTTGCAATTTCTCACCTGAGCTCTCTTTAGAGTGCGCGAGAGGATGAGCAGAAGATGAGGTGGCTAGAGAAGCCCAGAGCCCCAGTGTTCTTAGGCCAACAAAAGCGCTTCCAAGGAAGGGTGCTGGCTGGCAACAGCTTTCAGTGCTGGCACTTTTCATCTCTGAGCAATTGCTCGACGTTTGCAATTTCTCAGCTCGTGTCTACGAGACGGAAAGAGAAGGACCGTGACGTTTGGTGGCTAGAGAAGCGCAAAGCCCCAGTGTTGCTGCGCCTGTGAAAGCGCTTCCAAGGAAGGGTGCTGGCTAGCAAGAGCTTTCAGTGCTGGCACTTTTCATCTCTGAGCAATTGCTCGACGTTTGCAATTTCTCAGCTCGTGTCTACCGACGGAAAGAGAAGGACCGTGACGTTTGTTGGCTAGAGGAGCGCAAAGCCCCAGTGTTGCTGCGCCTGTGAAAGCGCTTCCAAGGAAGGGTGCTGGCTAGCAACAGCTTTCAGTGCTGGCACTTTTCATCTCTGAGCAATTGCTCGACGTTTGCAATTTCTCAGCTCGTGTCTACCGACGGAAAGAGAAGGACCGTGACGTTTGTTGGCTAGAGGAGCGCAAAGCCCCAGTGTTGCTGCGCCTGTGAAAGCGCTTCCAAGGAAGGGGGCTGGCTAGCAAGAGCTTTCAGTGCTGGCACTTTTCATCTCTGAGCAATTGCTCGACGTTTGCAATTTCTCACCTGAGCTCTCTTCAGAGTGCGCGAGAGGATGAGCAGAAGATGAGGTGGCTAGAGAAGCCCAGAGCCCCAGTGTTCTTAGGCCTACAAAAGCGCTTCCAAGGAAGGGTGCTGGCTAGCAAGAGCTTTCAGTGCTGGCACTTTTCATCTCTGAGCAATTGCTCGACGTTTGCAATTTCTCAGCTCGTGTCTACGAGACGGAAAGAGAATGACCGTGACATTTGGTGGGTAGAGAAGCGCAAAGCCCCAGTGTTGCTGCGCCTGTGAAAGCGCTTCCAAGGAAGGGTGCTGGCTAGCAACAGCTTCCAGTGCTGGCACTTTTCATCTCTGAGCAATTGCTCGACGTTTGCAATTTCTCAGCTCGTGTCTAGGAGACGGAAAGAGAAGGACCGTGACATTTGGTGCGTATAGAAGCGCAAAGCCCCAGTGTTGCTGCGCCTGTGAAAGCGCTTCCAAGGAAGGGTGCTGGCTAGCAACAGCTTTCAGTGCTGGCACTTTTCATCTCTGAGCAATTGCTCGATGTTTGCAATTTCTCACCTGAGCTCTCTTTAGAGTGCGCGAGAGGATGAGCAGAAGATGAGGTGGCTAGAGAAGCCCAGAGCCCCAGTGTTCTTAGGCCTATAAAAGCGCTTCCAAGGAAGGGTGCTGGCTAGCAACAGCTTTCAGTGCTGGCACTTTTCATCTCCGAGCAATTGCTGGACGTTTGCAATTTCTCAGCTCGTGTCTAGGAGACGGAAAGAGAAGGACCGTGACGTTTGGTGGGTAGAGAAGCGCAAAGCCCCAGTGTTGCTGCGCCTGTGAAAGCGCTTCCAAGGAAGGGTGCTGGCTAGCAAGAGCTTTCAGTGCTGGCACTTTTCATCTCTGAGCAATTGCTCGACGTTTGCAATTTCTCAGCTCGTGTCTACGAGACGGAAAGAGAAGGACCGTGACGTTTGGTGGCTAGAGAAGCGCAAAGCCCCAGTGTTGCTGCGCCTGTGAAAGCGTTTCCAAGGAAGGGTGCTGGCTAGCAACAGCTTTCAGTGCTGGCACTTTTCATCTCTGAGCAATTGCTCGACGTTTGCAATTTCTCAGCTCGTGTCTACGAGACGGAAAGAGAAGGACCGTGACGTTTGGTGCGTAGAGAAGTGCAAAGCCCCAGTGTTACTGCGCCTGTGAAAGCGCTTCCAAGGAAGGGTGCTGGCTAGCAACAGCTTTCAGTGCTGGCACTTTTCATCTCTGAGCAATTGCTCGACGTTTGCAATTTCTCACCTGAGCTCTCTTTAGAGTGCGCGAGAGGATGAGCAGAAGATGAGGTGGCTAGAGAAGCCCAGAGCCCCAGTGTTCTAAGGGCTACAAAAGCGCTTCCAAGGAAGGGTGCTGGCTAGCAAGAGCTTTCAGTGCTGGCACTTTTCATCTCTGAGCAATTGCTCGACGTTTGCAATTTCTCACCTGAGCTCTCTTTAGAGTGCGCGAGAGGATGAGCAGAAGATGAGGTGGCTAGAGAAGCCCAGAGCCCCAGTCTTCTTAGGCCTACAAAAGCGCTTCCAAGGAAGGGTGCTGGCTAGCAACAGCTTTCAGTGCTGGCACTTTTCATCTCTGAGCAATTGCTCGACGTTTGCAATTTCTCAGCTCGTGTCTACGAGACGGAAAGAGAAGGACCGTGACTTTTGGTGGGTAGAGAAGCGCAAAGCCCCAGTGTTGCTGCGCCTGTGAAAGCGCTTCCAAGGAAGGGTGCTGGCTAGCAAGAGCTTTCAGTGCTGGCACTTTTCATCTCTGAGCAATTGCTCGACGTTTGCAATTTCTCAGCTCGTGTCTACGAGACGGAAAGAGAAGGACCGTGACGTTTGGCGGCTAGAGAAGCGCAAAGCCCCAGTGTTGCTGTGCCTACAAAAGCGCTTCCAAGGAAGGGTGCTGTCTAGCAAGAGCTTTCAGTGCTGGCACTTTTCATCTCTGAGCAATTGCTCGACGTTTGCAATTTCTCACCTGAGCTCTCTTTAGAGTGCGCGAGAGGATGAGCAGAAGATGAGGTGGCTAGAGAAGCCCAGAGCCCCAGTCTTCTTAGGCCTACAAAAGCGCTTCCAAGGAAGGGGGCTGGCTAGCAACAGCTTTCAGTGCTGGCACTTTTCATCTCTGAGCAATTGCTCGACGTTTGCAATTTCTCAGCTCGTGTCTACGAGACGGAAAGAGAATGACCGTGACGTTTGGTGGCTAGAGAAGCGCAAAGCCCCAGTGTTGCTGCGCCTGTGAAAGCGCTTCCAAGGAAGGGTGCTGGCTAGCAACAGCTTTCAGTGCTGGCACTTTTCATCTCTGAGCAATTGCTCGACGTTTGCAATTTCTCACCTGAGCTCTCTTTAGAGTGCGCGAGAGGATGAGCAGAAGATGAGGTGGCTAGAGAAGCCCAGAGCCCCACTGTTCTTAGGCCTACAAAAGCGCTTCCAAGGAAGGGTGCTGGCTAGCAACAGCTTTCAGTGCTGGCACTTTTCATCTCTGAGCAATTGCTCGACGTTTGCAATTTCTCAGCTCGTGTCTACGAGACGGAAAGAGAAGGACCGTGACGTTTGGTGGCTAGAGAAGCGCAAAGCCCCAGTGTTGCTGCGCCTGTGAAAGCGCTTCCAAGGAAGGGTGCTGGCTAGCAAGAGCTTTCAGTGCTGGCACTTTTCATCTCTGAGCAATTGCTCGACGTTTGCAATTTCTCACCTGAGCTCTCTTTAGAGTGCGCAAGAGGATGAGCAGAAGATGAGGTGGCTAGAGAAGCACAGAGCCCCAGTGTTCTAAGGGCTACAAAAGCGCTTCCAAGGAAGGGGGCTGGCTAGCAAGAGCTTTCAGTGCTGGCACTTTTCATCTCTGAGCAATTGCTGGACGTTTGCAATTTCTCAGCTCGTGTCTACGAGACGGAAAGAGAAGGACCGTGACGTTTGGTGCGTATAGAAGCGCAAAGCCCCAGTGTTGCTGCGCCTGTGAAAGCGCTTCCAAGGAAGGGTGCTGGCTAGCAACAGCTTTCAGTGCTGGCACTTTTCATCTCTGAGCAATTGCTCGACGTTTGCAATTTCTCACCTGAGCTCTCTTTAGAGTGCGCGAGAGGATGAGCAGAAGATGAGGTGGCTAGAGAAGCCCAGAGCCCCAGTGTTCTTAGGCCTACAAAAGCGCTTCCAAGGAAGGGGGCTGGCTAGCAAGAGCTTTCAGTGCTGGCACTTTTCATCTCTGAGCAATTGCTCGACATTTGCAATTTCTCAGCTCGTGTCTACGAGACGGAAAGAGAAGGACTGTGACGTTTGGTGGGTAGAGAAGCGCAAAGCCCCAGTGTTGCTGCGCCTGTGAAAGCGCTTCCAAGGAAGGGTGCTGGCTAGCAAGAGCTTTCAGTGCTGGCACTTTTCATCTCTAAGCAATTGCTCGACGTTTGCAATTTCTCACCTGAGCTCTCTTTAGAGTGCGCGAGAGGATGAGCAGAAGATGAGGTGGCTAGAGAAGCCCAGAGCCCCAGTGTTCTTAGGCCTACAAAAGCGCTTCCAAGGAAGGGTGCTGGCTAGCAAGAGCTTTCAGTGCTGGCACTTTTCATCTCTGAGCAATTGCTCGACGTTTGCAATTTCTCAGCTCGTGTCTACGAGACGGAAAGAGAATGACCGTGACGTTTGGTGGGTAGAGAAGCGCAAAGCCCCAGTGTTGCTGCGCCTGTGAAAGCGCTTCCAAGGAAGGGTGCTGGCTAGCAACAGCTTCCAGTGCTGGCACTTTTCATCTCTGAGCAATTGCTCGACGTTTGCAATTTCTCAGCTCGTGTCTACGCGACGGAAAGAGAAGGACCGTGACATTTGGTGCGTATAGAAGCGCAAAGCCCCAGTGTTGCTGCGCCTGTGAAAGCGCTTCCAAGGAAGGGTGCTGGCTAGCAAGAGCTTTCAGTGCTGGCACTTTTCATCTCTGAGCAATTGCTCGACGTTTGCAATTTCTCAGCTCGTGTCTACGAGACGGAAAGAGAAGGACCGTGACGTTTGGTGGCTAGAGAAGCGCAAAGCCCCAGTGTTGCTGCGCCTGTGAAAGCGCTACCAAGGAAGGGTGCTGGCTAGCAACAGCTTTCAGTGCTGGCACTTTTCATCTCTGAGCAATTGCTGGACGTTTGCAATTTCTCACCTGAGCTCTCTTTAGAGTGCGCGAGAGGATGAGCAGAAGATGAGGTGGCTAGAGAAGCCCAGAGCCCCAGTGTTCTTAGGCCTACAAAAGCGCTTCCAAGGAAGGGTGCTGGCTAGCAAGAGCTTTCAGTGCTGGCACTTTTCATCTCTGAGCAATTGCTCGACGTTTGCAATTTCTCAGCTCGTGTCTACGAGACGGAAAGAGAAGGACCGTGACGTTTGGTGGGTAGAGAAGCGCAAAGCCCCAGTGTTGCTGCGCCTGTGAAAGCGCTTCCAAGGAAGGGTGCTGGCTAGCAAGAGCTTTCAGTGCTGGCACTTTTCATCTCTGAGCAATTGCTCGACGTTTGCAATTTCTCACCTGAGCTCTCTTTAGAGTGCGCGAGAGGATGAGCAGAAGATGAGGTGGCTAGAGAAGCCCAGAGCCCCAGTGTTCTAAGGCCTACAAAAGCGCTTCCAAGGAAGGGTGCTGGCTAGCAACAGCTTCCAGTGCTGGCACTTTTCATCTCTGAGCAATTGCTCGACGTTTGCAATTTCTCAGCTCGTGTCTACCGACGGAAAGAGAAGGACCGTGACGTTTGGTGGCTAGAGAAGCGCAAAGCCCCAGTGTTGCTGCGCCTGTGAAAGCGCTTCCAAGGAAGGGTGCTGGCTAGCAAGAGCTTTCAGTGCTGGCACTTTTCATCTCTGAGCAATTGCTGGACGTTTGCAATTTCTCACCTGAGCTCTCTTTAGAGTGCGCGAGAGGATGAGCAGAAGATGAGGTGGCTAGAGAAGCCCAGAGCCCCAGTGTTCTTAGGCCTACAAAAGCGCTTCCAAGGAAGGGTGCTGGCTAGCAACAGCTTTCAGTGCTGGCACTTTTCATCTCTGAGCAATTGCTCGACGTTTGCAATTTCTCAGCTCGTGTCTACGCGACGGAAAGAGAAGGACCGTGACATTTGGTGCGTATAGAAGCGCAAAGCCCCAGTGTTGCTGCGCCTGTGAAAGCGCTTCCAAGGAAGGGTGCTGGCTAGCAAGAGCTTTCAGTGCTGGCACTTTTCATCTCGGAGCAATTGCTCGACGTTTGCAATTTCTCAGCTCGTGTCTACGAGACGGAAAGAGAAGGACCGTGACGTTTGGTGGCTAGAGAAGCGCAAAGCCCCAGTGTTGCTGCGCCTGTGAAAGCGCTTCCAAGGAAGGGTGCTGGCTAGCAACAGCTTTCAGTGCTGGCACTTTTCATCTCTGAGCAATTGCTGGACGTTTGCAATTTCTCACCTGAGCTCTCTTTAGAGTGCGCGAGAGGATGAGCAGAAGATGAGGTGGCTAGAGAAGCCCAGAGCCCCAGTGTTCTTAGGCCTACAAAAGCGCTTCCAAGGAAGGGTGCTGGCTAGCAAGAGCTTTCAGTGCTGGCACTTTTCATCTCTGAGCAATTGCTCGACGTTTGCAATTTCTCAGCTCGTGTCTACGAGACGGAAAGAGAAGGACCGTGACATTTGGTGCGTATAGAAGCGCAAAGCCCCAGTGTTGCTGCGCCTGTGAAAGCGCTTCCAAGGAAGGGTGCTGGCTAGCAACAGCTTTCAGTGCTGGCACTTTTCATCTCTGAGCAATTGCTCGACGTTTGCAATTTCTCACCTGAGCTCTCTTTAGAGTGCGCGAGAGGATGAGCAGAAGATGAGGTGGCTAGAGAAGCCCAGAGCCCCAGTGTTCTAAGGCCTACAAAAGCGCTTCCAAGGAAGGGTGCTGGCTAGCAACAGCTTCCAGTGCTGGCACTTTTCATCTCTGAGCAATTGCTCGACGTTTGCAATTTCTCAGCTCGTGTCTACCGACGGAAAGAGAAGGACCGTGACGTTTGGTGGCTAGAGAAGCGCAAAGCCCCAGTGTTGCTGCGCCTGTGAAAGCGCTTCCAAGGAAGGGTGCTGGCTAGCAAGAGCTTTCAGTGCTGGCACTTTTCATCTCTGAGCAATTGCTGGACGTTTGCAATTTCTCACCTGAGCTCTCTTTAGAGTGCGCGAGAGGATGAGCAGAAGATGAGGTGGCTAGAGAAGCCCAGAGCCCCAGTGTTCTTAGGCCTACAAAAGCGCTTCCAAGGAAGGGTGCTGGCTAGCAACAGCTTTCAGTGCTGGCACTTTTCATCTCTGAGCAATTGCTCGACGTTTGCAATTTCTCAGCTCGTGTCTACGAGACGGAAAGAGAATGACCGTGACGTTTGGTGGGTAGAGAAGCGCAAAGCCCCAGTGTTGCTGCGCCTGTGAAAGCGCTTCCAAGGAAGGGTGCTGGCTAGCAAGAGCTTTCAGTGCTGGCACTTTTCATCTCTGAGCAATTGCTCGACGTTTGCAATTTCTCAGCTCGTGTCTACCGACGGAAAGAGAAGGACCGTGACGTTTGGTGGCTAGAGAAGCGCAAAGCCCCAGTGTTGCTGCGCCTGTGAAAGCGCTTCCAAGGAAGGGTGCTGGCTAGCAACAGCTTTCAGTGCTGGCACTTTTCATCTCTGAGCAATTGCTGGACGTTTGCAATTTCTCACCTGAGCTCTCTTTAGAGTGCGCGAGAGGATGAGCAGAAGATGAGGTGGCTAGAGAAGCCCAGAGCCCCAGTGTTCTTAGGCCTACAAAAGCGCTTCCAAGGAAGGGTGCTGGCTAGCAAGAGCTTTCAGTGCTGGCACTTTTCATCTCTGAGCAATTGCTCGACGTTTGCAATTTCTCAGCTCGTGTCTACGAGACGGAAAGAGAATGACCGTGACGTTTGGTGGGTAGAGAAGCGCAAAGCCCCAGTGTTGCTGCGCCTGTGAAAGCGCTTCCAAGGAAGGGTGCTGGCTAGCAAGAGCTTTCAGTGCTGGCACTTTTCATCTCTGAGCAATTGCTCGACGTTTGCAATTTCTCAGCTCGTGTCTACCGACGGAAAGAGAAGGACCGTGACGTTTGGTGGCTAGAGAAGCGCAAAGCCCCAGTGTTGCTGCGCCTGTGAAAGCGCTTCCAAGGAAGGGTGCTGGCTAGCAACAGCTTTCAGTGCTGGCACTTTTCATCTCTGAGCAATTGCTCGACGTTTGCAATTTCTCACCTGAGCTCTCTTTAGAGTGCGCGAGAGGATGAGCAGAAGATGAGGTGGCTAGAGAAGCCCAGAGCCCCAGTGTTCTAAGGCCTACAAAAGCGCTTCCAAGGAAGGGTGCTGGCTAGCAACAGCTTTCAGTGCTGGCACTTTTCATCTCTGAGCAATTGCTCGACATTTGCAATTTCTCACCTGAGCTCTCTTTAGAGTGCGCGAGAGGATGAGCAGAAGATGAGGTGGCTAGAGAAGCCCAGAGCCCCAGTGTTCTTAGGCCAACAAAAGCGCTTCCAAGGAAGGGTGCTGGCTAGCAACAGCTTTCAGTGCTGGCACTTTTCATCTCGGAGCAATTGCTCAACGTTTGCAATTTCTCAGCTCGTGTCTACGAGACGGAAAGAGAAGGACCGTGACTTTTGGTGGGTAGAGAAGCGCAAAGCCCCAGTGTTGCTGCGCCTGTGAAAGCGCTTCCAAGGAAGGGTGCTGGCTAGCAACAGCTTCCAGTGCTGGCACTTTTCATCTCTGAGCAATTGCTGGACGTTTGCAATTTCTCAGCTCGTGTCTACGAGACGGAAAGAGAAGGACCGTGACATTTGGTGCGTATAGAAGCGCAAAGCCCCAGTGTTGCTGCGCCTGTGAAAGCGCTTCCAAGGAAGGGTGCTGGCTAGCAACAGCTTTCAGTGCTGGCACTTTTCATCTCTGAGCAATTGCTCGACGTTTGCAATTTCTCACCTGAGCTCTCTTTAGAGTGCGCGAGAGGATGAGCAGAAGATGAGGTGGCTAGAGAAGCCCAGAGCCCCAGTGTTCTTAGGCCTATAAAAGCGCTTCCAAGGAAGGGTGCTGGCTAGCAACAGCTTTCAGTGCTGGCACTTTTCATCTCGGAGCAATTGCTGGACGTTTGCAATTTCTCAGCTCGTGTCTACGAGACGGAAAGAGAATGACCGTGACGTTTGGTGCGTATAGAAGCGCAAAGCCCCAGTGTTGCTGCGCCTGTGAAAGCGCTTCCAAGGAAGGGTGCTGGCTAGCAAGAGCTTTCAGTGCTGGCACTTTTCATCTCTGAGCAATTGCTGGACGTTTGCAATTTCTCAGCTCGTGTCTAGGAGACGGAAAGGGAAGGACCGTGACGTTTGGTGGGTAGAGAAGCGCAAAGCCCCAGTGTTGCTGCGCCTGTGAAAGCGCTTCCAAGGAAGGGTGCTGGCTAGCAAGAGCTTTCAGTGCTGGCACTTTTCATCTCTGAGCAATTGCTCGACGTTTGCAATTTCTCAGCTCGTGTCTACGAGACGGAAAGAGAAGGACCGTGACTTTTGGTGGGTAGAGAGGCGCAAAGCCCCAGTGTTGCTGCGCCTGTGAAAGTGCTTCCAAGGAAGGGTGCTGGCTAGCAAGAGCTTTCAGTGCTGGCACTTTTCATCTCTGAGCAATTGCTCGACGTTTGCAATTTCTCAGCTCGTGTCTACCGACGGAAAGAGAAGGACCGTGACGTTTGGCGGCTAGAGAAGCGCAAAGCCCCAGTGTTGCTGCGCCTGTGAAAGCGCTTCCAAGGAAGGGTGCTGGCTAGCAAGAGCTTTCAGTGCTGGCACTTTTCATCTCTGAGCAATTGCTCGACGTTTGCAATTTCTCACCTGAGCTCTCTTTAGAGTGCGCGAGAGGATGAGCAGAAGATGAGGTGGCTAGAGAAGCCCAGAGCCCCAGTGTTCTTAGGCCTACAAAAGCGCTTCCAAGGAAGGGGGCTGGCTAGCAACAGCTTTCAGTGCTGGCACTTTTCATCTCTGAGCAATTGCTCGACGTTTGCAATTTCTCAGCTCGTGTCTACGAGACCGAAAGAGAATGACCGTGACGTTTGGTGGCTAGAGGAGCGCAAAGCCCCAGTGTTGCTGCGCCTGTGAAAGCGCTTCCAAGGAAGGGTGCTGGCTAGCAAGAGCTTTCAGTGCTGGCACTTTTCATCTCTGAGCAATTGCTCGACGTTTGCAATTTCTCAGCTCGTGTCTACGAGACGGAAAGAGAAGGGCCGTGACGTTTGGTGCGTAGAGAAGTGCAAAGCCCCAGTGTTACTGCGCCTGTAGAAAGCGCTTCCAAGGAAGGGTGCTGGCTAGCAACAGCTTTCAGTGCTGGCACTTTTCATCTCTGAGCAATTGCTCGACGTTTGCAATTTCTCACCTGAGCTCTCTTTAGAGTGCGCGAGAGGATGAGCAGAAGATGAGGTGGCTAGAGAAGCCCAGAGCCCCAGTGTTCTTAGGCCTACAAAAGCGCTTCCAAGGAAGGGGGCTGGCTAGCAAGAGCTTTCAGTGCTGGCACTTTTCATCTCTGAGCAATTGCTCGACGTTTGCAATTTCTCAGCTCGTGTCTACGAGACGGAAAGAGAAGGACTGTGACGTTTGGTGGGTAGAGAAGCGCAAAGCCCCAGTGTTGCTGCGCCTGTGAAAGCGCTTCCAAGGAAGGGTGCTGGCTAGCAAGAGCTTTCAGTGCTGGCACTTTTCATCTCTAAGCAATTGCTCGACGTTTGCAATTTCTCACCTGAGCTCTCTTTAGAGTGCGCGAGAGGATGAGCAGAAGATGAGGTGGCTAGAGAAGCCCAGAGCCCCAGTGTTCTTAGGCCTACAAAAGCGCTTCCAAGGAAGGGTGCTGGCTAGCAAGAGCTTTCAGTGCTGGCACTTTTCATCTCTGAGCAATTGCTCGACGTTTGCAATTTCTCAGCTCGTGTCTACGAGACGGAAAGAGAATGACCGTGACGTTTGGTGGGTAGAGAAGCGCAAAGCCCCAGTGTTGCTGCGCCTGTGAAAGCGCTTCCAAGGAAGGGTGCTGGCTAGCAACAGCTTCCAGTGCTGGCACTTTTCATCTCTGAGCAATTGCTCGACGTTTGCAATTTCTCAGCTCGTGTCTACGCGACGGAAAGAGAAGGACCGTGACATTTGGTGCGTATAGAAGCGCAAAGCCCCAGTGTTGCTGCGCCTGTGAAAGCGCTTCCAAGGAAGGGTGCTGGCTAGCAAGAGCTTTCAGTGCTGGCACTTTTCATCTCTGAGCAATTGCTCGACGTTTGCAATTTCTCAGCTCGTGTCTACGAGACGGAAAGAGAAGGACCGTGACGTTTGGTGGCTAGAGAAGCGCAAAGCCCCAGTGTTGCTGCGCCTGTGAAAGCGCTACCAAGGAAGGGTGCTGGCTAGCAACAGCTTTCAGTGCTGGCACTTTTCATCTCTGAGCAATTGCTGGACGTTTGCAATTTCTCACCTGAGCTCTCTTTAGAGTGCGCGAGAGGATGAGCAGAAGATGAGGTGGCTAGAGAAGCCCAGAGCCCCAGTGTTCTTAGGCCTACAAAAGCGCTTCCAAGGAAGGGTGCTGGCTAGCAAGAGCTTTCAGTGCTGGCACTTTTCATCTCTGAGCAATTGCTCGACGTTTGCAATTTCTCAGCTCGTGTCTACGAGACGGAAAGAGAAGGACCGTGACGTTTGGTGGGTAGAGAAGCGCAAAGCCCCAGTGTTGCTGCGCCTGTGAAAGCGCTTCCAAGGAAGGGTGCTGGCTAGCAAGAGCTTTCAGTGCTGGCACTTTTCATCTCTGAGCAATTGCTCGACGTTTGCAATTTCTCACCTGAGCTCTCTTTAGAGTGCGCGAGAGGATGAGCAGAAGATGAGGTGGCTAGAGAAGCCCAGAGCCCCAGTGTTCTAAGGCCTACAAAAGCGCTTCCAAGGAAGGGTGCTGGCTAGCAAGAGCTTTCAGTGCTGGCACTTTTCATCTCTGAGCAATTGCTCGACGTTTGCAATTTCTCAGCTCGTGTCTACCGACGGAAAGAGAAGGACCGTGACGTTTGGTGGCTAGAGAAGCGCAAAGCCCCAGTGTTGCTGCGCCTGTGAAAGCGCTTCCAAGGAAGGGTGCTGGCTAGCAAGAGCTTTCAGTGCTGGCACTTTTCATCTCTGAGCAATTGCTGGACGTTTGCAATTTCTCACCTGAGCTCTCTTTAGAGTGCGCGAGAGGATGAGCAGAAGATGAGGTGGCTAGAGAAGCCCAGAGCCCCAGTGTTCTTAGGCCTACAAAAGCGCTTCCAAGGAAGGGTGCTGGCTAGCAACAGCTTTCAGTGCTGGCACTTTTCATCTCTGAGCAATTGCTCGACGTTTGCAATTTCTCAGCTCGTGTCTACGCGACGGAAAGAGAAGGACCGTGACATTTGGTGCGTATAGAAGCGCAAAGCCCCAGTGTTGCTGCGCCTGTGAAAGCGCTTCCAAGGAAGGGTGCTGGCTAGCAAGAGCTTTCAGTGCTGGCACTTTTCATCTCTGAGCAATTGCTCGACGTTTGCAATTTCTCAGCTCGTGTCTACGAGACGGAAAGAGAAGGACCGTGACGTTTGGTGGCTAGAGAAGCGCAAAGCCCCAGTGTTGCTGCGCCTGTGAAAGCGCTACCAAGGAAGGGTGCTGGCTAGCAACAGCTTTCAGTGCTGGCACTTTTCATCTCTGAGCAATTGCTGGACGTTTGCAATTTCTCACCTGAGCTCTCTTTAGAGTGCGCGAGAGGATGAGCAGAAGATGAGGTGGCTAGAGAAGCCCAGAGCCCCAGTGTTCTTAGGCCTACAAAAGCGCTTCCAAGGAAGGGTGCTGGCTAGCAAGAGCTTTCAGTGCTGGCACTTTTCATCTCTGAGCAATTGCTCGACGTTTGCAATTTCTCAGCTCGTGTCTACGAGACGGAAAGAGAAGGACCGTGACGTTTGGTGGGTAGAGAAGCGCAAAGCCCCAGTGTTGCTGCGCCTGTGAAAGCGCTTCCAAGGAAGGGTGCTGGCTAGCAAGAGCTTTCAGTGCTGGCACTTTTCATCTCTGAGCAATTGCTCGACGTTTGCAATTTCTCACCTGAGCTCTCTTTAGAGTGCGCGAGAGGATGAGCAGAAGATGAGGTGGCTAGAGAAGCCCAGAGCCCCAGTGTTCTAAGGCCTACAAAAGCGCTTCCAAGGAAGGGTGCTGGCTAGCAACAGCTTCCAGTGCTGGCACTTTTCATCTCTGAGCAATTGCTCGACGTTTGCAATTTCTCAGCTCGTGTCTACCGACGGAAAGAGAAGGACCGTGACGTTTGGTGGCTAGAGAAGCGCAAAGCCCCAGTGTTGCTGCGCCTGTGAAAGCGCTTCCAAGGAAGGGTGCTGGCTAGCAAGAGCTTTCAGTGCTGGCACTTTTCATCTCTGAGCAATTGCTGGACGTTTGCAATTTCTCACCTGAGCTCTCTTTAGAGTGCGCGAGAGGATGAGCAGAAGATGAGGTGGCTAGAGAAGCCCAGAGCCCCAGTGTTCTTAGGCCTACAAAAGCGCTTCCAAGGAAGGGTGCTGGCTAGCAAGAGCTTTCAGTGCTGGCACTTTTCATCTCTGAGCAATTGCTCGACGTTTGCAATTTCTCAGCTCGTGTCTACGAGACGGAAAGAGAATGACCGTGACGTTTGGTGGGTAGAGAAGCGCAAAGCCCCAGTGTTGCTGCGCCTGTGAAAGCGCTTCCAAGGAAGGGTGCTGGCTAGCAAGAGCTTTCAGTGCTGGCACTTTTCATCTCTGAGCAATTGCTCGACGTTTGCAATTTCTCAGCTCGTGTCTACCGACGGAAAGAGAAGGACCGTGACGTTTGGTGGCTAGAGAAGCGCAAAGCCCCAGTGTTGCTGCGCCTGTGAAAGCGCTTCCAAGGAAGGGTGCTGGCTAGCAACAGCTTTCAGTGCTGGCACTTTTCATCTCTGAGCAATTGCTCGACGTTTGCAATTTCTCACCTGAGCTCTCTTTAGAGTGCGCGAGAGGATGAGCAGAAGATGAGGTGGCTAGAGAAGCCCAGAGCCCCAGTGTTCTTAGGCCTACAAAAGCGCTTCCAAGGAAGGGTGCTGGCTAGCAACAGCTTTCAGTGCTGGCACTTTTCATCTCTGAGCAATTGCTCGACGTTTGCAATTTCTCAGCTCGTGTCTACGAGACGGAAAGAGAATGACCGTGACGTTTGGTGGGTAGAGAAGCGCAAAGCCCCAGTGTTGCTGCGCCTGTGAAAGCGCTTCCAAGGAAGGGTGCTGGCTAGCAAGAGCTTTCAGTGCTGGCACTTTTCATCTCTGAGCAATTGCTCGACGTTTGCAATTTCTCAGCTCGTGTCTACCGACGGAAAGAGAAGGACCGTGACGTTTGGTGGCTAGAGAAGCGCAAAGCCCCAGTGTTGCTGCGCCTGTGAAAGCGCTTCCAAGGAAGGGTGCTGGCTAGCAACAGCTTTCAGTGCTGGCACTTTTCATCTCTGAGCAATTGCTCGACGTTTGCAATTTCTCACCTGAGCTCTCTTTAGAGTGCGCGAGAGGATGAGCAGAAGATGAGGTGGCTAGAGAAGCCCAGAGCCCCAGTGTTCTAAGGCCTACAAAAGCGCTTCCAAGGAAGGGTGCTGGCTAGCAACAGCTTTCAGTGCTGGCACTTTTCATCTCTGAGCAATTGCTCGACATTTGCAATTTCTCACCTGAGCTCTCTTTAGAGTGCGCGAGAGGATGAGCAGAAGATGAGGTGGCTAGAGAAGCCCAGAGCCCCAGTGTTCTTAGGCCAACAAAAGCGCTTCCAAGGAAGGGTGCTGGCTAGCAACAGCTTTCAGTGCTGGCACTTTTCATCTCGGAGCAATTGCTCAACGTTTGCAATTTCTCAGCTCGTGTCTACGAGACGGAAAGAGAAGGACCGTGACTTTTGGTGGGTAGAGAAGCGCAAAGCCCCAGTGTTGCTGCGCCTGTGAAAGCGCTTCCAAGGAAGGGTGCTGGCTAGCAACAGCTTCCAGTGCTGGCACTTTTCATCTCTGAGCAATTGCTGGACGTTTGCAATTTCTCAGCTCGTGTCTACGAGACGGAAAGAGAAGGACCGTGACATTTGGTGCGTATAGAAGCGCAAAGCCCCAGTGTTGCTGCGCCTGTGAAAGCGCTTCCAAGGAAGGGTGCTGGCTAGCAACAGCTTTCAGTGCTGGCACTTTTCATCTCTGAGCAATTGCTCGACGTTTGCAATTTCTCACCTGAGCTCTCTTTAGAGTGCGCGAGAGGATGAGCAGAAGATGAGGTGGCTAGAGAAGCCCAGAGCCCCAGTGTTCTTAGGCCTATAAAAGCGCTTCCAAGGAAGGGTGCTGGCTAGCAACAGCTTTCAGTGCTGGCACTTTTCATCTCGGAGCAATTGCTGGACGTTTGCAATTTCTCAGCTCGTGTCTACGAGACGGAAAGAGAATGACCGTGACGTTTGGTGCGTATAGAAGCGCAAAGCCCCAGTGTTGCTGCGCCTGTGAAAGCGCTTCCAAGGAAGGGTGCTGGCTAGCAAGAGCTTTCAGTGCTGGCACTTTTCATCTCTGAGCAATTGCTGGACGTTTGCAATTTCTCAGCTCGTGTCTAGGAGACGGAAAGGGAAGGACCGTGACGTTTGGTGGGTAGAGAAGCGCAAAGCCCCAGTGTTGCTGCGCCTGTGAAAGCGCTTCCAAGGAAGGGTGCTGGCTAGCAAGAGCTTTCAGTGCTGGCACTTTTCATCTCTGAGCAATTGCTCGACGTTTGCAATTTCTCAGCTCGTGTCTACGAGACGGAAAGAGAAGGACCGTGACTTTTGGTGGGTAGAGAGGCGCAAAGCCCCAGTGTTGCTGCGCCTGTGAAAGTGCTTCCAAGGAAGGGTGCTGGCTAGCAAGAGCTTTCAGTGCTGGCACTTTTCATCTCTGAGCAATTGCTCGACGTTTGCAATTTCTCAGCTCGTGTCTACCGACGGAAAGAGAAGGACCGTGACGTTTGGCGGCTAGAGAAGCGCAAAGCCCCAGTGTTGCTGCGCCTGTGAAAGCGCTTCCAAGGAAGGGTGCTGGCTAGCAACAGCTTTCAGTGCTGGCACTTTTCATCTCTGAGCAATTGCTCGACGTTTGCAATTTCTCACCTGAGCTCTCTTTAGAGTGCGCGAGAGGATGAGCAGAAGATGAGGTGGCTAGAGAAGCCCAGAGCCCCAGTGTTCTTAGGCCTACAAAAGCGCTTCCAAGGAAGGGGGCTGGCTAGCAACAGCTTTCAGTGCTGGCACTTTTCATCTCTGAGCAATTGCTCGACGTTTGCAATTTCTCAGCTCGTGTCTACGAGACCGAAAGAGAATGACCGTGACGTTTGGTGGCTAGAGGAGCGCAAAGCCCCAGTGTTGCTGCGCCTGTGAAAGCGCTTCCAAGGAAGGGTGCTGGCTAGCAAGAGCTTTCAGTGCTGGCACTTTTCATCTCTGAGCAATTGCTCGACGTTTGCAATTTCTCAGCTCGTGTCTACGAGACGGAAAGAGAAGGGCCGTGACGTTTGGTGCGTAGAGAAGTGCAAAGCCCCAGTGTTACTGCGCCTGTAGAAAGCGCTTCCAAGGAAGGGTGCTGGCTGGCAAGAGCTTTCAGTTCTGGCACTTTTCATCTCTGAGCAATTGCTCGACGTTTGCAATTTCTCACCTGAGCTCTCTTTAGAGTGCGCGAGAGGATGAGCAGAAGATGAGGTGGCTAGAGAAGCCCAGAGCCCCAGTGTTCTAAGGGCTACAAAAGCGCTTCCAAGGAAGGGTGCTGGCTAGCAAGAGCTTTCAGTGCTGGCACTTTTCATCTCTGAGCAATTGCTCGACGTTTGCAATTTCTCAGCTCGTGTCTACGAGACGGAAAGAGAAGGACCGTGACATTTGGTGCGTATAGAAGCGCAAAGCCCCAGTGTTGCTGCGCCTGTGAAAGCGCTTCCAAGGAAGGGTGCTGGCTAGCAACAGCTTTCAGTGCTGGCACTTTTCATCTCTGAGCAATTGCTCGACGTTTGCAATTTCTCAGCTCGTGTCTACGAGACGGAAAGAGAAGGACCGTGACGTTTGGTGCGTATAGAAGCGCAAAGCCCCAGTGTTGCTGCGCCTGTGAAAGCGCTACCAAGGAAGGGTGCTGGCTAGCAACAGCTTTCAGTGCTGGCACTTTTCATCTCTGAGCAATTGCTCGACGTTTGCAATTTCTCACCTGAGCTCTCTTTAGAGTGCGCGAGAGGATGAGCAGAAGATTAGGTGGCTAGAGAAGCCCAGAGCCCCAGTGTTCTTAGGCCTACAAAAGCGCTTCCAAGGAAGGGTGCTGGCTAGCAACAGCTTTCAGTGCTGGCACTTTTCATCTCTGAGCAATTGCTCGACGTTTGCAATTTCTCAGCTCGTGTCTACGAGACGGAAAGAGAATGACCGTGACGTTTGGTGGGTAGAGAAGCGCAAAGCCCCAGTGTTGCTGCGCCTGTGAAAGCGCTTCCAAGGAAGGGTGCTGGCTAGCAAGAGCTTTCAGTGCTGGCACTTTTCATCTCTGAGCAATTGCTCGACGTTTGCAATTTCTCAGCTCGTGTCTACCGACGGAAAGAGAAGGACCGTGACGTTTGGTGGCTAGAGAAGCGCAAAGCCCCAGTGTTGCTGCGCCTGTGAAAGCGCTTCCAAGGAAGGGTGCTGGCTAGCAAGAGCTTTCAGTGCTGGCACTTTTCATCTCGGAGCAATTGCTCGACGTTTGCAATTTCTCAGCTCGTGTCTACGAGACGGAAAGAGAAGGGCCGTGACGTTTGGTGCGTAGAGAAGTGCAAAGCCCCAGTGTTACTGCGCCTGTGAAAGCGCTTCCAAGGAAGGGTGCTGGCTAGCAAGAGCTTTCAGTTCTGGCACTTTTCATCTCTGAGCAATTGCTCGACGTTTGCAATTTCTCACCTGAGCTCTCTTTAGAGTGCGCGAGAGGATGAGCAGAAGATGAGGTGGCTAGAGAAGCCCAGAGCCCCAGTGTTGCTGCGCCTGTGAAAGCGCTTCCAAGGAAGGGTGCTGGCTAGCAACAGCTTTCAGTGCTGGCACTTTTCATCTCTGAGCAATTGCTCGACGTTTGCAATTTCTCAGCTCGTGTCTACGAGACGGAAAGAGAAGGACCGTGACATTTGGTGCGTATAGAAGCGCAAAGCCCCAGTGTTGCTGCGCCTGTGAAAGCGCTTCCAAGGAAGGGTGCTGGCTAGCAACAGCTTTCAGTGCTGGCACTTTTCATCTCTGAGCAATTGCTCGACGTTTGCAATTTCTCAGCTCGTGTCTACGAGACGGAAAGAGAATGACCGTGACGTTTGGTGGGTAGAGAAGCGCAAAGCCCCGGTGTTGCTGCGCCTGTGAAAGCGCTTCCAAGGAAGGGTGCTGGCTAGCAAGAGCTTTCAGTGCTGGCACTTTTCATCTCTGAGCAATTGCTCGACGTTTGCAATTTCTCAGCTCGTGTCTACCGACGGAAAGAGAAGGACCGTGACGTTTGGTGGCTAGAGAAGCGCAAAGCCCCAGTGTTGCTGCGCCTGTGAAAGCGCTTCCAAGGAAGGGTGCTGGCTAGCAACAGCTTTCAGTGCTGGCACTTTTCATCTCTGAGCAATTGCTCGACGTTTGCAATTTCTCACCTGAGCTCTCTTTAGAGTGCGCGAGAGGATGAGCAGAAGATGAGGTGGCTAGAGAAGCCCAGAGCCCCAGTGTTCTAAGGGCTACAAAAGCGCTTCCAAGGAAGGGTGCTGGCTAGCAACAGCTTTCAGTGCTGGCACTTTTCATCTCTGAGCAATTGCTCGACGTTTGCAATTTCTCACCTGAGCTCTCTTTAGAGTGCGCGAGAGGATGAGCAGAAGATGAGGTGGCTAGAGAAGCCCAGAGCCCCAGTGTTCTTAGGCCAACAAAAGCGCTTCCAAGGAAGGGTGCTGGCTAGCAAGAGCTTTCAGTGCTGGCACTTTTCATCTCTGAGCAATTGCTCAACGTTTGCAATTTCTCAGCTCGTGTCTACGAGACGGAAAGAGAAGGACCGTGACTTTTGGTGGGTAGAGAAGCGCAAAGCCCCAGTGTTGCTGCGCCTGTGAAAGCGCTTCCAAGGAAGGGTGCTGGCTAGCAACAGCTTCCAGTGCTGGCACTTTTCATCTCTGAGCAATTGCTGGACGTTTGCAATTTCTCAGCTCGTGTCTACGAGACGGAAAGAGAAGGACCGTGACATTTGGTGCGTATAGAAGCGCAAAGCCCCAGTGTTGCTGCGCCTGTGAAAGCGCTTCCAAGGAAGGGTGCTGGCTAGCAAGAGCTTTCAGTGCTGGCACTTTTCATCTCTGAGCAATTGCTCGACGTTTGCAATTTCTCACCTGAGCTCTCTTTAGAGTGCGCGAGAGGATGAGCAGAAGATGAGGTGGCTAGAGAAGCCCAGAGCCCCAGTGTCTTAGGCCTATAAAAGCGCTTCCAAGGAAGGGGGCTGGCTAGCAACAGCTTTCAGTGCTGGCACTTTTCATCTCGGAGCAATTGCTGGACGTTTGCAATTTCTCAGCTCGTGTCTACGAGACGGAAAGAGAATGACCGTGACGTTTGGTGCGTATAGAAGCGCAAAGCCCCAGTGTTGCTGCGCCTGTGAAAGCGCTTCCAAGGAAGGGTGCTGGCTAGCAACAGCTTTCAGTGCTGGCACTTTTCATCTCTGAGCAATTGCTCGACGTTTGCAATTTCTCAGCTCGTGTCTAGGAGACGGAAAGAGAAGGACCGTGACGTTTGGTGGCTAGAGAAGCGCAAAGCCCCAGTGTTGCTGCGCCTGTGAAAGCGCTTCCAAGGAAGGGTGCTGGCTAGCAAGAGCTTTCAGTGCTGGCACTTTTCATCTCTGAGCAATTGCTCGACGTTTGCAATTTCTCAGCTCGTGTCTAGGAGACGGAAAGAGAAGGACCGTGACGTTTGGTGGCTAGAGAAGCGCAAAGCCCCAGTGTTGCTGCGCCTGTGAAAGCGCTTCCAAGGAAGGGTGCTGGCTAGCAAGAGCTTTCAGTGCTGGCACTTTTCATCTCTGAGCAATTGCTCGACGTTTGCAATTTCTCAGCTCGTGTCTACCGACGGAAAGAGAAGGACCGTGACGTTTGGTGCGTAGAGAAGCGCAAAGGCCCAGTGTTGCTGCGCCTGTGAAAGCGCTTCCAAGGAAGGGTGCTGGCTAGCAACAGCTTTCAGTGCTGGCACTTTTCATCTCTGAGCAATTGCTCGACGTTTGCAATTTCTCACCTGAGCTCTCTTTAGAGTGCGCGAGAGGATGAGCAGAAGATGAGGTGGCTAGAGAAGCCCAGAGCCCCAGTCTTCTTAGGCCTATAAAAGCGCTTCCAAGGAAGGGGGCTGGCTAGCAACAGCTTTCAGTGCTGGCACTTTTCACTCTGAGCAATTGCTCGACGTTTGCAATTTCTCAGCTCGTGTCTACGAGACGGAAAGAGAATGACCGTGACGTTTGGTGCGTATAGAAGCGCAAAGCCCCAGTGTTGCTGCGCCTGTGAAAGCGCTTCCAAGGAAGGGTGCTGGCTAGCAAGAGCTTTCAGTGCTGGCACTTTTCATCTCTGAGCAATTGCTGGACGTTTGCAATTTCTCAGCTCGTATCTACGAGACGGAAAGTGAAGGACCGTGACATTTGGTGCGTATAGAAGCGCAAAGCCCCAGTGTTGCTGCGCCTGTGAAAGCGCTTCCAAGGAAGGGTGCTGGCTAGCAACAGCTTTCAGTGCTGGCACTTTTCATCTCTGAGCAATTGCTCGACGTTTGCAATTTCTCACCTGAGCTCTCTTTAGAGTGCGCGAGAGGATGAGCAGAAGATGAGGTGGCTAGAGAAGCCCAGAGCCCCAGTGTTCTTAGGCCTACAAAAGCGCTTCCAAGGAAGGGTGCTGGCTAGCAACAGCTTTCAGTGCTGGCACTTTTCATCTCTGAGCAATTGCTCGACGTTTGCAATTTCTCAGCTCGTGTCTACGAGACGGAAAGAGAAGGACCGTGACGTTTGGTGGCTAGAGAAGCGCAAAGCCCCAGTGTTGCTGCGCCTGTGAAAGCGCTTCCAAGGAAGGGTGCTGGCTAGCAAGAGCTTTCAGTGCTGGCACTTTTCATCTCTGAGCAATTGCTCGACGTTTGCAATTTCTCAGCTCGTGTCTACCGACGGAAAGAGAAGGACCGTGACTTTTGGTGGCTAGAGAAGAGCAAAGCCCCAGTGTTGCTGCGCCTGTGAAAGCGCTTCCAAGGAAGGGTGCTGGCTAGCAACAGCTTTCAGTGCTGGCACTTTTCATCTCTGAGCAATTGCTCGACGTTTGCAATTTCTCACCTGAGCTCTCTTTAGAGCGCGCGAGTATGAGCAGAAGATGAGGTGGCTAGGGAAGCCCAGAGCCCCAGTGTTCTTAGGCCTACAAAAGCGCTTCCAAGGAAGGGTGCTGGCTAGCAAGAGCTTTCAGTGCTGGCACTTTTCATCTCTGAGCAATTGCTCGACGTTTGCAATTTCTCACCTGAGCTCTCTTTAGAGTGCGCGAGAGGATGAGCAGAAGATGAGGTGGCTAGAGAAGCCCAGAGCCCCAGTGTTCTTAGGCCTATAAAAGCGCTTCCAAGGAAGGGTGCTGGCTAGCAAGAGCTTTCAGTGCTGGCACTTTTCATCTCTGAGCAATTGCTCGACGTTTGCAATTTCTCACCTGAGCTCTCTTTAGAGCGCGCGAGTATGAGCAGAAGATGAGGTGGCTAGGGAAGCCCAGAGCCCCAGTGTTCTTAGGCCTACAAAAGCGCTTCCAAGGAAGGGTGCTGGCTAGCAAGAGCTTTCAGTGCTGGCACTTTTCATCTCGGAGCAATTGCTCGACGTTTGCAATTTCTCAGCTCGTGTCTACGAGACGGAAAGTGAAGGACCGTGACATTTGGTGCGTATAGAAGCGCAAAGCCCCAGTGTTGCTGCGCCTGTGAAAGCGCTTCCAAGGAAGGGTGCTGGCTAGCAAGAGCTTTCAGTGCTGGCACGTTTCATCTCTAAGCAATTGCTCGACGTTTGCAATTTCTCACCTGAGCTCTCTTCAGAGTGCGCGAGAGGATGAGCAGAAGATGAGGTGGCTAGAGAAGCCCAGAGCCCCAGTGTTCTTAGGCCTACAAAAGCGCTTCCAAGGAAGGGTGCTGGCTAGCAAGAGCTTTCAGTGCTGGCACTTTTCATCTCTGAGCAATTGCTCGACGTTTGCAATTTCTCAGCTCGTGTCTACGAGACGGAAAGAGAAGGACCGTGACGTTTGGTGGCTAGAGAAGCGCAAAGCCCCAGTGTTGCTGCGCCTGTGAAAGCGCTTCCAAGGAAGGGTGCTGGCTAGCAAGAGCTTTCAGTGCTGGCACTTTTCATCTCTGAGCAATTGCTCGACGTTTGCAATTTCTCAGCTCGTGTCTACCGACGGAAAGAGAAGGACCGTGACTTTTGGTGGGTAGAGAAGAGCAAAGCCCCAGTGTTGCTGCGCCTGTGAAAGCGCTTCCAAGGAAGGGTGCTGGCTAGCAAGAGCTTTCAGTGCTGGCACTTTTCATCTCTGAGCAATTGCTCGACGTTTGCAATTTCTCACCTGAGCTCTCTTTAGAGTGCGCGAGAGGATGAGCAGAAGATGAGGTGGCTAGAGAAGCCCAGAGCCCCAGTGTTCTTAGGCCTACAAAAGCGCTTCCAAGGAAGGGGGCTGGCTAGCAAGAGCTTTCAGTGCTGGCACTTTTCATCTCTGAGCAATTGCTCGACGTTTGCAATTTCTCAGCTCGTGTCTACGAGACGGAAAGAGAATGACCGTGACGTTTGGTGGCTAGAGAAGCGCAAAGCCCCAGTGTTGCTGCGCCTGTGAAAGCGCTTCCAAGGAAGGGTGCTGGCTAGCAAGAGCTTTCAGTGCTGGCACTTTTCATCTCTGAGCAATTGCTGGACGTTTGCAATTTCTCACCTGAGCTCTCTTTAGAGTGCGCGAGAGGATGAGCAGAAGATGAGGTGGCTAGAGAAGCCCAGAGCCCCAGTGTTCTTAGGCCTACAAAAGCGCTTCCAAGGAAGGGTGCTGGCTAGCAAGAGCTTTCAGTGCTGGCACTTTTCATCTCTGAGCAATTGCTCGACGTTTGCAATTTCTCAGCTCGTGTCTACGAGACGGAAAGAGAAGGACCGTGACGTTTGGTGGCTAGAGGAGCGCAAAGCCCCAGTGTTGCTGCGCCTGTGAAAGCGCTTCCAAGGAAGGGTGCTGGCTAGCAAGAGCTTTCAGTGCTGGCACTTTTCATCTCTGAGCAATTGCTCGACGTTTGCAATTTCTCAGCTCGTGTCTACGAGACGGAAAGAGAAGGGCCGTGACGTTTGGTGCGTAGAGAAGTGCAAAGCCCCAGTGTTACTGCGCCTGTGAAAGCGCTTCCAAGGAAGGGTGCTGGCTAGCAAGAGCTTTCAGTTCTGGCACTTTTCATCTCTGAGCAATTGCTCGACGTTTGCAATTTCTCACCTGAGCTCTCTTTAGAGTGCGCGAGAGGATGAGCAGAAGATGAGGTGGCTAGAGAAGCCCAGAGCCCCAGTGTTCTAAGGCCTACAAAAGCGCTTCCAAGGAAGGGTGCTGGCTAGCAACAGCTTCCAGTGCTGGCACTTTTCATCTCTGAGCAATTGCTCGACGTTTGCAATTTCTCAGCTCGTGTCTACGAGACGGAAAGAGAAGGACCGTGACATTTGGTGCGTATAGAAGCGCAAAGCCCCAGTGTTGCTGCACCTGTGAAAGCGCTTCCAAGGAAGGGTGCTGGCTAGCAACAGCTTTCAGTGCTGGCACTTTTCATCTCTGAGCAATTGCTCGACGTTTGCAATTTCTCACCTGAGCTCTCTTTAGAGTGCGCGAGAGGATGAGCAGAAGATGAGGTGGCTAGAGAAGCCCAGAGCCCCAGTGTTCTAAGGCCTACAAAAGCGCTTCCAAGGAAGGGTGCTGGCTAGCAAGAGCTTTCAGTGCTGGCACTTTTCATCTCTGAGCAATTGCTCGACGTTTGCAATTTCTCACCTGAGCTCTCTTTAGAGTGCGCGAGAGGATGAGCAGAAGATGAGGTGGCTAGAGAAGCCCAGAGCCCCAGTGTTCTTAGGCCAACAAAAGCGCTTCCAAGGAAGGGTGCTGGCTAGCAACAGCTTTCAGTGCTGGCACTTTTCATCTCTGAGCAATTGCTGGACGTTTGCAATTTCTCAGCTCGTGTCTACGAGACGGAAAGAGAAGGACCGTGACTTTTGGTGGGTAGAGAAGCGCAAAGCCCCAGTGTTGCTGCGCCTGTGAAAGCGCTTCCAAGGAAGGGTGCTGGCTAGCAACAGCTTCCAGTGCTGGCACTTTTCATCTCTGAGCAATTGCTCGACGTTTGCAATTTCTCAGCTCGTGTCTACGAGACGGAAAGAGAAGGACCGTGACGTTTGGTGCGTATAGAAGCGCAAAGCCCCAGTGTTGCTGCGCCTGTGAAAGCGCTTCCAAGGAAGGGTGCTGGCTAGCAACAGCTTTCAGTGCTGGCACTTTTTATCTCTGAGCAATTGCTCGACGTTTGCAATTTCTCACCTGAGCTCTCTTTAGAGTGCGCGAGAGGATGAGCAGAAGATGAGGTGGCTAGAGAAGCCCAGAGCCCCAGTGTTCTTAGGCCTATAAAAGCGCTTCCAAGGAAGGGGGCTGGCTAGCAACAGCTTTCAGTGCTGGCGCTTTTCATCTCGGAGCAATTGCTGGACGTTTGCAATTTCTCAGCTCGTGTCTACGAGACGGAAAGAGAATGACCGTGACGTTTGGTGCGTATAGAAGCGCAAAGCCCCAGTGTTGCTGCGCCTGTGAAAGCGCTTCCAAGGAAGGGTGCTGGCTAGCAAGAGCTTTCAGTGCTGGCACTTTTCATCTCTGAGCAATTGCTCGACGTTTGCAATTTCTCACCTGAGCTCTCTTTAGAGTGCGCGAGAGGATGAGCAGAAGATGAGGTGGCTAGAGAAGCCCAGAGCCCCAGTGTTCTTAGGCCTACAAAAGCGCTTCCAAGGAAGGGGGCTGGCTAGCAACAGCTTTCAGTGCTGGCACTTTTCATCTCTGAGCAATTGCTCGACGTTTGCAATTTCTCAGCTCGTGTCTAGGAGACGGAAAGAGAAGGACCGTGACGTTTGGTGCGTATAGAAGCGCAAAGCCCCAGTGTTGCTGCGCCTGTGAAAGCGCTTCCAAGGAAGGGTGCTGGCTAGCAACAGCTTCCAGTGCTGGCACTTTTCATCTCTGAGCAATTGCTCGACGTTTGCAATTTCTCACCTGAGCTCTCTTTAGAGTGCGCGAGAGGATGAGCAGAAGATGAGGTGGCTAGAGAAGCCCAGAGCCCCAGTGTTCTAAGGCCTACAAAAGCGCTTCCAAGGAAGGGTGCTGGCTAGCAACAGCTTCCAGTGCTGGCACTTTTCATCTCTGAGCAATTGCTCGACGTTTGCAATTTCTCAGCTCGTGTCTACGAGACGGAAAGAGAATGACCGTGACGTTTGGTGCGTATAGAAGCGCAAAGCCCCAGTGTTGCTGCGCCTGTGAAAGCGCTTCCAAGGAAGGGTGCTGGCTAGCAAGAGCTTTCAGTGCTGGCACTTTTCATCTCTGAGCAATTGCTCGACGTTTGCAATTTCTCAGCTCGTGTCTACGAGACGGAAAGAGAAGGACCGTGACGTTTGGTGCGTATAGAAGCGCAAAGCCCCAGTGTTGCTGCGCCTGTGAAAGCGCTACCAAGGAAGGGTGCTGGCTAGCAACAGCTTTCAGTGCTGGCACTTTTCATCTCTGAGCAATTGCTCGACGTTTGCAATTTCTCACCTGAGCTCTCTTTAGAGTGCGCGAGAGGATGAGCAGAAGATTAGGTGGCTAGAGAAGCCCAGAGCCCCAGTGTTCTTAGGCCTACAAAAGCGCTTCCAAGGAAGGGTGCTGGCTAGCAACAGCTTTCAGTGCTGGCACTTTTCATCTCTGAGCAATTGCTCGACGTTTGCAATTTCTCAGCTCGTGTCTACGAGACGGAAAGAGAATGACCGTGACGTTTGGTGGGTAGAGAAGCGCAAAGCCCCAGTGTTGCTGCGCCTGTGAAAGCGCTTCCAAGGAAGGGTGCTGGCTAGCAAGAGCTTTCAGTGCTGGCACTTTTCATCTCTGAGCAATTGCTCGACGTTTGCAATTTCTCAGCTCGTGTCTACGAGACGGAAAGAGAAGGACCGTGACTTTTGGTGCGTAGAGAAGTGCAAAGCCCCAGTGTTACTGCGCCTGTGAAAGCGCTTCCAAGGAAGGGTGCTGGCTAGCAAGAGCTTTCAGTTCTGGCACTTTTCATCTCTGAGCAATTGCTCGACGTTTGCAATTTCTCACCTGAGCTCTCTTTAGAGTGCACGAGAGGATGAGCAGAAGATGAGGTGGCTAGAGAAGCCCAGAGCCCCAGTGTTCTAAGGCCTACAAAAGCGCTTCCAAGGAAGGGTGCTGGCTAGCAACAGCTTCCAGTGCTGGCACTTTTCATCTCTGAGCAATTGCTCGACGTTTGCAATTTCTCAGCTCGTGTCTACGAGACGGAAAGAGAAGGACCGTGACATTTGGTGCGTATAGAAGCGCAAAGCCCCAGTGTTGCTGCGCCTGTGAAAGCGCTTCCAAGGAAGGGTGCTGGCTAGCAACAGCTTTCAGTGCTGGCACTTTTCATCTCTGAGCAATTGCTCGACGTTTGCAATTTCTCAGCTCGTGTCTACGAGACGGAAAGAGAAGGACCGTGACGTTTGGTGCGTATAGAAGCGCAAAGCCCCAGTGTTGCTGCGCCTGTGAAAGCGCTACCAAGGAAGGGTGCTGGCTAGCAACAGCTTTCAGTGCTGGCACTTTTCATCTCTGAGCAATTGCTGGACGTTTGCAATTTCTCACCTGAGCTCTCTTTAGAGTGCGCGAGAGGATGAGCAGAAGATTAGGTGGCTAGAGAAGCCCAGAGCCCCAGTGTTCTTAGGCCTACAAAAGCGCTTCCAAGGAAGGGTGCTGGCTAGCAACAGCTTTCAGTGCTGGCACTTTTCATCTCTGAGCAATTGCTCGACGTTTGCAATTTCTCAGCTCGTGTCTACGAGACCGAAAGAGAATGACCGTGACGTTTGGTGGCTAGAGGAGCGCAAAGCCCCAGTGTTGCTGCGCCTGTGAAAGCGCTTCCAAGGAAGGGTGCTGGCTAGCAAGAGCTTTCAGTGCTGGCACTTTTCATCTCTGAGCAATTGCTCGACGTTTGCAATTTCTCAGCTCGTGTCTACGAGACGGAAAGAGAAGGGCCGTGACGTTTGGTGCGTAGAGAAGTGCAAAGCCCCAGTGTTACTGCGCCTGTAGAAAGCGCTTCCAAGGAAGGGTGCTGGCTGGCAAGAGCTTTCAGTTCTGGCACTTTTCATCTCTGAGCAATTGCTCGACGTTTGCAATTTCTCACCTGAGCTCTCTTTAGAGTGCGCGAGAGGATGAGCAGAAGATGAGGTGGCTAGAGAAGCCCAGAGCCCCAGTGTTCTAAGGCCTACAAAAGCGCTTCCAAGGAAGGGTGCTGGCTAGCAACAGCTTCCAGTGCTGGCACTTTTCATCTCTGAGCAATTGCTCGACGTTTGCAATTTCTCAGCTCGTGTCTACGAGACGGAAAGAGAAGGACCGTGACATTTGGTGCGTATAGAAGCGCAAAGCCCCAGTGTTGCTGCGCCTGTGAAAGCGCTTCCAAGGAAGGGTGCTGGCTAGCAAGAGCTTTCAGTGCTGGCACTTTTCATCTCTGAGCAATTGCTCGACGTTTGCAATTTCTCAGCTCGTGTCTACGAGACGGAAAGAGAAGGACCGTGACGTTTGGTGCGTATAGAAGCGCAAAGCCCCAGTGTTGCTGCGCCTGTGAAAGCGCTACCAAGGAAGGGTGCTGGCTAGCAACAGCTTTCAGTGCTGGCACTTTTCATCTCTGAGCAATTGCTCGACGTTTGCAATTTCTCACCTGAGCTCTCTTTAGAGTGCGCGAGAGGATGAGCAGAAGATGAGGTGGCTAGAGAAGCCCAGAGCCCCAGTGTTGCTGCGCCTGTGAAAGCGCTTCCAAGGAAGGGTGCTGGCTAGCAACAGCTTTCAGTGCTGGCACTTTTCATCTCTGAGCAATTGCTCGACGTTTGCAATTTCTCAGCTCGTGTCTACGAGACGGAAAGAGAAGGACCGTGACATTTGGTGCGTATAGAAGCGCAAAGCCCCAGTGTTGCTGCGCCTGTGAAAGCGCTTCCAAGGAAGGGTGCTGGCTAGCAACAGCTTTCAGTGCTGGCACTTTTCATCTCTGAGCAATTGCTCGACATTTGCAATTTCTCAGCTCGTGTCTACGAGACGGAAAGAGAATGACCGTGACGTTTGGTGGGTAGAGAAGCGCAAAGCCCCGGTGTTGCTGCGCCTGTGAAAGCGCTTCCAAGGAAGGGTGCTGGCTAGCAAGAGCTTTCAGTGCTGGCACTTTTCATCTCGGAGCAATTGCTCGACGTTTGCAATTTCTCAGCTCGTGTCTACCGACGGAAAGAGAAGGACCGTGACGTTTGGTGGCTAGAGAAGCGCAAAGCCCCAGTGTTGCTGCGCCTGTGAAAGCGCTTCCAAGGAAGGGTGCTGGCTAGCAACAGCTTTCAGTGCTGGCACTTTTCATCTCTGAGCAATTGCTCGACGTTTGCAATTTCTCACCTGAGCTCTCTTTAGAGTGCGCGAGAGGATGAGCAGAAGATGAGGTGGCTAGAGAAGCCCAGAGCCCCAGTGTTCTTAGGCCTACAAAAGCGCTTCCAAGGAAGGGGGCTGGCTAGCAACAGCTTTCAGTGCTGGCACTTTTCATCTCTGAGCAATTGCTCGACGTTTGCAATTTCTCACCTGAGCTCTCTTTAGAGTGCGCGAGAGGATGAGCAGAAGATGAGGTGGCTAGAGAAGCCCAGAGCCCCAGTGTTCTTAGGCCAACAAAAGCGCTTCCAAGGAAGGGTGCTGGCTAGCAAGAGCTTTCAGTGCTGGCACTTTTCATCTCTGAGCAATTGCTCAACGTTTGCAATTTCTCAGCTCGTGTCTACGAGACGGAAAGAGAAGGACCGTGACTTTTGGTGGGTAGAGAAGCGCAAAGCCCCAGTGTTGCTGCGCCTGTGAAAGCGCTTCCAAGGAAGGGTGCTGGCTAGCAACAGCTTCCAGTGCTGGCACTTTTCATCTCTGAGCAATTGCTGGACGTTTGCAATTTCTCAGCTCGTGTCTACGAGACGGAAAGAGAAGGACCGTGACATTTGGTGCGTATAGAAGCGCAAAGCCCCAGTGTTGCTGCGCCTGTGAAAGCGCTTCCAAGGAAGGGTGCTGGCTAGCAAGAGCTTTCAGTGCTGGCACTTTTCATCTCTGAGCAATTGCTCGACGTTTGCAATTTCTCACCTGAGCTCTCTTTAGAGTGCGCGAGAGGATGAGCAGAAGATGAGGTGGCTAGAGAAGCCCAGAGCCCCAGTGTCTTAGGCCTATAAAAGCGCTTCCAAGGAAGGGGGCTGGCTAGCAACAGCTTTCAGTGCTGGCACTTTTCATCTCGGAGCAATTGCTGGACCTTTGCAATTTCTCAGCTCGTGTCTACGAGACGGAAAGAGAATGACCGTGACGTTTGGTGCGTATAGAAGCGCAAAGCCCCAGTGTTGCTGCGCCTGTGAAAGCGCTTCCAAGGAAGGGTGCTGGCTAGCAAGAGCTTTCAGTGCTGGCACTTTTCATCTCTGAGCAATTGCTCGACGTTTGCAATTTCTCAGCTCGTGTCTAGGAGACGGAAAGAGAAGGACCGTGACGTTTGGTGGCTAGAGAAGCGCAAAGCCCCAGTGTTGCTGCGCCTGTGAAAGCGCTTCCAAGGAAGGGTGCTGGCTAGCAACAGCTTTCAGTGCTGGCACTTTTCATCTCGGAGCAATTGCTCGACGTTTGCAATTTCTCAGCTCGTGTCTACGAGACGGAAAGAGAAGGACCGTGACTTTTGGTGGGTAGAGAAGCGCAAAGCCCCAGTGTTGCTGCGCCTGTGAAAGCGCTTCCAAGGAAGGGTGCTGGCTAGCAAGAGCTTTCAGTGCTGGCACTTTTCATCTCTGAGCAATTGCTCGACGTTTGCAATTTCTCAGCTCGTGTCTACCGACGGAAAGAGAAGGACCGTGACGTTTGGTGCGTAGAGAAGCGCAAAGCCCCAGTGTTGCTGCGCCTGTGAAAGCGCTTCCAAGGAAGGGGGCTGGCTAGCAACAGCTTTCAGTGCTGGCACTTTTCATCTCTGAGCAATTGCTCGACGTTTGCAATTTCTCACCTGAGCTCTCTTTAGAGTGCGCGAGAGGATGAGCAGAAGATGAGGTGGCTAGAGAAGCCCAGAGCCCCAGTCTTCTTAGGCCTATAAAAGCGCTTCCAAGGAAGGGTGCTGGCTAGCAAGAGCTTTCAGTGCTGGCACTTTTCACTCTGAGCAATTGCTCGACGTTTGCAATTTCTCAGCTCGTGTCTACGAGACGGAAAGAGAATGACCGTGACGTTTGGTGCGTATAGAAGCGCAAAGCCCCAGTGTTGCTGCGCCTGTGAAAGCGCTTCCAAGGAAGGGTGCTGGCTAGCAACAGCTTTCAGTGCTGGCACTTTTCATCTCTGAGCAATTGCTGGACGTTTGCAATTTCTCAGCTCGTGTCTACGAGACGGAAAGTGAAGGACCGTGACATTTGGTGCGTATAGAAGCGCAAAGCCCCAGTGTTGCTGCGCCTGTGAAAGCGCTTCCAAGGAAGGGTGCTGGCTAGCAAGAGCTTTCAGTGCTGGCACTTTTCATCTCTGAGCAATTGCTCGACGTTTGCAATTTCTCACCTGAGCTCTCTTTAGAGTGCGCGAGAGGATGAGCAGAAGATGAGGTGGCTAGAGAAGCCCAGAGCCCCAGTGTTCTTAGGCCTACAAAAGCGCTTCCAAGGAAGGGTGCTGGCTAGCAACAGCTTTCAGTGCTGGCACTTTTCATCTCTGAGCAATTGCTCGACGTTTGCAATTTCTCAGCTCGTGTCTACGAGACGGAAAGAGAAGGACCGTGACGTTTGGTGGCTAGAGAAGCGCAAAGCCCCAGTGTTGCTGCGCCTGTGAAAGCGCTTCCAAGGAAGGGTGCTGGCTAGCAAGAGCTTTCAGTGCTGGCACTTTTCATCTCGGAGCAATTGCTCGACGTTTGCAATTTCTCAGCTCGTGTCTACCGACGGAAAGAGAAGGACCGTGACTTTTGGTGGCTAGAGAAGAGCAAAGCCCCAGTGTTGCTGCGCCTGTGAAAGCGCTTCCAAGGAAGGGTGCTGGCTAGCAACAGCTTTCAGTGCTGGCACTTTTCATCTCTGAGCAATTGCTCGACGTTTGCAATTTCTCACCTGAGCTCTCTTTAGAGCGCGCGAGTATGAGCAGAAGATGAGGTGGCTAGGGAAGCCCAGAGCCCCAGTGTTCTTAGGCCTACAAAAGCGCTTCCAAGGAAGGGTGCTGGCTAGCAACAGCTTTCAGTGCTGGCACTTTTCATCTCTGAGCAATTGCTCGACGTTTGCAATTTCTCACCTGAGCTCTCTTTAGAGTGCGCGAGAGGATGAGCAGAAGATGAGGTGGCTAGAGAAGCCCAGAGCCCCAGTGTTCTTAGGCCTATAAAAGCGCTTCCAAGGAAGGGTGCTGGCTAGCAAGAGCTTTCAGTGCTGGCACTTTTCATCTCTGAGCAATTGCTCGACGTTTGCAATTTCTCACCTGAGCTCTCTTTAGAGCGCGCGAGTATGAGCAGAAGATGAGGTGGCTAGGGAAGCCCAGAGCCCCAGTGTTCTTAGGCCTACAAAAGCGCTTCCAAGGAAGGGGGCTGGCTAGCAACAGCTTTCAGTGCTGGCACTTTTCATCTCCGAGCAATTGCTCGACGTTTGCAATTTCTCAGCTCGTGTCTACGAGACGGAAAGAGAAGGACCGTGACGTTTGGTGGGTAGAGAAGCGCAAAGCCCCAGTGTTGCTGCGCCTGTGAAAGCGCTTCCAAGGAAGGGTGCTGGCTAGCAAGAGCTTTCAGTGCTGGCACTTTTCATCTCTGAGCAATTGCTGGACGTTTGCAATTTCTCAGCTCGTGTCTACGAGACGGAAAGAGAATGACCGTGACGTTTGGTGCGTAGAGAAGTGCAAAGCCCCAGTGTTACTGCGCCTGTGAAAGCGCTTCCAAGGAAGGGTGCTGGCTAGCAAGAGCTTTCAGTTCTGGCACTTTTCATCTCTGAGCAATTGCTCGACGTTTGCAATTTCTCACCTGAGCTCTCTTTAGAGTGCGCGAGAGGATGAGCAGAAGATGAGGTGGCTAGAGAAGCCCAGAGCCCCAGTGTTCTAAGGCCTACAAAAGAGCTTCCAAGGAAGGGTGCTGGCTAGCAACAGCTTCCAGTGCTGGCACTTTTCATCTCTGAGCAATTGCTCGACGTTTGCAATTTCTCAGCTCGTGTCTACGAGACGGAAAGAGAAGGACCGTGACATTTGGTGCGTATAGAAGCGCAAAGCCCCAGTGTTGCTGCGCCTGTGAAAGCGCTTCCAAGGAAGGGTGCTGGCTAGCAAGAGCTTTCAGTGCTGGCACTTTTCATCTCTGAGCAATTGCTCGACGTTTGCAATTTCTCACCTGAGCTCTCTTTAGAGTGCGCGAGAGGATGAGCAGAAGATGAGGTGGCTAGAGAAGCCCAGAGCCCCAGTGTTCTAAGGCCTACAAAAGCGCTTCCAAGGAAGGGTGCTGGCTAGCAAGAGCTTTCAGTGCTGGCACTTTTCATCTCTGAGCAATTGCTCGACGTTTGCAATTTCTCACCTGAGCTCTCTTTAGAGTGCGCGAGAGGATGAGCAGAAGATGAGGTGGCTAGAGAAGCCCAGAGCCCCAGTGTTCTTAGGCCAACAAAAGCGCTTCCAAGGAAGGGTGCTGGCTAGCAACAGCTTTCAGTGCTGGCACTTTTCATCTCTGAGCAATTGCTCAACGTTTGCAATTTCTCAGCTCGTGTCTACGAGACGGAAAGAGAATGACCGTGACGTTTGGTGCGTATAGAAGCGCAAAGCCCCAGTGTTGCTGCGCCTGTGAAAGCGCTTCCAAGGAAGGGTGCTGGCTAGCAACAGCTTCCAGTGCTGGCACTTTTCATCTCTGAGCAATTGCTCGACGTTTGCAATTTCTCAGCTCGTGTCTACGAGACGGAAAGAGAAGGACCGTGACGTTTGGTGCGTATAGAAGCGCAAAGCCCCAGTGTTGCTGCGCCTGTGAAAGCGCTTCCAAGGAAGGGTGCTGGCTAGCAAGAGCTTTCAGTGCTGGCACTTTTCATCTCTGAGCAATTGCTCGACGTTTGCAATTTCTCACCTGAGCTCTCTTTAGAGTGCGCGAGAGGATGAGCAGAAGATGAGGTGGCTAGAGAAGCCCAGAGCCCCAGTGTTCTTAGGCCTATAAAAGCGCTTCCAAGGAAGGGGGCTGGCTAGCAACAGCTTTCAGTGCTGGCGCTTTTCATCTCGGAGCAATTGCTGGACGTTTGCAATTTCTCAGCTCGTGTCTACGAGACGGAAAGAGAATGACCGTGACGTTTGGTGGGTAGAGAAGCGCAAAGCCCCAGTGTTGCTGCGCCTGTGAAAGCGCTTCCAAGGAAGGGTGCTGGCTAGCAAGAGCTTTCAGTGCTGGCACTTTTCATCTCTGAGCAATTGCTGGACGTTTGCAATTTCTCAGCTCGTGTCTACGAGACGGAAAGAGAAGGACCGTGACTTTTGGTGGGTAGAGAAGCGCAAAGCCCCAGTGTTGCTGCGCCTGTGAAAGTGCTTCCAAGGAAGGGTGCTGGCTAGCAAGAGCTTTCAGTGCTGGCACTTTTCATCTCTGAGCAATTGCTGGACGTTTGCAATTTCTCAGCTCGTGTCTACCGACGGAAAGAGAAGGATCGTGACGTTTGGTGGGTAGAGAAGCGCAAAGCCCCAGTGTTGCTGCGCCTGTGAAAGCGCTTCCAAGGAAGGGTGCTGGCTAGCAAGAGCTTTCAGTGCTGGCACTTTTCATCTCTGAGCAATTGCTGGACGTTTTCAATTTCTCACCTGAGCTCTCTTCAGAGTGCGCGAGAGGATGAGCAGAAGATGAGGTGGCTAGAGAAGCCCAGAGCCCCAGTGTTCTTAGGCCTATAAAAGCGCTTCCAAGGAAGGGTGCTGGCTAGCAACAGCTTTCAGTGCTGGCACTTTTCATCTCTGAGCAATTGCTCGACGTTTGCAATTTCTCACCTGAGCTCTCTTTAGAGTGCGCGAGAGGATGAGCAGAAGATGAGGTGGCTAGAGAAGCCCAGAGCCCCAGTGTTCTTAGGCCTACAAAAGCGCTTCCAAGGAAGGGTGCTGGCTAGCAACAGCTTTCAGTGCTGGCACTTTTCATCTCTGAGCAATTGCTCGACGTTTGCAATTTCTCAGCTCGTGTCTACGAGACGGAAAGAGAAGGACCGTGACGTTTGGTGGGTAGAGAAGCGCAAAGCCCCAGTGTTGCTGCACCTGTGAAAGCGCTTCCAAGGAAGGGTGCTGGCTAGCAAGAGCTTTCAGTGCTGGCACTTTTCATCTCTGAGCAATTGCTCGACGTTTGCAATTTCTCACCTGAGCTCTCTTTAGAGTGCGCGAGAGGATGAGCAGAAGATGAGGTGGCTAGAGAAGCCCAGAGCCCCAGTGTTCTTAGGCCTACAAAAGCACTTCCAAGGAAGGGTGCTGGCTAGCAACAGCTTCCAGTGCTGGCACTTTTCATCTCTGAGCAATTGCTCGACGTTTGCAATTTCTCAGCTCGTGTCTACCGACGGAAAGAGAAGGACCGTGACGTTTGGTGGCTAGAGAAGCACAAAGCCCCAGTGTTGCTGCGCCTGTGAAAGCGCTTCCAAGGAAGGCTGCTGGCTAGCAACAGCTTTCAGTGCTGGCACTTTTCATCTCTGAGCAATTGCTCGACGTTTGCAATTTCTCAGCTCGTGTCTACGAGACGGAAAGAGAAGGACCGTGACATTTGGTGCGTATAGAAGCGCAAAGCCCCAGTGTTGCTGCGCCTGTGAAAGCGCTTCCAAGGAAGGGTGCTGGCTAGCAAGAGCTTTCAGTGCTGGCACTTTTCATCTCTGAGCAATTGCTCGACGTTTGCAATTTCTCACCTGAGCTCTCTTTAGAGTGCGCGAGAGGATGAGCAGAAGATGAGGTGGCTAGAGAAGCCCAGAGCCCCAGTGTTCTTAGGCCTACAAAAGCGCTTCCAAGGAAGGGGGCTGGCTAGCAACAGCTTTCAGTGCTGGCACTTTTCATCTCTGAGCAATTGCTCGACGTTTGCAATTTCTCAGCTCGTGTCTACGAGACGGAAAGAGAAGGACCGTGACGTTTGGTGCGTATAGAAGCGCAAAGCCCCAGTGTTGCTGCGCCTGTGAAAGCGCTTCCAAGGAAGGGTGCTGGCTAGCAACAGCTTCCAGTGCTGGCACTTTTCATCTCTGAGCAATTGCTCGACGTTTGCAATTTCTCACCTGAGCTCTCTTTAGAGTGCGCGAGAGGATGAGCAGAAGATGAGGTGGCTAGAGAAGCCCAGAGCCCCAGTGTTCTAAGGCCTACAAAAGCGCTTCCAAGGAAGGGTGCTGGCTAGCAACAGCTTCCAGTGCTGGCACTTTTCATCTCTGAGCAATTGCTCGACGTTTGCAATTTCTCAGCTCGTGTCTACGAGACGGAAAGAGAATGACCGTGACGTTTGGTGCGTATAGAAGCGCAAAGCCCCAGTGTTGCTGCGCCTGTGAAAGCGCTTCCAAGGAAGGGTGCTGGCTAGCAAGAGCTTTCAGTGCTGGCACTTTTCATCTCTGAGCAATTGCTCGACGTTTGCAATTTCTCAGCTCGTGTCTACGAGACGGAAAGAGAAGGACCGTGACGTTTGGTGCGTATAGAAGCGCAAAGCCCCAGTGTTGCTGCGCCTGTGAAAGCGCTACCAAGGAAGGGTGCTGGCTAGCAACAGCTTTCAGTGCTGGCACTTTTCATCTCTGAGCAATTGCTCGACGTTTGCAATTTCTCACCTGAGCTCTCTTTAGAGTGCGCGAGAGGATGAGCAGAAGATTAGGTGGCTAGAGAAGCCCAGAGCCCCAGTGTTCTTAGGCCTACAAAAGCGCTTCCAAGGAAGGGTGCTGGCTAGCAACAGCTTTCAGTGCTGGCACTTTTCATCTCTGAGCAATTGCTCGACGTTTGCAATTTCTCAGCTCGTGTCTACGAGACGGAAAGAGAATGACCGTGACGTTTGGTGGGTAGAGAAGCGCAAAGCCCCAGTGTTGCTGCGCCTGTGAAAGCGCTTCCAAGGAAGGGTGCTGGCTAGCAAGAGCTTTCAGTGCTGGCACTTTTCATCTCTGAGCAATTGCTCGACGTTTGCAATTTCTCACCTGAGCTCTCTTTAGAGTGCGCGAGAGGATGAGCAGAAGATGAGGTGGCTAGAGAAGCCCAGAGCCCCAGTGTTCTTAGGCCTACAAAAGCGCTTCCAAGGAAGGGGGCTGGCTAGCAACAGCTTTCAGTGCTGGCACTTTTCATCTCTGAGCAATTGCTCGACGTTTGCAATTTCTCAGCTCGTGTCTACGAGACGGAAAGAGAAGGACCGTGACGTTTGGTGGGTAGAGAAGCGCAAAGCCCCAGTGTTGCTGCGCCTGTGAAAGCGCTTCCAAGGAAGGGTGCTGGCTAGCAAGAGCTTTCAGTGCTGGCACTTTTCATCTCTGAGCAATTGCTCGACGTTTGCAATTTCTCAGCTCGTGTCTACGAGACGGAAAGAGAAGGACCGTGACTTTTGGTGCGTAGAGAAGTGCAAAGCCCCAGTGTTACTGCGCCTGTGAAAGCGCTTCCAAGGAAGGGTGCTGGCTAGCAAGAGCTTTCAGTTCTGGCACTTTTCATCTCTGAGCAATTGCTCGACGTTTGCAATTTCTCACCTGAGCTCTCTTTAGAGTGCACGAGAGGATGAGCAGAAGATGAGGTGGCTAGAGAAGCCCAGAGCCCCAGTGTTCTAAGGCCTACAAAAGCGCTTCCAAGGAAGGGTGCTGGCTAGCAACAGCTTCCAGTGCTGGCACTTTTCATCTCTGAGCAATTGCTCGACGTTTGCAATTTCTCAGCTCGTGTCTACGAGACGGAAAGAGAAGGACCGTGACATTTGGTGCGTATAGAAGCGCAAAGCCCCAGTGTTGCTGCGCCTGTGAAAGCGCTTCCAAGGAAGGGTGCTGGCTAGCAACAGCTTTCAGTGCTGGCACTTTTCATCTCTGAGCAATTGCTCGACGTTTGCAATTTCTCAGCTCGTGTCTACGAGACGGAAAGAGAAGGACCGTGACGTTTGGTGCGTATAGAAGCGCAAAGCCCCAGTGTTGCTGCGCCTGTGAAAGCGCTACCAAGGAAGGGTGCTGGCTAGCAACAGCTTTCAGTGCTGGCACTTTTCATCTCTGAGCAATTGCTCGACGTTTGCAATTTCTCACCTGAGCTCTCTTTAGAGTGCGCGAGAGGATGAGCAGAAGATTAGGTGGCTAGAGAAGCCCAGAGCCCCAGTGTTCTTAGGCCTACAAAAGCGCTTCCAAGGAAGGGTGCTGGCTAGCAACAGCTTTCAGTGCTGGCACTTTTCATCTCTGAGCAATTGCTCGACGTTTGCAATTTCTCAGCTCGTGTCTACGAGACGGAAAGAGAATGACCGTGACGTTTGGTGGGTAGAGAAGCGCAAAGCCCCAGTGTTGCTGCGCCTGTGAAAGCGCTTCCAAGGAAGGGTGCTGGCTAGCAAGAGCTTTCAGTGCTGGCACTTTTCATCTCTGAGCAATTGCTCGACGTTTGCAATTTCTCAGCTCGTGTCTACCGACGGAAAGAGAAGGACCGTGACGTTTGGTGGCTAGAGAAGCGCAAAGCCCCAGTGTTGCTGCGCCTGTGAAAGCGCTTCCAAGGAAGGGTGCTGGCTAGCAACAGCTTTCAGTGCTGGCACTTTTCATCTCTGAGCAATTGCTCGACGTTTGCAATTTCTCACCTGAGCTCTCTTTAGAGTGCGCGAGAGGATGAGCAGAAGATGAGGTGGCTAGAGAAGCCCAGAGCCCCAGTGTTCTAAGGGCTACAAAAGCGCTTCCAAGGAAGGGTGCTGGCTAGCAACAGCTTTCAGTGCTGGCACTTTTCATCTCTGAGCAATTGCTCGACGTTTGCAATTTCTCACCTGAGCTCTCTTTAGAGTGCGCGAGAGGATGAGCAGAAGATGAGGTGGCTAGAGAAGCCCAGAGCCCCAGTGTTCTTAGGCCAACAAAAGCGCTTCCAAGGAAGGGTGCTGGCTAGCAACAGCTTTCAGTGCTGGCACTTTTCATCTCTGAGCAATTGCTCAACGTTTGCAATTTCTCAGCTCGTGTCTACGAGACGGAAAGAGAAGGACCGTGACTTTTGGTGGGTAGAGAAGCGCAAAGCCCCAGTGTTGCTGCGCCTGTGAAAGCGCTTCCAAGGAAGGGTGCTGGCTAGCAACAGCTTCCAGTGCTGGCACTTTTCATCTCTGAGCAATTGCTCGACGTTTGCAATTTCTCAGCTCGTGTCTACGAGACGGAAAGAGAAGGACCGTGACGTTTGGTGCGTATAGAAGCGCAAAGCCCCAGTGTTGCTGCGCCTGTGAAAGCGCTTCCAAGGAAGGGTGCTGGCTAGCAACAGCTTTCAGTGCTGGCACTTTTCATCTCTGAGCAATTGCTCGACGTTTGCAATTTCTCACCTGAGCTCTCTTTAGAGTGCGCGAGAGGATGAGCAGAAGATGAGGTGGCTAGAGAAGCCCAGAGCCCCAGTGTTCTTAGGCCTATAAAAGCGCTTCCAAGGAAGGGGGCTGGCTAGCAACAGCTTTCAGTGCTGGCGCTTTTCATCTCGGAGCAATTGCTGGACGTTTGCAATTTCTCAGCTCGTGTCTACGAGACGGAAAGAGAAGGACCGTGACGTTTGGTGCGTATAGAAGCGCAAAGCCCCAGTGTTGCTGCGCCTGTGAAAGCGCTTCCAAGGAAGGGTGCTGGCTAGCAAGAGCTTTCAGTGCTGGCACTTTTCATCTCTGAGCAATTGCTGGACGTTTGCAATTTCTCAGCTCGTGTCTAGGAGACGGAAAGAGAATGACCGTGACGTTTGGTGGCTAGAGAAGCGCAAAGCCCCAGTGTTGCTGTGCCTGTGAAAGCGCTTCCAAGGAAGGGTGCTGGCTAGCAACAGCTTCCAGTGCTGGCACTTTTCATCTCTGAGCAATTGCTCGACGTTTGCAATTTCTCAGCTCGTGTCTACCGACGGAAAGAGAAGGATCGTGACGTTTGGTGGCTAGAGAAGCGCAAAGCCCCAGTGTTGCTGCGCCTGTGAAAGCGCTTCCAAGGAAGGGTGCTGGCTAGCAAGAGCTTTCAGTGCTGGCACTTTTCATCTCTGAGCAATTGCTCGACGTTTGCAATTTCTCACCTGAGCTCTCTTTAGAGTGCGCGAGAGGATGAGCAGAAGATGAGGTGGCTAGAGAAGCCCAGAGCCCCAGTGTTCTTAGGCCTACAAAAGCGCTTCCAAGGAAGGGGGCTGGCTAGCAACAGCTTTCAGTGCTGGCACTTTTCATCTCTGAGCAATTGCTCGACGTTTGCAATTTCTCAGCTCGTGTCTACGAGACCGAAAGAGAATGACCGTGACGTTTGGTGGCTAGAGAAGCGCAAAGCCCCAGTGTTGCTGCGCCTGTGAAAGCGCTTCCAAGGAAGGGTGCTGGCTAGCAAGAGCTTTCAGTGCTGGCACTTTTCATCTCTGAGCAATTGCTCGACGTTTGCAATTTCTCAGCTCGTGTCTACGAGACGGAAAGAGAAGGGCCGTGACGTTTGGTGCGTAGAGAAGTGCAAAGCCCCAGTGTTACTGCGCCTGTAGAAAGCGCTTCCAAGGAAGGGTGCTGGCTAGCAAGAGCTTTCAGTGCTGGCACTTTTCATCTCTGAGCAATTGCTCGACGTTTGCAATTTCTCACCTGAGCTCTCTTTAGAGTGCGCGAGAGGATGAGCAGAAGATGAGGTGGCTAGAGAAGCCCAGAGCCCCAGTGTTCTAAGGCCTACAAAAGCGCTTCCAAGGAAGGGTGCTGGCTAGCAACAGCTTCCAGTGCTGGCACTTTTCATCTCTGAGCAATTGCTCGACGTTTGCAATTTCTCAGCTCGTGTCTACGAGACGGAAAGAGAAGGACCGTGACATTTGGTGCGTATAGAAGCGCAAAGCCCCAGTGTTGCTGCGCCTGTGAAAGCGCTTCCAAGGAAGGGTGCTGGCTAGCAAGAGCTTTCAATGCTGGCACTTTTCATCTCTGAGCAATTGCTCGACGTTTGCAATTTCTCAGCTCGTGTCTACGAGACGGAAAGAGAAGGACCGTGACGTTTGGTGCGTATAGAAGCGCAAAGCCCCAGTGTTGCTGCGCCTGTGAAAGCGCTTCCAAGGAAGGGTGCTGGCTAGCAACAGCTTTCAGTGCTGGCACTTTTCATCTCTGAGCAATTGCTCGACGTTTGCAATTTCTCACCTGAGCTCTCTTTAGAGTGCGCGAGAGGATGAGCAGAAGATGAGGTGGCTAGAGAAGCCCAGAGCCCCAGTGTTCTTAGGCCAACAAAAGCGCTTCCAAGGAAGGGTGCTGGCTAGCAACAGCTTTCAGTGCTGGCACTTTTCATCTCGGAGCAATTGCTCAACGTTTGCAATTTCTCAGCTCGTGTCTACGAGACGGAAAGAGAAGGACCGTGACGTTTGGTGGCTAGAGAAGCGCAAAGCCCCAGTGTTGCTGCGCCTGTGAAAGCGCTTCCAAGGAAGGGTGCTGGCTAGCAAGAGCTTTCAGTGCTGGCACTTTTCATCTCGGAGCAATTGCTCGACGTTTGCAATTTCTCAGCTCGTGTCTACCGACGGAAAGAGAACGACCGTGACGTTTGGTGCGTATAGAAGCGCAAAGCCCCAGTGTTGCTGCGCCTGTGAAAGCGTTTCCAAGGAAGGGTGGTGGCTAGCAACAGCTTTCAGTGCTGGCACTTTTCATCTCTGAGCAATTGCTCGACGTTTGCAATTTCTCAGCTCGTATCTACGAGACGGAAAGAGAAGGACCGTGACGTTTGGTGCGTAGAGAAGTGCAAAGCCCCAGTGTTACTGCGCCTGTGAAAGCGCTTCCAAGGAAGGGTGCTGGCTAGCAAGAGCTTTCAGTGCTGGCACTTTTCATCTCTGAGCAATTGCTCGACGTTTGCAATTTCTCACCTGAGCTCTCTTTAGACTGCGCGAGAGGATGAGCAGAAGATGAGGTGGCTAGAGAAGCACAGAGCCCCAGTGTTCTAAGGGCTACAAAAGCGCTTCCAAGGAAGGGTGCTGGCTAGCAACAGCTTTCAGTGCTGGCACTTTTCATCTCTGAGCAATTGCTCGACGTTTGCAATTTCTCACCTGAGCTCTCTTTAGAGTGCGCGAGAGGATGAGCAGAAGATGAGGTGGCTAGGGAAGCCCAGAGCCCCAGTGTTCTAAGGGCTACAAAAGCGCTTCCAAGGAAGGGTGCTGGCTGGCAACAGCTTTCAGTGCTGGCACTTTTCATCTCTGAGCAATTGCTCGACGTTTGCAATTTCTCACCTGAGCTCTTTTTAGAGTGCGCGAGAGGATGAGCAGAAGATGAGGTGGCTAGAGAAGCCCAGAGCCCCAGTGTTCTAAGGGCTACAAAACCGCTTCCAAGGAAGGGTGCTGGCTAGCAACAGCTTCCAGTGCTGGCACTTTTCATCTCTGAGCAATTGCTCGACGTTTGCAATTTCTCAGCTCGTGTCTACGAGACGGAAAGAGAAGGACCGTGACATTTGGTGCGTATAGAAGCGCAAAGCCCCAGTGTTGCTGCGCCTGTGAAAGCGCTTCCAAGGAAGGGTGCTGGCTAGCAACAGCTTTCAGTGCTGGCACTTTTCATCTCTGAGCAATTGCTCGACGTTTGCAATTTCTCAGCTCGTGTCTACGAGACGGAAAGAGAAGGACCGTGACGTTTGGTGCGTATAGAAGCGCAAAGCCCCAGTGTTGCTGCGCCTGTGAAAGCGCTACCAAGGAAGGGTGCTGGCTAGCAACAGCTTTCAGTGCTGGCACTTTTCATCTCTGAGCAATTGCTCGACGTTTGCAATTTCTCACCTGAGCTCTCTTTAGAGTGCGCGAGAGGATGAGCAGAAGATTAGGTGGCTAGAGAAGCCCAGAGCCCCAGTGTTCTTAGGCCTACAAAAGCGCTTCCAAGGAAGGGTGCTGGCTAGCAACAGCTTTCAGTGCTGGCACTTTTCATCTCTGAGCAATTGCTCGACGTTTGCAATTTCTCAGCTCGTGTCTACGAGACGGAAAGAGAATGACCGTGACGTTTGGTGGGTAGAGAAGCGCAAAGCCCCAGTGTTGCTGCGCCTGTGAAAGCGCTTCCAAGGAAGGGTGCTGGCTAGCAAGAGCTTTCAGTGCTGGCACTTTTCATCTCTGAGCAATTGCTCGACGTTTGCAATTTCTCAGCTCGTGTCTACCGACGGAAAGAGAAGGACCGTGACGTTTGGTGGCTAGAGAAGCGCAAAGCCCCAGTGTTGCTGCGCCTGTGAAAGCGCTTCCAAGGAAGGGTGCTGGCTAGCAACAGCTTTCAGTGCTGGCACTTTTCATCTCTGAGCAATTGCTCGACGTTTGCAATTTCTCACCTGAGCTCTCTTTAGAGTGCGCGAGAGGATGAGCAGAAGATGAGGTGGCTAGAGAAGCCCAGAGCCCCAGTGTTCTAAGGGCTACAAAAGCGCTTCCAAGGAAGGGTGCTGGCTAGCAACAGCTTTCAGTGCTGGCACTTTTCATCTCTGAGCAATTGCTCGACGTTTGCAATTTCTCACCTGAGCTCTCTTTAGAGTGCGCGAGAGGATGAGCAGAAGATGAGGTGGCTAGAGAAGCCCAGAGCCCCAGTGTTCTTAGGCCAACAAAAGCGCTTCCAAGGAAGGGTGCTGGCTAGCAACAGCTTTCAGTGCTGGCACTTTTCATCTCTGAGCAATTGCTCAACGTTTGCAATTTCTCAGCTCGTGTCTACGAGACGGAAAGAGAAGGACCGTGACTTTTGGTGGGTAGAGAAGCGCAAAGCCCCAGTGTTGCTGCGCCTGTGAAAGCGCTTCCAAGGAAGGGTGCTGGCTAGCAACAGCTTCCAGTGCTGGCACTTTTCATCTCTGAGCAATTGCTCGACGTTTGCAATTTCTCAGCTCGTGTCTACGAGACGGAAAGAGAAGGACCGTGACGTTTGGTGCGTATAGAAGCGCAAAGCCCCAGTGTTGCTGCGCCTGTGAAAGCGCTTCCAAGGAAGGGTGCTGGCTAGCAAGAGCTTTCAGTGCTGGCACTTTTCATCTCTGAGCAATTGCTCGACGTTTGCAATTTCTCACCTGAGCTCTCTTTAGAGTGCGCGAGAGGATGAGCAGAAGATGAGGTGGCTAGAGAAGCCCAGAGCCCCAGTGTTCTTAGGCCTATAAAAGCGCTTCCAAGGAAGGGGGCTGGCTAGCAACAGCTTTCAGTGCTGGCACTTTTCATCTCTGAGCAATTGCTGGACGTTTGCAATTTCTCAGCTCGTGTCTACGAGACGGAAAGAGAAGGACCGTGACGTTTGGTGCGTATAGAAGCGCAAAGCCCCAGTGTTGCTGCGCCTGTGAAAGCGCTTCCAAGGAAGGGTGCTGGCTAGCAAGAGCTTTCAGTGCTGGCACTTTTCATCTCTGAGCAATTGCTGGACGTTTGCAATTTCTCAGCTCGTGTCTAGGAGACGGAAAGAGAATGACCGTGACGTTTGGTGGCTAGAGAAGCGCAAAGCCCCAGTGTTGCTGTGCCTGTGAAAGCGCTTCCAAGGAAGGGTGCTGGCTAGCAACAGCTTCCAGTGCTGGCACTTTTCATCTCTGAGCAATTGCTCGACGTTTGCAATTTCTCAGCTCGTGTCTACCGACGGAAAGAGAAGGATCGTGACGTTTGGTGGCTAGAGAAGCGCAAAGCCCCAGTGTTGCTGCGCCTGTGAAAGCGCTTCCAAGGAAGGGTGCTGGCTAGCAAGAGCTTTCAGTGCTGGCACTTTTCATCTCTGAGCAATTGCTCGACGTTTGCAATTTCTCACCTGAGCTCTCTTTAGAGTGCGCGAGAGGATGAGCAGAAGATGAGGTGGCTAGAGAAGCCCAGAGCCCCAGTGTTCTTAGGCCTACAAAAGCGCTTCCAAGGAAGGGGGCTGGCTAGCAACAGCTTTCAGTGCTGGCACTTTTCATCTCTGAGCAATTGCTCGACGTTTGCAATTTCTCAGCTCGTGTCTACGAGACCGAAAGAGAATGACCGTGACGTTTGGTGGCTAGAGAAGCGCAAAGCCCCAGTGTTGCTGCGCCTGTGAAAGCGCTTCCAAGGAAGGGTGCTGGCTAGCAAGAGCTTTCAGTGCTGGCACTTTTCATCTCTGAGCAATTGCTCGACGTTTGCAATTTCTCAGCTCGTGTCTACGAGACGGAAAGAGAAGGGCCGTGACGTTTGGTGCGTAGAGAAGTGCAAAGCCCCAGTGTTACTGCGCCTGTAGAAAGCGCTTCCAAGGAAGGGTGCTGGCTAGCAAGAGCTTTCAGTGCTGGCACTTTTCATCTCTGAGCAATTGCTCGACGTTTGCAATTTCTCACCTGAGCTCTCTTTAGAGTGCGCGAGAGGATGAGCAGAAGATGAGGTGGCTAGAGAAGCCCAGAGCCCCAGTGTTCTAAGGCCTACAAAAGCGCTTCCAAGGAAGGGTGCTGGCTAGCAACAGCTTCCAGTGCTGGCACTTTTCATCTCTGAGCAATTGCTCGACGTTTGCAATTTCTCAGCTCGTGTCTACGAGACGGAAAGAGAAGGACCGTGACATTTGGTGCGTATAGAAGCGCAAAGCCCCAGTGTTGCTGCGCCTGTGAAAGCGCTTCCAAGGAAGGGTGCTGGCTAGCAAGAGCTTTCAATGCTGGCACTTTTCATCTCTGAGCAATTGCTCGACGTTTGCAATTTCTCAGCTCGTGTCTACGAGACGGAAAGAGAAGGACCGTGACGTTTGGTGCGTATAGAAGCGCAAAGCCCCAGTGTTGCTGCGCCTGTGAAAGCGCTTCCAAGGAAGGGTGCTGGCTAGCAACAGCTTTCAGTGCTGGCACTTTTCATCTCTGAGCAATTGCTCGACGTTTGCAATTTCTCACCTGAGCTCTCTTTAGAGTGCGCGAGAGGATGAGCAGAAGATGAGGTGGCTAGAGAAGCCCAGAGCCCCAGTGTTCTTAGGCCAACAAAAGCGCTTCCAAGGAAGGGTGCTGGCTAGCAACAGCTTTCAGTGCTGGCACTTTTCATCTCGGAGCAATTGCTCAACGTTTGCAATTTCTCAGCTCGTGTCTACGAGACGGAAAGAGAAGGACCGTGACGTTTGGTGGCTAGAGAAGCGCAAAGCCCCAGTGTTGCTGCGCCTGTGAAAGCGCTTCCAAGGAAGGGTGCTGGCTAGCAAGAGCTTTCAGTGCTGGCACTTTTCATCTCTGAGCAATTGCTCGACGTTTGCAATTTCTCAGCTCGTGTCTACCGACGGAAAGAGAACGACCGTGACGTTTGGTGCGTATAGAAGCGCAAAGCCCCAGTGTTGCTGCGCCTGTGAAAGCGTTTCCAAGGAAGGGTGGTGGCTAGCAACAGCTTTCAGTGCTGGCACTTTTCATCTCTGAGCAATTGCTCGACGTTTGCAATTTCTCAGCTCGTATCTACGAGACGGAAAGAGAAGGACCGTGACGTTTGGTGCGTAGAGAAGTGCAAAGCCCCAGTGTTACTGCGCCTGTGAAAGCGCTTCCAAGGAAGGGTGCTGGCTAGCAAGAGCTTTCAGTGCTGGCACTTTTCATCTCTGAGCAATTGCTCGACGTTTGCAATTTCTCACCTGAGCTCTCTTTAGACTGCGCGAGAGGATGAGCAGAAGATGAGGTGGCTAGAGAAGCACAGAGCCCCAGTGTTCTAAGGGCTACAAAAGCGCTTCCAAGGAAGGGTGCTGGCTAGCAACAGCTTTCAGTGCTGGCACTTTTCATCTCTGAGCAATTGCTCGACGTTTGCAATTTCTCACCTGAGCTCTCTTTAGAGTGCGCGAGAGGATGAGCAGAAGATGAGGTGGCTAGGGAAGCCCAGAGCCCCAGTGTTCTAAGGGCTACAAAAGCGCTTCCAAGGAAGGGTGCTGGCTGGCAACAGCTTTCAGTGCTGGCACTTTTCATCTCTGAGCAATTGCTCGACGTTTGCAATTTCTCACCTGAGCTCTTTTTAGAGTGCGCGAGAGGATGAGCAGAAGATGAGGTGGCTAGAGAAGCCCAGAGCCCCAGTGTTCTAAGGGCTACAAAACCGCTTCCAAGGAAGGGTGCTGGCTAGCAACAGCTTCCAGTGCTGGCACTTTTCATCTCTGAGCAATTGCTCGACGTTTGCAATTTCTCAGCTCGTGTCTACGAGACGGAAAGAGAAGGACCGTGACATTTGGTGCGTATAGAAGCGCAAAGCCCCAGTGTTGCTGCGCCTGTGAAAGCGCTTCCAAGGAAGGGTGCTGGCTAGCAACAGCTTTCAGTGCTGGCACTTTTCATCTCTGAGCAATTGCTCGACGTTTGCAATTTCTCAGCTCGTGTCTACGAGACGGAAAGAGAAGGACCGTGACGTTTGGTGCGTATAGAAGCGCAAAGCCCCAGTGTTGCTGCGCCTGTGAAAGCGCTACCAAGGAAGGGTGCTGGCTAGCAACAGCTTTCAGTGCTGGCACTTTTCATCTCTGAGCAATTGCTCGACGTTTGCAATTTCTCACCTGAGCTCTCTTTAGAGTGCGCGAGAGGATGAGCAGAAGATTAGGTGGCTAGAGAAGCCCAGAGCCCCAGTGTTCTTAGGCCTACAAAAGCGCTTCCAAGGAAGGGTGCTGGCTAGCAACAGCTTTCAGTGCTGGCACTTTTCATCTCTGAGCAATTGCTCGACGTTTGCAATTTCTCAGCTCGTGTCTACGAGACGGAAAGAGAATGACCGTGACGTTTGGTGGGTAGAGAAGCGCAAAGCCCCAGTGTTGCTGCGCCTGTGAAAGCGCTTCCAAGGAAGGGTGCTGGCTAGCAAGAGCTTTCAGTGCTGGCACTTTTCATCTCTGAGCAATTGCTCGACGTTTGCAATTTCTCAGCTCGTGTCTACCGACGGAAAGAGAAGGACCGTGACGTTTGGTGGCTAGAGAAGCGCAAAGCCCCAGTGTTGCTGCGCCTGTGAAAGCGCTTCCAAGGAAGGGTGCTGGCTAGCAACAGCTTTCAGTGCTGGCACTTTTCATCTCTGAGCAATTGCTCGACGTTTGCAATTTCTCACCTGAGCTCTCTTTAGAGTGCGCGAGAGGATGAGCAGAAGATGAGGTGGCTAGAGAAGCCCAGAGCCCCAGTGTTCTAAGGCCTACAAAAGCGCTTCCAAGGAAGGGTGCTGGCTAGCAAGAGCTTTCAGTGCTGGCACTTTTCATCTCTGAGCAATTGCTCGATGTTTGCAATTTCTCACCTGAGCTCTCTTTAGAGTGCGCGAGAGGATGAGCAGAAGATGAGGTGGCTAGAGAAGCCCAGAGCCCCAGTGTTCTTAGGCCAACAAAAGCGCTTCCAAGGAAGGGTGCTGGCTAGCAACAGCTTTCAGTGCTGGCACTTTTCATCTCTGAGCAATTGCTCAACGTTTGCAATTTCTCAGCTCGTGTCTACGAGACGGAAAGAGAAGGACCGTGACTTTTGGTGGGTAGAGAAGCGCAAAGCCCCAGTGTTGCTGCGCCTGTGAAAGCGCTTCCAAGGAAGGGTGCTGGCTAGCAACAGCTTCCAGTGCTGGCACTTTTCATCTCTGAGCAATTGCTCGACGTTTGCAATTTCTCACCTGAGCTCTCTTTAGAGTGCGCGAGAGGATGAGCAGAAGATGAGGTGGCTAGAGAAGCACAGAGCCCCAGTGTTCTTAGGCCTATAAAAGCGCTTCCAAGGAAGGGTGCTGGCTAGCAACAGCTTTCAGTGCTGGCACTTTTCATCTCGGAGCAATTGCTCAACGTTTGCAATTTCTCAGCTCGTGTCTACGAGACGGAAAGAGAAGGACCGTGACGTTTGGTGGCTAGAGAAGCGCAAAGCCCCAGTGTTGCTGCGCCTGTGAAAGCGCTTCCAAGGAAGGGTGCTGGCTAGCAAGAGCTTTCAGTGCTGGCACTTTTCATCTCGGAGCAATTGCTCGACGTTTGCAATTTCTCAGCTCGTGTCTACGAGACGGAAAGAGAACGACCGTGACGTTTGGTGCGTATAGAAGCGCAAAGCCCCAGTGTTGCTGCGCCTGTGAAAGCGTTTCCAAGGAAGGGTGCTGGCTAGCAACAGCTTTCAGTGCTGGCACTTTTCATCTCTGAGCAATTGCTCGACGTTTGCAATTTCTCAGCTCGTATCTACGAGACGGAAAGAGAAGGACCGTGACGTTTGGTGCGTAGAGAAGTGCAAAGCCCCAGTGTTACTGCGCCTGTGAAAGCGCTTCCAAGGAAGGGTGCTGGCTAGCAAGAGCTTTCAGTGCTGGCACTTTTCATCTCTGAGCAATTGCTCGACGTTTGCAATTTCTCACCTGAGCTCTCTTTAGAGTGCGCGAGAGGATGAGCAGAAGATGAGGTGGCTAGAGAAGCCCAGAGCCCCAGTGTTCTAAGGGCTACAAAAGCGCTTCCAAGGAAGGGTGCTGGCTAGCAAGAGCTTTCAGTGCTGGCACTTTTCATCTCTGAGCAATTGCTCGACGTTTGCAATTTCTCACCTGAGCTCTCTTTAGAGTGCGCGAGAGGATGAGCAGAAGATGAGGTGGCTAGGGAAGCCCAGAGCCCCAGTGTTCTAAGGGCTACAAAAGCGCTTCCAAGGAAGGGTGCTGGCTGGCAACAGCTTTCAGTGCTGGCACTTTTCATCTCTGAGCAATTGCTCGACGTTTGCAATTTCTCACCTGAGCTCTTTTTAGAGTGCGCGAGAGGATGAGCAGAAGATGAGGTGGCTAGAGAAGCCCAGAGCCCCAGTGTTCTAAGGGCTACAAAAGCGCTTCCAAGGAAGGGTGCTGGCTAGCAACAGCTTTCAGTGCTGGCACTTTTCATCTCGGAGCAATTGCTCAACGTTTGCAATTTCTCAGCTCGTGTCTACGAGACGGAAAGAGAAGGACCGTGACATTTGGTGCGTATAGAAGCGCAAAGCCCCAGTGTTGCTGCGCCTGTGAAAGCGCTTCCAAGGAAGGGTGCTGGCTAGCAACAGCTTTCAGTGCTGGCACTTTTCATCTCTGAGCAATTGCTCGACGTTTGCAATTTCTCACCTGAGCTCTCTTTAGAGTGCGCGAGAGGATGAGCAGAAGATGAGGTGGCTAGAGAAGCCCAGAGCCCCAGTGTTCTAAGGGCTACAAAAGCGTTTCCAAGGAAGGGTGCTGGCTAGCAACAGCTTTCAGTGCTGGCACTTTTCATCTCTGAGCAATTGCTCGACGTTTGCAATTTCTCACCTGAGCTCTCTTTAGAGTGCGCGAGAGGATGAGCAGAAGATGAGGTGGCTAGAGAAGCCCAGAGCCCCACTGTTCTTAGGCCTACAAAAGCGCTTCCAAGGAAGGGTGCTGGCTAGCAAGAGCTTTCAGTGCTGGCACTTTTCATCTCTGAGCAATTGCTCAACGTTTGCAATTTCTCAGCTCGTGTCTACGAGACGGAAAGAGAATGACCGTGACGTTTGGTGGGTAGAGAAGCGCAAAGCCCCAGTGTTGCTGCGCCTGTGAAAGCGCTTCCAAGGAAGGGTGCTGGCTAGCAAGAGCTTTCAGTGCTGGCACTTTTCATCTCTGAGCAATTGCTCGACGTTTGCAATTTCTCAGCTCGTGTCTACGAGACGGAAAGAGAAGGACCGTGACATTTGGTGCGTATAGAAGCGCAAAGCCCCAGTGTTGCTGCGCCTGTGAAAGCGCTTCCAAGGAAGGGTGCTGGCTAGCAACAGCTTTCAGTGCTGGCACTTTTCATCTCTGAGCAATTGCTCGACGTTTGCAATTTCTCAGCTCGTGTCTACGAGACGGAAAGAGAAGGACCGTGACGTTTGGTGGCTAGAGAAGCGCAAAGCCCCAGTGTTGCTGCGCCTGTGAAAGCGCTTCCAAGGAAGGGTGCTGGCTAGCAACAGCTTTCAGTGCTGGCACTTTTCATCTCTGAGCAATTGCTCGACGTTTGCAATTTCTCACCTGAGCTCTCTTTAGAGTGCGCGAGAGGATGAGCAGAAGATGAGGTGGCTAGAGAAGCCCAGAGCCCCAGTGTTCTAAGGGCTACAAAAGCGCTTCCAAGGAAGGGGGCTGGCTGGCAACAGCTTTCAGTGCTGGCACTTTTCATCTCTGAGCAATTGCTCGACGTTTGCAATTTCTCACCTGAGCTCTTTTTAGAGTGCGCGGGAGGATGAGCAGAAGATGAGGTGGCTAGAGAAGCCCAGAGCCCCAGTGTTCTAAGGGCTACAAAACCGCTTCCAAGGAAGGGTGCTGGCTAGCAAGAGCTTTCAGTGCTGGCACTTTTCATCTCTGAGCAATTGCTCGACGTTTGCAATTTCTCAGCTCGTGTCTACGAGACGGAAAGAGAAGGACCGTGACATTTGGTGCGTATAGAAGCGCAAAGCCCCAGTGTTGCTGCGCCTGTGAAAGCGCTTCCAAGGAAGGGTGCTGGCTAGCAACAGCTTTCAGTGCTGGCACTTTTCATCTCTGAGCAATTGCTCGACGTTTGCAATTTCTCACCTGAGCTCTCTTTAGAGTGCGCGAGAGGATGAGCAGAAGATGAGGTGGCTAGAGAAGCACAGAGCCCCAGTGTTCTAAGGGCTACAAAAGCGCTTCCAAGGAAGGGGGCTGGCTAGCAACAGCTTTCAGTGCTGGCACTTTTCATCTCTGAGCAATTGCTGGACGTTTGCAATTTCTCACCTGAGCTCTCTTTAGAGTGCGCGAGAGGATGAGCAGAAGATGAGGTGGCTAGAGAAGCCCAGAGCCCCAGTCTTCTTAGGCCTACAAAAGCACTTCCAAGGAAGGGTGCTGGCTAGCAAGAGCTTTCAGTGCTGGCACTTTTCATCTCTGAGCAATTGCTCGACGTTTGCAATTTCTCAGCTCGTGTCTACGAGACGGAAAGAGAAGGACCGTGACTTTTGGTGGGTAGAGAAGCGCAAAGCCCCAGTGTTGCTGCGCCTGTGAAAGCGCTTCCAAGGAAGGGTGCTGGCTAGCAACAGCTTCCAGTGCTGGCACTTTTCATCTCTGAGCAATTGCTGGACGTTTGCAATTTCTCAGCTCGTGTCTACGAGACGGAAAGAGAAGGACCGTGACATTTGGTGCGTATAGAAGCGCAAAGCCCCAGTGTTGCTGCGCCTGTGAAAGCGCTTCCAAGGAAGGGTGCTGGCTAGCAAGAGCTTTCAGTGCTGGCACTTTTCATCTCTGAGCAATTGCTCGACGTTTGCAATTTCTCAGCTCGTGTCTACGAGACGGAAAGAGAAGGACCGTGACGTTTGGTGGCTAGAGAAGCGCAAAGCCCCAGTGTTGCTGCGCCTGTGAAAGCGCTTCCAAGGAAGGGTGCTGGCTAGCAAGAGCTTTCAGTGCTGGCACTTTTCATCTCTGAGCAATTGCTCGACGTTTGCAATTTCTCACCTGAGCTCTCTTTAGAGTGCGCGAGAGGATGAGCAGAAGATGAGGTGGCTAGAGAAGCCCAGAGCCCCAGTGTTCTTAGGCCTACAAAAGCGCTTCCAAGGAAGGGTGCTGGCTGGCAACAGCTTTCAGTGCTGGCACTTTTCATCTCTGAGCAATTGCTCGACGTTTGCAATTTCTCAGCTCGTGTCTACGAGACGGAAAGAGAAGGACCGTGACGTTTGGTGGCTAGAGAAGCGCAAAGCCCCAGTGTTGCTGCGCCTGTGAAAGCGCTTCCAAGGAAGGGTGCTGGCTAGCAAGAGCTTTCAGTGCTGGCACTTTTCATCTCTGAGCAATTGCTCGACGTTTGCAATTTCTCAGCTCGTGTCTACCGACGGAAAGAGAAGGACCGTGACGTTTGTTGGCTAGAGGAGCGCAAAGCCCCAGTGTTGCTGCGCCTGTGAAAGCGCTTCCAAGGAAGGGTGCTGGCTAGCAAGAGCTTTCAGTGCTGGCACTTTTCATCTCTGAGCAATTGCTCGACGTTTGCAATTTCTCAGCTCGTGTCTACCGACGGAAAGAGAAGGACCGTGACGTTTGTTGGCTAGAGGAGCGCAAAGCCCCAGTGTTGCTGCGCCTGTGAAAGCGCTTCCAAGGAAGGGTGCTGGCTAGCAACAGCTTTCAGTGCTGGCACTTTTCATCTCTGAGCAATTGCTCGACGTTTGCAATTTCTCACCTGAGCTCTCTTTAGAGTGCGCGAGAGGATGAGCAGAAGATGAGGTGGCTAGAGAAGCCCAGAGCCCCAGTCTTCTTAGGCCTACAAAAGCGCTTCCAAGGAAGGGGGCTGGCTAGCAACAGCTTTCAGTGCTGGCACTTTTCATCTCTGAGCAATTGCTCGACGTTTGCAATTTCTCAGCTCGTATCTACGAGACGGAAAGAGAAGGACCGTGACGTTTGGTGCGTAGAGAAGTGCAAAGCCCCAGTGTTACTGCGCCTGTGAAAGCGCTTCCAAGGAAGGGTGCTGGCTAGCAAGAGCTTTCAGTGCTGGCACTTTTCATCTCTGAGCAATTGCTCGACGTTTGCAATTTCTCACCTGAGCTCTCTTTAGACTGCGCGAGAGGATGAGCAGAAGATGAGGTGGCTAGAGAAGCACAGAGCCCCAGTGTTCTAAGGGCTACAAAAGCGCTTCCAAGGAAGGGTGCTGGCTAGCAACAGCTTTCAGTGCTGGCACTTTTCATCTCTGAGCAATTGCTCGACGTTTGCAATTTCTCACCTGAGCTCTCTTTAGAGTGCGCGAGAGGATGAGCAGAAGATGAGGTGGCTAGAGAAGCCCAGAGCCCCAGTGTTCTAAGGGCTACAAAACCGCTTCCAAGGAAGGGTGCTGGCTAGCAACAGCTTTCAGTGCTGGCACTTTTCATCTCGGAGCAATTGCTCAACGTTTGCAATTTCTCAGCTCGTGTCTACGAGACGGAAAGAGAAGGACCGTGACATTTGGTGCGTATAGAAGCGCAAAGCCCCAGTGTTGCTGCGCCTGTGAAAGCGCTTCCAAGGAAGGGTGCTGGCTAGCAACAGCTTTCAGTGCTGGCACTTTTCATCTCTGAGCAATTGCTCGACGTTTGCAATTTCTCACCTGAGCTCTCTTTAGAGTGCGCGAGAGGATGAGCAGAAGATGAGGTGGCTAGAGAAGCCCAGAGCCCCAGTGTTCTAAGGGCTACAAAAGCGTTTCCAAGGAAGGGTGCTGGCTAGCAACAGCTTTCAGTGCTGGCACTTTTCATCTCTGAGCAATTGCTCGACGTTTGCAATTTCTCACCTGAGCTCTCTTTAGAGTGCGCGAGAGGATGAGCAGAAGATGAGGTGGCTAGAGAAGCCCAGAGCCCCACTGTTCTTAGGCCTACAAAAGCGCTTCCAAGGAAGGGTGCTGGCTAGCAAGAGCTTTCAGTGCTGGCACTTTTCATCTCTGAGCAATTGCTCAACGTTTGCAATTTCTCAGCTCGTGTCTACGAGACGGAAAGAGAATGACCGTGACGTTTGGTGGGTAGAGAAGCGCAAAGCCCCAGTGTTGCTGCGCCTGTGAAAGCGCTTCCAAGGAAGGGTGCTGGCTAGCAAGAGCTTTCAGTGCTGGCACTTTTCATCTCTGAGCAATTGCTCGACGTTTGCAATTTCTCAGCTCGTGTCTACGAGACGGAAAGAGAAGGACCGTGACATTTGGTGCGTATAGAAGCGCAAAGCCCCAGTGTTGCTGCGCCTGTGAAAGCGCTTCCAAGGAAGGGTGCTGGCTAGCAACAGCTTTCAGTGCTGGCACTTTTCATCTCTGAGCAATTGCTCGACGTTTGCAATTTCTCAGCTCGTGTCTACGAGACGGAAAGAGAAGGACCGTGACGTTTGGTGGCTAGAGAAGCGCAAAGCCCCAGTGTTGCTGCGCCTGTGAAAGCGCTTCCAAGGAAGGGTGCTGGCTAGCAACAGCTTTCAGTGCTGGCACTTTTCATCTCTGAGCAATTGCTCGACGTTTGCAATTTCTCACCTGAGCTCTCTTTAGAGTGCGCGAGAGGATGAGCAGAAGATGAGGTGGCTAGAGAAGCCCAGAGCCCCAGTGTTCTAAGGGCTACAAAAGCGCTTCCAAGGAAGGGTGCTGGCTGGCAACAGCTTTCAGTGCTGGCACTTTTCATCTCTGAGCAATTGCTCGACGTTTGCAATTTCTCACCTGAGCTCTTTTTAGAGTGCGCGGGAGGATGAGCAGAAGATGAGGTGGCTAGAGAAGCCCAGAGCCCCAGTGTTCTAAGGGCTACAAAAGCGCTTCCAAGGAAGGGTGCTGGCTAGCAAGAGCTTTCAGTGCTGGCACTTTTCATCTCTGAGCAATTGCTCGACGTTTGCAATATCTCAGCTCGTGTCTACGAGACGGAAAGAGAAGGACCGTGACATTTGGTGCGTATAGAAGCGCAAAGCCCCAGTGTTGCTGCGCCTGTGAAAGCGCTTCCAAGGAAGGGTGCTGGCTAGCAACAGCTTTCAGTGCTGGCACTTTTCATCTCTGAGCAATTGCTCGACGTTTGCAATTTCTCACCTGAGCTCTCTTTAGAGTGCGCGAGAGGATGAGCAGAAGATGAGGTGGCTAGAGAAGCCCAGAGCCCCAGTGTTCTAAGGGCTACAAAAGCGCTTCCAAGGAAGGGGGCTGGCTAGCAACAGCTTTCAGTGCTGGCACTTTTCATCTCTGAGCAATTGCTCGACGTTTGCAATTTCTCACCTGAGCTCTCTTTAGAGTGCGCGAGAGGATGAGCAGAAGATGAGGTGGCTAGAGAAGTCCAGAGGCCCAGTCTTCTTAGGCCTACAAAAGCACTTCCAAGGAAGGGTGCTGGCTAGCAAGAGCTTTCAGTGCTGGCACTTTTCATCTCTGAGCAATTGCTCGACGTTTGCAATTTCTCAGCTCGTGTCTACGAGACGGAAAGAGAAGGACCGTGACTTTTGGTGGGTAGAGAAGCGCAAAGCCCCAGTGTTGCTGCGCCTGTGAAAGCGCTTCCAAGGAAGGGTGCTGGCTAGCAACAGCTTCCAGTGCTGGCACTTTTCATCTCTGAGCAATTGCTGGACGTTTGCAATTTCTCAGCTCGTGTCTACGAGACGGAAAGAGAAGGACCGTGACATTTGGTGCGTATAGAAGCGCAAAGCCCCAGTGTTGCTGCGCCTGTGAAAGCGCTTCCAAGGAAGGGTGCTGGCTAGCAAGAGCTTTCAGTGCTGGCACTTTTCATCTCTGAGCAATTGCTCGACGTTTGCAATTTCTCAGCTCGTGTCTACGAGACGGAAAGAGAAGGACCGTGACGTTTGGTGGCTAGAGAAGCGCAAAGCCCCAGTGTTGCTGCGCCTGTGAAAGCGCTTCCAAGGAAGGGTGCTGGCTAGCAAGAGCTTTCAGTGCTGGCACTTTTCATCTCTGAGCAATTGCTCGACGTTTGCAATTTCTCACCTGAGCTCTCTTTAGAGTGCGCGAGAGGATGAGCAGAAGATGAGGTGGCTAGAGAAGCCCAGAGCCCCAGTGTTCTAAGGCCTACAAAAGCGCTTCCAAGGAAGGGTGCTGGCTGGCAACAGCTTTCAGTGCTGGCACTTTTCATCTCTGAGCAATTGCTCGACGTTTGCAATTTCTCAGCTCGTGTCTACGAGACGGAAAGAGAAGGACCGTGACGTTTGGTGGGTAGAGAAGCGCAAAGCCCCAGTGTTGCTGCGCCTGTGAAAGCGCTTCCAAGGAAGGGTGCTGGCTAGCAAGAGCTTTCAGTGCTGGCACTTTTCATCTCTGAGCAATTGCTCGACGTTTGCAATTTCTCAGCTCGTGTCTACCGACGGAAAGAGAAGGACCGTGACGTTTGTTGGCTAGAGGAGCGCAAAGCCCCAGTGTTGCTGCGCCTGTGAAAGCGCTTCCAAGGAAGGGTGCTGGCTAGCAAGAGCTTTCAGTGCTGGCACTTTTCATCTCTGAGCAATTGCTCGACGTTTGCAATTTCTCAGCTCGTGTCTACCGACGGAAAGAGAAGGACCGTGACGTTTGTTGGCTAGAGGAGCGCAAAGCCCCAGTGTTGCTGCGCCTGTGAAAGCGCTTCCAAGGAAGGGTGCTGGCTAGCAACAGCTTTCAGTGCTGGCACTTTTCATCTCGGAGCAATTGCTCGACGTTTGCAATTTCTCACCTGAGCTCTCTTTAGAGTGCGCGAGAGGATGAGCAGAAGATGAGGTGGCTAGAGAAGCCCAGAGCCCCAGTGTTCTTAGGCCTACAAAAGCGCTTCCAAGGAAGGGGGCTGGCTAGCAACAGCTTTCAGTGCTGGCACTTTTCATCTCTGAGCAATTGCTCGACGTTTGCAATTTCTCAGCTCGTGTCTAGGAGACGGAAAGAGAATGACCGTGACTTTTGGTGGGTAGAGAAGCGCAAAGCCCCAGTGTTGCTGCGCCTGTGAAAGCGCTTCCAAGGAAGGGTGCTGGCTAGCAAGAGCTTTCAGTGCTGGCACTTTTCATCTCTGAGCAATTGCTCGACGTTTGCAATTTCTCAGCTCGTGTCTACGAGACGGAAAGAGAAGGACCGTGACGTTTGGTGGCTAGAGAAGTGCAAAGCCCCAGTGTTGCTGCGCCTGTGAAAGCGCTTCCAAGGAAGGGTGCTGGCTAGCAAGAGCTTTCAGTGCTGGCACTTTTCATCTCTGAGCAATTGCTCGACGTTTGCAATTTCTCACCTGAGCTCTCTTTAGAGTGCGCGAGAGGATGAGCAGAAGATGAGGTGGCTAGAGAAGCCCAGAGCCCCAGTGTTCTTAGGCCTACAAAAGCGCTTCCAAGGAAGGGTGCTGGCTGGCAACAGCTTTCAGTGCTGGCACTTTTCATCTCGGAGCAATTGCTCGACGTTTGCAATTTCTCAGCTCGTGTCTACGAGACGGAAAGAGAAGGACCGTGACATTTGGTGCGTATAGAAGCGCAAAGCCCCAGTGTTGCTGCGCCTGTGAAAGCGCTTCCAAGGAAGGGTGCTGGCTAGCAACAGCTTTCAGTGCTGGCACTTTTCATCTCTGAGCAATTGCTCGACGTTTGCAATTTCTCACCTGAGCTCTCTTTAGAGTGCGCGAGAGGATGAGCAGAAGATGAGGTGGCTAGAGAAGCCCAGAGCCCCACTGTTCTTAGGCCTATAAAAGCGCTTCCAAGGAAGGGTGCTGGCTAGCAACAGCTTTCAGTGCTGGCACTTTTCATCTCGGAGCAATTGCTCGACGTTTGCAATTTCTCAGCTCGTGTCTACGAGACGGAAAGAGAAGGACCGTGACGTTTGGTGCGTAGAGAAGTGCAAAGCCCCAGTGTTACTGCGCCTGTGAAAGCGCTTCCAAGGAAGGCTGCTGGCTAGCAAGAGCTTTCAGTGCTGGCACTTTTCATCTCTGAGCAATTGCTCGACGTTTGCAATTTCTCACCTGAGCTCTCTTCAGAGTGCGCGAGAGGATGAGCAGAAGATGAGGTGGCTAGAGAAGCCCAGAGCCCCAGTGTTCTAAGGGCTACAAAAGCGCTTCCAAGGAAGGGTGCTGGCTAGCAACAGCTTTCAGTGCTGGCACTTTTCATCTCTGAGCAATTGCTCGACGTTTGCAATTTCTCACCTGAGCTCTCTTTAGACTGCGCGAGAGGATGAGCAGAAGATGAGGTGGCTAGAGAAGCCCAGAGCCCCACTGTTCTTAGGCCTACAAAAGCGCTTCCAAGGAAGGGTGCTGGCTAGCAAGAGCTTTCAGTGCTGGCACTTTTCATCTCTGAGCAATTGCTCAACGTTTGCAATTTCTCAGCTCGTGTCTACGAGACGGAAAGAGAATGACCGTGACTTTTGGTGGGTAGAGAAGCGCAAAGCCCCAGTGTTGCTGCGCCTGTGAAAGCTCTTCCAAGGAAGGGTGCTGGCTAGCAACAGCTTCCAGTGCTGGCACTTTTCATCTCTGAGCAATTGCTGGACGTTTGCAATTTCTCAGCTCGTGTCTACGAGACGGAAAGAGAATGACCGTGACTTTTGGTGCGTATAGAAGCGCAAAGCCCCAGTGTTGCTGCGCCTGTGAAAGCGCTTCCAAGGAAGGGTGCTGGCTAGCAAGAGCTTTCAGTGCTGGCACTTTTCATCTCTGAGCAATTGCTCGACGTTTGCAATTTCTCAGCTCGTGTCTACCGACGGAAAGAGAAGGACCGTGACGTTTGTTGGCTAGAGGAGCGCAAAGCCCCAGTGTTGCTGCGCCTGTGAAAGCGCTTCCAAGGAAGGGTGCTGGCTAGCAAGAGCTTTCAGTGCTGGCACTTTTCATCTCTGAGCAATTGCTCGACGTTTGCAATTTCTCAGCTCGTGTCTACCGACGGAAAGAGAAGGACCGTGACGTTTGTTGGCTAGAGGAGCGCAAAGCCCCAGTGTTGCTGCGCCTGTGAAAGCGCTTCCAAGGAAGGGTGCTGGCTAGCAAGAGCTTTCAGTGCTGGCACTTTTCATCTCTGAGCAATTGCTCGACGTTTGCAATTTCTCACCTGAGCTCTCTTTAGAGTGCGCGAGAGGATGAGCAGAAGATGAGGTGGCTAGAGAAGCCCAGAGCCCCAGTGTTCTTAGGCCTACAAAAGCGCTTCCAAGGAAGGGTGCTGGCTAGCAAGAGCTTTCAGTGCTGGCACTTTTCATCTCTGAGCAATTGCTCGACGTTTGCAATTTCTCAGCTCGTGTCTACGAGACGGAAAGAGAAGGACCGTGACGTTTGGTGGGTAGAGAAGCGCAAAGCCCCAGTGTTGCTGCGCCTGTGAAAGCGCTTCCAAGGAAGGGTGCTGGCTAGCAAGAGCTTTCAGTGCTGGCACTTTTCATCTCTGAGCAATTGCTCGACGTTTGCAATTTCTCAGCTCGTGTCTACGAGACGGAAAGAGAAGGACCGTGACGTTTGGTGGCTAGAGAAGCGCAAAGCCCCAGTGTTGCTGCGCCTGTGAAAGCGCTTCCAAGGAAGGCTGCTGGCTAGCAACAGCTTTCAGTGCTGGCACTTTTCATCTCTGAGCAATTGCTCGACGTTTGCAATTTCTCAGCTCGTGTCTAGGAGACGGAAAGAGAAGGACCGTGACGTTTGGTGCGTAGAGAAGTGCAAAGCCCCAGTGTTACTGCGCCTGTGAAAGCGCTTCCAAGGAAGGGTGCTGGCTAGCAAGAGCTTTCAGTGCTGGCACTTTTCATCTCTGAGCAATTGCTCGACGTTTGCAATTTCTCACCTGAGCTCTCTTTAGAGTGCGCGAGAGGATGAGCAGAAGATGAGGTGGCTAGAGAAGCCCAGAGCCCCAGTGTTCTAAGGGCTACAAAAGCGCTTCCAAGGAAGGGGGCTGGCTAGCAAGAGCTTTCAGTGCTGGCACTTTTCATCTCTGAGCAATTGCTCGACGTTTGCAATTTCTCACCTGAGCTCTCTTTAGAGTGCGCGAGAGGATGAGCAGAAGATGAGGTGGCTAGAGAAGCCCAGAGCCCCAGTGTTCTTAGGCCTACAAAAGCGCTTCCAAGGAAGGGTGCTGGCTGGCAACAGCTTTCAGTGCTGGCACTTTTCATCTCTGAGCAATTGCTCGACGTTTGCAATTTCTCAGCTCGTGTCTACGAGACGGAAAGAGAAGGACCGTGACATTTGGTGCGTATAGAAGCGCAAAGCCCCAGTGTTGCTGCGCCTGTGAAAGCGCTTCCAAGGAAGGGTGCTGGCTAGCAACAGCTTTCAGTGCTGGCACTTTTCATCTCTGAGCAATTGCTCGACGTTTGCAATTTCTCACCTGAGCTCTCTTTAGAGTGCGCGAGAGGATGAGCAGAAGATGAGGTGGCTAGAGAAGCCCAGAGCCCCACTGTTCTTAGGCCTATAAAAGCGCTTCCAAGGAAGGGTGCTGGCTAGCAACAGCTTTCAGTGCTGGCACTTTTCATCTCGGAGCAATTGCTCGACGTTTGCAATTTCTCAGCTCGTGTCTACGAGACGGAAAGAGAAGGACCGTGACGTTTGGTGCGTAGAGAAGTGCAAAGCCCCAGTGTTACTGCGCCTGTGAAAGCGCTTCCAAGGAAGGCTGCTGGCTAGCAAGAGCTTTCAGTGCTGGCACTTTTCATCTCTGAGCAATTGCTCGACGTTTGCAATTTCTCACCTGAGCTCTCTTCAGAGTGCGCGAGAGGATGAGCAGAAGATGAGGTGGCTAGAGAAGCCCAGAGCCCCAGTGTTCTAAGGGCTACAAAAGCGCTTCCAAGGAAGGGTGCTGGCTAGCAACAGCTTTCAGTGCTGGCACTTTTCATCTCTGAGCAATTGCTCGACGTTTGCAATTTCTCACCTGAGCTCTCTTTAGACTGCGCGAGAGGATGAGCAGAAGATGAGGTGGCTAGAGAAGCCCAGAGCCCCACTGTTCTTAGCCCTACAAAAGCGCTTCCAAGGAAGGGTGCTGGCTAGCAAGAGCTTTCAGTGCTGGCACTTTTCATCTCTGAGCAATTGCTCAACGTTTGCAATTTCTCAGCTCGTGTCTACGAGACGGAAAGAGAATGACCGTGACTTTTGGTGGGTAGAGAAGCGCAAAGCCCCAGTGTTGCTGCGCCTGTGAAAGCGCTTCCAAGGAAGGGTGCTGGCTAGCAACAGCTTCCAGTGCTGGCACTTTTCATCTCTGAGCAATTGCTGGACGTTTGCAATTTCTCAGCTCGTGTCTACGAGACGGAAAGAGAATGACCGTGACTTTTGGTGCGTATAGAAGCGCAAAGCCCCAGTGTTGCTGCGCCTGTGAAAGCGCTTCCAAGGAAGGGTGCTGGCTAGCAAGAGCTTTCAGTGCTGGCACTTTTCATATCTGAGCAATTGCTCGACGTTTGCAATTTCTCAGCTCGTGTCTACCGACGGAAAGAGAAGGACCGTGACATTTGTTGGCTAGAGGAGCGCAAAGCCCCAGTGTTGCTGCGCCTGTGAAAGCGCTTCCAAGGAAGGGTGCTGGCTAGCAAGAGCTTTCAGTGCTGGCACTTTTCATCTCTGAGCAATTGCTCGACGTTTGCAATTTCTCAGCTCGTGTCTACCGACGGAAAGAGAAGGACCGTGACGTTTGTTGGCTAGAGGATCGCAAAGCCCCAGTGTTGCTGCGCCTGTGAAAGCGCTTCCAAGGAAGGGTGCTGGCTAGCAACAGCTTTCAGTGCTGGCACTTTTCATCTCTGAGCAATTGCTCGACGTTTGCAATTTCTCACCTGAGCTCTCTTTAGAGTGCGCGAGAGGATGAGCAGAAGATGAGGTGGCTAGAGAAGCCCAGAGCCCCAGTGTTCTTAGGCCTACAAAAGCGCTTCCAAGGAAGGGTGCTGGCTAGCAAGAGCTTTCAGTGCTGGCACTTTTCATCTCTGAGCAATTGCTCGACGTTTGCAATTTCTCAGCTCGTGTCTACGAGACGGAAAGAGAAGGACCGTGACGTTTGGTGGGTAGAGAAGCGCAAAGCCCCAGTGTTGCTGCGCCTGTGAAAGCGCTTCCAAGGAAGGGTGCTGGCTAGCAAGAGCTTTCAGTGCTGGCACTTTTCATCTCTGAGCAATTGCTCGACGTTTGCAATTTCTCAGCTCGTGTCTACGAGACGGAAAGAGAAGGACCGTGACGTTTGGTGGCTAGAGAAGCGCAAAGCCCCAGTGTTGCTGCGCCTGTGAAAGCGTTTCCAAGGAAGGGTGCTGGCTAGCAACAGCTTTCAGTGCTGGCACTTTTCATCTCTGAGCAATTGCTCGACGTTTGCAATTTCTCAGCTCGTGTCTACGAGACGGAAAGAGAAGGACCGTGACGTTTGGTGCGTAGAGAAGTGCAAAGCCCCAGTGTTACTGCGCCTGTGAAAGCGCTTCCAAGGAAGGGTGCTGGCTAGCAAGAGCTTTCAGTGCTGGCACTTTTCATCTCTGAGCAATTGCTCGACGTTTGCAATTTCTCACCTGAGCTCTCTTTAGAGTGCGCGAGAGGATGAGCAGAAGATGAGGTGGCTAGAGAAGCCCAGAGCCCCAGTGTTCTAAGGGCTACAAAAGCGCTTCCAAGGAAGGGGGCTGGCTAGCAAGAGCTTTCAGTGCTGGCACTTTTCATCTCTGAGCAATTGCTCGACGTTTGCAATTTCTCACCTGAGCTCTCTTTAGAGTGCGCGAGAGGATGAGCAGAAGATGAGGTGGCTAGAGAAGCCCAGAGCCCCAGTGTTCTTAGGCCTACAAAAGCGCTTCCAAGGAAGGCTGCTGGCTAGCAACTGCTTTCAGTGCTGGCACTTTTCATCTCTGAGCAATTGCTCAACGTTTGCAATTTCTCAGCTCGTGTCTACGAGACGGAAAGAGAAGGACCGTGACTTTTGGTGGGTAGAGAAGCGCAAAACCCCAGTGTTGCTGCGCCTGTGAAAGCGCTTCCAAGGAAGGGTGCTGGCTAGCAAGAGCTTTCAGTGCTGGCACTTTTCATCTCTGAGCAATTGCTCGACGTTTGCAATTTCTCACCTGAGCTCTCTTTAGAGTGCGCGAGAGGATGAGCAGAAGATGAGGTGGCTAGAGAAGCCCAGAGCCCCAGTGTTCTTAGGCCTACAAAAGCGCTTCCAAGGAAGGGTGCTGGCTGGCAACAGCTTTCAGTGCTGGCACTTTTCATCTCTGAGCAATTGCTCGACGTTTGCAATTTCTCAGCTCGTGTCTACGAGACGGAAAGAGAAGGACCGTGACATTTGGTGCGTATAGAAGCGCAAAGCCCCAGTGTTGCTGCGCCTGTGAAAGCGCTTCCAAGGAAGGGTGCTGGCTAGCAAGAGCTTTCAGTGCTGGCACTTTTCATCTCTGAGCAATTGCTCGACGTTTGCAATTTCTCACCTGAGCTCTCTTTAGAGTGCGCGAGAGGATGAGCAGAAGATGAGGTGGCTAGAGAAGCCCAGAGCCCCACTGTTCTTAGGCCTATAAAAGCGCTTCCAAGGAAGGGTGCTGGCTAGCAACAGCTTTCAGTGCTGGCACTTTTCATCTCGGAGCAATTGCTCGACGTTTGCAATTTCTCAGCTCGTGTCTACGAGACGGAAAGAGAAGGACCGTGACGTTTGGTGCGTAGAGAAGTGCAAAGCCCCAGTGTTACTGCGCCTGTGAAAGCGCTTCCAAGGAAGGCTGCTGGCTAGCAAGAGCTTTCAGTGCTGGCACTTTTCATCTCTGAGCAATTGCTCGACGTTTGCAATTTCTCACCTGAGCTCTCTTCAGAGTGCGCGAGAGGATGAGCAGAAGATGAGGTGGCTAGAGAAGCCCAGAGCCCCAGTGTTCTAAGGGCTACAAAAGCGCTTCCAAGGAAGGGTGCTGGCTAGCAACAGCTTTCAGTGCTGGCACTTTTCATCTCTGAGCAATTGCTCGACGTTTGCAATTTCTCACCTGAGCTCTCTTTAGAGTGCGCGAGAGGATGAGCAGAAGATGAGGTGGCTAGAGAAGCCCAGAGCCCCAGTGTTCTTAGGCCTACAAAAGCGCTTCCAAGGAAGGGTGCTGGCTAGCAAGAGCTTTCAGTGCTGGCACTTTTCATCTCTGAGCAATTGCTCAACGTTTGCAATTTCTCAGCTCGTGTCTACGAGACGGAAAGAGAATGACCGTGACTTTTGGTGGGTAGAGAAGCGCAAAGCCCCAGTGTTGCTGCGCCTGTGAAAGCGCTTCCAAGGAAGGGTGCTGGCTAGCAACAGCTTCCAGTGCTGGCACTTTTCATCTCTGAGCAATTGCTGGACGTTTGCAATTTCTCAGCTCGTGTCTACGAGACGGAAAGAGAAGGACCGTGACATTTGGTGCGTATAGAAGCGCAAAGCCCCAGTGTTGCTGCGCCTGTGAAAGCGCTTCCAAGGAAGGGTGCTGGCTAGCAACAGCTTTCAGTGCTGGCACTTTTCATCTCTGAGCAATTGCTCGACGTTTGCAATTTCTCACCTGAGCTCTCTTTAGAGTGCGCGAGAGGATGAGCAGAAGATGAGGTGGCTAGAGAAGCCCAGAGCCCCAGTGTTCTAAGGGCTACAAAAGCGCTTCCAAGGAAAGGGGCTGGCTAGCAACAGCTTTCAGTGCTGGCACTTTTCATCTCTGAGCAATTGCTCGACGTTTGCAATTTCTCAGCTCGTGTCTACGAGACGGAAAGAGAATGACCGTGACGTTTGGTGGGTAGAGAAGCGCAAAGCCCCAGTGTTGCTGCGCCTGTGAAAGCGCTTCCAAGGAAGGGTGCTGGCTAGCAAGAGCTTTCAGTGCTGGCACTTTTCATCTCTGAGCAATTGCTCGACGTTTGCAATTTCTCAGCTCGTGTCTACCGACGGAAAGAGAAGGACCGTGACGTTTGTTGGCTAGAGGAGCGCAAAGCCCCAGTGTTGCTGCGCCTGTGAAAGCGCTTCCAAGGAAGGGTGCTGGCTAGCAAGAGCTTTCAGTGCTGGCACTTTTCATCTCTGAGCAATTGCTCGACGTTTGCAATTTCTCAGCTCGTGTCTACCGACGGAAAGAGAAGGACCGTGACGTTTGTTGGCTAGAGGAGCGCAAAGCCCCAGTGTTGCTGCGCCTGTGAAAGCGCTTCCAAGGAAGGGGGCTGGCTAGCAACAGCTTTCAGTGCTGGCACTTTTCATCTCTGAGCAATTGCTCGACGTTTGCAATTTCTCACCTGAGCTCTCTTTAGAGTGCGCGAGAGGATGAGCAGAAGATGAGGTGGCTAGAGAAGCCCAGAGCCCCACTGTTCTTAGGCCTACAAAAGCGCTTCCAAGGAAGGGTGCTGGCTAGCAAGAGCTTTCAGTGCTGGCACTTTTCATCTCTGAGCAATTGCTCGACGTTTGCAATTTCTCAGCTCGTGTCTACGAGACGGAAAGAGAATGACCGTGACGTTTGGTGGGTAGAGAAGCGCAAAGCCCCAGTGTTGCTGCGCCTGTGAAAGCGCTTCCAAGGAAGGGTGCTGGCTAGCAAGAGCTTTCAGTGCTGGCACTTTTCATCTCTGAGCAATTGCTCGACGTTTGCAATTTCTCAGCTCGTGTCTACGAGACGGAAAGAGAAGGACCGTGACATTTGGTGCGTATAGAAGCGCAAAGCCCCAGTGTTGCTGCGCCTGTGAAAGCGCTTCCAAGGAAGGGTGCTGGCTAGCAACAGCTTTCAGTGCTGGCACTTTTCATCTCTGAGCAATTGCTCGACGTTTGCAATTTCTCAGCTCGTGTCTACGAGACGGAAAGAGAAGGACCGTGACGTTTGGTGGCTAGAGAAGCGCAAAGCCCCAGTGTTGCTGCGCCTGTGAAAGCGCTTCCAAGGAAGGGTGCTGGCTAGCAACAGCTTTCAGTGCTGGCACTTTTCATCTCTGAGCAATTGCTCGACGTTTGCAATTTCTCACCTGAGCTCTCTTTAGAGTGCGCGAGAGGATGAGCAGAAGATGAGGTGGCTAGAGAAGCCCAGAGCCCCAGTGTTCTAAGGGCTACAAAAGCGCTTCCAAGGAAGGGTGCTGGCTGGCAACAGCTTTCAGTGCTGGCACTTTTCATCTCTGAGCAATTGCTCGACGTTTGCAATTTCTCACCTGAGCTCTTTTTAGAGTGCGCGGGAGGATGAGCAGAAGATGAGGTGGCTAGAGAAGCCCAGAGCCCCAGTGTTCTAAGGGCTACAAAACCGCTTCCAAGGAAGGGTGCTGGCTAGCAAGAGCTTTCAGTGCTGGCACTTTTCATCTCTGAGCAATTGCTCGACGTTTGCAATTTCTCAGCTCGTGTCTACGAGACGGAAAGAGAAGGACCGTGACATTTGGTGCGTATAGAAGCGCAAAGCCCCAGTGTTGCTGCGCCTGTGAAAGCGCTTCCAAGGAAGGGTGCTGGCTAGCAAGAGCTTTCAATGCTGGCACTTTTCATCTCTGAGCAATTGCTCGACGTTTGCAATTTCTCACCTGAGCTCTCTTTAGAGTGCGCGAGAGGATGAGCAGAAGATGAGGTGGCTAGAGAAGCACAGAGCCCCAGTGTTCTAAGGGCTACAAAAGCGCTTCCAAGGAAGGGGGCTGGCTAGCAACAGCTTTCAGTGCTGGCACTTTTCATCTCTGAGCAATTGCTGGACGTTTGCAATTTCTCACCTGAGCTCTCTTTAGAGTGCGCGAGAGGATGAGCAGAAGATGAGGTGGCTAGAGAAGCCCAGAGCCCCAGTCTTCTTAGGCCTACAAAAGCACTTCCAAGGAAGGGTGCTGGCTAGCAAGAGCTTTCAGTGCTGGCACTTTTCATCTCTGAGCAATTGCTCGACGTTTGCAATTTCTCAGCTCGTGTCTACGAGACGGAAAGAGAAGGACCGTGACTTTTGGTGGGTAGAGAAGCGCAAAGCCCCAGTGTTGCTGCGCCTGTGAAAGCGCTTCCAAGGAAGGGTGCTGGCTAGCAACAGCTTCCAGTGCTGGCACTTTTCATCTCTGAGCAATTGCTGGACGTTTGCAATTTCTCAGCTCGTGTCTACGAGACGGAAAGAGAAGGACCGTGACATTTGGTGCGTATAGAAGCGCAAAGCCCCAGTGTTGCTGCGCCTGTGAAAGCGCTTCCAAGGAAGGGTGCTGGCTAGCAAGAGCTTTCAGTGCTGGCACTTTTCATCTCTGAGCAATTGCTCGACGTTTGCAATTTCTCAGCTCGTGTCTACGAGACGGAAAGAGAAGGACCGTGACGTTTGGTGGCTAGAGAAGCGCAAAGCCCCAGTGTTGCTGCGCCTGTGAAAGCGCTTCCAAGGAAGGGTGCTGGCTAGCAAGAGCTTTCAGTGCTGGCACTTTTCATCTCTGAGCAATTGCTCGACGTTTGCAATTTCTCACCTGAGCTCTCTTTAGAGTGCGCGAGAGGATGAGCAGAAGATGAGGTGGCTAGAGAAGCCCAGAGCCCCAGTGTTCTTAGGCCTACAAAAGCGCTTCCAAGGAAGGGTGCTGGCTGGCAACAGCTTTCAGTGCTGGCACTTTTCATCTCTGAGCAATTGCTCGACGTTTGCAATTTCTCAGCTCGTGTCTACGAGACGGAAAGAGAAGGACCGTGACGTTTGGTGGCTAGAGAAGCGCAAAGCCCCAGTGTTGCTGCGCCTGTGAAAGCGCTTCCAAGGAAGGGTGCTGGCTAGCAAGAGCTTTCAGTGCTGGCACTTTTCATCTCTGAGCAATTGCTCGACGTTTGCAATTTCTCAGCTCGTGTCTACCGACGGAAAGAGAAGGACCGTGACGTTTGTTGGCTAGAGGAGCGCAAAGCCCCAGTGTTGCTGCGCCTGTGAAAGCGCTTCCAAGGAAGGGTGCTGGCTAGCAAGAGCTTTCAGTGCTGGCACTTTTCATCTCTGAGCAATTGCTCGACGTTTGCAATTTCTCAGCTCGTGTCTACCGACGGAAAGAGAAGGACCGTGACGTTTGTTGGCTAGAGGAGCGCAAAGCCCCAGTGTTGCTGCGCCTGTGAAAGCGCTTCCAAGGAAGGGTGCTGGCTAGCAACAGCTTTCAGTGCTGGCACTTTTCATCTCTGAGCAATTGCTCGACGTTTGCAATTTCTCACCTGAGCTCTCTTTAGAGTGCGCGAGAGGATGAGCAGAAGATGAGGTGGCTAGAGAAGCCCAGAGCCCCAGTGTTCTTAGGCCTACAAAAGCGCTTCCAAGGAAGGGGGCTGGCTAGCAACAGCTTTCAGTGCTGGCACTTTTCATCTCTGAGCAATTGCTCGACGTTTGCAATTTCTCAGCTCGTATCTACGAGACGGAAAGAGAAGGACCGTGACGTTTGGTGCGTAGAGAAGTGCAAAGCCCCAGTGTTACTGCGCCTGTGAAAGCGCTTCCAAGGAAGGGTGCTGGCTAGCAAGAGCTTTCAGTGCTGGCACTTTTCATCTCTGAGCAATTGCTCGACGTTTGCAATTTCTCACCTGAGCTCTCTTTAGACTGCGCGAGAGGATGAGCAGAAGATGAGGTGGCTAGAGAAGCACAGAGCCCCAGTGTTCTAAGGGCTACAAAAGCGCTTCCAAGGAAGGGTGCTGGCTAGCAACAGCTTTCAGTGCTGGCACTTTTCATCTCTGAGCAATTGCTCGACGTTTGCAATTTCTCACCTGAGCTCTCTTTAGAGTGCGCGAGAGGATGAGCAGAAGATGAGGTGGCTAGAGAAGCCCAGAGCCCCAGTGTTCTAAGGGCTACAAAACCGCTTCCAAGGAAGGGTGCTGGCTAGCAACAGCTTTCAGTGCTGGCACTTTTCATCTCGGAGCAATTGCTCAACGTTTGCAATTTCTCAGCTCGTGTCTACGAGACGGAAAGAGAAGGACCGTGACATTTGGTGCGTATAGAAGCGCAAAGCCCCAGTGTTGCTGCGCCTGTGAAAGCGCTTCCAAGGAAGGGTGCTGGCTAGCAACAGCTTTCAGTGCTGGCACTTTTCATCTCTGAGCAATTGCTCGACGTTTGCAATTTCTCACCTGAGCTCTCTTTAGAGTGCGCGAGAGGATGAGCAGAAGATGAGGTGGCTAGAGAAGCCCAGAGCCCCAGTGTTCTAAGGGCTACAAAAGCGTTTCCAAGGAAGGGTGCTGGCTAGCAACAGCTTTCAGTGCTGGCACTTTTCATCTCGGAGCAATTGCTCGACGTTTGCAATTTCTCACCTGAGCTCTCTTTAGACTGCGCGAGAGGATGAGCAGAAGATGAGGTGGCTAGAGAAGCCCAGAGCCCCACTGTTCTTAGGCCTACAAAAGCGCTTCCAAGGAAGGGTGCTGGCTAGCAAGAGCTTTCAGTGCTGGCACTTTTCATCTCTGAGCAATTGCTCAACGTTTGCAATTTCTCAGCTCGTGTCTACGAGACGGAAAGAGAATGACCGTGACGTTTGGTGGGTAGAGAAGCGCAAAGCCCCAGTGTTACTGCGCCTGTGAAAGCGCTTCCAAGGAAGGGTGCTGGCTAGCAAGAGCTTTCAGTGCTGGCACTTTTCATCTCTGAGCAATTGCTCGACGTTTGCAATTTCTCAGCTCGTGTCTACGAGACGGAAAGAGAAGGACCGTGACATTTGGTGCGTATAGAAGCGCAAAGCCCCAGTGTTGCTGCGCCTGTGAAAGCGCTTCCAAGGAAGGGTGCTGGCTAGCAACAGCTTTCAGTGCTGGCACTTTTCATCTCTGAGCAATTGCTCGACGTTTGCAATTTCTCACCTGAGCTCTCTTTAGAGTGCGCGAGAGGATGAGCAGAAGATGAGGTGGCTAGAGAAGCCCAGAGCCCCAGTGTTCTTAGGCCTACAAAAGCGCTTCCAAGGAAGGGTGCTGGCTGGCAACAGCTTTCAGTGCTGGCACTTTTCATCTCTGAGCAATTGCTCGACGTTTGCAATTTCTCAGCTCGTGTCTACGAGACGGAAAGAGAAGGACCGTGACGTTTGGTGGCTAGAGAAGCGCAAAGCCCCAGTGTTGCTGCGCCTGTGAAAGCGCTTCCAAGGAAGGGTGCTGGCTAGCAAGAGCTTTCAGTGCTGGCACTTTTCATCTCTGAGCAATTGCTCGACGTTTGCAATTTCTCAGCTCGTGTCTACCGACGGAAAGAGAAGGACCGTGACGTTTGTTGGCTAGAGGAGCGCAAAGCCCCAGTGTTGCTGCGCCTGTGAAAGCGCTTCCAAGGAAGGGTGCTGGCTAGCAAGAGCTTTCAGTGCTGGCACTTTTCATCTCTGAGCAATTGCTCGACGTTTGCAATTTCTCAGCTCGTGTCTACCGACGGAAAGAGAAGGACCGTGACGTTTGTTGGCTAGAGGAGCGCAAAGCCCCAGTGTTGCTGCGCCTGTGAAAGCGCTTCCAAGGAAGGGGGCTGGCTAGCAAGAGCTTTCAGTGCTGGCACTTTTCATCTCTGAGCAATTGCTCGACGTTTGCAATTTCTCACCTGAGCTCTCTTTAGAGTGCGCGAGAGGATGAGCAGAAGATGAGGTGGCTAGAGAAGCCCAGAGCCCCAGTGTTCTTAGGCCTACAAAAGCGCTTCCAAGGAAGGGGGCTGGCTAGCAACAGCTTTCAGTGCTGGCACTTTTCATCTCTGAGCAATTGCTCGACGTTTGCAATTTCTCAGCTCGTATCTACGAGACGGAAAGAGAAGGACCGTGACGTTTGGTGCGTAGAGAAGTGCAAAGCCCCAGTGTTACTGCGCCTGTGAAAGCGCTTCCAAGGAAGGGTGCTGGCTAGCAAGAGCTTTCAGTGCTGGCACTTTTCATCTCTGAGCAATTGCTCGACGTTTGCAATTTCTCACCTGAGCTCTCTTTAGACTGCGCGAGAGGATGAGCAGAAGATGAGGTGGCTAGAGAAGCACAGAGCCCCAGTGTTCTAAGGGCTACAAAAGCGCTTCCAAGGAAGGGTGCTGGCTAGCAACAGCTTTCAGTGCTGGCACTTTTCATCTCTGAGCAATTGCTCGACGTTTGCAATTTCTCACCTGAGCTCTCTTTAGAGTGCGCGAGAGGATGAGCAGAAGATGAGGTGGCTAGAGAAGCCCAGAGCCCCAGTGTTCTAAGGGCTACAAAACCGCTTCCAAGGAAGGGTGCTGGCTAGCAACAGCTTTCAGTGCTGGCACTTTTCATCTCGGAGCAATTGCTCAACGTTTGCAATTTCTCAGCTCGTGTCTACGAGACGGAAAGAGAAGGACCGTGACATTTGGTGCGTATAGAAGCGCAAAGCCCCAGTGTTGCTGCGCCTGTGAAAGCGCTTCCAAGGAAGGGTGCTGGCTAGCAACAGCTTTCAGTGCTGGCACTTTTCATCTCTGAGCAATTGCTCGACGTTTGCAATTTCTCACCTGAGCTCTCTTTAGAGTGCGCGAGAGGATGAGCAGAAGATGAGGTGGCTAGAGAAGCCCAGAGCCCCAGTGTTCTAAGGGCTACAAAAGCGTTTCCAAGGAAGGGTGCTGGCTAGCAACAGCTTTCAGTGCTGGCACTTTTCATCTCGGAGCAATTGCTCGACGTTTGCAATTTCTCACCTGAGCTCTCTTTAGAGTGCGCGAGAGGATGAGCAGAAGATGAGGTGGCTAGAGAAGCCCAGAGCCCCACTGTTCTTAGGCCTACAAAAGCGCTTCCAAGGAAGGGTGCTGGCTAGCAAGAGCTTTCAGTGCTGGCACTTTTCATCTCTGAGCAATTGCTCAACGTTTGCAATTTCTCAGCTCGTGTCTACGAGACGGAAAGAGAATGACCGTGACGTTTGGTGGGTAGAGAAGCGCAAAGCCCCAGTGTTGCTGCGCCTGTGAAAGCGCTTCCAAGGAAGGGTGCTGGCTAGCAAGAGCTTTCAGTGCTGGCACTTTTCATCTCTGAGCAATTGCTCGACGTTTGCAATTTCTCAGCTCGTGTCTACGAGACGGAAAGAGAAGGACCGTGACATTTGGTGCGTATAGAAGCGCAAAGCCCCAGTGTTGCTGCGCCTGTGAAAGCGCTTCCAAGGAAGGGTGCTGGCTAGCAACAGCTTTCAGTGCTGGCACTTTTCATCTCTGAGCAATTGCTCGACGTTTGCAATTTCTCAGCTCGTGTCTACGAGACGGAAAGAGAAGGACCGTGACGTTTGGTGGCTAGAGAAGCGCAAAGCCCCAGTGTTGCTGCGCCTGTGAAAGCGCTTCCAAGGAAGGGTGCTGGCTAGCAACAGCTTTCAGTGCTGGCACTTTTCATCTCTGAGCAATTGCTCGACGTTTGCAATTTCTCACCTGAGCTCTCTTTAGAGTGCGCGAGAGGATGAGCAGAAGATGAGGTGGCTAGAGAAGCCCAGAGCCCCAGTGTTCTAAGGGCTACAAAAGCGCTTCCAAGGAAGGGTGCTGGCTGGCAACAGCTTTCAGTGCTGGCACTTTTCATCTCTGAGCAATTGCTCGACGTTTGCAATTTCTCACCTGAGCTCTTTTTAGAGTGCGCGGGAGGATGAGCAGAAGATGAGGTGGCTAGAGAAGCCCAGAGCCCCACTGTTCTAAGGGCTACAAAACCGCTTCCAAGGAAGGGTGCTGGCTAGCAAGAGCTTTCAGTGCTGGCACTTTTCATCTCTGAGCAATTGCTCGACGTTTGCAATTTCTCAGCTCGTGTCTACGAGACGGAAAGAGAAGGACCGTGACATTTGGTGCGTATAGAAGCGCAAAGCCCCAGTGTTGCTGCGCCTGTGAAAGCGCTTCCAAGGAAGGGTGCTGGCTAGCAACAGCTTTCAGTGCTGGCACTTTTCATCTCTGAGCAATTGCTCGACGTTTGCAATTTCTCACCTGAGCTCTCTTTAGAGTGCGCGAGAGGATGAGCAGAAGATGAGGTGGCTAGAGAAGCACAGAGCCCCAGTGTTCTAAGGGCTACAAAAGCGCTTCCAAGGAAGGGTGCTGGCTAGCAACAGCTTTCAGTGCTGGCACTTTTCATCTCTGAGCAATTGCTGGACGTTTGCAATTTCTCACCTGAGCTCTCTTTAGAGTGCGCGAGAGGATGAGCAGAAGATGAGGTGGCTAGAGAAGCCCAGAGCCCCAGTCTTCTTAGGCCTACAAAAAGCACTTCCAAGGAAGGGTGCTGGCTAGCAAGAGCTTTCAGTGCTGGCACTTTTCATCTCTGAGCAATTGCTCGACGTTTGCAATTTCTCAGCTCGTGTCTACGAGACGGAAAGAGAAGGACCGTGACTTTTGGTGGGTAGAGAAGCGCAAAGCCCCAGTGTTGCTGCGCCTGTGAAAGCGCTTCCAAGGAAGGGTGCTGGCTAGCAACAGCTTCCAGTGCTGGCACTTTTCATCTCTGAGCAATTGCTCGACGTTTGCAATTTCTCAGCTCGTGTCTACGAGACGGAAAGAGAAGGACCGTGACATTTGGTGCGTATAGAAGCGCAAAGCCCCAGTGTTGCTGCGCCTGTGAAAGCGCTTCCAAGGAAGGGTGCTGGCTAGCAAGAGCTTTCAGTGCTGGCACTTTTCATCTCTGAGCAATTGCTCGACGTTTGCAATTTCTCACCTGAGCTCTCTTTAGAGTGCGCGAGAGGATGAGCAGAAGATGAGGTGGCTAGAGAAGCCCAGAGCCCCAGTGTTCTTAGGCCTACAAAAGCGCTTCCAAGGAAGGGTGCTGGCTGGCAACAGCTTTCAGTGCTGGCACTTTTCATCTCTGAGCAATTGCTCGACGTTTGCAATTTCTCAGCTCGTGTCTACGAGACGGAAAGAGAAGGACCGTGACGTTTGGTGGCTAGAGAAGCGCAAAGCCCCAGTGTTGCTGCGCCTGTGAAAGCGCTTCCAAGGAAGGGTGCTGGCTAGCAAGAGCTTTCAGTGCTGGCACTTTTCATCTCTGAGCAATTGCTCGACGTTTGCAATTTCTCAGCTCGTGTCTACCGACGGAAAGAGAAGGACCGTGACGTTTGTTGGCTAGAGGAGCGCAAAGCCCCAGTGTTGCTGCGCCTGTGAAAGCGCTTCCAAGGAAGGGTGCTGGCTAGCAAGAGCTTTCAGTGCTGGCACTTTTCATCTCTGAGCAATTGCTCGACGTTTGCAATTTCTCAGCTCGTGTCTACCGACGGAAAGAGAAGGACCGTGACGTTTGTTGGCTAGAGGAGCGCAAAGCCCCAGTGTTGCTGCGCCTGTGAAAGCGCTTCCAAGGAAGGGTGCTGGCTAGCAACAGCTTTCAGTGCTGGCACTTTTCATCTCTGAGCAATTGCTCGACGTTTGCAATTTCTCACCTGAGCTCTCTTTAGAGTGCGCGAGAGGATGAGCAGAAGATGAGGTGGCTAGAGAAGCCCAGAGCCCCAGTGTTCTTAGGCCTACAAAAGCGCTTCCAAGGAAGGGGGCTGGCTAGCAAGAGCTTTCAGTGCTGGCACTTTTCATCTCTGAGCAATTGCTCGACGTTTGCAATTTCTCAGCTCGTGTCTACGAGACGGAAAGAGAATGACCGTGACTTTTGGTGGGTAGAGAAGCGCAAAGCCCCAGTGTTGCTGCGCCTGTGAAAGCGCTTCCAAGGAAGGGTGCTGGCTAGCAACAGCTTCCAGTGCTGGCACTTTTCATCTCTGAGCAATTGCTGGACGTTTGCAATTTCTCAGCTCGTGTCTACGAGACGGAAAGAGAATGACCGTGACTTTTGGTGCGTATAGAAGCGCAAAGCCCCAGTGTTGCTGCGCCTGTGAAAGCGCTTCCAAGGAAGGGTGCTGGCTAGCAAGAGCTTTCAGTGCTGGCACTTTTCATCTCTGAGCAATTGCTCGACGTTTGCAATTTCTCAGCTCGTGTCTACCGACGGAAAGAGAAGGACCGTGACGTTTGTTGGCTAGAGGAGCGCAAAGCCCCAGTGTTGCTGCGCCTGTGAAAGCGCTTCCAAGGAAGGGTGCTGGCTAGCAAGAGCTTTCAGTGCTGGCACTTTTCATCTCTGAGCAATTGCTCGACGTTTGCAATTTCTCAGCTCGTGTCTACCGACGGAAAGAGAAGGACCGTGACGTTTGTTGGCTAGAGGAGCGCAAAGCCCCAGTGTTGCTGCGCCTGTGAAAGCGCTTCCAAGGAAGGGGGCTGGCTAGCAACAGCTTTCAGTGCTGGCACTTTTCATCTCTGAGCAATTGCTCGACGTTTGCAATTTCTCACCTGAGCTCTCTTTAGAGTGCGCGAGAGGATGAGCAGAAGATGAGGTGGCTAGAGAAGCCCAGAGCCCCACTGTTCTTAGGCCTATAAAAGCGCTTCCAAGGAAGGGTGCTGGCTAGCAAGAGCTTTCAGTGCTGGCACTTTTCATCTCTGAGCAATTGCTCGACGTTTGCAATTTCTCAGCTCGTGTCTACGAGACGGAAAGAGAAGGACCGTGACGTTTGGTGGGTAGAGAAGCGCAAAGCCCCAGTGTTGCTGCGCCTGTGAAAGCGCTTCCAAGGAAGGGTGCTGGCTAGCAAGAGCTTTCAGTGCTGGCACTTTTCATCTCTGAGCAATTGCTCGACGTTTGCAATTTCTCAGCTCGTGTCTACGAGACGGAAAGAGAAGGACCGTGACGTTTGGTGGCTAGAGAAGCGCAAAGCCCCAGTGTTGCTGCGCCTGTGAAAGCGTTTCCAAGGAAGGGTGCTGGCTAGCAACAGCTTTCAGTGCTGGCACTTTTCATCTCTGAGCAATTGCTCGACGTTTGCAATTTCTCAGCTCGTGTCTACGAGACGGAAAGAGAAGGACCGTGACGTTTGGTGCGTAGAGAAGTGCAAAGCCCCAGTGTTACTGCGCCTGTGAAAGCGCTTCCAAGGAAGGGTGCTGGCTAGCAAGAGCTTTCAGTGCTGGCACTTTTCATCTCTGAGCAATTGCTCGACGTTTGCAATTTCTCACCTGAGCTCTCTTTAGAGTGCGCGAGAGGATGAGCAGAAGATGAGGTGGCTAGAGAAGCCCAGAGCCCCAGTGTTCTAAGGGCTACAAAAGCGCTTCCAAGGAAGGGGGCTGGCTAGCAAGAGCTTTCAGTGCTGGCACTTTTCATCTCTGAGCAATTGCTCGACGTTTGCAATTTCTCACCTGAGCTCTCTTTAGAGTGCGCGAGAGGATGAGCAGAAGATGAGGTGGCTAGAGAAGCCCAGAGCCCCAGTGTTCTTAGGCCTACAAAAGCGCTTCCAAGGAAGGGTGCTGGCTGGCAACAGCTTTCAGTGCTGGCACTTTTCATCTCTGAGCAATTGCTCGACGTTTGCAATTTCTCAGCTCGTGTCTACGAGACGGAAAGAGAAGGACCGTGACGTTTGGTGGCTAGAGAAGCGCAAAGCCCCAGTGTTGCTGCGCCTGTGAAAGCGCTTCCAAGGAAGGGTGCTGGCTAGCAAGAGCTTTCAGTGCTGGCACTTTTCATCTCTGAGCAATTGCTCGACGTTTGCAATTTCTCAGCTCGTGTCTACCGACGGAAAGAGAAGGACCGTGACGTTTGTTGGCTAGAGGAGCGCAAAGCCCCAGTGTTGCTGCGCCTGTGAAAGCGCTTCCAAGGAAGGGTGCTGGCTAGCAAGAGCTTTCAGTGCTGGCACTTTTCATCTCTGAGCAATTGCTCGACGTTTGCAATTTCTCAGCTCGTGTCTACCGACGGAAAGAGAAGGACCGTGACGTTTGTTGGCTAGAGGAGCGCAAAGCCCCAGTGTTGCTGCGCCTGTGAAAGCGCTTCCAAGGAAGGGGGCTGGCTAGCAAGAGCTTTCAGTGCTGGCACTTTTCATCTCTGAGCAATTGCTCGACGTTTGCAATTTCTCACCTGAGCTCTCTTTAGAGTGCGCGAGAGGATGAGCAGAAGATGAGGTGGCTAGAGAAGCCCAGAGCCCCAGTGTTCTTAGGCCTACAAAAGCGCTTCCAAGGAAGGGGGCTGGCTAGCAACAGCTTTCAGTGCTGGCACTTTTCATCTCTGAGCAATTGCTCGACGTTTGCAATTTCTCAGCTCGTATCTACGAGACGGAAAGAGAAGGACCGTGACGTTTGGTGCGTAGAGAAGTGCAAAGCCCCAGTGTTACTGCGCCTGTGAAAGCGCTTCCAAGGAAGGGTGCTGGCTAGCAAGAGCTTTCAGTGCTGGCACTTTTCATCTCTGAGCAATTGCTCGACGTTTGCAATTTCTCACCTGAGCTCTCTTTAGACTGCGCGAGAGGATGAGCAGAAGATGAGGTGGCTAGAGAAGCACAGAGCCCCAGTGTTCTAAGGGCTACAAAAGCGCTTCCAAGGAAGGGTGCTGGCTAGCAACAGCTTTCAGTGCTGGCACTTTTCATCTCTGAGCAATTGCTCGACGTTTGCAATTTCTCACCTGAGCTCTCTTTAGAGTGCGCGAGAGGATGAGCAGAAGATGAGGTGGCTAGAGAAGCCCAGAGCCCCAGTGTTCTAAGGGCTACAAAACCGCTTCCAAGGAAGGGTGCTGGCTAGCAACAGCTTTCAGTGCTGGCACTTTTCATCTCGGAGCAATTGCTCAACGTTTGCAATTTCTCAGCTCGTGTCTACGAGACGGAAAGAGAAGGACCGTGACATTTGGTGCGTATAGAAGCGCAAAGCCCCAGTGTTGCTGCGCCTGTGAAAGCGCTTCCAAGGAAGGGTGCTGGCTAGCAACAGCTTTCAGTGCTGGCACTTTTCATCTCTGAGCAATTGCTCGACGTTTGCAATTTCTCACCTGAGCTCTCTTTAGAGTGCGCGAGAGGATGAGCAGAAGATGAGGTGGCTAGAGAAGCCCAGAGCCCCAGTGTTCTAAGGGCTACAAAAGCGTTTCCAAGGAAGGGTGCTGGCTAGCAACAGCTTTCAGTGCTGGCACTTTTCATCTCGGAGCAATTGCTCGACGTTTGCAATTTCTCACCTGAGCTCTCTTTAGAGTGCGCGAGAGGATGAGCAGAAGATGAGGTGGCTAGAGAAGCCCAGAGCCCCACTGTTCTTAGGCCTACAAAAGCGCTTCCAAGGAAGGGTGCTGGCTAGCAAGAGCTTTCAGTGCTGGCACTTTTCATCTCTGAGCAATTGCTCAACGTTTGCAATTTCTCAGCTCGTGTCTACGAGACGGAAAGAGAATGACCGTGACGTTTGGTGGGTAGAGAAGCGCAAAGCCCCAGTGTTGCTGCGCCTGTGAAAGCGCTTCCAAGGAAGGGTGCTGGCTAGCAAGAGCTTTCAGTGCTGGCACTTTTCATCTCTGAGCAATTGCTCGACGTTTGCAATTTCTCAGCTCGTGTCTACGAGACGGAAAGAGAAGGACCGTGACATTTGGTGCGTATAGAAGCGCAAAGCCCCAGTGTTGCTGCGCCTGTGAAAGCGCTTCCAAGGAAGGGTGCTGGCTAGCAACAGCTTTCAGTGCTGGCACTTTTCATCTCTGAGCAATTGCTCGACGTTTGCAATTTCTCAGCTCGTGTCTACGAGACGGAAAGAGAAGGACCGTGACGTTTGGTGGCTAGAGAAGCGCAAAGCCCCAGTGTTGCTGCGCCTGTGAAAGCGCTTCCAAGGAAGGGTGCTGGCTAGCAACAGCTTTCAGTGCTGGCACTTTTCATCTCTGAGCAATTGCTCGACGTTTGCAATTTCTCACCTGAGCTCTCTTTAGAGTGCGCGAGAGGATGAGCAGAAGATGAGGTGGCTAGAGAAGCCCAGAGCCCCAGTGTTCTAAGGGCTACAAAAGCGCTTCCAAGGAAGGGTGCTGGCTGGCAACAGCTTTCAGTGCTGGCACTTTTCATCTCTGAGCAATTGCTCGACGTTTGCAATTTCTCACCTGAGCTCTTTTTAGAGTGCGCGGGAGGATGAGCAGAAGATGAGGTGGCTAGAGAAGCCCAGAGCCCCACTGTTCTAAGGGCTACAAAACCGCTTCCAAGGAAGGGTGCTGGCTAGCAAGAGCTTTCAGTGCTGGCACTTTTCATCTCTGAGCAATTGCTCGACGTTTGCAATTTCTCAGCTCGTGTCTACGAGACGGAAAGAGAAGGACCGTGACATTTGGTGCGTATAGAAGCGCAAAGCCCCAGTGTTGCTGCGCCTGTGAAAGCGCTTCCAAGGAAGGGTGCTGGCTAGCAACAGCTTTCAGTGCTGGCACTTTTCATCTCTGAGCAATTGCTCGACGTTTGCAATTTCTCACCTGAGCTCTCTTTAGAGTGCGCGAGAGGATGAGCAGAAGATGAGGTGGCTAGAGAAGCACAGAGCCCCAGTGTTCTAAGGGCTACAAAAGCGCTTCCAAGGAAGGGTGCTGGCTAGCAACAGCTTTCAGTGCTGGCACTTTTCATCTCTGAGCAATTGCTGGACGTTTGCAATTTCTCACCTGAGCTCTCTTTAGAGTGCGCGAGAGGATGAGCAGAAGATGAGGTGGCTAGAGAAGCCCAGAGCCCCAGTCTTCTTAGGCCTACAAAAAGCACTTCCAAGGAAGGGTGCTGGCTAGCAAGAGCTTTCAGTGCTGGCACTTTTCATCTCTGAGCAATTGCTCGACGTTTGCAATTTCTCAGCTCGTGTCTACGAGACGGAAAGAGAAGGACCGTGACTTTTGGTGGGTAGAGAAGCGCAAAGCCCCAGTGTTGCTGCGCCTGTGAAAGCGCTTCCAAGGAAGGGTGCTGGCTAGCAACAGCTTCCAGTGCTGGCACTTTTCATCTCTGAGCAATTGCTCGACGTTTGCAATTTCTCAGCTCGTGTCTACGAGACGGAAAGAGAAGGACCGTGACATTTGGTGCGTATAGAAGCGCAAAGCCCCAGTGTTGCTGCGCCTGTGAAAGCGCTTCCAAGGAAGGGTGCTGGCTAGCAAGAGCTTTCAGTGCTGGCACTTTTCATCTCTGAGCAATTGCTCGACGTTTGCAATTTCTCACCTGAGCTCTCTTTAGAGTGCGCGAGAGGATGAGCAGAAGATGAGGTGGCTAGAGAAGCCCAGAGCCCCAGTGTTCTTAGGCCTACAAAAGCGCTTCCAAGGAAGGGTGCTGGCTGGCAACAGCTTTCAGTGCTGGCACTTTTCATCTCTGAGCAATTGCTCGACGTTTGCAATTTCTCAGCTCGTGTCTACGAGACGGAAAGAGAAGGACCGTGACGTTTGGTGGCTAGAGAAGCGCAAAGCCCCAGTGTTGCTGCGCCTGTGAAAGCGCTTCCAAGGAAGGGTGCTGGCTAGCAAGAGCTTTCAGTGCTGGCACTTTTCATCTCTGAGCAATTGCTCGACGTTTGCAATTTCTCAGCTCGTGTCTACCGACGGAAAGAGAAGGACCGTGACGTTTGTTGGCTAGAGGAGCGCAAAGCCCCAGTGTTGCTGCGCCTGTGAAAGCGCTTCCAAGGAAGGGTGCTGGCTAGCAAGAGCTTTCAGTGCTGGCACTTTTCATCTCTGAGCAATTGCTCGACGTTTGCAATTTCTCAGCTCGTGTCTACCGACGGAAAGAGAAGGACCGTGACGTTTGTTGGCTAGAGGAGCGCAAAGCCCCAGTGTTGCTGCGCCTGTGAAAGCGCTTCCAAGGAAGGGTGCTGGCTAGCAACAGCTTTCAGTGCTGGCACTTTTCATCTCTGAGCAATTGCTCGACGTTTGCAATTTCTCACCTGAGCTCTCTTTAGAGTGCGCGAGAGGATGAGCAGAAGATGAGGTGGCTAGAGAAGCCCAGAGCCCCAGTGTTCTTAGGCCTACAAAAGCGCTTCCAAGGAAGGGGGCTGGCTAGCAAGAGCTTTCAGTGCTGGCACTTTTCATCTCTGAGCAATTGCTCGACGTTTGCAATTTCTCAGCTCGTGTCTACGAGACGGAAAGAGAATGACCGTGACTTTTGGTGGGTAGAGAAGCGCAAAGCCCCAGTGTTGCTGCGCCTGTGAAAGCGCTTCCAAGGAAGGGTGCTGGCTAGCAACAGCTTCCAGTGCTGGCACTTTTCATCTCTGAGCAATTGCTGGACGTTTGCAATTTCTCAGCTCGTGTCTACGAGACGGAAAGAGAATGACCGTGACTTTTGGTGCGTATAGAAGCGCAAAGCCCCAGTGTTGCTGCGCCTGTGAAAGCGCTTCCAAGGAAGGGTGCTGGCTAGCAAGAGCTTTCAGTGCTGGCACTTTTCATCTCTGAGCAATTGCTCGACGTTTGCAATTTCTCAGCTCGTGTCTACCGACGGAAAGAGAAGGACCGTGACGTTTGTTGGCTAGAGGAGCGCAAAGCCCCAGTGTTGCTGCGCCTGTGAAAGCGCTTCCAAGGAAGGGTGCTGGCTAGCAAGAGCTTTCAGTGCTGGCACTTTTCATCTCTGAGCAATTGCTCGACGTTTGCAATTTCTCAGCTCGTGTCTACCGACGGAAAGAGAAGGACCGTGACGTTTGTTGGCTAGAGGAGCGCAAAGCCCCAGTGTTGCTGCGCCTGTGAAAGCGCTTCCAAGGAAGGGGGCTGGCTAGCAACAGCTTTCAGTGCTGGCACTTTTCATCTCTGAGCAATTGCTCGACGTTTGCAATTTCTCACCTGAGCTCTCTTTAGAGTGCGCGAGAGGATGAGCAGAAGATGAGGTGGCTAGAGAAGCCCAGAGCCCCACTGTTCTTAGGCCTATAAAAGCGCTTCCAAGGAAGGGTGCTGGCTAGCAAGAGCTTTCAGTGCTGGCACTTTTCATCTCTGAGCAATTGCTCGACGTTTGCAATTTCTCAGCTCGTGTCTACGAGACGGAAAGAGAAGGACCGTGACGTTTGGTGGGTAGAGAAGCGCAAAGCCCCAGTGTTGCTGCGCCTGTGAAAGCGCTTCCAAGGAAGGGTGCTGGCTAGCAAGAGCTTTCAGTGCTGGCACTTTTCATCTCTGAGCAATTGCTCGACGTTTGCAATTTCTCAGCTCGTGTCTACGAGACGGAAAGAGAAGGACCGTGACGTTTGGTGGCTAGAGAAGCGCAAAGCCCCAGTGTTGCTGCGCCTGTGAAAGCGTTTCCAAGGAAGGGTGCTGGCTAGCAACAGCTTTCAGTGCTGGCACTTTTCATCTCTGAGCAATTGCTCGACGTTTGCAATTTCTCAGCTCGTGTCTACGAGACGGAAAGAGAAGGACCGTGACGTTTGGTGCGTAGAGAAGTGCAAAGCCCCAGTGTTACTGCGCCTGTGAAAGCGCTTCCAAGGAAGGGTGCTGGCTAGCAAGAGCTTTCAGTGCTGGCACTTTTCATCTCTGAGCAATTGCTCGACGTTTGCAATTTCTCACCTGAGCTCTCTTTAGAGTGCGCGAGAGGATGAGCAGAAGATGAGGTGGCTAGAGAAGCCCAGAGCCCCAGTGTTCTAAGGGCTACAAAAGCGCTTCCAAGGAAGGGGGCTGGCTAGCAAGAGCTTTCAGTGCTGGCACTTTTCATCTCTGAGCAATTGCTCGACGTTTGCAATTTCTCACCTGAGCTCTCTTTAGAGTGCGCGAGAGGATGAGCAGAAGATGAGGTGGCTAGAGAAGCCCAGAGCCCCAGTGTTCTTAGGCCTACAAAAGCGCTTCCAAGGAAGGGTGCTGGCTGGCAACAGCTTTCAGTGCTGGCACTTTTCATCTCTGAGCAATTGCTCGACGTTTGCAATTTCTCAGCTCGTGTCTACGAGACGGAAAGAGAATGACCGTGACGTTTGGTGGGTAGAGAAGCGCAAAGCCCCAGTGTTGCTGCGCCTGTGAAAGCGCTTCCAAGGAAGGGTGCTGGCTAGCAAGAGCTTTCAGTGCTGGCACTTTTCATCTCTGAGCAATTGCTCGACGTTTGCAATTTCTCAGCTCGTGTCTACCGACGGAAAGAGAAGGACCGTGACGTTTGTTGGCTAGAGGAGCGCAAAGCCCCAGTGTTGCTGCGCCTGTGAAAGCGCTTCCAAGGAAGGGTGCTGGCTAGCAAGAGCTTTCAGTGCTGGCACTTTTCATCTCTGAGCAATTGCTCGACGTTTGCAATTTCTCAGCTCGTGTCTACCGACGGAAAGAGAAGGACCGTGACGTTTGTTGGCTAGAGGAGCGCAAAGCCCCAGTGTTGCTGCGCCTGTGAAAGCGCTTCCAAGGAAGGGTGCTGGCTAGCAACAGCTTTCAGTGCTGGCACTTTTCATCTCTGAGCAATTGCTCGACGTTTGCAATTTCTCACCTGAGCTCTCTTTAGAGTGCGCGAGAGGATGAGCAGAAGATGAGGTGGCTAGAGAAGCCCAGAGCCCCAGTGTTCTTAGGCCTACAAAAGCGCTTCCAAGGAAGGGGGCTGGCTAGCAACAGCTTTCAGTGCTGGCACTTTTCATCTCTGAGCAATTGCTCGACGTTTGCAATTTCTCAGCTCGTGTCTAGGAGACGGAAAGAGAATGACCGTGACGTTTGGTGGGTAGAGAAGCGCAAAGCCCCAGTGTTGCTGCGCCTGTGAAAGCGCTTCCAAGGAAGGGTGCTGGCTAGCAACAGCTTCCAGTGCTGGCACTTTTCATCTCTGAGCAATTGCTCGACGTTTGCAATTTCTCAGCTCGTGTCTAGGAGACGGAAAGAGAAGGACCGTGACATTTGGTGCGTATAGAAGCGCAAAGCCCCAGTGTTGCTGCGCCTGTGAAAGCGCTTCCAAGGAAGGGTGCTGGCTAGCAAGAGCTTTCAGTGCTGGCACTTTTCATCTCTGAGCAATTGCTCGACGTTTGCAATTTCTCACCTGAGCTCTCTTTAGAGTGCGCGAGAGGATGAGCAGAAGATGAGGTGGCTAGAGAAGCCCAGAGCCCCAGTGTTCTTAGGCCTACAAAAGCGCTTCCAAGGAAGGGTGCTGGCTGGCAACAGCTTTCAGTGCTGGCACTTTTCATCTCTGAGCAATTGCTCAACGTTTGCAATTTCTCAGCTCGTGTCTACGAGACGGAAAGAGAAGGACCGTGACTTTTGGTGGCTAGAGAAGCGCAAAACCCCAGTGTTGCTGCGCCTGTGAAAGCGCTTCCAAGGAAGGGTGCTGGCTAGCAACAGCTTCCAGTGCTGGCACTTTTCATCTCTGAGCAATTGCTCGACGTTTGCAATTTCTCAGCTCGTGTCTACGAGACGGAAAGAGAAGGACCGTGACGTTTGGTGCATATAGAAGCGCAAAGCCCCAGTGTTGCTGCGCCTGTGAAAGCGCTTCCAAGGAAGGGTGCTGGCTAGCAAGAGCTTTCAGTGCTGGCACTTTTCATCTCTGAGCAATTGCTCGACGTTTGCAATTTCTCAGCTCGTGTCTACGAGACGGAAAGAGAAGGACCGTGACGTTTGGCGGCTAGAGAAGCGCAAAGCCCCAGTGTTGCTGCGCCTGTGAAAGCGCTTCCAAGGAAGGGTGCTGGCTAGCAAGAGCTTTCAGTGCTGGCACTTTTCATCTCTGAGCAATTGCTCGACGTTTGCAATTTCTCACCTGAGCTCTCTTTAGACTGCGCGAGATGATGAGCAGAAGATGAGGTGGCTAGAGAAGCCCAGAGCCCCAGTGTTCTTAGGCCTACAAAAGCGCTTCCAAGGAAGGGTGCTGGCTAGCAACAGCTTTCAGTGCTGGCACTTTTCATCTCTGAGCAATTGCTCGACGTTTGCAATTTCTCAGCTCGTGTCTACGAGACGGAAAGAGAAGGACCGTGACGTTTGGTGCGTATAGAAGCGCAAAGCCCCAGTGTTGCTGCGCCTGTGAAAGCGCTTCCAAGGAAGGGTGCTGGCTAGCAAGAGCTTTCAGTGCTGGCACTTTTCATCTCTGAGCAATTGCTCGACGTTTGCAATTTCTCACCTGAGCTCTCTTTAGAGTGCGCGAGAGGATGAGCAGAAGATGAGGTGGCTAGAGAAGCCCAGAGCCCCAGTGTTCTTAGGCCTACAAAAGCGCTTCCAAGGAAGGGTGCTGGCTGGCAACAGCTTTCAGTGCTGGCACTTTTCATCTCTGAGCAATTGCTCGACGTTTGCAATTTCTCAGCTCGTGTCTACGAGACGGAAAGAGAAGGACCGTGACATTTGGTGCGTATAGAAGCGCAAAGCCCCAGTGTTGCTGCGCCTGTGAAAGCGCTTCCAAGGAAGGGTGCTGGCTAGCAACAGCTTTCAGTGCTGGCACTTTTCATCTCTGAGCAATTGCTCGACGTTTGCAATTTCTCACCTGAGCTCTCTTTAGAGTGCGCGAGAGGATGAGCAGAAGATGAGGTGGCTAGAGAAGCCCAGAGCCCCACTGTTCTTAGGCCTATAAAAGCGCTTCCAAGGAAGGGTGCTGGCTAGCAACAGCTTTCAGTGCTGGCACTTTTCATCTCGGAGCAATTGCTCGACGTTTGCAATTTCTCAGCTCGTGTCTACGAGACGGAAAGAGAAGGACCGTGACGTTTGGTGCGTAGAGAAGTGCAAAGCCCCAGTGTTACTGCGCCTGTGAAAGCACTTCCAAGGAAGGCTGCTGGCTAGCAAGAGCTTTCAGTGCTGGCACTTTTCATCTCTGAGCAATTGCTCGACGTTTGCAATTTCTCACCTGAGCTCTCTTCAGAGTGCGCGAGAGGATGAGCAGAAGATGAGGTGGCTAGAGAAGCCCAGAGCCCCAGTGTTCTAAGGGCTACAAAAGCGCTTCCAAGGAAGGGTGCTGGCTGGCAACAGCTTTCAGTGCTGGCACTTTTCATCTCTGAGCAATTGCTCGACGTTTGCAATTTCTCAGCTCGTGTCTACGAGACGGAAAGAGAATGACCGTGACGTTTGGTGGCTAGAGAAGCGCAAAGCCCCAGTGTTGCTGCGCCTGTGAAAGCGCTTCCAAGGAAGGGTGCTGGCTAGCAAGAGCTTTCAGTGCTGGCACTTTTCATCTCTGAGCAATTGCTCGACGTTTGCAATTTCTCAGCTCGTGTCTACCGACGGAAAGAGAAGGACCGTGACGTTTGTTGGCTAGAGGAGCGCAAAGCCCCAGTGTTGCTGCGCCTGTGAAAGCGCTTCCAAGGAAGGGTGCTGGCTAGCAAGAGCTTTCAGTGCTGGCACTTTTCATCTCTGAGCAATTGCTCGACGTTTGCAATTTCTCAGCTCGTGTCTACCGACGGAAAGAGAAGGACCGTGACGTTTGTTGGCTAGAGGAGCGCAAAGCCCCAGTGTTGCTGCGCCTGTGAAAGCGCTTCCAAGGAAGGGGGCTGGCTAGCAACAGCTTTCAGTGCTGGCACTTTTCATCTCTGAGCAATTGCTCGACGTTTGCAATTTCTCACCTGAGCTCTCTTTAGAGTGCGCGAGAGGATGAGCAGAAGATGAGGTGGCTAGAGAAGCCCAGAGCCCCAGTGTTCTTAGGCCTACAAAAGCGCTTCCAAGGAAGGGTGCTGGCTAGCAAGAGCTTTCAGTGCTGGCACTTTTCATCTCTGAGCAATTGCTCGACGTTTGCAATTTCTCAGCTCGTGTCTACGAGACGGAAAGAGAATGACCGTGACGTTTGGTGGGTAGAGAAGCGCAAAGCCCCAGTGTTGCTGCGCCTGTGAAAGCGCTTCCAAGGAAGGGTGCTGGCTAGCAAGAGCTTTCAGTGCTGGCACTTTTCATCTCTGAGCAATTGCTCGACGTTTGCAATTTCTCAGCTCGTGTCTACCGACGGAAAGAGAAGGACCGTGACGTTTGTTGGCTAGAGGAGCGCAAAGCCCCAGTGTTGCTGCGCCTGTGAAAGCGCTTCCAAGGAAGGGTGCTGGCTAGCAAGAGCTTTCAGTGCTGGCACTTTTCATCTCTGAGCAATTGCTCGACGTTTGCAATTTCTCAGCTCGTGTCTACCGACGGAAAGAGAAGGACCGTGACGTTTGTTGGCTAGAGGAGCGCAAAGCCCCAGTGTTGCTGCGCCTGTGAAAGCGCTTCCAAGGAAGGGTGCTGGCTAGCAACAGCTTTCAGTGCTGGCACTTTTCATCTCTGAGCAATTGCTCGACGTTTGCAATTTCTCACCTGAGCTCTCTTTAGAGTGCGCGAGAGGATGAGCAGAAGATGAGGTGGCTAGAGAAGCCCAGAGCCCCAGTGTTCTTAGGCCTACAAAAGCGCTTCCAAGGAAGGGGGCTGGCTAGCAACAGCTTTCAGTGCTGGCACTTTTCATCTCTGAGCAATTGCTCGACGTTTGCAATTTCTCAGCTCGTGTCTAGGAGACGGAAAGAGAATGACCGTGACGTTTGGTGGGTAGAGAAGCGCAAAGCCCCAGTGTTGCTGCGCCTGTGAAAGCGCTTCCAAGGAAGGGTGCTGGCTAGCAACAGCTTCCAGTGCTGGCACTTTTCATCTCTGAGCAATTGCTCGACGTTTGCAATTTCTCAGCTCGTGTCTAGGAGACGGAAAGAGAAGGACCGTGACATTTGGTGCGTATAGAAGCGCAAAGCCCCAGTGTTGCTGCGCCTGTGAAAGCGCTTCCAAGGAAGGGTGCTGGCTAGCAAGAGCTTTCAGTGCTGGCACTTTTCATCTCTGAGCAATTGCTCGACGTTTGCAATTTCTCACCTGAGCTCTCTTTAGAGTGCGCGAGAGGATGAGCAGAAGATGAGGTGGCTAGAGAAGCCCAGAGCCCCAGTGTTCTTAGGCCTACAAAAGCGCTTCCAAGGAAGGGTGCTGGCTGGCAACAGCTTTCAGTGCTGGCACTTTTCATCTCTGAGCAATTGCTCAACGTTTGCAATTTCTCAGCTCGTGTCTACGAGACGGAAAGAGAAGGACCGTGACTTTTGGTGGCTAGAGAAGCGCAAAACCCCAGTGTTGCTGCGCCTGTGAAAGCGCTTCCAAGGAAGGGTGCTGGCTAGCAAGAGCTTTCAGTGCTGGCACTTTTCATCTCTGAGCAATTGCTCGACGTTTGCAATTTCTCAGCTCGTGTCTACGAGACGGAAAGAGAAGGACCGTGACGTTTGGTGCGTATAGAAGCGCAAAGCCCCAGTGTTGCTGCGCCTGTGAAAGCGCTTCCAAGGAAGGGTGCTGGCTAGCAAGAGCTTTCAGTGCTGGCACTTTTCATCTCTGAGCAATTGCTCGACGTTTGCAATTTCTCAGCTCGTGTCTACGAGACGGAAAGAGAAGGACCGTGACGTTTGGCGGCTAGAGAAGCGCAAAGCCCCAGTGTTGCTGCGCCTACAAAAGCGCTTCCAAGGAAGGGTGCTGGCTAGCAAGAGCTTTCAGTGCTGGCACTTTTCATCTCTGAGCAATTGCTCGACGTTTGCAATTTCTCACCTGAGCTCTCTTTAGACTGCGCGAGATGATGAGCAGAAGATGAGGTGGCTAGAGAAGCCCAGAGCCCCAGTGTTCTTAGGCCTACAAAAGCGCTTCCAAGGAAGGGTGCTGGCTAGCAACAGCTTTCAGTGCTGGCACTTTTCATCTCTGAGCAATTGCTCGACGTTTGCAATTTCTCAGCTCGTGTCTACGAGACGGAAAGAGAAGGACCGTGACGTTTGGTGCGTATAGAAGCGCAAAGCCCCAGTGTTGCTGCGCCTGTGAAAGCGCTTCCAAGGAAGGGTGCTGGCTAGCAAGAGCTTTCAGTGCTGGCACTTTTCATCTCTGAGCAATTGCTCGACGTTTGCAATTTCTCAGCTCGTGTCTACCGACGGAAAGAGAAGGACCGTGACGTTTGTTGGCTAGAGGAGCGCAAAGCCCCAGTGTTGCTGCGCCTGTGAAAGCGCTTCCAAGGAAGGGTGCTGGCTAGCAAGAGCTTTCAGTGCTGGCACTTTTCATCTCTGAGCAATTGCTCGACGTTTGCAATTTCTCAGCTCGTGTCTACCGACGGAAAGAGAATGACCGTGACGTTTGTTGGCTAGAGGAGCGCAAAGCCCCAGTGTTGCTGCGCCTGTGAAAGCGCTTCCAAGGAAGGGTGCTGGCTAGCAACAGCTTTCAGTGCTGGCACTTTTCATCTCTGAGCAATTGCTCGACGTTTGCAATTTCTCACCTGAGCTCTCTTTAGAGTGCGCGAGAGGATGAGCAGAAGATGAGGTGGCTAGAGAAGCCCAGAGCCCCAGTGTTCTTAGGCCTACAAAAGCGCTTCCAAGGAAGGGGGCTGGCTAGCAACAGCTTTCAGTGCTGGCACTTTTCATCTCTGAGCAATTGCTCGACGTTTGCAATTTCTCAGCTCGTGTCTAGGAGACGGAAAGAGAATGACCGTGACGTTTGGTGGGTAGAGAAGCGCAAAGCCCCAGTGTTGCTGCGCCTGTGAAAGCGCTTCCAAGGAAGGGTGCTGGCTAGCAACAGCTTCCAGTGCTGGCACTTTTCATCTCTGAGCAATTGCTCGACGTTTGCAATTTCTCAGCTCGTGTCTAGGAGACGGAAAGAGAAGGACCGTGACATTTGGTGCGTATAGAAGCGCAAAGCCCCAGTGTTGCTGCGCCTGTGAAAGCGCTTCCAAGGAAGGGTGCTGGCTAGCAAGAGCTTTCAGTGCTGGCACTTTTCATCTCTGAGCAATTGCTCGACGTTTGCAATTTCTCACCTGAGCTCTCTTTAGAGTGCGCGAGAGGATGAGCAGAAGATGAGGTGGCTAGAGAAGCCCAGAGCCCCAGTGTTCTTAGGCCTACAAAAGCGCTTCCAAGGAAGGGTGCTGGCTGGCAACAGCTTTCAGTGCTGGCACTTTTCATCTCTGAGCAATTGCTCAACGTTTGCAATTTCTCAGCTCGTGTCTACGAGACGGAAAGAGAAGGACCGTGACTTTTGGTGGCTAGAGAAGCGCAAAACCCCAGTGTTGCTGCGCCTGTGAAAGCGCTTCCAAGGAAGGGTGCTGGCTAGCAACAGCTTCCAGTGCTGGCACTTTTCATCTCTGAGCAATTGCTCGACGTTTGCAATTTCTCAGCTCGTGTCTACGAGACGGAAAGAGAAGGACCGTGACGTTTGGTGCGTATAGAAGCGCAAAGCCCCAGTGTTGCTGCGCCTGTGAAAGCGCTTCCAAGGAAGGGTGCTGGCTAGCAAGAGCTTTCAGTGCTGGCACTTTTCATCTCTGAGCAATTGCTCGACGTTTGCAATTTCTCAGCTCGTGTCTACGAGACGGAAAGAGAAGGACCGTGACGTTTGGCGGCTAGAGAAGCGCAAAGCCCCAGTGTTGCTGCGCCTACAAAAGCGCTTCCAAGGAAGGGTGCTGGCTAGCAAGAGCTTTCAGTGCTGGCACTTTTCATCTCTGAGCAATTGCTCGACGTTTGCAATTTCTCACCTGAGCTCTCTTTAGACTGCGCGAGATGATGAGCAGAAGATGAGGTGGCTAGAGAAGCCCAGAGCCCCAGTGTTCTTAGGCCTACAAAAGCGCTTCCAAGGAAGGGTGCTGGCTAGCAAGAGCTTTCAGTGCTGGCACTTTTCATCTCTGAGCAATTGCTCGACGTTTGCAATTTCTCAGCTCGTGTCTACGAGACGGAAAGAGAAGGACCGTGACGTTTGGTGCGTATAGAAGCGCAAAGCCCCAGTGTTGCTGCGCCTGTGAAAGCGCTTCCAAGGAAGGGTGCTGGCTAGCAACAGCTTTCAGTGCTGGCACTTTTCATCTCTGAGCAATTGCTCGACGTTTGCAATTTCTCACCTGAGCTCTCTTTAGAGTGCGCGAGAGGATGAGCAGAAGATGAGGTGGCTAGAGAAGCCCAGAGCCCCAGTCTTCTTAGGCCTACAAAAGCGCTTCCAAGGAAGGGTGCTGGCTGGCAACAGCTTTCAGTGCTGGCACTTTTCATCTCTGAGCAATTGCTCGACGTTTGCAATTTCTCAGCTCGTGTCTACGAGACGGAAAGAGAAGGACCGTGACATTTGGTGCGTATAGAAGCGCAAAGCCCCAGTGTTGCTGCGCCTGTGAAAGCGCTTCCAAGGAAGGGTGCTGGCTAGCAAGAGCTTTCAGTGCTGGCACTTTTCATCTCTGAGCAATTGCTCGACGTTTGCAATTTCTCACCTGAGCTCTCTTTAGAGTGCGCGAGAGGATGAGCAGAAGATGAGGTGGCTAGAGAAGCCCAGAGCCCCACTGTTCTTAGGCCTATAAAAGCGCTTCCAAGGAAGGGTGCTGGCTAGCAACAGCTTTCAGTGCTGGCACTTTTCATCTCGGAGCAATTGCTCGACGTTTGCAATTTCTCAGCTCGTGTCTACGAGACGGAAAGAGAAGGACCGTGACGTTTGGTGCGTAGAGAAGTGCAAAGCCCCAGTGTTACTGCGCCTGTGAAAGCACTTCCAAGGAAGGCTGCTGGCTAGCAAGAGCTTTCAGTGCTGGCACTTTTCATCTCTGAGCAATTGCTCGACGTTTGCAATTTCTCACCTGAGCTCTCTTCAGAGTGCGCGAGAGGATGAGCAGAAGATGAGGTGGCTAGAGAAGCCCAGAGCCCCAGTGTTCTAAGGGCTACAAAAGCGCTTCCAAGGAAGGGTGCTGGCTGGCAACAGCTTTCAGTGCTGGCACTTTTCATCTCTGAGCAATTGCTCGACGTTTGCAATTTCTCAGCTCGTGTCTACGAGACGGAAAGAGAATGACCGTGACGTTTGGTGGCTAGAGAAGCGCAAAGCCCCAGTGTTGCTGCGCCTGTGAAAGCGCTTCCAAGGAAGGGTGCTGGCTAGCAAGAGCTTTCAGTGCTGGCACTTTTCATCTCTGAGCAATTGCTCGACGTTTGCAATTTCTCAGCTCGTGTCTACCGACGGAAAGAGAAGGACCGTGACGTTTGTTGGCTAGAGGAGCGCAAAGCCCCAGTGTTGCTGCGCCTGTGAAAGCGCTTCCAAGGAAGGGTGCTGGCTAGCAAGAGCTTTCAGTGCTGGCACTTTTCATCTCTGAGCAATTGCTCGACGTTTGCAATTTCTCAGCTCGTGTCTACCGACGGAAAGAGAAGGACCGTGACGTTTGTTGGCTAGAGGAGCGCAAAGCCCCAGTGTTGCTGCGCCTGTGAAAGCGCTTCCAAGGAAGGGGGCTGGCTAGCAACAGCTTTCAGTGCTGGCACTTTTCATCTCTGAGCAATTGCTCGACGTTTGCAATTTCTCACCTGAGCTCTCTTTAGAGTGCGCGAGAGGATGAGCAGAAGATGAGGTGGCTAGAGAAGCCCAGAGCCCCAGTGTTCTTAGGCCTACAAAAGCGCTTCCAAGGAAGGGGGCTGGCTAGCAAGAGCTTTCAGTGCTGGCACTTTTCATCTCTGAGCAATTGCTCGACGTTTGCAATTTCTCAGCTCGTGTCTAGGAGACGGAAAGAGAATGACCGTGACGTTTGGTGGGTAGAGAAGCGCAAAGCCCCAGTGTTGCTGCGCCTGTGAAAGCGCTTCCAAGGAAGGGTGCTGGCTAGCAACAGCTTCCGGTGCTGGCACTTTTCATCTCTGAGCAATTGCTCGACGTTTGCAATTTCTCAGCTCGTGTCTACGAGACGGAAAGAGAAGGACCGTGACATTTGGTGCGTATAGAAGCGCAAAGCCCCAGTGTTGCTGCGCCTGGGAAAGCGCTTCCAAGGAAGGGTGCTGGCTAGCAACAGCTTTCAGTGCTGGCACTTTTCATCTCTGAGCAATTGCTCGACGTTTGCAATTTCTCACCTGAGCTCTCTTTAGAGTGCGCGAGAGGATGAGCAGAAGATGAGGTGGCTAGAGAAGCCCAGAGCCCCAGTGTTCTTAGGCCTACAAAAGCGCTTCCAAGGAAGGGGGCTGGCTAGCAACAGCTTTCAGTGCTGGCACTTTTCATCTCTGAGCAATTGCTCGACGTTTGCAATTTCTCAGCTCGTGTCTAGGAGACGGAAAGAGAATGACCGTGACGTTTGGTGGGTAGAGAAGCGCAAAGCCCCAGTGTTGCTGCGCCTGTGAAAGCGCTTCCAAGGAAGGGTGCTGGCTAGCAACAGCTTCCAGTGCTGGCACTTTTCATCTCTGAGCAATTGCTCGACGTTTGCAATTTCTCAGCTCGTGTCTAGGAGACGGAAAGAGAAGGACCGTGACATTTGGTGCGTATAGAAGCGCAAAGCCCCAGTGTTGCTGCGCCTGTGAAAGCGCTTCCAAGGAAGGGTGCTGGCTAGCAAGAGCTTTCAGTGCTGGCACTTTTCATCTCTGAGCAATTGCTCGACGTTTGCAATTTCTCACCTGAGCTCTCTTTAGAGTGCGCGAGAGGATGAGCAGAAGATGAGGTGGCTAGAGAAGCCCAGAGCCCCAGTGTTCTTAGGCCTACAAAAGCGCTTCCAAGGAAGGGTGCTGGCTGGCAACAGCTTTCAGTGCTGGCACTTTTCATCTCTGAGCAATTGCTCAACGTTTGCAATTTCTCAGCTCGTGTCTACGAGACGGAAAGAGAAGGACCGTGACTTTTGGTGGCTAGAGAAGCGCAAAACCCCAGTGTTGCTGCGCCTGTGAAAGCGCTTCCAAGGAAGGGTGCTGGCTAGCAAGAGCTTTCAGTGCTGGCACTTTTCATCTCTGAGCAATTGCTCGACGTTTGCAATTTCTCAGCTCGTGTCTACGAGACGGAAAGAGAAGGACCGTGACGTTTGGTGCGTATAGAAGCGCAAAGCCCCAGTGTTGCTGCGCCTGTGAAAGCGCTTCCAAGGAAGGGTGCTGGCTAGCAAGAGCTTTCAGTGCTGGCACTTTTCATCTCTGAGCAATTGCTCGACGTTTGCAATTTCTCAGCTCGTGTCTACGAGACGGAAAGAGAAGGACCGTGACGTTTGGCGGCTAGAGAAGCGCAAAGCCCCAGTGTTGCTGCGCCTACAAAAGCGCTTCCAAGGAAGGGTGCTGGCTAGCAAGAGCTTTCAGTGCTGGCACTTTTCATCTCTGAGCAATTGCTCGACGTTTGCAATTTCTCACCTGAGCTCTCTTTAGACTGCGCGAGATGATGAGCAGAAGATGAGGTGGCTAGAGAAGCCCAGAGCCCCAGTGTTCTTAGGCCTACAAAAGCGCTTCCAAGGAAGGGTGCTGGCTAGCAACAGCTTTCAGTGCTGGCACTTTTCATCTCTGAGCAATTGCTCGACGTTTGCAATTTCTCAGCTCGTGTCTACGAGACGGAAAGAGAAGGACCGTGACGTTTGGTGCGTATAGAAGCGCAAAGCCCCAGTGTTGCTGCGCCTGTGAAAGCGCTTCCAAGGAAGGGTGCTGGCTAGCAAGAGCTTTCAGTGCTGGCACTTTTCATCTCTGAGCAATTGCTCGACGTTTGCAATTTCTCAGCTCGTGTCTACCGACGGAAAGAGAAGGACCGTGACGTTTGTTGGCTAGAGGAGCGCAAAGCCCCAGTGTTGCTGCGCCTGTGAAAGCGCTTCCAAGGAAGGGTGCTGGCTAGCAAGAGCTTTCAGTGCTGGCACTTTTCATCTCTGAGCAATTGCTCGACGTTTGCAATTTCTCAGCTCGTGTCTACCGACGGAAAGAGAATGACCGTGACGTTTGTTGGCTAGAGGAGCGCAAAGCCCCAGTGTTGCTGCGCCTGTGAAAGCGCTTCCAAGGAAGGGTGCTGGCTAGCAACAGCTTTCAGTGCTGGCACTTTTCATCTCTGAGCAATTGCTCGACGTTTGCAATTTCTCACCTGAGCTCTCTTTAGAGTGCGCGAGAGGATGAGCAGAAGATGAGGTGGCTAGAGAAGCCCAGAGCCCCAGTGTTCTTAGGCCTACAAAAGCGCTTCCAAGGAAGGGGGCTGGCTAGCAACAGCTTTCAGTGCTGGCACTTTTCATCTCTGAGCAATTGCTCGACGTTTGCAATTTCTCAGCTCGTGTCTAGGAGACGGAAAGAGAATGACCGTGACGTTTGGTGGGTAGAGAAGCGCAAAGCCCCAGTGTTGCTGCGCCTGTGAAAGCGCTTCCAAGGAAGGGTGCTGGCTAGCAACAGCTTCCAGTGCTGGCACTTTTCATCTCTGAGCAATTGCTCGACGTTTGCAATTTCTCAGCTCGTGTCTAGGAGACGGAAAGAGAAGGACCGTGACATTTGGTGCGTATAGAAGCGCAAAGCCCCAGTGTTGCTGCGCCTGTGAAAGCGCTTCCAAGGAAGGGTGCTGGCTAGCAAGAGCTTTCAGTGCTGGCACTTTTCATCTCTGAGCAATTGCTCGACGTTTGCAATTTCTCACCTGAGCTCTCTTTAGAGTGCGCGAGAGGATGAGCAGAAGATGAGGTGGCTAGAGAAGCCCAGAGCCCCAGTGTTCTTAGGCCTACAAAAGCGCTTCCAAGGAAGGGTGCTGGCTGGCAACAGCTTTCAGTGCTGGCACTTTTCATCTCTGAGCAATTGCTCAACGTTTGCAATTTCTCAGCTCGTGTCTACGAGACGGAAAGAGAAGGACCGTGACTTTTGGTGGCTAGAGAAGCGCAAAACCCCAGTGTTGCTGCGCCTGTGAAAGCGCTTCCAAGGAAGGGTGCTGGCTAGCAACAGCTTCCAGTGCTGGCACTTTTCATCTCTGAGCAATTGCTCGACGTTTGCAATTTCTCAGCTCGTGTCTACGAGACGGAAAGAGAAGGACCGTGACGTTTGGTGCGTATAGAAGCGCAAAGCCCCAGTGTTGCTGCGCCTGTGAAAGCGCTTCCAAGGAAGGGTGCTGGCTAGCAAGAGCTTTCAGTGCTGGCACTTTTCATCTCTGAGCAATTGCTCGACGTTTGCAATTTCTCAGCTCGTGTCTACGAGACGGAAAGAGAAGGACCGTGACGTTTGGCGGCTAGAGAAGCGCAAAGCCCCAGTGTTGCTGCGCCTACAAAAGCGCTTCCAAGGAAGGGTGCTGGCTAGCAAGAGCTTTCAGTGCTGGCACTTTTCATCTCTGAGCAATTGCTCGACGTTTGCAATTTCTCACCTGAGCTCTCTTTAGACTGCGCGAGATGATGAGCAGAAGATGAGGTGGCTAGAGAAGCCCAGAGCCCCAGTGTTCTTAGGCCTACAAAAGCGCTTCCAAGGAAGGGTGCTGGCTAGCAACAGCTTTCAGTGCTGGCACTTTTCATCTCTGAGCAATTGCTCGACGTTTGCAATTTCTCAGCTCGTGTCTACGAGACGGAAAGAGAAGGACCGTGACGTTTGGTGCGTATAGAAGCGCAAAGCCCCAGTGTTGCTGCGCCTGTGAAAGCGCTTCCAAGGAAGGGTGCTGGCTAGCAACAGCTTTCAGTGCTGGCACTTTTCATCTCTGAGCAATTGCTCGACGTTTGCAATTTCTCACCTGAGCTCTCTTTAGAGTGCGCGAGAGGATGAGCAGAAGATGAGGTGGCTAGAGAAGCCCAGAGCCCCAGTGTTCTTAGGCCTACAAAAGCGCTTCCAAGGAAGGGTGCTGGCTGGCAACAGCTTTCAGTGCTGGCACTTTTCATCTCTGAGCAATTGCTCGACGTTTGCAATTTCTCAGCTCGTGTCTACGAGACGGAAAGAGAAGGACCGTGACATTTGGTGCGTATAGAAGCGCAAAGCCCCAGTGTTGCTGCGCCTGTGAAAGCGCTTCCAAGGAAGGGTGCTGGCTAGCAACAGCTTTCAGTGCTGGCACTTTTCATCTCTGAGCAATTGCTCGACGTTTGCAATTTCTCACCTGAGCTCTCTTCAGAGTGCGCGAGAGGATGAGCAGAAGATGAGGTGGCTAGAGAAGCCCAGAGCCCCACTGTTCTTAGGCCTATAAAAGCGCTTCCAAGGAAGGGTGCTGGCTAGCAACAGCTTTCAGTGCTGGCACTTTTCATCTCGGAGCAATTGCTCGACGTTTGCAATTTCTCAGCTCGTGTCTACGAGACGGAAAGAGAAGGACCGTGACGTTTGGTGCGTAGAGAAGTGCAAAGCCCCAGTGTTACTGCGCCTGTGAAAGCACTTCCAAGGAAGGCTGCTGGCTAGCAAGAGCTTTCAGTGCTGGCACTTTTCATCTCTGAGCAATTGCTCGACGTTTGCAATTTCTCACCTGAGCTCTCTTCAGAGTGCGCGAGAGGATGAGCAGAAGATGAGGTGGCTAGAGAAGCCCAGAGCCCCAGTGTTCTAAGGGCTACAAAAGCGCTTCCAAGGAAGGGTGCTGGCTGGCAACAGCTTTCAGTGCTGGCACTTTTCATCTCTGAGCAATTGCTCGACGTTTGCAATTTCTCAGCTCGTGTCTACGAGACGGAAAGAGAATGACCGTGACGTTTGGTGGCTAGAGAAGCGCAAAGCCCCAGTGTTGCTGCGCCTGTGAAAGCGCTTCCAAGGAAGGGTGCTGGCTAGCAAGAGCTTTCAGTGCTGGCACTTTTCATCTCTGAGCAATTGCTCGACGTTTGCAATTTCTCAGCTCGTGTCTACCGACGGAAAGAGAAGGACCGTGACGTTTGTTGGCTAGAGGAGCGCAAAGCCCCAGTGTTGCTGCGCCTGTGAAAGCGCTTCCAAGGAAGGGTGCTGGCTAGCAAGAGCTTTCAGTGCTGGCACTTTTCATCTCTGAGCAATTGCTCGACGTTTGCAATTTCTCAGCTCGTGTCTACCGACGGAAAGAGAAGGACCGTGACGTTTGTTGGCTAGAGGAGCGCAAAGCCCCAGTGTTGCTGCGCCTGTGAAAGCGCTTCCAAGGAAGGGGGCTGGCTAGCAACAGCTTTCAGTGCTGGCACTTTTCATCTCTGAGCAATTGCTCGACGTTTGCAATTTCTCACCTGAGCTCTCTTTAGAGTGCGCGAGAGGATGAGCAGAAGATGAGGTGGCTAGAGAAGCCCAGAGCCCCAGTGTTCTTAGGCCTACAAAAGCGCTTCCAAGGAAGGGTGCTGGCTAGCAAGAGCTTTCAGTGCTGGCACTTTTCATCTCTGAGCAATTGCTCGACGTTTGCAATTTCTCAGCTCGTGTCTAGGAGACGGAAAGAGAATGACTGTGACGTTTGGTGGGTAGAGAAGCGCAAAGCCCCAGTGTTGCTGCGCCTGTGAAAGCGCTTCCAAGGAAGGGTGCTGGCTAGCAACAGCTTCCGGTGCTGGCACTTTTCATCTCTGAGCAATTGCTCGACGTTTGCAATTTCTCAGCTCGTGTCTACGAGACGGAAAGAGAAGGACCGTGACATTTGGTGCGTATAGAAGCGCAAAGCCCCAGTGTTGCTGCGCCTGGGAAAGCGCTTCCAAGGAAGGGTGCTGGCTAGCAACAGCTTTCAGTGCTGGCACTTTTCATCTCTGAGCAATTGCTCGACGTTTGCAATTTCTCACCTGAGCTCTCTTTAGAGTGCGCGAGAGGATGAGCAGAAGATGAGGTGGCTAGAGAAGCCCAGAGCCCCACTGTTCTTAGGCCTATAAAAGCGCTTCCAAGGAAGGGTGCTGGCTAGCAAGAGCTTTCAGTGCTGGCACTTTTCATCTCTGAGCAATTGCTCGACGTTTGCAATTTCTCAGCTCGTGTCTACGAGACGGAAAGAGAAGGACCGTGACGTTTGGTGGGTAGAGAAGCGCAAAGCCCCAGTGTTGCTGCGCCTGTGAAAGCGCTTCCAAGGAAGGGTGCTGGCTAGCAAGAGCTTTCAGTGCTGGCACTTTTCATCTCTGAGCAATTGCTCGACGTTTGCAATTTCTCAGCTCGTGTCTACGAGACGGAAAGAGAAGGACCGTGACGTTTGGTGGCTAGAGAAGCGCAAAGCCCCAGTGTTGCTGCGCCTGTGAAAGCGTTTCCAAGGAAGGGTGCTGGCTAGCAACAGCTTTCAGTGCTGGCACTTTTCATCTCTGAGCAATTGCTCGACGTTTGCAATTTCTCAGCTCGTGTCTACGAGACGGAAAGAGAAGGACCGTGACGTTTGGTGCGTAGAGAAGTGCAAAGCCCCAGTGTTACTGCGCCTGTGAAAGCGCTTCCAAGGAAGGGTGCTGGCTAGCAAGAGCTTTCAGTGCTGGCACTTTTCATCTCTGAGCAATTGCTCGACGTTTGCAATTTCTCACCTGAGCTCTCTTTAGAGTGCGCGAGAGGATGAGCAGAAGATGAGGTGGCTAGAGAAGCCCAGAGCCCCAGTGTTCTAAGGGCTACAAAAGCGCTTCCAAGGAAGGGTGCTGGCTAGCAAGAGCTTTCAGTGCTGGCACTTTTCATCTCTGAGCAATTGCTCGACGTTTGCAATTTCTCACCTGAGCTCTCTTTAGAGTGCGCAAGAGGATGAGCAGAAGATGAGGTGGCTAGAGAAGCCCAGAGCCCCAGTGTTCTTAGGCCTACAAAAGCGCTTCCAAGGAAGGGTGCTGGCTAGCAACTGCTTTCAGTGCTGGCACTTTTCATCTCTGAGCAATTGCTCAACGTTTGCAATTTCTCAGCTCGTGTCTACGAGACGGAAAGAGAAGGACCGTGACTTTTGGTGGGTAGAGAAGCGCAAAACCCCAGTGTTGCTGCGCCTGTGAAAGCGCTTCCAAGGAAGGGTGCTGGCTAGCAACAGCTTCCAGTGCTGGCACTTTTCATCTCTGAGCAATTGCTCGACGTTTGCAATTTCTCAGCTCGTGTCTACGAGACGGAAAGAGAAGGACCGTGACGTTTGGTGCGTATAGAAGCGCAAAGCCCCAGTGTTGCTGCGCCTGTGAAAGCGCTTCCAAGGAAGGGTGCTGGCTAGCAAGAGCTTTCAGTGCTGGCACTTTTCATCTCTGAGCAATTGCTCGACGTTTGCAATTTCTCAGCTCGTGTCTACGAGACGGAAAGAGAAGGACCGTGACGTTTGGCGGCTAGAGAAGCGCAAAGCCCCAGTGTTGCTGCGCCTACAAAAGCGCTTCCAAGGAAGGGTGCTGGCTAGCAAGAGCTTTCAGTGCTGGCACTTTTCATCTCTGAGCAATTGCTCGACGTTTGCAATTTCTCACCTGAGCTCTCTTTAGACTGCGCGAGATGATGAGCAGAAGATGAGGTGGCTAGAGAAGCCCAGAGCCCCAGTGTTCTTAGGCCTACAAAAGCGCTTCCAAGGAAGGGTGCTGGCTAGCAACAGCTTTCAGTGCTGGCACTTTTCATCTCTGAGCAATTGCTCGACGTTTGCAATTTCTCAGCTCGTGTCTACGAGACGGAAAGAGAAGGACCGTGACGTTTGGTGCGTATAGAAGCGCAAAGCCCCAGTGTTGCTGCGCCTGTGAAAGCGCTTCCAAGGAAGGGTGCTGGCTAGCAAGAGCTTTCAGTGCTGGCACTTTTCATCTCTGAGCAATTGCTCGACGTTTGCAATTTCTCAGCTCGTGTCTACGAGACGGAAAGAGAAGGACCGTGACTTTTGGTGGGTAGAGAAGCGCAAAGCCCCAGTGTTGCTGCGCCTGTGAAAGCGCTTCCAAGGAAGGGTGCTGGCTAGCAAGAGCTTTCAGTGCTGGCACTTTTCATCTCTGAGCAATTGCTCGACGTTTGCAATTTCTCACCTGAGCTCTCTTTAGAGTGCGCAAGAGGATGAGCAGAAGATGAGGTGGCTAGAGAAGCCCAGAGCCCCAGTGTTCTAAGGGCTACAAAACCGCTTCCAAGGAAGGGGGCTGGCTAGCAAGAGCTTTCAGTGCTGGCACTTTTCATCTCTGAGCAATTGCTCGACGTTTGCAATTTCTCAGCTCGTGTCTACGAGACGGAAAGAGAAGGACCGTGACATTTGGTGCGTATAGAAGCGCAAAGCCCCAGTGTTGCTGCGCCTGTGAAAGCGCTTCCAAGGAAGGGTGCTGGCTAGCAAGAGCTTTCAGTGCTGGCACTTTTCATCTCTGAGCAATTGCTCGACGTTTGCAATTTCTCACCTGAGCTCTCTTTAGAGTGCGCGAGAGGATGAGCAGAAGATGAGGTGGCTAGAGAAGCCCAGAGCCCCAGTCTTCTTAGGCCTACAAAAGCGCTTCCAAGGAAGGGTGCTGGCTAGCAAGAGCTTTCAGTGCTGGCACTTTTCATCTCTGAGCAATTGCTCGACGTTTGCAATTTCTCAGCTCGTGTCTACGAGACGGAAAGAGAAGGACCGTGACTTTTGGTGGGTAGAGAAGCGCAAAACCCCAGTGTTGCTGCGCCTGTGAAAGCGCTTCCAAGGAAGGGTGCTGGCTAGCAACAGCTTCCAGTGCTGGCACTTTTCATCTCTGAGCAATTGCTCGACGTTTGCAATTTCTCAGCTCGTGTCTACGAGACGGAAAGAGAAGGACCGTGACGTTTGGTGCGTATAGAAGCGCAAAGCCCCAGTGTTGCTGCGCCTGTGAAAGCGCTTCCAAGGAAGGGTGCTGGCTAGCAAGAGCTTTCAGTGCTGGCACTTTTCATCTCTGAGCAATTGCTCGACGTTTGCAATTTCTCAGCTCGTGTCTACGAGACGGAAAGAGAAGGACCGTGACGTTTGGCGGCTAGAGAAGCGCAAAGCCCCAGTGTTGCTGCGCCTACAAAAGCGCTTCCAAGGAAGGGTGCTGGCTAGCAAGAGCTTTCAGTGCTGGCACTTTTCATCTCTGAGCAATTGCTCGACGTTTGCAATTTCTCACCTGAGCTCTCTTTAGACTGCGCGAGATGATGAGCAGAAGATGAGGTGGCTAGAGAAGCCCAGAGCCCCAGTGTTCTTAGGCCTACAAAAGCGCTTCCAAGGAAGGGTGCTGGCTAGCAACAGCTTTCAGTGCTGGCACTTTTCATCTCTGAGCAATTGCTCGACGTTTGCAATTTCTCAGCTCGTGTCTACCGACGGAAAGAGAAGGACCGTGACGTTTGGTGGCTAGAGAAGCGCAAAGCCCCAGTGTTGCTGCGCCTGTGAAAGCGCTTCCAAGGAAGGGTGCTGGCTAGCAAGAGCTTTCAGTGCTGGCACTTTTCATCTCTGAGCAATTGCTCGACGTTTGCAATTTCTCACCTGAGCTCTCTTTAGAGTGCGCAAGAGGATGAGCAGAAGATGAGGTGGCTAGAGAAGCCCAGAGCCCCAGTGTTCTAAGGGCTACAAAACCGCTTCCAAGGAAGGGGGCTGGCTAGCAAGAGCTTTCAGTGCTGGCACTTTTCATCTCTGAGCAATTGCTCGACGTTTGCAATTTCTCAGCTCGTGTCTACGAGACGGAAAGAGAAGGACCGTGACATTTGGTGCGTATAGAAGCGCAAAGCCCCAGTGTTGCTGCGCCTGTGAAAGCGCTTCCAAGGAAGGGTGCTGGCTAGCAAGAGCTTTCAGTGCTGGCACTTTTCATCTCTGAGCAATTGCTCGACGTTTGCAATTTCTCACCTGAGCTCTCTTTAGAGTGCGCGAGAGGATGAGCAGAAGATGAGGTGGCTAGAGAAGCCCAGAGCCCCAGTGTTCTTAGGCCTACAAAAGCGCTTCCAAGGAAGGGTGCTGGCTAGCAAGAGCTTTCAGTGCTGGCACTTTTCATCTCTGAGCAATTGCTCGACGTTTGCAATTTCTCAGCTCGTGTCTACGAGACGGAAAGAGAAGGACCGTGACGTTTGGTGGCTAGAGAAGCGCAAAGCCCCAGTGTTGCTGCGCCTGTGAAAGCGCTTCCAAGGAAGGCTGCTGGCTAGCAACAGCTTTCAGTGCTGGCACTTTTCATCTCTGAGCAATTGCTCGACGTTTGCAATTTCTCACCTGAGCTCTCTTTAGAGTGCGCGAGAGGATGAGCAGAAGATGAGGTGGCTAGAGAAGCACAGAGCCCCAGTGTTCTAAGGGCTACAAAAGCGCTTCCAAGGAAGGGTGCTGGCTAGCAAGAGCTTTCAGTGCTGGCACTTTTCATCTCTGAGCAATTGCTCGACGTTTGCAATTTCTCAGCTCGTGTCTACGAGACGGAAAGAGAAGGACCGTGACATTTGGTGCGTAGAGAAGTGCAAAGCCCCAGTGTTACTGCGCCTGTGAAAGCGCTTCCAAGGAAGGGTGCTGGCTAGCAAGAGCTTTCAGTGCTGGCACTTTTCATCTCTGAGCAATTGCTCGACGTTTGCAATTTCTCACCTGAGCTCTCTTTAGAGTGCGCGAGAGGATGAGCAGAAGATGAGGTGGCTAGAGAAGCCCAGAGCCCCAGTGTTCTTAGGCCTACAAAAGCGCTTCCAAGGAAGGGTGCTGGCTAGCAAGAGCTTTCAGTGCTGGCACTTTTCATCTCTGAGCAATTGCTCGACGTTTGCAATTTCTCAGCTCGTGTCTACGAGACGAAAAGAGAAGGACCGTGACATTTGGTGCGTATAGAAGTGCAAAGCCCCAGTGTTGCTGCGCCTGTGAAAGCGCTTCCAAGGAAGGGTGCTGGCTAGCAACAGCTTTCAGTGCTGGCACTTTTCATCTCTGAGCAATTGCTCGACGTTTGCAATTTCTCAGCTCGTGTCTACGAGACGGAAAGAGAAGGACCGTGACGTTTGGCGGCTAGAGAAGCACAAAGCCCCAGTGTTGCTGCGCCTGGGAAAGCGCTTCCAAGGAAGGGTGCTGGCTAGCAACAGCTTTCAGTGCTGGCACTTTTCATCTCTGAGCAATTGCTCGACGTTTGCAATTTCTCAGCTCGTGTCTACGAGACGGAAAGAGAATGACCGTGACGTTTGGTGGCTAGAGAAGCGCAAAGCCCCAGTGTTGCTGCGCCTGTGAAAGCGCTTCCAAGGAAGGGTGCTGGCTAGCAACAGCTTTCAGTGCTGGCACTTTTCATCTCGGAGCAATTGCTCGACGTTTGCAATTTCTCAGCTCGTGTCTACGAGACGGAAAGAGAAGGACCGTGACGTTTGGTGGGTAGAGAAGCGCAAAGCCCCAGTGTTACTGCGCCTGTGAAAGCGCTTCCAAGGAAGGGTGCTGGCTAGCAAGAGCTTTCAGTGCTGGCACTTTTCATCTCGGAGCAATTGCTCAACGTTTGCAATTTCTCAGCTCGTGTCTACGAGACGGAAAGAGAAGGACCGTGACGTTTGGTGCGTATAGAAGCGCAAAGCCCCAGTGTTGCTGCGCCTGTGAAAGCGCTTCCAAGGAAGGGTGCTGGCTAGCAAGAGCTTTCAGTGCTGGCACTTTTCATCTCTGAGCAATTGCTCCACGTTTGCAATTTCTCACCTGAGCTCTCTTTAGAGTGCGCGAGAGGATGAGCAGAAGATGAGGTGGCTAGAGAAGCCCAGAGCCCCCGTGTTCTTAGGCCTACAAAAGCGCTTCCAAGGAAGGGTGCTGGCTAGCAACAGCTTTCAGTGCTGGCACTTTTCATCTCTGAGCAATTGCTCGACGTTTGCAATTTCTCAGCTCGTGTCTACGAGACGGAAAGAGAAGGACCGTGACATTTGGTGCGTATAGAAGCGCAAAGCCCCAGTGTTGCTGCGCCTGTGAAAGCGCTTCCAAGGAAGGGTGCTGGCTAGCAACAGCTTTCAGTGCTGGCACTTTTCATCTCTGAGCAATTGCTCGACGTTTGCAATTTCTCACCTGAGCTCTCTTTAGAGTGCGCGAGAGGATGAGCAGAAGATGAGGTGGCTAGAGAAGCCCAGAGCCCCAGTCTTCTTAGGCCTACAAAAGCGCTTCCAAGGAAGGGTGCTGGCTAGCAAGAGCTTTCAGTGCTGGCACTTTTCATCTCTGAGCAATTGCTCGACGTTTGCAATTTCTCAGCTCGTGTCTACGAGACGAAAAGAGAAGGACCGTGACATTTGGTGCGTATAGAAGCGCAAAGCCCCAGTGTTGCTGCGCCTGTGAAAGCGCTTCCAAGGAAGGGTGCTGGCTAGCAACAGCTTTCAGTGCTGGCACTTTTCATCTCTGAGCAATTGCTCGACGTTTGCAATTTCTCAGCTCGTGTCTACCGACGGAAAGAGAAGGACCGTGACGTTTGGCGGCTAGAGAAGCGCAAAGCCCCAGTGTTGCTGCGCCTGTGAAAGCGCTTCCAAGGAAGGGTGCTGGCTAGCAAGAGCTTTCAGTGCTGGCACTTTTCATCTCTGAGCAATTGCTCGACGTTTGCAATTTCTCACCTGAGCTCTCTTTAGAGTGCGCGAGAGGATGAGCAGAAGATGAGGTGGCTAGAGAACCCCAGAGCCCCAGTGTTCTTAGGCCTACAAAAGCGCTTCCAAGGAAGGGTGCTGGCTAGCAACAGCTTCCAGTGCTGGCACTTTTCATCTCTGAGCAATTGCTCGACGTTTGCAATTTCTCAGCTCGTGTCTACGAGACGGAAAGAGAAGGACCGTGACGTTTGGTGGCTAGAGAAGCACAAAGCCCCAGTGTTGCTGCGCCTGTGAAAGCGCTTCCAAGGAAGGGTGCTGGCTAGCAAGAGCTTTCAGTGCTGGCACTTTTCATCTCTGAGCAATTGCTCGACGTTTGCAATTTCTCAGCTCGTGTCTACGAGACGGAAAGAGAATGACCGTGACGTTTGGTGGCTAGAGAAGCGCAAAGCCCCAGTGTTGCTGCGCCTGTGAAAGCGCTTCCAAGGAAGGGTGCTGGCTAGCAACAGCTTTCAGTGCTGGCACTTTTCATCTCTGAGCAATTGCTCGACGTTTGCAATTTCTCAGCTCGTGTCTACGAGACGGAAAGAGAAGGACCGTGACGTTTGGTGGCTAGAGAAGCGCAAAGCCCCAGTGTTGCTGCGCCTGTGAAAGCGCTTCCAAGGAAGGGTGCTGGCTAGCAAGAGCTTTCAGTGCTGGCACTTTTCATCTCTGAGCAATTGCTCGACGTTTGCAATTTCTCAGCTCGTGTCTACGAGACGGAAAGAGAAGGACCGTGACGTTTGGTGGCTAGAGAAGCGCAAAGCCCCAGTGTTGCTGCGCCTGTGAAAGCGCTTCCAAGGAAGGGTGCTGGCTAGCAAGAGCTTTCAGTGCTGGCACTTTTCATCTCTGAGCAATTGCTCGACGTTTGCAATTTCTCACCTGAGCTCTCTTTAGAGTGCGCGAGAGGATGAGCAGAAGATTAGGTGGCTAGAGAAGCCCAGAGCCCCAGTCTTCTTAGGCCTACAAAAGCGCTTCCAAGGAAGGGTGCTGGCTAGCAAGAGCTTTCAGTGCTGGCACTTTTCATCTCTGAGCAATTGCTCGACGTTTGCAATTTCTCAGCTCGTGTCTAGGAGACGGAAAGAGAAGGACCGTGACATTTGGTGCGTATAGAAGCGCAAAGCCCCAGTGTTGCTGCGCCTGTGAAAGCGCTTCCAAGGAAGGGTGCTGGCTAGCAACAGCTTTCAGTGCTGGCACTTTTCATCTCTGAGCAATTGCTCGACGTTTGCAATTTCTCACCTGAGCTCTCTTTAGAGTGCGCGAGAGGATGAGCAGAAGATGAGGTGGCTAGAGAAGCCCAGAGCCCCAGTGTTCTAAGGGCTACAAAAGCGCTTCCAAGGAAGGGTGCTGGCTAGCAAGAGCTTTCAGTGCTGGCACTTTTCATCTCTGAGCAATTGCTCGACGTTTGCAATTTCTCAGCTCGTGTCTACGAGACGAAAAGAGAAGGACCGTGACATTTGGTGCGTATAGAAGCGCAAAGCCCCAGTGTTGCTGCGCCTGTGAAAGCGCTTCCAAGGAAGGGTGCTGGCTAGCAAGAGCTTTCAGTGCTGGCACTTTTCATCTCTGAGCAATTGCTCGACGTTTGCAATTTCTCAGCTCGTGTCTACCGACGGAAAGAGAAGGACCGTGACGTTTGGTGGCTAGAGAAGCGCAAAGCCCCAGTGTTGCTGCGCCTGTGAAAGCGCTTCCAAGGAAGGGTGCTGGCTAGCAACAGCTTTCAGTGCTGGCACTTTTCATCTCTGAGCAATTGCTCGACGTTTGCAATTTCTCACCTGAGCTCTCTTTAGAGTGCGCGAGAGGATGAGCAGAAGATGAGGTGGCTAGAGAAGCCCAGAGCCCCAGTGTTCTTAGGCCTACAAAAGCGCTTCCAAGGAAGGGGGCTGGCTAGCAACAGCTTCCAGTGCTGGCGCTTTTCATCTCTGAGCAATTGCTCGACGTTTGCAATTTCTCAGCTCGTGTCTACGAGACGGAAAGAGAAGGACCGTGACGTTTGGTGGCTAGAGAAGCACAAAGCCCCAGTGTTGCTGCGCCTGTGAAACCGCTTCCAAGGAAGGGTGCTGGCTAGCAAGAGCTTTCAGTGCTGGCACTTTTCATCTCTGAGCAATTGCTCGACGTTTGCAATTTCTCAGCTCGTGTCTACGAGACGGAAAGAGAAGGACCGTGACGTTTGGTGGCTAGAGAAGCGCAAAGCCCCAGTGTTACTGCGCCTGTGAAAGCGCTTCCAAGGAAGGGTGCTGGCTAGCAAGAGCTTTCAGTGCTGGCACTTTTCATCTCTGAGCAATTGCTCGACGTTTGCAATTTCTCAGCTCGTGTCTACGAGACGGAAAGAGAAGGACCGTGACATTTGGTGCGTATAGAAGCGCAAAGCCCCAGTGTTGCTGCGCCTGTGAAAGCGCTTCCAAGGAAGGGTGCTGGCTAGCAACAGCTTTCAGTGCTGGCACTTTTCATCTCTGAGCAATTGCTCGACGTTTGCAATTTCTCACCTGAGCTCTCTTTAGAGTGCGCGAGAGGATGAGCAGAAGATGAGGTGGCTAGAGAAGCCCAGAGCCCCAGTGTTCTTAGGCCTACAAAAGCGCTTCCAAGGAAGGGGGCTGGCTAGCAACAGCTTTCAGTGCTGGCACTTTTCATCTCTGAGCAATTGCTCGACGTTTGCAATTTCTCAGCTCGTGTCTACGAGACGGAAAGAGAAGGACCGTGACGTTTGGTGCGTAGAGAAGCGCAAAGCCCCAGTGTTACTGCGCCTGTGAAAGCGCTTCCAAGGAAGGGTGCTGGCTAGCAACAGCTTTCAGTGCTGGCACTTTTCATCTCTGAGCAATTGCTCGACGTTTGCAATTTCTCAGCTCGTGTCTACGAGACGGAAAGAGAAGGACCGTGACGTTTGGTGGCTAGAGAAGCGCAAAGCCCCAGTGTTGCTGCGCCTGTGAAAGCGCTTCCAAGGAAGGGTGCTGGCTAGCAAGAGCTTTCAGTGCTGGCACTTTTCATCTCTGAGCAATTGCTCGACGTTTGCAATTTCTCAGCTCGTGTCTACGAGACGGAAAGAGAAGGACCGTGACGTTTGGCGGCTAGAGAAGCGCAAAGCCCCAGTGTTGCTGCGCCTGTGAAAGCGCTTCCAAGGAAGGGTGCTGGCTAGCAAGAGCTTTCAGTGCTGGCACTTTTCATCTCTGAGCAATTGCTCGACGTTTGCAATTTCTCACCTGAGCTCTCTTTAGAGTGCGCGAGAGGATGAGCAGAAGATGAGGTGGCTAGAGAAGCCCAGAGCCCCAGTGTTCTTAGGCCTACAAAAGCGCTTCCAAGGAAGGGGGCTGGCTAGCAAGAGCTTTCAGTGCTGGCACTTTTCATCTCTGAGCAATTGCTCGACGTTTGCAATTTCTCAGCTCGTGTCTACGAGACGGAAAGAGAAGGACCGTGACGTTTGGTGGGTAGAGAAGCACAAAGCCCCAGTGTTGCTGCGCCTGTGAAAGCGCTTCCAAGGAAGGGTGCTGGCTAGCAACAGCTTTCAGTGCTGGCACTTTTCATCTCTGAGCAATTGCTCGACGTTTGCAATTTCTCAGCTCGTGTCTACGAGACGGAAAGAGAAGGACCGTGACGTTTGGTTGCTAGAGAAGCGCAAAGCCCCAGTGTTGCTGCGCCTGTGAAAGCGCTTCCAAGGAAGGGTGCTGGCTAGCAACAGCTTTCAGTGCTGGCACTTTTCATCTCGGAGCAATTGCTCGACGTTTGCAATTTCTCAGCTCGTGTCTACGAGACGGAAAGAGAAGGACCGTGACGTTTGGTGGCTAGAGAAGCGCAAAGCCCCAGTGTTACTGCGCCTGTGAAAGCGCTTCCAAGGAAGGGTGCTGGCTAGCAAGAGCTTTCAGTGCTGGCACTTTTCATCTCTGAGCAATTGCTCGACGTTTGCAATTTCTCAGCTCGTGTCTACGAGACGGAAAGAGAAGGACCGTGACGTTTGGTGCGTATAGAAGCGCAAAGCCCCAGTGTTGCTGCGCCTGTGAAAGCGCTTCCAAGGAAGGGTGCTGGCTAGCAACAGCTTTCAGTGCTGGCACTTTTCATCTCTGAGCAATTGCTCGACGTTTGCAATTTCTCACCTGAGCTCTCTTTAGAGTGCGCGAGAGGATGAGCAGAAGATGAGGTGGCTAGAGAAGCCCAGAGCCCCAGTCTTCTTAGGCCTACAAAAGCGCTTCCAAGGAAGGGTGCTGGCTAGCAAGAGCTTTCAGTGCTGGCACTTTTCATCTCTGAGCAATTGCTCGACGTTTGCAATTTCTCAGCTCGTGTCTAGGAGACGGAAAGAGAAGGACCGTGACGTTTGGTGCGTAGAGAAGCGCAAAGCCCCAGTGTTGCTGCGCCTGTGAAAGCGCTTCCAAGGAAGGGTGCTGGCTAGCAACAGCTTTCAGTGCTGGCACTTTTCATCTCTGAGCAATTGCTCGACGTTTGCAATTTCTCAGCTCATGTCTACGAGACGGAAAGAGAAGGACCGTGACGTTTGGTGGCTAGAGAAGCGCAAAGCCCCAGTGTTGCTGCGCCTGTGAAAGCGCTTCCAAGGAAGGGTGCTGGCTAGCAAGAGCTTTCAGTGCTGGCACTTTTCATCTCTGAGCAATTGCTCAACGTTTGCAATTTCTCACCTGAGCTCTCTTTAGAGTGCGCGAGAGGATGAGCAGAAGATGAGGTGGCTAGAGAAGCCCAGAGCCCCAGTGTTCTAAGGGCTACAAAAGCGCTTCCAAGGAAGGGTGCTGGCTAGCAAGAGCTTTCAGTGCTGGCACTTTTCATCTCTGAGCAATTGCTCGACGTTTGCAATTTCTCACCTGAGCTCTCTTTAGAGTGCGCGAGAGGATGAGCAGAAGATGAGGTGGCTAGAGAAGCCCAGAGCCCCAGTGTTCTTAGGCCTACAAAAGCGCTTCCAAGGAAGGGGGCTGGCTAGCAACAGCTTTCAGTGCTGGCACTTTTCATCTCTGAGCAATTGCTGGACGTTTGCAATTTCTCAGCTCGTGTCTACGAGACGGAAAGAGAAGGACCGTGACGTTTGGTGGCTAGAGAAGCGCAAAGCCCCAGTGTTGCTGCGCCTGTGAAAGCGCTTCCATGGAAGGGTGCTGGCTAGCAACAGCTTTCAGTGCTGGCACTTTTCATCTCGGAGCAATTGCTCGACGTTTGCAATTTCTCAGCTCGTGTCTACGAGACGGAAAGAGAAGGACCGTGACGTTTGGTGCGTATAGAAGCGCAAAGCCCCAGTGTTGCTGCGCCTGTGAAAGCGCTTCCAAGGAAGGGTGCTGGCTAGCAACAGCTTTCAGTGCTGGCACTTTTCATCTCTGAGCAATTGCTCGACGTTTGCAATTTCTCACCTGAGCTCTCTTTAGAGTGCGCGAGAGGATGAGCAGAAGATGAGGTGGCTAGAGAAGCCCAGAGCCCCAGTGTTCTTAGGCCTACAAAAGTGCTTCCAAGGAAGGGTGCTGGCTAGCAACAGCTTTCAGTGCTGGCACTTTTCATCTCTGAGCAATTGCTCGACGTTTGCAATTTCTCAGCTCGTGTCTACCGACGGAAAGAGAAGGACCGTGACGTTTGGCGGCTAGAGAAGCGCAAAGCCCCAGTGTTGCTGCGCCTGTGAAAGCGCTTCCAAGGAAGGGTGCTGGCTAGCAACAGCTTTCAGTGCTGGCACTTTTCATCTCTGAGCAATTGCTCGACGTTTGCAATTTCTCACCTGAGCTCTCTTTAGAGTGCGCGAGAGGATGAGCAGAAGATGAGGTGGCTAGAGAAGCCCAGAGCCCCAGTGTTCTTAGGCCTACAAAAGCGCTTCCAAGGAAGGGTGCTGGCTAGCAAGAGCTTTCAGTGCTGGCACTTTTCATCTCTGAGCAATTGCTCGACGTTTGCAATTTCTCAGCTCGTGTCTACGAGACGGAAAGAGAAGGACCGTGACGTTTGGTGGCTAGAGAAGCGCAAAGCTCCAGTGTTGCTGCGCCTGTGAAAGCGCTTCCAAGGAAGGGTGCTGGCTAGCAAGAGCTTTCAGTGCTGGCACTTTTCATCTCTGAGCAATTGCTCGACGTTTGCAATTTCTCAGCTCGTGTCTACCGACGGAAAGAGAAGGACCGTGACGTTTGGTGGCTAGAGAAGCGCAAAGCCCCAGTGTTGCTGCGCCTGTGAAAGCGCTTCCAAGGAAGGGTGCTGGCTAGCAAGAGCTTTCAGTGCTGGCACTTTTCATCTCTGAGCAATTGCTCGACGTTTGCAATTTCTCACCTGAGCTCTCTTTAGAGTGCGCGAGAGGATGAGCAGAAGATGAGGTGGCTAGAGAAGCCCAGAGCCCCAGTGTTCTTAGGCCTACAAAAGCGCTTCCAAGGAAGGGTGCTGGCTAGCAAGAGCTTTCAGTGCTGGCACTTTTCATCTCTGAGCAATTGCTCGACGTTTGCAATTTCTCAGCTCGTGTCTACGAGACGGAAAGAGAAGGACCGTGACGTTTGGTGCGTATAGAAGCGCAAAGCTCCAGTGTTGCTGCGCCTGTGAAAGCGCTTCCAAGGAAGGGTGCTGGCTAGCAAGAGCTTTCAGTGCTGGCACTTTTCATCTCGGAGCAATTGCTCAACGTTTGCAATTTCTCAGCTCGTGTCTACGAGACGGAAAGAGAAGGACCGTGACGTTTGGTGCGTAGAGAAGTGCAAAGCCCCAGTGTTACTGCGCCTGTGAAAGCGCTTCCAAGGAAGGGTGCTGGCTAGCAAGAGCTTTCAGTGCTGGCACTTTTCATCTCTGAGCAATTGCTCGACGTTTGCAATTTCTCACCTGAGCTCTCTTTAGAGTGCGCGAGAGGATGAGCAGAAGATGAGGTGGCTAGAGAAGCCCAGAGCCCCAGTGTTCTAAGGGCTACAAAACCGCTTCCAAGGAAGGGTGCTGGCTAGCAACAGCTTTCAGTGCTGGCACTTTTCATCTCTGAGCAATTGCTCGACGTTTGCAATTTCTCAGCTCGTGTCTACGAGACGGAAAGAGAAGGACCGTGACATTTGGTGCGTAGAGAAGCGCAAAGCCCCAGTGTTGCTGCGCCTGTGAAAGCGCTTCCAAGGAAGGGTGCTGGCTAGCAAGAGCTTTCAGTGCTGGCACTTTTCATCTCTGAGCAATTGCTCGACGTTTGCAATTTCTCACCTGAGCTCTCTTTAGAGTGCGCGAGAGGATGAGCAGAAGATGAGGTGGCTAGAGAAGCCCAGAGCCCCAGTGTTCTTAGGCCTACAAAAGCGCTTCCAAGGAAGGGTGCTGGCTAGCAAGAGCTTTCAGTGCTGGCACTTTTCATCTCTGAGCAATTGCTCGACGTTTGCAATTTCTCAGCTCGTGTCTACGAGAGGGAAAGAGAAGGACCGTGACTTTTGGTGGGTAGAGAAGCGCAAAGCCCCAGTGTTGCTGCGCCTGTGAAAGCGCTTCCAAGGAAGGGTGCTGGCTAGCAAGAGCTTTCAGTGCTGGCACTTTTCATCTCTGAGCAATTGCTCGACGTTTGCAATTTCTCAGCTCGTGTCTACGAGACGGAAAGAGAAGGACTGTGACGTTTAGTGGCTAGAGAAGCGCAAAGCCCCAGTGTTGCTGCGCCTGTGAAAGCGCTTCCAAGGAAGGGTGCTGGCTAGCAACAGCTTTCAGTGCTGGCACTTTTCATCTCTGAGCAATTGCTGGACGTTTGCAATTTCTCAGCTCGTGTCTACGAGACGGAAAGAGAAGGACCGTGACGTTTGGTGGCTAGAGAAGCGCAAAGCCCCAGTGTTGCTGCGCCTGTGAAAGCGCTTCCAAGGAAGGGTGCTGGCTAGCAAGAGCTTTCAGTGCTGGCACTTTTTATCTCTGAGCAATTGCTGGACGTTTGCAATTTCTCACCTGAGCTCTCTTTAGAGTGCGCGAGAGGATGAGCAGAAGATGAGGTGGCTAGAGAAGCCCAGAGCCCCAGTGTTCTAAGGGCTACAAAAGCGCTTCCAAGGAAGGGTGCTGGCTGGCAACAGCTTTCAGTGCTGGCACTTTTCATCTCTGAGCAATTGCTCGACGTTTGCAATTTCTCAGCTCGTGTCTAGGAGACGGAAAGAGAAGGACCGTGACTTTTGGTGCGTATAGAAGCGCAAAGCCCCAGTGTTGCTGCGCCTGTGAAAGCGCTTCCAAGGAAGGGTGCTGGCTAGCAAGAGCTTTCAGTGCTGGCACTTTTCATCTCTGAGCAATTGCTCGACGTTTGCAATTTCTCAGCTCGTGTCTACGAGACGGAAAGAGAAGGACCGTGACGTTTGGTGGCTAGAGAAGCGCAAAGCTCCAGTGTTGCTGCGCCTGTGAAAGCGCTTCCAAGGAAGGGTGCTGGCTAGCAAGAGCTTTCAGTGCTGGCACTTTTCATCTCTGAGCAATTGCTCGACGTTTGCAATTTCTCAGCTCGTGTCTACCGACGGAAAGAGAAGGACCGTGACGTTTGGTGGCTAGAGAAGCGCAAAGCCCCAGTGTTGCTGCGCCTGTGAAAGCGCTTCCAAGGAAGGGTGCTGGCTAGCAAGAGCTTTCAGTGCTGGCACTTTTCATCTCTGAGCAATTGCTCGACGTTTGCAATTTCTCACCTGAGCTCTCTTTAGAGTGCGCGAGAGGATGAGCAGAAGATGAGGTGGCTAGAGAAGCCCAGAGCCCCAGTGTTCTTAGGCCTACAAAAGCGCTTCCAAGGAAGGGTGCTGGCTAGCAACAGCTTTCAGTGCTGGCACTTTTCATCTCTGAGCAATTGCTCGACGTTTGCAATTTCTCAGCTCGTGTCTACGAGACGGAAAGAGAAGGACCGTGACGTTTGGTGCGTATAGAAGCGCAAAGCTCCAGTGTTGCTGCGCCTGTGAAAGCGCTTCCAAGGAAGGGTGCTGGCTAGCAAGAGCTTTCAGTGCTGGCACTTTTCATCTCGGAGCAATTGCTCAACGTTTGCAATTTCTCAGCTCGTGTCTACGAGACGGAAAGAGAAGGACCGTGACGTTTGGTGCGTAGAGAAGTGCAAAGCCCCAGTGTTACTGCGCCTGTGAAAGCGCTTCCAAGGAAGGGTGCTGGCTAGCAAGAGCTTTCAGTGCTGGCACTTTTCATCTCTGAGCAATTGCTCGACGTTTGCAATTTCTCACCTGAGCTCTCTTTAGAGTGCGCGAGAGGATGAGCAGAAGATGAGGTGGCTAGAGAAGCCCAGAGCCCCAGTGTTCTAAGGGCTACAAAACCGCTTCCAAGGAAGGGTGCTGGCTAGCAACAGCTTTCAGTGCTGGCACTTTTCATCTCTGAGCAATTGCTCGACGTTTGCAATTTCTCAGCTCGTGTCTACGAGACGGAAAGAGAAGGACCGTGACATTTGGTGCGTAGAGAAGCGCAAAGCCCCAGTGTTGCTGCGCCTGTGAAAGCGCTTCCAAGGAAGGGTGCTGGCTAGCAAGAGCTTTCAGTGCTGGCACTTTTCATCTCTGAGCAATTGCTCGACGTTTGCAATTTCTCACCTGAGCTCTCTTTAGAGTGCGCGAGAGGATGAGCAGAAGATGAGGTGGCTAGAGAAGCCCAGAGCCCCAGTGTTCTTAGGCCTACAAAAGCGCTTCCAAGGAAGGGTGCTGGCTAGCAAGAGCTTTCAGTGCTGGCACTTTTCATCTCTGAGCAATTGCTCGACGTTTGCAATTTCTCAGCTCGTGTCTACGAGACGGAAAGAGAAGGACTGTGACGTTTAGTGGCTAGAGAAGCGCAAAGCCCCAGTGTTGCTGCGCCTGTGAAAGCGCTTCCAAGGAAGGGTGCTGGCTAGCAACAGCTTTCAGTGCTGGCACTTTTCATCTCTGAGCAATTGCTCGACGTTTGCAATTTCTCAGCTCGTGTCTACGAGATGGAAAGAGAAGGACCGTGACGTTTGGTGGCTAGAGAAGCGCAAAGCCCCAGTGTTGCTGCGCCTGTGAAAGCGCTTCCAAGGAAGGGTGCTGGCTAGCAAGAGCTTTCAGTGCTGGCACTTTTTATCTCTGAGCAATTGCTGGACGTTTGCAATTTGTCACCTGAGCTCTCTTTAGAGTGCGCGAGAGGATGAGCAGAAGATGAGGTGGCTAGAGAAGCCCAGAGCCCCAGTGTTCTAAGGGCTACAAAAGCGCTTCCAAGGAAGGGTGCTGGCTGGCAACAGCTTTCAGTGCTGGCACTTTTCATCTCTGAGCAATTGCTCGACGTTTGCAATTTCTCAGCTCGTGTCTAGGAGACGGAAAGAGAAGGACCGTGACTTTTGGTGCGTATAGAAGCGCAAAGCCCCAGTGTTGCTGCGCCTGTGAAAGCGCTTCCAAGGAAGGGTGCTGGCTAGCAACAGCTTTCAGTGCTGGCACTTTTCATCTCTGAGCAATTGCTCGACGTTTGCAATTTCTCAGCTCGTGTCTACGAGACGGAAAGGGAAGGACCGTGACGTTTGGTGGCTAGAGAAGCGCAAAGCCCCAGTGTTGCTGCGCCTGTGAAAGCGCTTCCAAGGAAGGGTGCTGGCTAGCAAGAGCTTTCAGTGCTGGCACTTTTCATCTCTGAGCAATTGCTCGACGTTTGCAATTTCTCAGCTCGTGTCTACCGACGGAAAGAGAAGGACCGTGACGTTTGTTGGCTAGAGGAGCGCAAAGCCCCAGTGTTGCTGCGCCTGTGAAAGCGCTTCCAAGGAAGGGTGCTGGCTAGCAACAGCTTTCAGTGCTGGCACTTTTCATCTCTGAGCAATTGCTGGACGTTTGCAATTTCTCACCTGAGCTCTCTTTAGAGTGCGCGAGAGGATGAGCAGAAGATGAGGTGGCTAGAGAAGCCCAGAGCCCCAGTGTTCTTAGGCCTACAAAAGCGCTTCCAAGGAAGGGTGCTGGCTAGCAAGAGCTTTCAGTGCTGGCACTTTTCATCTCTGAGCAATTGCTCGACGTTTGCAATTTCTCAGCTCGTGTCTACGAGACGGAAAGAGAAGGACCGTGACGTTTGGTGCGTATAGAAGCGCAAAGCCCCAGTGTTGCTGCGCCTGTGAAAGCGCTTCCAAGGAAGGGTGCTGGCTAGCAACAGCTTTCAGTGCTGGCACTTTTCATCTCTGAGCAATTGCTCGACGTTTGCAATTTCTCACCTGAGCTCTCTTTAGAGTGCGCGAGAGGATGAGCAGAAGATGAGGTGGCTAGAGAAGCCCAGAGCCCCAGTGTTCTAAGGGCTACAAAACCGCTTCCAAGGAAGGGTGCTGGCTAGCAACAGCTTTCAGCGCTGGCACTTTTCATCTCTGAGCAATTGCTGGACGTTTGCAATTTCTCACCTGAGCTCTCTTTAGAGTGCGCGAGAGGATGAGCAGAAGATGAGGTGGCTAGAGAACCCCAGAGCCCCAGTGTTCTTAGGCCTACAAAAGCGCTTCCAAGGAAGGGTGCTGGCTAGCAAGAGCTTTCAGTGCTGGCACTTTTCATCTCTGAGCAATTGCTCGACGTTTGCAATTTCTCAGCTCGTGTCTACGAGAGGGAAAGAGAAGGACCGTGACTTTTGGTGGGTAGAGAAGCGCAAAGCCCCAGTGTTGCTGCGCCTGTGAAAGCGCTTCCAAGGAAGGGTGCTGGCTAGCAAGAGCTTTCAGTGCTGGCACTTTTCATCTCTGAGCAATTGCTCGACGTTTGCAATTTCTCAGCTCGTGTCTACGAGACGGAAAGAGAAGGACTGTGACGTTTAGTGGCTAGAGAAGCGCAAAGCCCCAGTGTTGCTGCGCCTGTGAAAGCGCTTCCAAGGAAGGGTGCTGGCTAGCAACAGCTTTCAGTGCTGGCACTTTTCATCTCTGAGCAATTGCTCGACGTTTGCAATTTCTCAGCTCGTGTCTACGAGACGGAAAGAGAAGGACCGTGACGTTTGGTGGCTAGAGAAGCGCAAAGCCCCAGTGTTGCTGCGCCTGTGAAAGCGCTTCCAAGGAAGGGTGCTGGCTAGCAAGAGCTTTCAGTGCTGGCACTTTTTATCTCTGAGCAATTGCTGGACGTTTGCAATTTCTCACCTGAGCTCTCTTTAGAGTGCGCGAGAGGATGAGCAGAAGATGAGGTGGCTAGAGAAGCCCAGAGCCCCAGTGTTCTAAGGGCTACAAAAGCGCTTCCAAGGAAGGGTGCTGGCTGGCAACAGCTTTCAGTGCTGGCACTTTTCATCTCTGAGCAATTGCTCGACGTTTGCAATTTCTCAGCTCGTGTCTAGGAGACGGAAAGAGAAGGACCGTGACTTTTGGTGCGTATAGAAGCGCAAAGCCCCAGTGTTGCTGCGCCTGTGAAAGCGCTTCCAAGGAAGGGTGCTGGCTAGCAACAGCTTCCAGTGCTGGCACTTTTCATCTCTGAGCAATTGCTCGACGTTTGCAATTTCTCAGCTCGTGTCTACGAGACGGAAAGGGAAGGACCGTGACATTTGGTGCGTATAGAAGCGCAAAGCCCCAGTGTTGCTGCGCCTGTGAAAGCGCTTCCAAGGAAGGGTGCTGGCTAGCAACAGCTTCCAGTGCTGGCACTTTTCATCTCTGAGCAATTGCTCGACGTTTGCAATTTCTCAGCTCGTGTCTAGGAGACGGAAAGAGAAGGACCGTGACGTTTCGTGGCTAGAGAAGCGCAAAGCCCCAGTGTTGCTGCGCCTGTGAAAGCGCTTCCAAGGAAGGGTGCTGGCTAGCAAGAGCTTTCAGTGCTGGCACTTTTCATCTCTGAGCAATTGCTCGACGTTTGCAATTTCTCACCTGAGCTCTCTTTAGAGTGCGCGAGAGGATGAGCAGAAGATGAGGTGGCTAGAGAAGCCCAGAGCCCCAGTGTTCTTAGGCCTACAAAAGCGCTTCCAAGGAAGGGTGCTGGCTAGCAACAGCTTTCAGTGCTGGCACTTTTCATCTCTGAGCAATTGCTCGACGTTTGCAATTTCTCAGCTCGTGTCTACGAGACGGAAAGAGAAGGACCGTGACGTTTGGTGGCTAGAGAAGCGCAAAGCCCCAGTGTTGCTGCGCCTGTGAAAGCGCTTCCAAGGAAGGGTGCTGGCTAGCAAGAGCTTTCAGTGCTGGCACTTTTCATCTCTGAGCAATTGCTCGACGTTTGCAATTTCTCAGCTCGTGTCTACCGACGGAAAGAGAAGGACCGTGACGTTTGTTGGCTAGAGGAGCGCAAAGCCCCAGTGTTGCTGCGCCTGTGAAAGCGCTTCCAAGGAAGGGTGCTGGCTAGCAACAGCTTTCAGTGCTGGCACTTTTCATCTCTGAGCAATTGCTGGACGTTTGCAATTTCTCACCTGAGCTCTCTTTAGAGTGCGCGAGAGGATGAGCAGAAGATGAGGTGGCTAGAGAAGCCCAGAGCCCCAGTGTTCTTAGGCCTACAAAAGCGCTTCCAAGGAAGGGTGCTGGCTAGCAAGAGCTTTCAGTGCTGGCACTTTTCATCTCTGAGCAATTGCTCGACGTTTGCAATTTCTCAGCTCGTGTCTACGAGACGGAAAGAGAAGGACCGTGACGTTTGGTGCGTATAGAAGCGCAAAGCTCCAGTGTTGCTGCGCCTGTGAAAGCGCTTCCAAGGAAGGGTGCTGGCTAGCAAGAGCTTTCAGTGCTGGCACTTTTCATCTCGGAGCAATTGCTCAACGTTTGCAATTTCTCAGCTCGTGTCTACGAGACGGAAAGAGAAGGACCGTGACGTTTGGTGCGTAGAGAAGTGCAAAGCCCCAGTGTTACTGCGCCTGTGAAAGCGCTTCCAAGGAAGGGTGCTGGCTAGCAAGAGCTTTCAGTGCTGGCACTTTTCATCTCTGAGCAATTGCTCGACGTTTGCAATTTCTCACCTGAGCTCTCTTTAGAGTGCGCGAGAGGATGAGCAGAAGATGAGGTGGCTAGAGAAGCCCAGAGCCCCAGTGTTCTAAGGGCTACAAAACCGCTTCCAAGGAAGGGTGCTGGCTAGCAACAGCTTTCAGTGCTGGCACTTTTCATCTCTGAGCAATTGCTCGACGTTTGCAATTTCTCAGCTCGTGTCTACGAGACGGAAAGAGAAGGACCGTGACATTTGGTGCGTAGAGAAGCGCAAAGCCCCAGTGTTGCTGCGCCTGTGAAAGCGCTTCCAAGGAAGGGTGCTGGCTAGCAAGAGCTTTCAGTGCTGGCACTTTTCATCTCTGAGCAATTGCTCGACGTTTGCAATTTCTCACCTGAGCTCTCTTTAGAGTGCGCGAGAGGATGAGCAGAAGATGAGGTGGCTAGAGAAGCCCAGAGCCCCAGTGTTCTTAGGCCTACAAAAGCGCTTCCAAGGAAGGGTGCTGGCTAGCAAGAGCTTTCAGTGCTGGCACTTTTCATCTCTGAGCAATTGCTCGACGTTTGCAATTTCTCAGCTCGTGTCTACGAGAGGGAAAGAGAAGGACCGTGACTTTTGGTGGGTAGAGAAGCGCAAAGCCCCAGTGTTGCTGCGCCTGTGAAAGCGCTTCCAAGGAAGGGTGCTGGCTAGCAAGAGCTTTCAGTGCTGGCACTTTTCATCTCTGAGCAATTGCTCGACGTTTGCAATTTCTCAGCTCGTGTCTACGAGACGGAAAGAGAAGGACTGTGACGTTTAGTGGCTAGAGAAGCGCAAAGCCCCAGTGTTGCTGCGCCTGTGAAAGCGCTTCCAAGGAAGGGTGCTGGCTAGCAACAGCTTTCAGTGCTGGCACTTTTCATCTCTGAGCAATTGCTCGACGTTTGCAATTTCTCAGCTCGTGTCTACGAGACGGAAAGAGAAGGACCGTGACGTTTGGTGGCTAGAGAAGCGCAAAGCCCCAGTGTTGCTGTGCCTGTGAAAGCGCTTCCAAGGAAGGGTGCTGGCTAGCAAGAGCTTTCAGTGCTGGCACTTTTTATCTCTGAGCAATTGCTGGACGTTTGCAATTTCTCACCTGAGCTCTCTTTAGAGTGCGCGAGAGGATGAGCAGAAGATGAGGTGGCTAGAGAAGCCCAGAGCCCCAGTGTTCTAAGGGCTACAAAAGCGCTTCCAAGGAAGGGTGCTGGCTGGCAACAGCTTTCAGTGCTGGCACTTTTCATCTCTGAGCAATTGCTCGACGTTTGCAATTTCTCAGCTCGTGTCTAGGAGACGGAAAGAGAAGGACCGTGACTTTTGGTGCGTATAGAAGCGCAAAGCCCCAGTGTTGCTGCGCCTGTGAAAGCGCTTCCAAGGAAGGGTGCTGGCTAGCAACAGCTTCCAGTGCTGGCACTTTTCATCTCTGAGCAATTGCTCGACGTTTGCAATTTCTCAGCTCGTGTCTACGAGACGGAAAGGGAAGGACCGTGACATTTGGTGCGTATAGAAGCGCAAAGCCCCAGTGTTGCTGCGCCTGTGAAAGCGCTTCCAAGGAAGGGTGCTGGCTAGCAACAGCTTCCAGTGCTGGCACTTTTCATCTCTGAGCAATTGCTCGACGTTTGCAATTTCTCAGCTCGTGTCTAGGAGACGGAAAGAGAAGGACCGTGACGTTTCGTGGCTAGAGAAGCGCAAAGCCCCAGTGTTGCTGCGCCTGTGAAAGCGCTTCCAAGGAAGGGTGCTGGCTAGCAAGAGCTTTCAGTGCTGGCACTTTTCATCTCTGAGCAATTGCTCGACGTTTGCAATTTCTCACCTGAGCTCTCTTTAGAGTGCGCGAGAGGATGAGCAGAAGATGAGGTGGCTAGAGAAGCCCAGAGCCCCAGTGTTCTTAGGCCTACAAAAGCGCTTCCAAGGAAGGGTGCTGGCTGGCAACAGCTTTCAGTGCTGGCACTTTTCATCTCTGAGCAATTGCTCGACGTTTGCAATTTCTCAGCTCGTGTCTACGAGACGGAAAGAGAAGGACCGTGACGTTTGGTGGCTAGAGAAGCGCAAAGCCCCAGTGTTGCTGCGCCTGTGAAAGCGCTTCCAAGGAAGGGTGCTGGCTAGCAAGAGCTTTCAGTGCTGGCACTTTTCATCTCTGAGCAATTGCTCGACGTTTGCAATTTCTCAGCTCGTGTCTACCGACGGAAAGAGAAGGACCGTGACGTTTGTTGGCTAGAGGAGCGCAAAGCCCCAGTGTTGCTGCGCCTGTGAAAGCGCTTCCAAGGAAGGGTGCTGGCTAGCAACAGCTTTCAGTGCTGGCACTTTTCATCTCTGAGCAATTGCTCGACGTTTGCAATTTCTCACCTGAGCTCTCTTTAGAGTGCGCGAGAGGATGAGCAGAAGATGAGGTGGCTAGAGAAGCCCAGAGCCCCAGTGTTCTTAGGCCTACAAAAGCGCTTCCAAGGAAGGGTGCTGGCTAGCAAGAGCTTTCAGTGCTGGCACTTTTCATCTCTGAGCAATTGCTCGACGTTTGCAATTTCTCAGCTCGTGTCTACGAGACGGAAAGAGAAGGACCGTGACGTTTGGTGCGTATAGAAGCGCAAAGCCCCAGTGTTGCTGCGCCTGTGAAAGCGCTTCCAAGGAAGGGTGCTGGCTAGCAACAGCTTTCAGTGCTGGCACTTTTCATCTCTGAGCAATTGCTCGACGTTTGCAATTTCTCACCTGAGCTCTCTTTAGAGTGCGCGAGAGGATGAGCAGAAGATGAGGTGGCTAGAGAAGCCCAGAGCCCCAGTCTTCTTAGGCCTACAAAAGCGCTTCCAAGGAAGGGTGCTGGCTAGCAACAGCTTCCAGTGCTGGCACTTTTCATCTCTGAGCAATTGCTCGACGTTTGCAATTTCTCAGCTCGTGTCTACGAGACGGAAAGAGAAGGACCGTGACGTTTGGTGCGTATAGAAGCGCAAAGCCCCAGTGTTGCTGCGCCTGTGAAAGCGCTTCCAAGGAAGGGTGCTGGCTAGCAAGAGCTTTCAGTGCTGGCACTTTTCATCTCTGAGCAATTGCTCGACGTTTGCAATTTCTCAGCTCGTGTCTACGAGACGGAAAGAGAAGGACCGTGACGTTTGGCGGCTAGAGAAGCGCAAAGCCCCAGTGTTGCTGCGCCTACAAAAGCGCTTCCAAGGAAGGGTGCTGGCTAGCAAGAGCTTTCAGTGCTGGCACTTTTCATCTCTGAGCAATTGCTCGACGTTTGCAATTTCTCACCTGAGCTCTCTTTAGACTGCGCGAGATGATGAGCAGAAGATGAGGTGGCTAGAGAAGCCCAGAGCCCCAGTGTTCTTAGGCCTACAAAAGCGCTTCCAAGGAAGGGTGCTGGCTAGCAACAGCTTTCAGTGCTGGCACTTTTCATCTCTGAGCAATTGCTCGACGTTTGCAATTTCTCAGCTCGTGTCTACGAGACGGAAAGAGAAGGACCGTGACGTTTGGTGCGTATAGAAGCGCAAAGCCCCAGTGTTGCTGCGCCTGTGAAAGCGCTTCCAAGGAAGGGTGCTGGCTAGCAACAGCTTTCAGTGCTGGCACTTTTCATCTCTGAGCAATTGCTCGACGTTTGCAATTTCTCACCTGAGCTCTCTTTAGAGTGCGCGAGAGGATGAGCAGAAGATGAGGTGGCTAGAGAAGCCCAGAGCCCCAGTGTTCTTAGGCCTACAAAAGCGCTTCCAAGGAAGGGTGCTGGCTGGCAACAGCTTTCAGTGCTGGCACTTTTCATCTCTGAGCAATTGCTCGACGTTTGCAATTTCTCAGCTCGTGTCTACGAGACGGAAAGAGAAGGACCGTGACATTTGGTGCGTATAGAAGCGCAAAGCCCCAGTGTTGCTGCGCCTGTGAAAGCGCTTCCAAGGAAGGGTGCTGGCTAGCAACAGCTTTCAGTGCTGGCACTTTTCATCTCTGAGCAATTGCTCGACGTTTGCAATTTCTCACCTGAGCTCTCTTTAGAGTGCGCGAGAGGATGAGCAGAAGATGAGGTGGCTAGAGAAGCCCAGAGCCCCACTGTTCTTAGGCCTATAAAAGCGCTTCCAAGGAAGGGTGCTGGCTAGCAACAGCTTTCAGTGCTGGCACTTTTCATCTCGGAGCAATTGCTCGACGTTTGCAATTTCTCAGCTCGTGTCTACGAGACGGAAAGAGAAGGACCGTGACGTTTGGTGCGTAGAGAAGTGCAAAGCCCCAGTGTTACTGCGCCTGTGAAAGCACTTCCAAGGAAGGCTGCTGGCTAGCAAGAGCTTTCAGTGCTGGCACTTTTCATCTCTGAGCAATTGCTCGACGTTTGCAATTTCTCACCTGAGCTCTCTTCAGAGTGCGCGAGAGGATGAGCAGAAGATGAGGTGGCTAGAGAAGCCCAGAGCCCCAGTGTTCTAAGGGCTACAAAAGCGCTTCCAAGGAAGGGTGCTGGCTGGCAACAGCTTTCAGTGCTGGCACTTTTCATCTCTGAGCAATTGCTCGACGTTTGCAATTTCTCAGCTCGTGTCTACGAGACGGAAAGAGAATGACCGTGACGTTTGGTGGCTAGAGAAGCGCAAAGCCCCAGTGTTGCTGCGCCTGTGAAAGCGCTTCCAAGGAAGGGTGCTGGCTAGCAAGAGCTTTCAGTGCTGGCACTTTTCATCTCTGAGCAATTGCTCGACGTTTGCAATTTCTCAGCTCGTGTCTACCGACGGAAAGAGAAGGACCGTGACGTTTGTTGGCTAGAGGAGCGCAAAGCCCCAGTGTTGCTGCGCCTGTGAAAGCGCTTCCAAGGAAGGGTGCTGGCTAGCAAGAGCTTTCAGTGCTGGCACTTTTCATCTCTGAGCAATTGCTCGACGTTTGCAATTTCTCAGCTCGTGTCTACCGACGGAAAGAGAAGGACCGTGACGTTTGTTGGCTAGAGGAGCGCAAAGCCCCAGTGTTGCTGCGCCTGTGAAAGCGCTTCCAAGGAAGGGGGCTGGCTAGCAACAGCTTTCAGTGCTGGCACTTTTCATCTCTGAGCAATTGCTCGACGTTTGCAATTTCTCACCTGAGCTCTCTTTAGAGTGCGCGAGAGGATGAGCAGAAGATGAGGTGGCTAGAGAAGCCCAGAGCCCCAGTGTTCTTAGGCCTACAAAAGCGCTTCCAAGGAAGGGTGCTGGCTAGCAAGAGCTTTCAGTGCTGGCACTTTTCATCTCTGAGCAATTGCTCGACGTTTGCAATTTCTCAGCTCGTGTCTAGGAGACGGAAAGAGAATGACCGTGACGTTTGGTGGGTAGAGAAGCGCAAAGCCCCAGTGTTGCTGCGCCTGTGAAAGCGCTTCCAAGGAAGGGTGCTGGCTAGCAACAGCTTCCGGTGCTGGCACTTTTCATCTCTGAGCAATTGCTCGACGTTTGCAATTTCTCAGCTCGTGTCTACGAGACGGAAAGAGAAGGACCGTGACATTTGGTGCGTATAGAAGCGCAAAGCCCCAGTGTTGCTGCGCCTGGGAAAGCGCTTCCAAGGAAGGGTGCTGGCTAGCAACAGCTTTCAGTGCTGGCACTTTTCATCTCTGAGCAATTGCTCGACGTTTGCAATTTCTCACCTGAGCTCTCTTTAGAGTGCGCGAGAGGATGAGCAGAAGATGAGGTGGCTAGAGAAGCCCAGAGCCCCACTGTTCTTAGGCCTATAAAAGCGCTTCCAAGGAAGGGTGCTGGCTAGCAAGAGCTTTCAGTGCTGGCACTTTTCATCTCTGAGCAATTGCTCGACGTTTGCAATTTCTCAGCTCGTGTCTACGAGACGGAAAGAGAAGGACCGTGACGTTTGGTGGGTAGAGAAGCGCAAAGCCCCAGTGTTGCTGCGCCTGTGAAAGCGCTTCCAAGGAAGGGTGCTGGCTAGCAAGAGCTTTCAGTGCTGGCACTTTTCATCTCTGAGCAATTGCTCGACGTTTGCAATTTCTCAGCTCGTGTCTACGAGACGGAAAGAGAAGGACCGTGACGTTTGGTGGCTAGAGAAGCGCAAAGCCCCAGTGTTGCTGCGCCTGTGAAAGCGTTTCCAAGGAAGGGTGCTGGCTAGCAACAGCTTTCAGTGCTGGCACTTTTCATCTCTGAGCAATTGCTCGACGTTTGCAATTTCTCAGCTCGTGTCTACGAGACGGAAAGAGAAGGACCGTGACGTTTGGTGCGTAGAGAAGTGCAAAGCCCCAGTGTTACTGCGCCTGTGAAAGCGCTTCCAAGGAAGGGTGCTGGCTAGCAAGAGCTTTCAGTGCTGGCACTTTTCATCTCTGAGCAATTGCTCGACGTTTGCAATTTCTCACCTGAGCTCTCTTTAGAGTGCGCGAGAGGATGAGCAGAAGATGAGGTGGCTAGAGAAGCCCAGAGCCCCAGTGTTCTAAGGGCTACAAAAGCGCTTCCAAGGAAGGGTGCTGGCTAGCAAGAGCTTTCAGTGCTGGCACTTTTCATCTCTGAGCAATTTCTCGACGTTTGCAATTTCTCACCTGAGCTCTCTTTAGAGTGCGCGAGAGGATGAGCAGAAGATGAGGTGGCTAGAGAAGCCCAGAGCCCCAGTGTTCTTAGGCCTACAAAAGCGCTTCCAAGGAAGGGTGCTGGCTAGCAACTGCTTTCAGTGCTGGCACTTTTCATCTCTGAGCAATTGCTCAACGTTTGCAATTTCTCAGCTCGTGTCTACGAGACGGAAAGAGAAGGACCGTGACTTTTGGTGGGTAGAGAAGCGCAAAACCCCAGTGTTGCTGCGCCTGTGAAAGCGCTTCCAAGGAAGGGTGCTGGCTAGCAACAGCTTCCAGTGCTGGCACTTTTCATCTCTGAGCAATTGCTCGACGTTTGCAATTTCTCAGCTCGTGTCTACGAGACGGAAAGAGAAGGACCGTGACGTTTGGTGCGTATAGAAGCGCAAAGCCCCAGTGTTGCTGCGCCTGTGAAAGCGCTTCCAAGGAAGGGTGCTGGCTAGCAAGAGCTTTCAGTGCTGGCACTTTTCATCTCTGAGCAATTGCTCGACGTTTGCAATTTCTCAGCTCGTGTCTACGAGACGGAAAGAGAAGGACCGTGACGTTTGGCGGCTAGAGAAGCGCAAAGCCCCAGTGTTGCTGCGCCTACAAAAGCGCTTCCAAGGAAGGGTGCTGGCTAGCAAGAGCTTTCAGTGCTGGCACTTTTCATCTCTGAGCAATTGCTCGACGTTTGCAATTTCTCACCTGAGCTCTCTTTAGACTGCGCGAGATGATGAGCAGAAGATGAGGTGGCTAGAGAAGCCCAGAGCCCCAGTGTTCTTAGGCCTACAAAAGCGCTTCCAAGGAAGGGTGCTGGCTAGCAACAGCTTTCAGTGCTGGCACTTTTCATCTCTGAGCAATTGCTCGACGTTTGCAATTTCTCAGCTCGTGTCTACGAGACGGAAAGAGAAGGACCGTGACGTTTGGTGCGTATAGAAGCGCAAAGCCCCAGTGTTGCTGCGCCTGTGAAAGCGCTTCCAAGGAAGGGTGCTGGCTAGCAAGAGCTTTCAGTGCTGGCACTTTTCATCTCTGAGCAATTGCTCGACGTTTGCAATTTCTCAGCTCGTGTCTACGAGACGGAAAGAGAAGGACCGTGACTTTTGGTGGGTAGAGAAGCGCAAAGCCCCAGTGTTGCTGCGCCTGTGAAAGCGCTTCCAAGGAAGGGTGCTGGCTAGCAAGAGCTTTCAGTGCTGGCACTTTTCATCTCTGAGCAATTGCTCGACGTTTGCAATTTCTCACCTGAGCTCTCTTTAGAGTGCGCGCGAGGATGAGCAGAAGATGAGGTGGCTAGAGAAGCCCAGAGCCCCAGTGTTCTAAGGGCTACAAAACCGCTTCCAAGGAAGGGGGCTGGCTAGCAAGAGCTTTCAGTGCTGGCACTTTTCATCTCTGAGCAATTGCTCGACGTTTGCAATTTCTCAGCTCGTGTCTACGAGACGGAAAGAGAAGGACCGTGACATTTGGTGCGTATAGAAGCGCAAAGCCCCAGTGTTGCTGCGCCTGTGAAAGCGCTTCCAAGGAAGGGTGCTGGCTAGCAAGAGCTTTCAGTGCTGGCACTTTTCATCTCTGAGCAATTGCTCGACGTTTGCAATTTCTCACCTGAGCTCTCTTTAGAGTGCGCGAGAGGATGAGCAGAAGATGAGGTGGCTAGAGAAGCCCAGAGCCCCAGTCTTCTTAGGCCTACAAAAGCGCTTCCAAGGAAGGGTGCTGGCTAGCAAGAGCTTTCAGTGCTGGCACTTTTCATCTCTGAGCAATTGCTCGACGTTTGCAATTTCTCAGCTCGTGTCTACGAGACGGAAAGAGAAGGACCGTGACTTTTGGTGGGTAGAGAAGCGCAAAGCCCCAGTGTTGCTGCGCCTGTGAAAGCGCTTCCAAGGAAGGGTGCTGGCTAGCAAGAGCTTTCAGTGCTGGCACTTTTCATCTCTGAGCAATTGCTCGACGTTTGCAATTTCTCAGCTCGTGTCTACGAGACGGAAAGAGAAGGACCGTGACGTTTGGCGGCTAGAGAAGCGCAAAGCCCCAGTGTTGCTGCGCCTACAAAAGCGCTTCCAAGGAAGGGTGCTGGCTAGCAAGAGCTTTCAGTGCTGGCACTTTTCATCTCTGAGCAATTGCTCGACGTTTGCAATTTCTCACCTGAGCTCTCTTTAGACTGCGCGAGATGATGAGCAGAAGATGAGGTGGCTAGAGAAGCCCAGAGCCCCAGTGTTCTTAGGCCTACAAAAGCGCTTCCAAGGAAGGGTGCTGGCTAGCAACAGCTTTCAGTGCTGGCACTTTTCATCTCTGAGCAATTGCTCGACGTTTGCAATTTCTCAGCTCGTGTCTACCGACGGAAAGAGAAGGACCGTGACGTTTGGTGGCTAGAGAAGCGCAAAGCCCCAGTGTTGCTGCGCCTGTGAAAGCGCTTCCAAGGAAGGGTGCTGGCTAGCAAGAGCTTTCAGTGCTGGCACTTTTCATCTCTGAGCAATTGCTCGACGTTTGCAATTTCTCACCTGAGCTCTCTTTAGAGTGCGCAAGAGGATGAGCAGAAGATGAGGTGGCTAGAGAAGCCCAGAGCCCCAGTGTTCTAAGGGCTACAAAACCGCTTCCAAGGAAGGGGGCTGGCTAGCAAGAGCTTTCAGTGCTGGCACTTTTCATCTCTGAGCAATTGCTCGACGTTTGCAATTTCTCAGCTCGTGTCTACGAGACGGAAAGGGAAGGACCGTGACATTTGGTGCGTATAGAAGCGCAAAGCCCCAGTGTTGCTGCGCCTGTGAAAGCGCTTCCAAGGAAGGGTGCTGGCTAGCAAGAGCTTTCAGTGCTGGCACTTTTCATCTCTGAGCAATTGCTCGACGTTTGCAATTTCTCACCTGAGCTCTCTTTAGAGTGCGCGAGAGGATGAGCAGAAGATGAGGTGGCTAGAGAAGCCCAGAGCCCCAGTGTTCTTAGGCCTACAAAAGCGCTTCCAAGGAAGGGTGCTGGCTAGCAAGAGCTTTCAGTGCTGGCACTTTTCATCTCTGAGCAATTGCTCGACGTTTGCAATTTCTCAGCTCGTGTCTACGAGACGGAAAGAGAAGGACCGTGACGTTTGGTGGCTAGAGAAGCGCAAAGCCCCAGTGTTGCTGCGCCTGTGAAAGCGCTTCCAAGGAAGGCTGCTGGCTAGCAACAGCTTTCAGTGCTGGCACTTTTCATCTCTGAGCAATTGCTCGACGTTTGCAATTTCTCACCTGAGCTCTCTTTAGAGTGCGCGAGAGGATGAGCAGAAGATGAGGTGGCTAGAGAAGCCCAGAGCCCCAGTGTTCTAAGGGCTACAAAAGCGCTTCCAAGGAAGGGTGCTGGCTAGCAAGAGCTTTCAGTGCTGGCACTTTTCATCTCTGAGCAATTGCTCGACGTTTGCAATTTCTCAGCTCGTGTCTACGAGACGGAAAGAGAAGGACCGTGACATTTGGTGCGTAGAGAAGTGCAAAGCCCCAGTGTTACTGCGCCTGTGAAAGCGCTTCCAAGGAAGGGTGCTGGCTAGCAAGAGCTTTCAGTGCTGGCACTTTTCATCTCTGAGCAATTGCTCGACGTTTGCAATTTCTCACCTGAGCTCTCTTTAGAGTGCGCGAGAGGATGAGCAGAAGATGAGGTGGCTAGAGAAGCCCAGAGCCCCAGTGTTCTTAGGCCTACAAAAGCGCTTCCAAGGAAGGGTGCTGGCTAGCAAGAGCTTTCAGTGCTGGCACTTTTCATCTCTGAGCAATTGCTCGACGTTTGCAATTTCTCAGCTCGTGTCTACGAGACGAAAAGAGAAGGACCGTGACATTTGGTGCGTATAGAAGTGCAAAGCCCCAGTGTTGCTGCGCCTGTGAAAGCGCTTCCAAGGAAGGGTGCTGGCTAGCAACAGCTTTCAGTGCTGGCACTTTTCATCTCTGAGCAATTGCTCGACGTTTGCAATTTCTCAGCTCGTGTCTACGAGACGGAAAGAGAAGGACCGTGACGTTTGGCGGCTAGAGAAGCACAAAGCCCCAGTGTTGCTGCGCCTGGGAAAGCGCTTCCAAGGAAGGGTGCTGGCTAGCAACAGCTTTCAGTGCTGGCACTTTTCATCTCTGAGCAATTGCTCGACGTTTGCAATTTCTCAGCTCGTGTCTACGAGACGGAAAGAGAATGACCGTGACGTTTGGTGGCTAGAGAAGCGCAAAGCCCCAGTGTTGCTGCGCCTGTGAAAGCGCTTCCAAGGAAGGGTGCTGGCTAGCAACAGCTTTCAGTGCTGGCACTTTTCATCTCGGAGCAATTGCTCGACGTTTGCAATTTCTCAGCTCGTGTCTACGAGACGGAAAGAGAAGGACCGTGACGTTTGGTGGGTAGAGAAGCGCAAAGCCCCAGTGTTACTGCGCCTGTGAAAGCGCTTCCAAGGAAGGGTGCTGGCTAGCAAGAGCTTTCAGTGCTGGCACTTTTCATCTCGGAGCAATTGCTCAACGTTTGCAATTTCTCAGCTCGTGTCTATGAGACGGAAAGAGAAGGACCGTGACGTTTGGTGCGTATAGAAGCGCAAAGCCCCAGTGTTGCTGCGCCTGTGAAAGCGCTTCCAAGGAAGGGTGCTGGCTAGCAAGAGCTTTCAGTGCTGGCACTTTTCATCTCTGAGCAATTGCTCCACGTTTGCAATTTCTCACCTGAGCTCTCTTTAGAGTGCGCGAGAGGATGAGCAGAAGATGAGGTGGCTAGAGAAGCCCAGAGCCCCCGTGTTCTTAGGCCTACAAAAGCGCTTCCAAGGAAGGGTGCTGGCTAGCAACAGCTTTCAGTGCTGGCACTTTTCATCTCTGAGCAATTGCTCGACGTTTGCAATTTCTCAGCTCGTGTCTACGAGACGGAAAGAGAAGGACCGTGACATTTGGTGCGTATAGAAGCGCAAAGCCCCAGTGTTGCTGCGCCTGTGAAAGCGCTTCCAAGGAAGGGTGCTGGCTAGCAACAGCTTTCAGTGCTGGCACTTTTCATCTCTGAGCAATTGCTCGACGTTTGCAATTTCTCACCTGAGCTCTCTTTAGAGTGCGCGAGAGGATGAGCAGAAGATGAGGTGGCTAGAGAAGCCCAGAGCCCCAGTCTTCTTAGGCCTACAAAAGCGCTTCCAAGGAAGGGTGCTGGCTAGCAAGAGCTTTCAGTGCTGGCACTTTTCATCTCTGAGCAATTGCTCGACGTTTGCAATTTCTCAGCTCGTGTCTACGAGACGAAAAGAGAAGGACCGTGACATTTGGTGCGTATAGAAGCGCAAAGCCCCAGTGTTGCTGCGCCTGTGAAAGCGCTTCCAAGGAAGGGTGCTGGCTAGCAAGAGCTTTCAGTGCTGGCACTTTTCATCTCTGAGCAATTGCTCGACGTTTGCAATTTCTCAGCTCGTGTCTACCGACGGAAAGAGAAGGACCGTGACGTTTGGCGGCTAGAGAAGCGCAAAGCCCCAGTGTTGCTGCGCCTGTGAAAGCGCTTCCAAGGAAGGGTGCTGGCTAGCAAGAGCTTTCAGTGCTGGCACTTTTCATCTCTGAGCAATTGCTCGACGTTTGCAATTTCTCACCTGAGCTCTCTTTAGAGTGCGCGAGAGGATGAGCAGAAGATGAGGTGGCTAGAGAACCCCAGAGCCCCAGTGTTCTTAGGCCTACAAAAGCGCTTCCAAGGAAGGGTGCTGGCTAGCAACAGCTTCCAGTGCTGGCACTTTTCATCTCTGAGCAATTGCTCGACGTTTGCAATTTCTCAGCTCGTGTCTACGAGACGGAAAGAGAAGGACCGTGACGTTTGGTGGCTAGAGAAGCACAAAGCCCCAGTGTTGCTGCGCCTGTGAAAGCGCTTCCAAGGAAGGGTGCTGGCTAGCAAGAGCTTTCAGTGCTGGCACTTTTCATCTCTGAGCAATTGCTCGACGTTTGCAATTTCTCAGCTCGTGTCTACGAGACGGAAAGAGAATGACCGTGACGTTTGGTGGCTAGAGAAGCGCAAAGCCCCAGTGTTGCTGCGCCTGTGAAAGCGCTTCCAAGGAAGGGTGCTGGCTAGCAAGAGCTTTCAGTGCTGGCACTTTTCATCTCTGAGCAATTGCTCGACGTTTGCAATTTCTCAGCTCGTGTCTACGAGACGGAAAGAGAAGGACCGTGACGTTTGGTGGCTAGAGAAGCGCAAAGCCCCAGTGTTACTGCGCCTGTGAAAGCGCTTCCAAGGAAGGGTGCTGGCTAGCAAGAGCTTTCAGTGCTGGCACTTTTCATCTCTGAGCAATTGCTCGACGTTTGCAATTTCTCAGCTCGTGTCTACGAGACGGAAAGAGAAGGACCGTGACGTTTGGTGGCTAGAGAAGCGCAAAGCCCCAGTGTTGCTGCGCCTGTGAAAGCGCTTCCAAGGAAGGGTGCTGGCTAGCAAGAGCTTTCAGTGCTGGCACTTTTCATCTCTGAGCAATTGCTCGACGTTTGCAATTTCTCACCTGAGCTCTCTTTAGAGTGCGCGAGAGTATGAGCAGAAGATGAGGTGGCTAGAGAAGCCCAGAGCCCCAGTCTTCTTAGGCCTACAAAAGCGCTTCCAAGGAAGGGTGCTGGCTAGCAAGAGCTTTCAGTGCTGGCACTTTTCATCTCTGAGCAATTGCTCGACGTTTGCAATTTCTCAGCTCGTGTCTAGGAGACGGAAAGAGAAGGACCGTGACATTTGGTGCGTATAGAAGCGCAAAGCCCCAGTGTTGCTGCGCCTGTGAAAGCGCTTCCAAGGAAGGGTGCTGGCTAGCAACAGCTTTCAGTGCTGGCACTTTTCATCTCTGAGCAATTGCTCGACGTTTGCAATTTCTCACCTGAGCTCTCTTTAGAGTGCGCGAGAGGATGAGCAGAAGATGAGGTGGCTAGAGAAGCCCAGAGCCCCAGTGTTCTAAGGGCTACAAAACCGCTTCCAAGGAAGGGGGCTGGCTAGCAAGAGCTTTCAGTGCTGGCACTTTTCATCTCTGAGCAATTGCTCGACGTTTGCAATTTCTCAGCTCGTGTCTACGAGACGAAAAGAGAAGGACCGTGACATTTGGTGCGTATAGAAGCGCAAAGCCCCAGTGTTGCTGCGCCTGTGAAAGCGCTTCCAAGGAAGGGTGCTGGCTAGCAAGAGCTTTCAGTGCTGGCACTTTTCATCTCTGAGCAATTGCTCGACGTTTGCAATTTCTCAGCTCGTGTCTACCGACGGAAAGAGAAGGACCGTGACGTTTGGTGGCTAGAGAAGCGCAAAGCCCCAGTGTTGCTGCGCCTGTGAAAGCGCTTCCAAGGAAGGGGGCTGGCTAGCAACAGCTTTCAGTGCTGGCACTTTTCATCTCTGAGCAATTGCTCGACGTTTGCAATTTCTCACCTGAGCTCTCTTTAGAGTGCGCGAGAGGATGAGCAGAAGATGAGGTGGCTAGAGAAGCCCAGAGCCCCAGTGTTCTTAGGCCTACAAAAGCGCTTCCAAGGAAGGGGGCTGGCTAGCAACAGCTTCCAGTGCTGGCGCTTTTCATCTCTGAGCAATTGCTCGACGTTTGCAATTTCTCAGCTCGTGTCTACGAGACGGAAAGAGAAGGACCGTGACGTTTGGTGGCTAGAGAAGCACAAAGCCCCAGTGTTGCTGCGCCTGTGAAACCGCTTCCAAGGAAGGGTGCTGGCTAGCAAGAGCTTTCAGTGCTGGCACTTTTCATCTCTGAGCAATTGCTCGACGTTTGCAATTTCTCAGCTCGTGTCTACGAGACGGAAAGAGAAGGACCGTGACGTTTGGTGGCTAGAGAAGCGCAAAGCCCCAGTGTTACTGCGCCTGTGAAAGCGCTTCCAAGGAAGGGTGCTGGCTAGCAAGAGCTTTCAGTGCTGGCACTTTTCATCTCTGAGCAATTGCTCGACGTTTGCAATTTCTCAGCTCGTGTCTACGAGACGGAAAGAGAAGGACCGTGACATTTGGTGCGTATAGAAGCGCAAAGCCCCAGTGTTGCTGCGCCTGTGAAAGCGCTTCCAAGGAAGGGTGCTGGCTAGCAACAGCTTTCAGTGCTGGCACTTTTCATCTCTGAGCAATTGCTCGACGTTTGCAATTTCTCACCTGAGCTCTCTTTAGAGTGCGCGAGAGGATGAGCAGAAGATGAGGTGGCTAGAGAAGCCCAGAGCCCCAGTGTTCTTAGGCCTACAAAAGCGCTTCCAAGGAAGGGTGCTGGCTAGCAAGAGCTTTCAGTGCTGGCACTTTTCATCTCTGAGCAATTGCTCGACGTTTGCAATTTCTCAGCTCGTGTCTACGAGACGGAAAGAGAAGGACCGTGACGTTTGGTGCGTAGAGAAGCGCAAAGCCCCAGTGTTACTGCGCCTGTGAAAGCGCTTCCAAGGAAGGGTGCTGGCTAGCAACAGCTTTCAGTGCTGGCACTTTTCATCTCTGAGCAATTGCTCGACGTTTGCAATTTCTCAGCTCGTGTCTACGAGACGGAAAGAGAAGGACCGTGACGTTTGGTGGCTAGAGAAGCGCAAAGCCCCAGTGTTGCTGCGCCTGTGAAAGCGCTTCCAAGGAAGGGTGCTGGCTAGCAAGAGCTTTCAGTGCTGGCACTTTTCATCTCTGAGCAATTGCTCGACGTTTGCAATTTCTCAGCTCGTGTCTACGAGACGGAAAGAGAAGGACCGTGACGTTTGGCGGCTAGAGAAGCGCAAAGCCCCAGTGTTGCTGCGCCTGTGAAAGCGCTTCCAAGGAAGGGTGCTGGCTAGCAAGAGCTTTCAGTGCTGGCACTTTTCATCTCTGAGCAATTGCTCGACATTTGCAATTTCTCACCTGAGCTCTCTTTAGAGTGCGCGAGAGGATGAGCAGAAGATGAGGTGGCTAGAGAAGCCCAGAGCCCCAGTGTTCTTAGGCCTACAAAAGCGCTTCCAAGGAAGGGGGCTGGCTAGCAAGAGCTTTCAGTGCTGGCACTTTTCATCTCTGAGCAATTGCTCGACGTTTGCAATTTCTCAGCTCGTGTCTACGAGACGGAAAGAGAAGGACCGTGACGTTTGGTGGGTAGAGAAGCACAAAGCCCCAGTGTTGCTGCGCCTGTGAAAGCGCTTCCAAGGAAGGGTGCTGGCTAGCAACAGCTTTCAGTGCTGGCACTTTTCATCTCTGAGCAATTGCTCGACGTTTGCAATTTCTCAGCTCGTGTCTACGAGACGGAAAGAGAAGGACCGTGACGTTTGGTTGCTAGAGAAGCGCAAAGCCCCAGTGTTGCTGCGCCTGTGAAAGCGCTTCCAAGGAAGGGTGCTGGCTAGCAACAGCTTTCAGTGCTGGCACTTTTCATCTCGGAGCAATTGCTCGACGTTTGCAATTTCTCAGCTCGTGTCTACGAGACGGAAAGAGAAGGACCGTGACGTTTGGTGGCTAGAGAAGCGCAAAGCCCCAGTGTTACTGCGCCTGTGAAAGCGCTTCCAAGGAAGGGTGCTGGCTAGCAAGAGCTTTCAGTGCTGGCACTTTTCATCTCTGAGCAATTGCTCGACGTTTGCAATTTCTCAGCTCGTGTCTACGAGACGGAAAGAGAAGGACCGTGACGTTTGGTGCGTATAGAAGCGCAAAGCCCCAGTGTTGCTGCGCCTGTGAAAGCGCTTCCAAGGAAGGGTGCTGGCTAGCAACAGCTTTCAGTGCTGGCACTTTTCATCTCTGAGCAATTGCTCGACGTTTGCAATTTCTCACCTGAGCTCTCTTTAGAGTGCGCGAGAGGATGAGCAGAAGATGAGGTGGCTAGAGAAGCCCAGAGCCCCAGTCTTCTTAGGCCTACAAAAGCGCTTCCAAGGAAGGGTGCTGGCTAGCAAGAGCTTTCAGTGCTGGCACTTTTCATCTCTGAGCAATTGCTCGACGTTTGCAATTTCTCAGCTCGTGTCTAGGAGACGGAAAGAGAAGGACCGTGACGTTTGGTGCGTAGAGAAGCGCAAAGCCCCAGTGTTGCTGCGCCTGTGAAAGCGCTTCCAAGGAAGGGTGCTGGCTAGCAACAGCTTTCAGTGCTGGCACTTTTCATCTCTGAGCAATTGCTCGACGTTTGCAATTTCTCAGCTCATGTCTACGAGACGGAAAGAGAAGGACCGTGACGTTTGGTGGCTAGAGAAGCGCAAAGCCCCAGTGTTGCTGCGCCTGTGAAAGCGCTTCCAAGGAAGGGTGCTGGCTAGCAAGAGCTTTCAGTGCTGGCACTTTTCATCTCTGAGCAATTGCTCAACGTTTGCAATTTCTCACCTGAGCTCTCTTTAGAGTGCGCGAGAGGATGAGCAGAAGATGAGGTGGCTAGAGAAGCCCAGAGCCCCAGTGTTCTAAGGGCTACAAAAGCGCTTCCAAGGAAGGGTGCTGGCTAGCAAGAGCTTTCAGTGCTGGCACTTTTCATCTCTGAGCAATTGCTCGACGTTTGCAATTTCTCACCTGAGCTCTCTTTAGAGTGCGCGAGAGGATGAGCAGAAGATGAGGTGGCTAGAGAAGCCCAGAGCCCCAGTGTTCTTAGGCCTACAAAAGCGCTTCCAAGGAAGGGTGCTGGCTAGCAACAGCTTTCAGTGCTGGCACTTTTCATCTCTGAGCAATTGCTGGACGTTTGCAATTTCTCAGCTCGTGTCTACGAGACGGAAAGAGAAGGACCGTGACGTTTGGTGGCTAGAGAAGCGCAAAGCCCCAGTGTTGCTGCGCCTGTGAAAGCGCTTCCATGGAAGGGTGCTGGCTAGCAACAGCTTTCAGTGCTGGCACTTTTCATCTCGGAGCAATTGCTCGACGTTTGCAATTTCTCAGCTCGTGTCTACGAGACGGAAAGAGAAGGACCGTGACGTTTGGTGGCTAGAGAAGCGCAAAGCCCCAGTGTTGCTGCGCCTGTGAAAGCGCTTCCAAGGAAGGGTGCTGGCTAGCAACAGCTTTCAGTGCTGGCACTTTTCATCTCTGAGCAATTGCTCGACGTTTGCAATTTCTCACCTGAGCTCTCTTTAGAGTGCGCGAGAGGATGAGCAGAAGATGAGGTGGCTAGAGAAGCCCAGAGCCCCAGTGTTCTTAGGCCTACAAAAGTGCTTCCAAGGAAGGGTGCTGGCTAGCAACAGCTTTCAGTGCTGGCACTTTTCATCTCTGAGCAATTGCTCGACGTTTGCAATTTCTCAGCTCGTGTCTACCGACGGAAAGAGAAGGACCGTGACGTTTGGCGGCTAGAGAAGCGCAAAGCCCCAGTGTTGCTGCGCCTGTGAAAGCGCTTCCAAGGAAGGGTGCTGGCTAGCAACAGCTTTCAGTGCTGGCACTTTTCATCTCTGAGCAATTGCTCGACGTTTGCAATTTCTCACCTGAGCTCTCTTTAGAGTGCGCGAGAGGATGAGCAGAAGATGAGGTGGCTAGAGAAGCCCAGAGCCCCAGTGTTCTTAGGCCTACAAAAGCGCTTCCAAGGAAGGGTGCTGGCTAGCAAGAGCTTTCAGTGCTGGCACTTTTCATCTCTGAGCAATTGCTCGACGTTTGCAATTTCTCAGCTCATGTCTACGAGACGGAAAGAGAAGGACCGTGACGTTTGGTGGCTAGAGAAGCGCAAAGCTCCAGTGTTGCTGCGCCTGTGAAAGCGCTTCCAAGGAAGGGTGCTGGCTAGCAAGAGCTTTCAGTGCTGGCACTTTTCATCTCTGAGCAATTGCTCGACGTTTGCAATTTCTCAGCTCGTGTCTACCGACGGAAAGAGAAGGACCGTGACGTTTGGTGGCTAGAGAAGCGCAAAGCCCCAGTGTTGCTGCGCCTGTGAAAGCGCTTCCAAGGAAGGGTGCTGGCTAGCAAGAGCTTTCAGTGCTGGCACTTTTCATCTCTGAGCAATTGCTCGACGTTTGCAATTTCTCACCTGAGCTCTCTTTAGAGTGCGCGAGAGGATGAGCAGAAGATGAGGTGGCTAGAGAAGCCCAGAGCCCCAGTGTTCTTAGGCCTACAAAAGCGCTTCCAAGGAAGGGTGCTGGCTAGCAACAGCTTTCAGTGCTGGCACTTTTCATCTCTGAGCAATTGCTCGACGTTTGCAATTTCTCAGCTCGTGTCTACGAGACGGAAAGAGAAGGACCGTGACGTTTGGTGCGTATAGGAGCGCAAAGCTCCAGTGTTGCTGCGCCTGTGAAAGCGCTTCCAAGGAAGGGTGCTGGCTAGCAAGAGCTTTCAGTGCTGGCACTTTTCATCTCGGAGCAATTGCTCAACGTTTGCAATTTCTCAGCTCGTGTCTACGAGACGGAAAGAGAAGGACCGTGACGTTTGGTGCGTAGAGAAGTGCAAAGCCCCAGTGTTACTGCGCCTGTGAAAGCGCTTCCAAGGAAGGGTGCTGGCTAGCAAGAGCTTTCAGTGCTGGCACTTTTCATCTCTGAGCAATTGCTCGACGTTTGCAATTTCTCACCTGAGCTCTCTTTAGAGTGCGCGAGAGGATGAGCAGAAGATGAGGTGGCTAGAGAAGCCCAGAGCCCCAGTGTTCTAAGGGCTACAAAACCGCTTCCAAGGAAGGGTGCTGGCTAGCAACAGCTTTCAGTGCTGGCACTTTTCATCTCTGAGCAATTGCTCGACGTTTGCAATTTCTCAGCTCGTGTCTACGAGACGGAAAGAGAAGGACCGTGACATTTGGTGCGTAGAGAAGCGCAAAGCCCCAGTGTTGCTGCGCCTGTGAAAGCGCTTCCAAGGAAGGGTGCTGGCTAGCAAGAGCTTTCAGTGCTGGCACTTTTCATCTCTGAGCAATTGCTCGACGTTTGCAATTTCTCACCTGAGCTCTCTTTAGAGTGCGCGAGAGGATGAGCAGAAGATGAGGTGGCTAGAGAAGCCCAGAGCCCCAGTGTTCTTAGGCCTACAAAAGCGCTTCCAAGGAAGGGTGCTGGCTAGCAAGAGCTTTCAGTGCTGGCACTTTTCATCTCTGAGCAATTGCTCGACGTTTGCAATTTCTCAGCTCGTGTCTACGAGAGGGAAAGAGAAGGACCGTGACTTTTGGTGGGTAGAGAAGCGCAAAGCCCCAGTGTTGCTGCGCCTGTGAAAGCGCTTCCAAGGAAGGGTGCTGGCTAGCAAGAGCTTTCAGTGCTGGCACTTTTCATCTCTGAGCAATTGCTCGACGTTTGCAATTTCTCAGCTCGTGTCTACGAGACGGAAAGAGAAGGACTGTGACGTTTAGTGGCTAGAGAAGCGCAAAGCCCCAGTGTTGCTGCGCCTGTGAAAGCGCTTCCAAGGAAGGGTGCTGGCTAGCAACAGCTTTCAGTGCTGGCACTTTTCATCTCTGAGCAATTGCTCGACGTTTGCAATTTCTCAGCTCGTGTCTACGAGACGGAAAGAGAAGGACCGTGACGTTTGGTGGCTAGAGAAGCGCAAAGCCCCAGTGTTGCTGCGCCTGTGAAAGCGCTTCCAAGGAAGGGTGCTGGCTAGCAAGAGCTTTCAGTGCTGGCACTTTTTATCTCTGAGCAATTGCTGGACGTTTGCAATTTCTCACCTGAGCTCTCTTTAGAGTGCGCGAGAGGATGAGCAGAAGATGAGGTGGCTAGAGAAGCCCAGAGCCCCAGTGTTCTAAGGGCTACAAAAGCGCTTCCAAGGAAGGGTGCTGGCTGGCAACAGCTTTCAGTGCTGGCACTTTTCATCTCTGAGCAATTGCTCGACGTTTGCAATTTCTCAGCTCGTGTCTAGGAGACGGAAAGAGAAGGACCGTGACTTTTGGTGCGTATAGAAGCGCAAAGCCCCAGTGTTGCTGCGCCTGTGAAAGCGCTTCCAAGGAAGGGTGCTGGCTAGCAAGAGCTTTCAGTGCTGGCACTTTTCATCTCTGAGCAATTGCTCGACGTTTGCAATTTCTCAGCTCGTGTCTACGAGACGGAAAGAGAAGGACCGTGACGTTTGGTGGCTAGAGAAGCGCAAAGCTCCAGTGTTGCTGCGCCTGTGAAAGCGCTTCCAAGGAAGGGTGCTGGCTAGCAAGAGCTTTCAGTGCTGGCACTTTTCATCTCTGAGCAATTGCTCGACGTTTGCAATTTCTCAGCTCGTGTCTACCGACGGAAAGAGAAGGACCGTGACGTTTGGTGGCTAGAGAAGCGCAAAGCCCCAGTGTTGCTGCGCCTGTGAAAGCGCTTCCAAGGAAGGGTGCTGGCTAGCAAGAGCTTTCAGTGCTGGCACTTTTCATCTCTGAGCAATTGCTCGACGTTTGCAATTTCTCACCTGAGCTCTCTTTAGAGTGCGCGAGAGGATGAGCAGAAGATGAGGTGGCTAGAGAAGCCCAGAGCCCCAGTGTTCTTAGGCCTACAAAAGCGCTTCCAAGGAAGGGTGCTGGCTAGCAACAGCTTTCAGTGCTGGCACTTTTCATCTCTGAGCAATTGCTCGACGTTTGCAATTTCTCAGCTCGTGTCTACGAGACGGAAAGAGAAGGACCGTGACGTTTGGTGCGTATAGAAGCGCAAAGCTCCAGTGTTGCTGCGCCTGTGAAAGCGCTTCCAAGGAAGGGTGCTGGCTAGCAAGAGCTTTCAGTGCTGGCACTTTTCATCTCGGAGCAATTGCTCAACGTTTGCAATTTCTCAGCTCGTGTCTACGAGACGGAAAGAGAAGGACCGTGACGTTTGGTGCGTAGAGAAGTGCAAAGCCCCAGTGTTACTGCGCCTGTGAAAGCGCTTCCAAGGAAGGGTGCTGGCTAGCAAGAGCTTTCAGTGCTGGCACTTTTCATCTCTGAGCAATTGCTCGACGTTTGCAATTTCTCACCTGAGCTCTCTTTAGAGTGCGCGAGAGGATGAGCAGAAGATGAGGTGGCTAGAGAAGCCCAGAGCCCCAGTGTTCTAAGGGCTACAAAACCGCTTCCAAGGAAGGGTGCTGGCTAGCAACAGCTTTCAGTGCTGGCACTTTTCATCTCTGAGCAATTGCTCGACGTTTGCAATTTCTCAGCTCGTGTCTACGAGACGGAAAGAGAAGGACCGTGACATTTGGTGCGTAGAGAAGCGCAAAGCCCCAGTGTTGCTGCGCCTGTGAAAGCGCTTCCAAGGAAGGGTGCTGGCTAGCAAGAGCTTTCAGTGCTGGCACTTTTCATCTCTGAGCAATTGCTCGACGTTTGCAATTTCTCACCTGAGCTCTCTTTAGAGTGCGCGAGAGGATGAGCAGAAGATGAGGTGGCTAGAGAAGCCCAGAGCCCCAGTGTTCTTAGGCCTACAAAAGCGCTTCCAAGGAAGGGTGCTGGCTAGCAAGAGCTTTCAGTGCTGGCACTTTTCATCTCTGAGCAATTGCTCGACGTTTGCAATTTCTCAGCTCGTGTCTACGAGAGGGAAAGAGAAGGACCGTGACTTTTGGTGGGTAGAGAAGCGCAAAGCCCCAGTGTTGCTGCGCCTGTGAAAGCGCTTCCAAGGAAGGGTGCTGGCTAGCAAGAGCTTTCAGTGCTGGCACTTTTCATCTCTGAGCAATTGCTCGACGTTTGCAATTTCTCAGCTCGTGTCTACGAGACGGAAAGAGAAGGACTGTGACGTTTAGTGGCTAGAGAAGCGCAAAGCCCCAGTGTTGCTGCGCCTGTGAAAGCGCTTCCAAGGAAGGGTGCTGGCTAGCAACAGCTTTCAGTGCTGGCACTTTTCATCTCTGAGCAATTGCTCGACGTTTGCAATTTCTCAGCTCGTGTCTACGAGACGGAAAGAGAAGGACCGTGACGTTTGGTGGCTAGAGAAGCGCAAAGCCCCAGTGTTGCTGCGCCTGTGAAAGCGCTTCCAAGGAAGGGTGCTGGCTAGCAAGAGCTTTCAGTGCTGGCACTTTTTATCTCTGAGCAATTGCTGGACGTTTGCAATTTCTCACCTGAGCTCTCTTTAGAGTGCGCGAGAGGATGAGCAGAAGATGAGGTGGCTAGAGAAGCCCAGAGCCCCAGTGTTCTAAGGGCTACAAAAGCGCTTCCAAGGAAGGGTGCTGGCTGGCAACAGCTTTCAGTGCTGGCACTTTTCATCTCTGAGCAATTGCTCGACGTTTGCAATTTCTCAGCTCGTGTCTAGGAGACGGAAAGAGAAGGACCGTGACTTTTGGTGCGTATAGAAGCGCAAAGCCCCAGTGTTGCTGCGCCTGTGAAAGCGCTTCCAAGGAAGGGTGCTGGCTAGCAACAGCTTCCAGTGCTGGCACTTTTCATCTCTGAGCAATTGCTCGACGTTTGCAATTTCTCAGCTCGTGTCTACGAGACGGAAAGGGAAGGACCGTGACATTTGGTGCGTATAGAAGCGCAAAGCCCCAGTGTTGCTGCGCCTGTGAAAGCGCTTCCAAGGAAGGGTGCTGGCTAGCAACAGCTTCCAGTGCTGGCACTTTTCATCTCTGAGCAATTGCTCGACGTTTGCAATTTCTCAGCTCGTGTCTAGGAGACGGAAAGAGAAGGACCGTGACGTTTCGTGGCTAGAGAAGCGCAAAGCCCCAGTGTTGCTGCGCCTGTGAAAGCGCTTCCAAGGAAGGGTGCTGGCTAGCAAGAGCTTTCAGTGCTGGCACTTTTCATCTCTGAGCAATTGCTCGACGTTTGCAATTTCTCACCTGAGCTCTCTTTAGAGTGCGCGAGAGGATGAGCAGAAGATGAGGTGGCTAGAGAAGCCCAGAGCCCCAGTGTTCTTAGGCCTACAAAAGCGCTTCCAAGGAAGGGTGCTGGCTAGCAACAGCTTTCAGTGCTGGCACTTTTCATCTCTGAGCAATTGCTCGACGTTTGCAATTTCTCAGCTCGTGTCTACGAGACGGAAAGAGAAGGACCGTGACGTTTGGTGGCTAGAGAAGCGCAAAGCCCCAGTGTTGCTGCGCCTGTGAAAGCGCTTCCAAGGAAGGGTGCTGGCTAGCAAGAGCTTTCAGTGCTGGCACTTTTCATCTCTGAGCAATTGCTCGACGTTTGCAATTTCTCACCTGAGCTCTCTTTAGAGTGCGCGAGAGGATGAGCAGAAGATGAGGTGGCTAGAGAAGCCCAGAGCCCCAGTCTTCTTAGGCCTACAAAAGCGCTTCCAAGGAAGGGTGCTGGCTAGCAACAGCTTTCAGTGCTGGCACTTTTCATCTCTGAGCAATTGCTCGACGTTTGCAATTTCTCAGCTCGTGTCTACGAGACGGAAAGAGAAGGACCGTGACTTTTGGTGGCTAGAGAAGCGCAAAGCCCCAGTGTTGCTGCGCCTGTGAAAGCGCTTCCAAGGAAGGGTGCTGGCTAGCAACAGCTTTCAGTGCTGGCACTTTTCATCTCTGAGCAATTGCTCGACGTTTGCAATTTCTCAGCTCATGTCTACGAGACGGAAAGAGAAGGACCGTGACGTTTGGTGGCTAGAGAAGCGCAAAGCCCCAGTGTTGCTGCGCCTGTGAAAGCGCTTCCAAGGAAGGGTGCTGGCTAGCAAGAGCTTTCAGCGCTGGCACTTTTCATCTCTGAGCAATTGCTCGACGTTTGCAATTTCTCACCTGAGCTCTCTTTAGAGTGCGCGAGAGGATGAGCAGAAGATGAGGTGGCTAGAGAAGCCCAGAGCCCCAGTGTTCTAAGGGCTACAAAAGCGCTTCCAAGGAAGGGTGCTGGCTAGCAAGAGCTTTCAGTGCTGGCACTTTTCATCTCTGAGCAATTGCTCGACGTTTGCAATTTCTCAGCTCGTGTCTAGGAGACGGAAAGAGAAGGACCGTGACTTTTGGTGCGTATAGAAGCGCAAAGCCCCAGTGTTGCTGCGCCTGTGAAAGCGCTTCCAAGGAAGGGTGCTGGCTAGCAACAGCTTCCAGTGCTGGCACTTTTCATCTCTGAGCAATTGCTCGACGTTTGCAATTTCTCAGCTCGTGTCTACGAGACGGAAAGAGAAGGACCGTGACGTTTGGTGGCTAGAGAAGCGCAAAGCCCCAGTGTTGCTGCGCCTGTGAAAGCGCTTCCAAGGAAGGGTGCTGGCTAGCAACAGCTTTCAGTGCTGGCACTTTTCATCTCTGAGCAATTGCTCGACGTTTGCAATTTCTCAGCTCGTGTCTACCGACGGAAAGAGAAGGACCGTGACGTTTGTTGGCTAGAGGAGCGCAAAGCCCCAGTGTTGCTGCGCCTGTGAAAGCGCTTCCAAGGAAGGGTGCTGGCTAGCAACAGCTTTCAGTGCTGGCACTTTTCATCTCTGAGCAATTGCTGGACGTTTGCAATTTCTCACCTGAGCTCTCTTTAGAGTGCGCGAGAGGATGAGCAGAAGATGAGGTGGCTAGAGAACCCCAGAGCCCCAGTGTTCTTAGGCCTACAAAAGCGCTTCCAAGGAAGGGTGCTGGCTAGCAAGAGCTTTCAGTGCTGGCACTTTTCATCTCTGAGCAATTGCTCGACGTTTGCAATTTCTCAGCTCGTGTCTACGAGAGGGAAAGAGAAGGACCGTGACTTTTGGTGGGTAGAGAAGCGCAAAGCCCCAGTGTTGCTGCGCCTGTGAAAGCGCTTCCAAGGAAGGGTGCTGGCTAGCAAGAGCTTTCAGTGCTGGCACTTTTCATCTCTGAGCAATTGCTCGACGTTTGCAATTTCTCAGCTCGTGTCTACGAGACGGAAAGAGAAGGACTGTGACGTTTAGTGGCTAGAGAAGCGCAAAGCCCCAGTGTTGCTGCGCCTGTGAAAGCGCTTCCAAGGAAGGGTGCTGGCTAGCAACAGCTTTCAGTGCTGGCACTTTTCATCTCTGAGCAATTGCTCGACGTTTGCAATTTCTCAGCTCGTGTCTACGAGACGGAAAGAGAAGGACCGTGACGTTTGGTGGCTAGAGAAGCGCAAAGCCCCAGTGTTGCTGCGCCTGTGAAAGCGCTTCCAAGGAAGGGTGCTGGCTAGCAAGAGCTTTCAGTGCTGGCACTTTTTATCTCTGAGCAATTGCTGGACGTTTGCAATTTCTCACCTGAGCTCTCTTTAGAGTGCGCGAGAGGATGAGCAGAAGATGAGGTGGCTAGAGAAGCCCAGAGCCCCAGTGTTCTAAGGGCTACAAAAGCGCTTCCAAGGAAGGGTGCTGGCTGGCAACAGCTTTCAGTGCTGGCACTTTTCATCTCTGAGCAATTGCTCGACGTTTGCAATTTCTCAGCTCGTGTCTAGGAGACGGAAAGAGAAGGACCGTGACTTTTGGTGCGTATAGAAGCGCAAAGCCCCAGTGTTGCTGCGCCTGTGAAAGCGCTTCCAAGGAAGGGTGCTGGCTAGCAACAGCTTCCAGTGCTGGCACTTTTCATCTCTGAGCAATTGCTCGACGTTTGCAATTTCTCAGCTCGTGTCTACGAGACGGAAAGGGAAGGACCGTGACATTTGGTGCGTATAGAAGCGCAAAGCCCCAGTGTTGCTGCGCCTGTGAAAGCGCTTCCAAGGAAGGGTGCTGGCTAGCAACAGCTTCCAGTGCTGGCACTTTTCATCTCTGAGCAATTGCTCGACGTTTGCAATTTCTCAGCTCGTGTCTAGGAGACGGAAAGAGAAGGACCGTGACGTTTCGTGGCTAGAGAAGCGCAAAGCCCCAGTGTTGCTGCGCCTGTGAAAGCGCTTCCAAGGAAGGGTGCTGGCTAGCAAGAGCTTTCAGTGCTGGCACTTTTCATCTCTGAGCAATTGCTCGACGTTTGCAATTTCTCACCTGAGCTCTCTTTAGAGTGCGCGAGAGGATGAGCAGAAGATGAGGTGGCTAGAGAAGCCCAGAGCCCCAGTGTTCTTAGGCCTACAAAAGCGCTTCCAAGGAAGGGTGCTGGCTAGCAACAGCTTTCAGTGCTGGCACTTTTCATCTCTGAGCAATTGCTCGACGTTTGCAATTTCTCAGCTCGTGTCTACGAGACGGAAAGAGAAGGACCGTGACGTTTGGTGGCTAGAGAAGCGCAAAGCCCCAGTGTTGCTGCGCCTGTGAAAGCGCTTCCAAGGAAGGGTGCTGGCTAGCAAGAGCTTTCAGTGCTGGCACTTTTCATCTCTGAGCAATTGCTCGACGTTTGCAATTTCTCAGCTCGTGTCTACCGACGGAAAGAGAAGGACCGTGACGTTTGTTGGCTAGAGGAGCGCAAAGCCCCAGTGTTGCTGCGCCTGTGAAAGCGCTTCCAAGGAAGGGTGCTGGCTAGCAACAGCTTTCAGTGCTGGCACTTTTCATCTCTGAGCAATTGCTGGACGTTTGCAATTTCTCACCTGAGCTCTCTTTAGAGTGCGCGAGAGGATGAGCAGAAGATGAGGTGGCTAGAGAAGCCCAGAGCCCCAGTGTTCTTAGGCCTACAAAAGCGCTTCCAAGGAAGGGTGCTGGCTAGCAAGAGCTTTCAGTGCTGGCACTTTTCATCTCTGAGCAATTGCTCGACGTTTGCAATTTCTCAGCTCGTGTCTACGAGACGGAAAGAGAAGGACCGTGACGTTTGGTGCGTATAGAAGCGCAAAGCTCCAGTGTTGCTGCGCCTGTGAAAGCGCTTCCAAGGAAGGGTGCTGGCTAGCAAGAGCTTTCAGTGCTGGCACTTTTCATCTCGGAGCAATTGCTCAACGTTTGCAATTTCTCAGCTCGTGTCTACGAGACGGAAAGAGAAGGACCGTGACGTTTGGTGCGTAGAGAAGTGCAAAGCCCCAGTGTTACTGCGCCTGTGAAAGCGCTTCCAAGGAAGGGTGCTGGCTAGCAAGAGCTTTCAGTGCTGGCACTTTTCATCTCTGAGCAATTGCTCGACGTTTGCAATTTCTCACCTGAGCTCTCTTTAGAGTGCGCGAGAGGATGAGCAGAAGATGAGGTGGCTAGAGAAGCCCAGAGCCCCAGTGTTCTAAGGGCTACAAAACCGCTTCCAAGGAAGGGTGCTGGCTAGCAACAGCTTCCAGTGCTGGCACTTTTCATCTCTGAGCAATTGCTCGACGTTTGCAATTTCTCAGCTCGTGTCTAGGAGACGGAAAGAGAAGGACCGTGACATTTGGTGCGTAGAGAAGCGCAAAGCCCCAGTGTTGCTGCGCCTGTGAAAGCGCTTCCAAGGAAGGGTGCTGGCTAGCAAGAGCTTTCAGTGCTGGCACTTTTCATCTCTGAGCAATTGCTCGACGTTTGCAATTTCTCACCTGAGCTCTCTTTAGAGTGCGCGAGAGGATGAGCAGAAGATGAGGTGGCTAGAGAAGCCCAGAGCCCCAGTGTTCTTAGGCCTACAAAAGCGCTTCCAAGGAAGGGTGCTGGCTAGCAAGAGCTTTCAGTGCTGGCACTTTTCATCTCTGAGCAATTGCTCGACGTTTGCAATTTCTCAGCTCGTGTCTACGAGAGGGAAAGAGAAGGACCGTGACTTTTGGTGGGTAGAGAAGCGCAAAGCCCCAGTGTTGCTGCGCCTGTGAAAGCGCTTCCAAGGAAGGGTGCTGGCTAGCAAGAGCTTTCAGTGCTGGTACTTTTCATCTCTGAGCAATTGCTCGACGTTTGCAATTTCTCAGCTCGTGTCTACGAGACGGAAAGAGAAGGACTGTGACGTTTAGTGGCTAGAGAAGCGCAAAGCCCCAGTGTTGCTGCGCCTGTGAAAGCGCTTCCAAGGAAGGGTGCTGGCTAGCAACAGCTTTCAGTGCTGGCACTTTTCATCTCTGAGCAATTGCTCGACGTTTGCAATTTCTCAGCTCGTGTCTACGAGACGGAAAGAGAAGGACCGTGACGTTTGGTGGCTAGAGAAGCGCAAAGCCCCAGTGTTGCTGCGCCTGTGAAAGCGCTTCCAAGGAAGGGTGCTGGCTAGCAAGAGCTTTCAGTGCTGGCACTTTTTATCTCTGAGCAATTGCTGGACGTTTGCAATTTCTCACCTGAGCTCTCTTTAGAGTGCGCGAGAGGATGAGCAGAAGATGAGGTGGCTAGAGAAGCCCAGAGCCCCAGTGTTCTAAGGGCTACAAAAGCGCTTCCAAGGAAGGGTGCTGGCTGGCAACAGCTTTCAGTGCTGGCACTTTTCATCTCTGAGCAATTGCTCGACGTTTGCAATTTCTCAGCTCGTGTCTAGGAGACGGAAAGAGAAGGACCGTGACTTTTGGTGCGTATAGAAGCGCAAAGCCCCAGTGTTGCTGCGCCTGTGAAAGCGCTTCCAAGGAAGGGTGCTGGCTAGCAACAGCTTCCAGTGCTGGCACTTTTCATCTCTGAGCAATTGCTCGACGTTTGCAATTTCTCAGCTCGTGTCTACGAGACGGAAAGGGAAGGACCGTGACATTTGGTGCGTATAGAAGCGCAAAGCCCCAGTGTTGCTGCGCCTGTGAAAGCGCTTCCAAGGAAGGGTGCTGGCTAGCAACAGCTTCCAGTGCTGGCACTTTTCATCTCTGAGCAATTGCTCGACGTTTGCAATTTCTCAGCTCGTGTCTAGGAGACGGAAAGAGAAGGACCGTGACGTTTCGTGGCTAGAGAAGCGCAAAGCCCCAGTGTTGCTGCGCCTGTGAAAGCGCTTCCAAGGAAGGGTGCTGGCTAGCAAGAGCTTTCAGTGCTGGCACTTTTCATCTCTGAGCAATTGCTCGACGTTTGCAATTTCTCACCTGAGCTCTCTTTAGAGTGCGCGAGAGGATGAGCAGAAGATGAGGTGGCTAGAGAAGCCCAGAGCCCCAGTGTTCTTAGGCCTACAAAAGCGCTTCCAAGGAAGGGTGCTGGCTAGCAACAGCTTTCAGTGCTGGCACTTTTCATCTCTGAGCAATTGCTCGACGTTTGCAATTTCTCAGCTCGTGTCTACGAGACGGAAAGAGAAGGACCGTGACGTTTGGTGGCTAGAGAAGCGCAAAGCCCCAGTGTTGCTGCGCCTGTGAAAGCGCTTCCAAGGAAGGGTGCTGGCTAGCAAGAGCTTTCAGTGCTGGCACTTTTCATCTCTGAGCAATTGCTCGACGTTTGCAATTTCTCAGCTCGTGTCTACCGACGGAAAGAGAAGGACCGTGACGTTTGTTGGCTAGAGGAGCGCAAAGCCCCAGTGTTGCTGCGCCTGTGAAAGCGCTTCCAAGGAAGGGTGCTGGCTAGCAACAGCTTTCAGTGCTGGCACTTTTCATCTCTGAGCAATTGCTGGACGTTTGCAATTTCTCACCTGAGCTCTCTTTAGAGTGCGCGAGAGGATGAGCAGAAGATGAGGTGGCTAGAGAAGCCCAGAGCCCCAGTGTTCTTAGGCCTACAAAAGCGCTTCCAAGGAAGGGTGCTGGCTAGCAAGAGCTTTCAGTGCTGGCACTTTTCATCTCTGAGCAATTGCTCGACGTTTGCAATTTCTCAGCTCGTGTCTACGAGACGGAAAGAGAAGGACCGTGACGTTTGGTGCGTATAGAAGCGCAAAGCCCCAGTGTTGCTGCGCCTGTGAAAGCGCTTCCAAGGAAGGGTGCTGGCTAGCAACAGCTTTCAGTGCTGGCACTTTTCATCTCTGAGCAATTGCTCGACGTTTGCAATTTCTCACCTGAGCTCTCTTTAGAGTGCGCGAGAGGATGAGCAGAAGATGAGGTGGCTAGAGAAGCCCAGAGCCCCAGTCTTCTTAGGCCTACAAAAGCGCTTCCAAGGAAGGGTGCTGGCTAGCAACAGCTTTCAGTGCTGGCACTTTTCATCTCTGAGCAATTGCTCGACGTTTGCAATTTCTCAGCTCGTGTCTACGAGACGGAAAGAGAAGGACCGTGACTTTTGGTGGCTAGAGAAGCGCAAAGCCCCAGTGTTGCTGCGCCTGTGAAAGCGCTTCCAAGGAAGGGTGCTGGCTAGCAACAGCTTTCAGTGCTGGCACTTTTCATCTCTGAGCAATTGCTCGACGTTTGCAATTTCTCAGCTCATGTCTACGAGACGGAAAGAGAAGGACCGTGACGTTTGGTGGCTAGAGAAGCGCAAAGCCCCAGTGTTACTGCGCCTGTGAAAGCGCTTCCAAGGAAGGGTGCTGGCTAGCAAGAGCTTTCAGCGCTGGCACTTTTCATCTCTGAGCAATTGCTCGACGTTTGCAATTTCTCACCTGAGCTCTCTTTAGAGTGCGCGAGAGGATGAGCAGAAGATGAGGTGGCTAGAGAAGCCCAGAGCCCCAGTGTTCTAAGGGCTACAAAAGCGCTTCCAAGGAAGGGTGCTGGCTAGCAAGAGCTTTCAGTGCTGGCACTTTTCATCTCTGAGCAATTGCTCGACGTTTGCAATTTCTCAGCTCGTGTCTAGGAGACGGAAAGAGAAGGACCGTGACTTTTGGTGCGTATAGAAGCGCAAAGCCCCAGTGTTGCTGCGCCTGTGAAAGCGCTTCCAAGGAAGGGTGCTGGCTAGCAACAGCTTCCAGTGCTGGCACTTTTCATCTCTGAGCAATTGCTCGACGTTTGCAATTTCTCAGCTCGTGTCTACGAGACGGAAAGGGAAGGACCGTGACATTTGGTGCGTATAGAAGCGCAAAGCCCCAGTGTTGCTGCGCCTGTGAAAGCGCTTCCAAGGAAGGGTGCTGGCTAGCAACAGCTTCCAGTGCTGGCACTTTTCATCTCTGAGCAATTGCTCGACGTTTGCAATTTCTCAGCTCGTGTCTAGGAGACGGAAAGAGAAGGACCGTGACGTTTCGTGGCTAGAGAAGCGCAAAGCCCCAGTGTTGCTGCGCCTGTGAAAGCGCTTCCAAGGAAGGGTGCTGGCTAGCAAGAGCTTTCAGTGCTGGCACTTTTCATCTCTGAGCAATTGCTCGACGTTTGCAATTTCTCACCTGAGCTCTCTTTAGAGTGCGCGAGAGGATGAGCAGAAGATTAGGTGGCTAGAGAAGCCCAGAGCCCCACTGTTCTTAGGCCTACAAAAGCGCTTCCAAGGAAGGGTGCTGGCTAGCAACAGCTTTCAGTGCTGGCACTTTTCATCTCGGAGCAATTGCTCGACGTTTGCAATTTCTCAGCTCGTGTCTACGAGACGGAAAGAGAAGGACCGTGACGTTTGGTGGCTAGAGAAGCGCAAAGCCCCAGTGTTGCTGCGCCTGTGAAAGCGCTTCCAAGGAAGGGTGCTGGCTAGCAAGAGCTTTCAGTGCTGGCACTTTTCATCTCTGAGCAATTGCTCGACGTTTGCAATTTCTCAGCTCGTGTCTACCGACGGAAAGAGAAGGACCGTGACGTTTGTTGGCTAGAGGAGCGCAAAGCCCCAGTGTTGCTGCGCCTGTGAAAGCGCTTCCAAGGAAGGGTGCTGGCTAGCAAGAGCTTTCAGTGCTGGCACTTTTCATCTCTGAGCAATTGCTCGACGTTTGCAATTTCTCAGCTCGTGTCTACGAGACGGAAAGAGAAGGACCGTGACGTTTGGTGCGTATAGAAGCGCAAAGCTCCAGTGTTGCTGCGCCTGTGAAAGCGCTTCCAAGGAAGGGTGCTGGCTAGCAAGAGCTTTCAGTGCTGGCACTTTTCATCTCGGAGCAATTGCTCAACGTTTGCAATTTCTCAGCTCGTGTCTACGAGACGGAAAGAGAAGGACCGTGACGTTTGGTGCAAGAGAAGTGCAAAGCCCCAGTGTTACTGCGCCTGTGAAAGCGCTTCCAAGGAAGGGTGCTGGCTAGCAAGAGCTTTCAGTGCTGGCACTTTTCATCTCTGAGCAATTGCTCGACGTTTGCAATTTCTCACCTGAGCTCTCTTTAGAGTGCGCGAGAGGATGAGCAGAAGATGAGGTGGCTAGAGAAGCCCAGAGCCCCAGTGTTCTAAGGGCTACAAAACCGCTTCCAAGGAAGGGTGCTGGCTAGCAACAGCTTTCAGTGCTGGCACTTTTCATCTCTGAGCAATTGCTCGACGTTTGCAATTTCTCAGCTCGTGTCTAGGAGACGGAAAGAGAAGGACCGTGACATTTGGTGCGTAGAGAAGCGCAAAGCCCCAGTGTTGCTGCGCCTGTGAAAGCGCTTCCAAGGAAGGGTGCTGGCTAGCAAGAGCTTTCAGTGCTGGCACTTTTCATCTCTGAGCAATTGCTCGACGTTTGCAATTTCTCACCTGAGCTCTCTTTAGAGTGCGCGAGAGGATGAGCAGAAGATGAGGTGGCTAGAGAAGCCCAGAGCCCCAGTGTTCTTAGGCCTACAAAAGCGCTTCCAAGGAAGGGTGCTGGCTAGCAAGAGCTTTCAGTGCTGGCACTTTTCATCTCTGAGCAATTGCTCGACGTTTGCAATTTCTCAGCTCGTGTCTACGAGAGGGAAAGAGAAGGACCGTGACTTTTGGTGGGTAGAGAAGCGCAAAGCCCCAGTGTTGCTGCGCCTGTGAAAGCGCTTCCAAGGAAGGGTGCTGGCTAGCAAGAGCTTTCAGTGCTGGTACTTTTCATCTCTGAGCAATTGCTCGACGTTTGCAATTTCTCAGCTCGTGTCTACGAGACGGAAAGAGAAGGACTGTGACGTTTAGTGGCTAGAGAAGCGCAAAGCCCCAGTGTTGCTGCGCCTGTGAAAGCGCTTCCAAGGAAGGGTGCTGGCTAGCAACAGCTTTCAGTGCTGGCACTTTTCATCTCTGAGCAATTGCTCGACGTTTGCAATTTCTCAGCTCGTGTCTACGAGACGGAAAGAGAAGGACCGTGACGTTTGGTGGCTAGAGAAGCGCAAAGCCCCAGTGTTGCTGCGCCTGTGAAAGCGCTTCCAAGGAAGGGTGCTGGCTAGCAAGAGCTTTCAGTGCTGGCACTTTTTATCTCTGAGCAATTGCTGGACGTTTGCAATTTCTCACCTGAGCTCTCTTTAGAGTGCGCGAGAGGATGAGCAGAAGATGAGGTGGCTAGAGAAGCCCAGAGCCCCAGTGTTCTAAGGGCTACAAAAGCGCTTCCAAGGAAGGGTGCTGGCTGGCAACAGCTTTCAGTGCTGGCACTTTTCATCTCTGAGCAATTGCTCGACGTTTGCAATTTCTCAGCTCGTGTCTAGGAGACGGAAAGAGAAGGACCGTGACTTTTGGTGCGTATAGAAGCGCAAAGCCCCAGTGTTGCTGCGCCTGTGAAAGCGCTTCCAAGGAAGGGTGCTGGCTAGCAACAGCTTCCAGTGCTGGCACTTTTCATCTCTGAGCAATTGCTCGACGTTTGCAATTTCTCAGCTCGTGTCTACGAGACGGAAAGGGAAGGACCGTGACATTTGGTGCGTATAGAAGCGCAAAGCCCCAGTGTTGCTGCGCCTGTGAAAGCGCTTCCAAGGAAGGGTGCTGGCTAGCAACAGCTTCCAGTGCTGGCACTTTTCATCTCTGAGCAATTGCTCGACGTTTGCAATTTCTCAGCTCGTGTCTAGGAGACGGAAAGAGAAGGACCGTGACGTTTCGTGGCTAGAGAAGCGCAAAGCCCCAGTGTTGCTGCGCCTGTGAAAGCGCTTCCAAGGAAGGGTGCTGGCTAGCAAGAGCTTTCAGTGCTGGCACTTTTCATCTCTGAGCAATTGCTCGACGTTTGCAATTTCTCACCTGAGCTCTCTTTAGAGTGCGCGAGAGGATGAGCAGAAGATGAGGTGGCTAGAGAAGCCCAGAGCCCCAGTGTTCTTAGGCCTACAAAAGCGCTTCCAAGGAAGGGTGCTGGCTAGCAACAGCTTTCAGTGCTGGCACTTTTCATCTCTGAGCAATTGCTCGACGTTTGCAATTTCTCAGCTCGTGTCTACGAGACGGAAAGAGAAGGACCGTGACGTTTGGTGGCTAGAGAAGCGCAAAGCCCCAGTGTTGCTGCGCCTGTGAAAGCGCTTCCAAGGAAGGGTGCTGGCTAGCAAGAGCTTTCAGTGCTGGCACTTTTCATCTCTGAGCAATTGCTCGACGTTTGCAATTTCTCAGCTCGTGTCTACCGACGGAAAGAGAAGGACCGTGACGTTTGTTGGCTAGAGGAGCGCAAAGCCCCAGTGTTGCTGCGCCTGTGAAAGCGCTTCCAAGGAAGGGTGCTGGCTAGCAACAGCTTTCAGTGCTGGCACTTTTCATCTCTGAGCAATTGCTGGACGTTTGCAATTTCTCACCTGAGCTCTCTTTAGAGTGCGCGAGAGGATGAGCAGAAGATGAGGTGGCTAGAGAAGCCCAGAGCCCCAGTGTTCTTAGGCCTACAAAAGCGCTTCCAAGGAAGGGTGCTGGCTAGCAAGAGCTTTCAGTGCTGGCACTTTTCATCTCTGAGCAATTGCTCGACGTTTGCAATTTCTCAGCTCGTGTCTACGAGACGGAAAGAGAAGGACCGTGACGTTTGGTGGCTAGAGAAGCGCAAAGCCCCAGTGTTGCTGCGCCTGTGAAAGCGCTTCCAAGGAAGGGTGCTGGCTAGCAACAGCTTTCAGTGCTGGCACTTTTCATCTCTGAGCAATTGCTCGACGTTTGCAATTTCTCACCTGAGCTCTCTTTAGAGTGCGCGAGAGGATGAGCAGAAGATGAGGTGGCTAGAGAAGCCCAGAGCCCCAGTCTTCTTAGGCCTACAAAAGCGCTTCCAAGGAAGGGTGCTGGCTAGCAACAGCTTTCAGTGCTGGCACTTTTCATCTCTGAGCAATTGCTCGACGTTTGCAATTTCTCAGCTCGTGTCTACGAGACGGAAAGAGAAGGACCGTGACTTTTGGTGGCTAGAGAAGCGCAAAGCCCCAGTGTTGCTGCGCCTGTGAAAGCGCTTCCAAGGAAGGGTGCTGGCTAGCAACAGCTTTCAGTGCTGGCACTTTTCATCTCTGAGCAATTGCTCGACGTTTGCAATTTCTCACCTGAGCTCTCTTTAGAGTGCGCGAGAGGATGAGCAGAAGATGAGGTGGCTAGAGAAGCCCAGAGCCCCAGTGTTCTAAGGGCTACAAAAGCGCTTCCAAGGAAGGGTGCTGGCTAGCAAGAGCTTTCAGTGCTGGCACTTTTCATCTCTGAGCAATTGCTCGACGTTTGCAATTTCTCAGCTCGTGTCTAGGAGACGGAAAGAGAAGGACCGTGACTTTTGGTGCGTATAGAAGCGCAAAGCCCCAGTGTTGCTGCGCCTGTGAAAGCGCTTCCAAGGAAGGGTGCTGGCTAGCAACAGCTTCCAGTGCTGGCACTTTTCATCTCTGAGCAATTGCTCGACGTTTGCAATTTCTCAGCTCGTGTCTACGAGACGGAAAGGGAAGGACCGTGACATTTGGTGCGTATAGAAGCGCAAAGCCCCAGTGTTGCTGCGCCTGTGAAAGCGCTTCCAAGGAAGGGTGCTGGCTAGCAACAGCTTCCAGTGCTGGCACTTTTCATCTCTGAGCAATTGCTCGACGTTTGCAATTTCTCAGCTCGTGTCTAGGAGACGGAAAGAGAAGGACCGTGACGTTTCGTGGCTAGAGAAGCGCAAAGCCCCAGTGTTGCTGCGCCTGTGAAAGCGCTTCCAAGGAAGGGTGCTGGCTAGCAAGAGCTTTCAGTGCTGGCACTTTTCATCTCTGAGCAATTGCTCGACGTTTGCAATTTCTCACCTGAGCTCTCTTTAGAGTGCGCGAGAGGATGAGCAGAAGATGAGGTGGCTAGAGAAGCCCAGAGCCCCACTGTTCTTAGGCCTACAAAAGCGCTTCCAAGGAAGGGTGCTGGCTAGCAACAGCTTTCAGTGCTGGCACTTTTCATCTCGGAGCAATTGCTCGACGTTTGCAATTTCTCAGCTCGTGTCTACGAGACGGAAAGAGAAGGACCGTGACGTTTGGTGGCTAGAGAAGCGCAAAGCCCCAGTGTTGCTGCGCCTGTGAAAGCGCTTCCAAGGAAGGGTGCTGGCTAGCAAGAGCTTTCAGTGCTGGCACTTTTCATCTCTGAGCAATTGCTCGACGTTTGCAATTTCTCAGCTCGTGTCTACCGACGGAAAGAGAAGGACCGTGACGTTTGTTGGCTAGAGGAGCGCAAAGCCCCAGTGTTGCTGCGCCTGTGAAAGCGCTTCCAAGGAAGGGTGCTGGCTAGCAACAGCTTTCAGTGCTGGCACTTTTCATCTCTGAGCAATTGCTGGACGTTTGCAATTTCTCACCTGAGCTCTCTTTAGAGTGCGCGAGAGGATGAGCAGAAGATGAGGTGGCTAGAGAACCCCAGAGCCCCAGTGTTCTTAGGCCTACAAAAGCGCTTCCAAGGAAGGGTGCTGGCTAGCAAGAGCTTTCAGTGCTGGCACTTTTCATCTCTGAGCAATTGCTCGACGTTTGCAATTTCTCAGCTCGTGTCTACGAGAGGGAAAGAGAAGGACCGTGACTTTTGGTGGGTAGAGAAGCGCAAAGCCCCAGTGTTGCTGCGCCTGTGAAAGCGCTTCCAAGGAAGGGTGCTGGCTAGCAAGAGCTTTCAGTGCTGGCACTTTTCATCTCTGAGCAATTGCTCGACGTTTGCAATTTCTCAGCTCGTGTCTACGAGACGGAAAGAGAAGGACTGTGACGTTTAGTGGCTAGAGAAGCGCAAAGCCCCAGTGTTGCTGCGCCTGTGAAAGCGCTTCCAAGGAAGGGTGCTGGCTAGCAACAGCTTTCAGTGCTGGCACTTTTCATCTCTGAGCAATTGCTCGACGTTTGCAATTTCTCAGCTCGTGTCTACGAGACGGAAAGAGAAGGACCGTGACGTTTGGTGGCTAGAGAAGCGCAAAGCCCCAGTGTTGCTGCGCCTGTGAAAGCGCTTCCAAGGAAGGGTGCTGGCTAGCAAGAGCTTTCAGTGCTGGCACTTTTCATCTCTGAGCAATTGCTGGACGTTTGCAATTTCTCACCTGAGCTCTCTTTAGAGTGCGCGAGAGGATGAGCAGAAGATGAGGTGGCTAGAGAAGCCCAGAGCCCCAGTGTTCTAAGGGCTACAAAAGCGCTTCCAAGGAAGGGTGCTGGCTGGCAACAGCTTTCAGTGCTGGCACTTTTCATCTCTGAGCAATTGCTCGACGTTTGCAATTTCTCAGCTCGTGTCTAGGAGACGGAAAGAGAAGGACCGTGACTTTTGGTGCGTATAGAAGCGCAAAGCCCCAGTGTTGCTGCGCCTGTGAAAGCGCTTCCAAGGAAGGGTGCTGGCTAGCAACAGCTTCCAGTGCTGGCACTTTTCATCTCTGAGCAATTGCTCGACGTTTGCAATTTCTCAGCTCGTGTCTACGAGACGGAAAGGGAAGGACCGTGACATTTGGTGCGTATAGAAGCGCAAAGCCCCAGTGTTGCTGCGCCTGTGAAAGCGCTTCCAAGGAAGGGTGCTGGCTAGCAACAGCTTCCAGTGCTGGCACTTTTCATCTCTGAGCAATTGCTCGACGTTTGCAATTTCTCAGCTCGTGTCTAGGAGACGGAAAGAGAAGGACCGTGACGTTTCGTGGCTAGAGAAGCGCAAAGCCCCAGTGTTGCTGCGCCTGTGAAAGCGCTTCCAAGGAAGGGTGCTGGCTAGCAAGAGCTTTCAGTGCTGGCACTTTTCATCTCTGAGCAATTGCTCGACGTTTGCAATTTCTCACCTGAGCTCTCTTTAGAGTGCGCGAGAGGATGAGCAGAAGATGAGGTGGCTAGAGAAGCCCAGAGCCCCAGTGTTCTTAGGCCTACAAAAGCGCTTCCAAGGAAGGGTGCTGGCTAGCAACAGCTTTCAGTGCTGGCACTTTTCATCTCTGAGCAATTGCTCGACGTTTGCAATTTCTCAGCTCGTGTCTACGAGACGGAAAGAGAAGGACCGTGACGTTTGGTGGCTAGAGAAGCGCAAAGCCCCAGTGTTGCTGCGCCTGTGAAAGCGCTTCCAAGGAAGGGTGCTGGCTAGCAAGAGCTTTCAGTGCTGGCACTTTTCATCTCTGAGCAATTGCTCGACGTTTGCAATTTCTCAGCTCGTGTCTACCGACGGAAAGAGAAGGACCGTGACGTTTGTTGGCTAGAGGAGCGCAAAGCCCCAGTGTTACTGCGCCTGTGAAAGCGCTTCCAAGGAAGGGTGCTGGCTAGCAACAGCTTTCAGTGCTGGCACTTTTCATCTCTGAGCAATTGCTGGACGTTTGCAATTTCTCACCTGAGCTCTCTTTAGAGTGCGCGAGAGGATGAGCAGAAGATGAGGTGGCTAGAGAAGCCCAGAGCCCCAGTCTTCTTAGGCCTACAAAAGCGCTTCCAAGGAAGGGTGCTGGCTAGCAAGAGCTTTCAGTGCTGGCACTTTTCATCTCGGAGCAATTGCTCGACGTTTGCAATTTCTCAGCTCGTGTCTAGGAGACGGAAAGAGAAGGACCGTGACGTTTGGTGCGTATAGAAGCGCAAAGCCCCAGTGTTGCTGCGCCTGTGAAAGCGCTTCCAAGGAAGGGTGCTGGCTAGCAAGAGCTTTCAGTGCTGGCACTTTTCATCTCTGAGCAATTGCTCGACGTTTGCAATTTCTCACCTGAGCTCTCTTTAGAGTGCGCGAGAGGATGAGCAGAAGATGAGGTGGCTAGAGAAGCCCAGAGCCCCAGTCTTCTTAGGCCTACAAAAGCGCTTCCAAGGAAGGGTGCTGGCTAGCAACAGCTTTCAGTGCTGGCACTTTTCATCTCTGAGCAATTGCTCGACGTTTGCAATTTCTCAGCTCGTGTCTACGAGACGGAAAGAGAAGGACCGTGACTTTTGGTGGCTAGAGAAGCGCAAAGCCCCAGTGTTGCTGCGCCTGTGAAAGCGCTTCCAAGGAAGGGTGCTGGCTAGCAACAGCTTTCAGTGCTGGCACTTTTCATCTCTGAGCAATTGCTCGACGTTTGCAATTTCTCAGCTCATGTCTACGAGACGGAAAGAGAAGGACCGTGACGTTTGGTGGCTAGAGAAGCGCAAAGCCCCAGTGTTGCTGCGCCTGTGAAAGCGCTTCCAAGGAAGGGTGCTGGCTAGCAAGAGCTTTCAGCGCTGGCACTTTTCATCTCTGAGCAATTGCTCGACGTTTGCAATTTCTCACCTGAGCTCTCTTTAGAGTGCGCGAGAGGATGAGCAGAAGATGAGGTGGCTAGAGAAGCCCAGAGCCCCAGTGTTCTAAGGGCTACAAAAGCGCTTCCAAGGAAGGGTGCTGGCTAGCAAGAGCTTTCAGTGCTGGCACTTTTCATCTCTGAGCAATTGCTCGACGTTTGCAATTTCTCAGCTCGTGTCTAGGAGACGGAAAGAGAAGGACCGTGACTTTTGGTGCGTATAGAAGCGCAAAGCCCCAGTGTTGCTGCGCCTGTGAAAGCGCTTCCAAGGAAGGGTGCTGGCTAGCAACAGCTTCCAGTGCTGGCACTTTTCATCTCTGAGCAATTGCTCGACGTTTGCAATTTCTCAGCTCGTGTCTACGAGACGGAAAGGGAAGGACCGTGACATTTGGTGCGTATAGAAGCGCAAAGCCCCAGTGTTGCTGCGCCTGTGAAAGCGCTTCCAAGGAAGGGTGCTGGCTAGCAACAGCTTCCAGTGCTGGCACTTTTCATCTCTGAGCAATTGCTCGACGTTTGCAATTTCTCAGCTCGTGTCTAGGAGACGGAAAGAGAAGGACCGTGACGTTTCGTGGCTAGAGAAGCGCAAAGCCCCAGTGTTGCTGCGCCTGTGAAAGCGCTTCCAAGGAAGGGTGCTGGCTAGCAAGAGCTTTCAGTGCTGGCACTTTTCATCTCTGAGCAATTGCTCGACGTTTGCAATTTCTCACCTGAGCTCTCTTTAGAGTGCGCGAGAGGATGAGCAGAAGATTAGGTGGCTAGAGAAGCCCAGAGCCCCACTGTTCTTAGGCCTACAAAAGCGCTTCCAAGGAAGGGTGCTGGCTAGCAACAGCTTTCAGTGCTGGCACTTTTCATCTCTGAGCAATTGCTCGACGTTTGCAATTTCTCAGCTCGTGTCTACGAGACGGAAAGAGAAGGACCGTGACGTTTGGTGGCTAGAGAAGCGCAAAGCCCCAGTGTTGCTGCGCCTGTGAAAGCGCTTCCAAGGAAGGGTGCTGGCTAGCAAGAGCTTTCAGTGCTGGCACTTTTCATCTCTGAGCAATTGCTCGACGTTTGCAATTTCTCAGCTCGTGTCTACCGACGGAAAGAGAAGGACCGTGACGTTTGTTGGCTAGAGGAGCGCAAAGCCCCAGTGTTGCTGCGCCTGTGAAAGCGCTTCCAAGGAAGGGTGCTGGCTAGCAAGAGCTTTCAGTGCTGGCACTTTTCATCTCTGAGCAATTGCTGGACGTTTGCAATTTCTCACCTGAGCTCTCTTTAGAGTGCGCGAGAGGATGAGCAGAAGATGAGGTGGCTAGAGAAGCCCAGAGCCCCAGTGTTCTTAGGCCTACAAAAGCGCTTCCAAGGAAGGGTGCTGGCTAGCAACAGCTTTCAGTGCTGGCACTTTTCATCTCGGAGCAATTGCTCGACGTTTGCAATTTCTCAGCTCGTGTCTACGAGACGGAAAGAGAAGGACCGTGACGTTTGGTGCGTATAGAAGCGCAAAGCCCCAGTGTTGCTGCGCCTGTGAAAGCGCTTCCAAGGAAGGGTGCTGGCTAGCAACAGCTTTCAGTGCTGGCACTTTTCATCTCTGAGCAATTGCTCGACGTTTGCAATTTCTCACCTGAGCTCTCTTTAGAGTGCGCGAGAGGATGAGCAGAAGATGAGGTGGCTAGAGAAGCCCAGAGCCCCAGTGTTCTTAGGCCTACAAAAGCGCTTCCAAGGAAGGGTGCTGGCTAGCAACAGCTTTCAGTGCTGGCACTTTTCATCTCTGAGCAATTGCTCGACGTTTGCAATTTCTCAGCTCGTGTCTACGAGACGGAAAGAGAAGGACCGTGACTTTTGGTGGGTAGAGAAGCGCAAAGCCCCAGTGTTGCTGCGCCTGTGAAAGCGCTTCCAAGGAAGGGTGCTGGCTAGCAACAGCTTCCAGTGCTGGCACTTTTCATCTCTGAGCAATTGCTCGACGTTTGCAATTTCTCAGCTCGTGTCTACGAGACGGAAAGGGAAGGACCGTGACGTTTGGTGCGTATAGAAGCGCAAAGCCCCAGTGTTGCTGCGCCTGTGAAAGCGCTTCCAAGGAAGGGTGCTGGCTAGCAAGAGCTTTCAGTGCTGGCACTTTTCATCTCGGAGCAATTGCTCGACGTTTGCAATTTCTCAGCTCGTGTCTACGAGACGGAAAGAGAAGGACCGTGACTTTTGGTGGGTAGAGAAGCGCAAAGCCCCAGTGTTGCTGCGCCTGTGAAAGCGCTTCCAAGGAAGGGTGCTGGCTAGCAAGAGCTTTCAGTGCTGGCACTTTTCATCTCTGAGCAATTGCTCGACGTTTGCAATTTCTCACCTGAGCTCTCTTTAGAGTGCGCGAGAGGATGAGCAGAAGATGAGGTGGCTAGAGAAGCCCAGAGCCCCAGTGTTCTAAGGGCTACAAAAGCGCTTCCAAGGAAGGGTGCTGGCTGGCAACAGCTTTCAGTGCTGGCACTTTTCATCTCTGAGCAATTGCTCGACGTTTGCAATTTCTCAGCTCGTGTCTACGAGACGGAAAGAGAAGGACCGTGACGTTTGGTGGCTAGAGAAGCGCAAAGCCCCAGTGTTGCTGCGCCTGTGAAAGCGCTTCCAAGGAAGGGTGCTGGCTAGCAAGAGCTTTCAGTGCTGGCACTTTTCATCTCTGAGCAATTGCTCGACGTTTGCAATTTCTCAGCTCGTGTCTACCGACGGAAAGAGAAGGACCGTGACGTTTGTTGGCTAGAGGAGCGCAAAGCCCCAGTGTTGCTGCGCCTACAAAAGCGCTTCCAAGGAAGGGTGCTGGCTAGCAACAGCTTTCAGTGCTGGCACTTTTCATCTCTGAGCAATTGCTGGACGTTTGCAATTTCTCACCTAAGCTCTCTTTAGAGTGCGCGAGAGGATGAGCAGAAGATGAGGTGGCTAGAGAAGCGCAAAGCCCCAGTGTTGCTGCGCCTGTGAAAGCGCTTCCAAGGAAGGGTGCTGGCTAGCAAGAGCTTTCAGTGCTGGCACTTTTCATCTCTGAGCAATTGCTCGACGTTTGCAATTTCTCAGCTCGTGTCTACGAGACGGAAAGAGAATGACCGTGACGTTTGGTGCGTATAGAAGCGCAAAGCCCCAGTGTTGCTGCGCCTGTGAAAGCGCTTCCAAGGAAGGGTGCTGGCTAGCAACAGCTTTCAGTGCTGGCACTTTTCATCTCTGAGCAATTGCTCGACGTTTGCAATTTCTCACCTGAGCTCTCTTTAGAGTGCGCGAGAGGATGAGCAGAAGATGAGGTGGCTAGAGAAGCCCAGAGCCCCAGTCTTCTTAGGCCTACAAAAGCGCTTCCAAGGAAGGGTGCTGGCTAGCAACAGCTTTCAGTGCTGGCACTTTTCATCTCTGAGCAATTGCTCAACGTTTGCAATTTCTCAGCTCTTGTCTACGAGACGGAAAGAGAAGGACCGTGACATTTGGTGCGTATAGAAGCGCAAAGCCCCAGTGTTGCTGCGCCTGTGAAAGCGCTTCCAAGGAAGGGTGCTGGCTAGCAAGAGCTTTCAGTGCTGGCACTTTTCATCTCTGAGCAATTGCTCGACGTTTGCAATTTCTCAGCTCGTGTCTACGAGACGGAAAGAGAAGGACCGTGACGTTTGGTGGCTAGAGAAGCGCAAAGCACCAGTGTTGCTGCGCCTGTGAAAGCGCTTCCAAGGAAGGGTGCTGGCTAGCAAGAGCTTTCAGTGCTGGCACTTTTCATCTCTGAGCAATTGCTCGACGTTTGCAATTTCTCAGCTCGTGTCTACGAGACGGAAAGAGAAGGACCGTGACGTTTGGCGGCTAGAGAAGCGCAAAGCCCCAGTGTTGCTGCGCCTACAAAAGCGCTTCCAAGGAAGGGTGCTGGCTAGCAACAGCTTTCAGTGCTGGCACTTTTCATCTCTGAGCAGTTGCTCGACGTTTGCAATTTCTCACCTGAACTCTCTTTAGAGCGCGCGAGAGGATGAGCAGAAGATGAGGTGGCTAGAGAAGCCCAGAGCCCCAGTGTTCTTAGGCCTACAAAAGCGCTTCCAAGGAAGGGTGCTGGCTAGCAACAGCTTTCAGTGCTGGCACTTTTCATCTCTGAGCAATTGCTCGACGTTTGCAATTTCTCAGCTCGTGTCTACGAGACGGAAAGAGAATGACCGTGACGTTTGGTGGCTAGAGAAGCGCAAAGCCCCAGTGTTGCTGCGCCTGTGAAAGCGCTTCCAAGGAAGGGTGCTGGCTAGCAAGAGCTTTCAGTGCTGGCACTTTTCATCTCTGAGCAATTGCTCGACGTTTGCAATTTCTCAGCTCGTGTCTACGAGACGGAAAGGGAAGGACCGTGACGTTTGGCGGCTAGAGAAGCGCAAAGCCCCAGTGTTGCTGCGCCTGTGAAAGCGCTTCCAAGGAAGGGTGCTGGCTAGCAAGAGCTTTCAGTGCTGGCACTTTTCATCTCTGAGCAATTGCTCGACGTTTGCAATTTCTCACCTGAGCTCTCTTTAGAGTGCGCGAGAGGATGAGCAGAAGATGAGGTGGCTAGAGAAGCCCAGAGCCCCAGTGTTCTTAGGCCTATAAAAGCGCTTCCAAGGAAGGGTGCTGGCTAGCAAGAGCTTTCAGTGCTGGCACTTTTCATCTCTGAGCAATTGCTCGACGTTTGCAATTTCTCACCTGAGCTCTCTTTAGAGCGCGCGAGAGGATGAGCAGAAGATGAGGTGGCTAGAGAAGCCCAGAGCCCCAGTGTTCTTAGGCCTACAAAAGCGCTTCCAAGGAAGGGGGCTGGCTAGCAACAGCTTTCAGTGCTGGCACTTTTCATCTCTGAGCAATTGCTCGACGTTTGCAATTTCTCAGCTCGTGTCTAGGAGACGGAAAGAGAAGGACCGTGACGTTTGGTGGCTAGAGAAGCGCAAATCCCCGGTGTTGCTGCGCCTGTGAAAGCGCTTCCAAGGAAGGGTGCTGGCTAGCAACAGCTTTCAGTGCTGGCACTTTTCATCTCGGAGCAATTGCTCGACGTTTGCAATTTCTCAGCTCGTGTCTACCGACGGAAAGAGAAGGACCGTGACGTTTGGCGGCTAGAGAAGCGCAAAGCCCCAGTGTTGCTGCGCCTACAAAAGCGCTTCCAAGGAAGGGTGCTGGCTAGCAACAGCTTTCAGTGCTGGCACTTTTCATCTCTGAGCAATTGCTCGACGTTTGCAATTTCTCAGCTCGTGTCTACGAGACGGAAAGAGAAGGACCGTGACATTTGGTGCGTATAGAAGCGCAAAGCCCCAGTGTTGCTGCGCCTGTGAAAGCGCTTCCAAGGAAGGGTGCTGGCTAGCAACAGCTTTCAGTGCTGGCACTTTTCATCTCGGAGCAATTGCTCGACGTTTGCAATTTCTCAGCTCGTGTCTACCGACGGAAAGAGAAGGACCGTGACGTTTGGCGGCTAGAGAAGCGCAAAGCCCCAGTGTTGCTGCGCCTACAAAAGCGCTTCCAAGGAAGGGTGCTGGCTAGCAACAGCTTTCAGTGCTGGCACTTTTCATCTCTGAGCAATTGCTGGACGTTTGCAATTTCTCAGCTCGTGTCTACGAGACGGAAAGAGAAGGACCGTGACGTTTGGTGGCTAGAGAAGCGCAAAGCCCCAGTGTTGCTGCGCCTGTGAAAGCGCTTCCAAGGAAGGGTGCTGGCTAGCAAGAGCTTTCAGTGCTGGCACTTTTCATCTCTGAGCAATTGCTCGACGTTTGCAATTTCTCACCTGAGCTCTCTTTAGAGTGCGCGAGAGGATGAGCAGAAGATGAGGTGGCTAGAGAAGCCCAGAGCCCCAGTGTTCTAAGGGCTACAAAAGCGCTTCGAAGGAAGGGTGCTGGCTGGCAACAGCTTTCAGTGCTGGCACTTTTCATCTCTGAGCAATTGCTCGACGTTTGCAATTTCTCAGCTCGTGTCTACGAGACGGAAAGAGAATGACCGTGATGTTTGGTGGCTAGAGAAGCGCAAAGCCCCAGTGTTGCTGCGCCTGTGAAAGCGCTTCCAAGGAAGGGTGCTGGCTAGCAACAGCTTTCAGTGCTGGCACTTTTCATCTCTGAGCAATTGCTCGTCGTTTGCAATTTCTCACCTGAGCTCTCTTTAGAGTGCGCGAGAGGATGAGCAGAAGATGAGGTGGCTAGAGAAGCCCAGAGCCCCAGTGTTCTAAGGCCTACAAAAGCGCTTCCAAGGAAGGGTGCTGGCTGGCAACAGCTTTCAGTGCTGGCACTTTTCATCTCTGAGCAATTGCTCGACGTTTGCAATTTCTCAGCTCATGTCTACGAGACGGAAAGAGAAGGACCGTGACGTTTGGTGGCTAGAGAAGCGCAAAGCCCCAGTGTTGCTGCGCCTGTGAAAGCGCTTCCAAGGAAGGGTGCTGGCTAGCAACAGCTTTCAGTGCTGGCACTTTTCATCTCTGAGCAATTGCTCGACGTTTGCAATTTCTCAGCTCGTGTCTAGGAGATGGAAAGAGAAGGACCGTGACGTTTGTTGGCTAGAGGAGCGCAAAGCCCCAGTGTTGCTGCGCCTGTGAAAGCGCTTCCAAGGAAGGGTGCTGGCTAGCAAGAGCTTTCGGTGCTGGCACTTTTCATCTCTGAGCAATTGCTCGACGTTTGCAATTTCTCACCTGAGCTCTCTTTAGAGTGCGCGAGAGGATGAGCAGAAGATGAGGTGGCTAGAGAAGCCCAGAGCCCCAGTGTTCTTAGGCCTACAAAAGCGCTTCCAAGGAAGGGTGCTGGCTAGCAACAGCTTTCAGTGCTGGCACTTTTCATCTCTGAGCAATTGCTCGACGTTTGCAATTTCTCAGCTTGTGTCTACGAGACGGAAAGAGAAGGACCGTGACGTTTGGTGGCTAGAGAAGCGCAAAGCCCCAGTGTTGCTGCGCCTGTGAAAGCGCTTCCAAGGAAGGGTGCTGGCTAGCAAGAGCTTTCAGTGCTGGCACTTTTCATCTCTGAGCAATTGCTCGACGTTTGCAATTTCTCACCTGAGCTCTCTTTAGAGTGCGCGAGAGGATGAGCAGAAGATGAGGTGGCTAGAGAAGCCCAGAGCCCCAGTGTTCTAAGGGCTACAAAAGCGCTTCCAAGGAAGGGTGCTGGCTAGCAACAGCTTTCAGTGCTGGCACTTTTCATCTCTGAGCAATTGCTCGACGTTTGCAATTTCTCAGCTCGTGTCTACGAGACGGAAAGAGAAGGACCGTGACGTTTGGTGGCTAGAGAAGCGCAAAGCCCCAGTGTTGCTGCTCCTGTGAAAGCGCTTCCAAGGAAGGGTGCTGGCTAGCAACAGCTTTCAGTGCTGGCACTTTTCATCTCTGAGCAATTGCTCAACGTTTGCAATTTCTCACCTGAGCTCTCTTTAGAGTGCGCGAGAGGATGAGCAGAAGATGAGGTGGCTAGAGAAGCCCAGAGCCCCAGTGTTGCTGCGCCTGTGAAAGCGCTTCCAAGGAAGGGTGCTGGCTAGCAACAGCTTTCAGTGCTGGCACTTTTCATCTCTGAGCAATTGCTCGACGTTTGCAATTTCTCAGCTCGTGTCTACGAGACGGAAAGAGAAGGACCGTGACGTTTGGTGGCTAGAGAAGCGCAAAGCCCCAGTGTTGCTGCGCCTGTGAAAGCGCTTCCAAGGAAGGGTGTTGGCTAGCAACAGCTTTCAGTGCTGGCACTTTTCATCTCTGAGCAATTGCTCGACGTCTGCAATTTCTCAGCTCGTGTCTACCGACGGAAAGAGAAGGACCGTGACGTTTGGTGGGTAGAGAAGCGCAAAGCCCCAGTGTTGCTGCGCCTACAAAAGCGCTTCCAAGGAAGGGTGCTGGCTAGCAACAGCTTTCAGTGCTGGCACTTTTCATCTCTGAGCAATTGCTCGACGTTTGCAATTTCTCACCTGAGCTCTCTTTAGAGTGCGCGCGAGGATGAGCAGAAGATGAGGTGGCTAGAGAAGCCCAGAGCCCCAGTGTTCTTAGGCCTATAAAAGCGCTTCCAAGGAAGGGTGCTGGCTAGCAACAGCTTTCAGTGCTGGCACTTTTCATCTCTGAGCAATTGCTCGACGTTTGCAATTTCTCACCTGAGCTCTCTTTAGAGCGCGCGAGTATGAGCAGAAGATGAGGTGGCTAGGGAAGCCCAGAGCCCCAGTGTTCTTAGGCCTACAAAAGCGCTTCCAAGGAAGGGTGCTGGCTAGCAACAGCTTTCAGTGCTGGCACTTTTCATCTCTGAGCAATTGCTCGACGTTTGCAATTTCTCACCTGAACTCTCTTTAGAGTGCGCGAGAGGATGAGCAGAAGATGAGGTGGCTAGAGAAGCCCAGAGCCCCAGTGTTCTTAGGCCTACAAAAGCGCTTCCAAGGAAGGGTGCTGGCTAGCAACAGCTTTCAGTGCTGGCATTTTTCTTCTCTGAGCAATTGCTCAACGTTTGCAATTTCTCAGCTCGTGTCTACGTGACGGAAAGAGAAGGACCGTGACTTTTGGTGCGTATAGAAGCGCAAAGCCCCAGTGTTGCTGCGCCTGTGAAAGCGCTTCCAAGGAAGGGTGCTGGCTAGCAACAGCTTTCAGTGCTGGCACTTTTCATCTCTGAGCAATTGCTCGACGTTTGCAATTTCTCACCTGAGCTCTCTTTACAGTGCGCGAGAGGATGAGCAGAAGATGAGGTGGCTAGAGAAGCCCAGAGCCCCAGTCTTCTTAGGCCTACAAAAGCGCTTCCAAGGAAGGGTGCTGCCTAGCAACAGCTTTCAGTGCTGGCACTTTTCATCTCTGAGCAATTGCTCGACGTTTGCAATTTCTCAGCTCGTGTCTACGAGACGGAAAGAGAAGGACCGTGACATTTGGTGCGTATAGAAGCGCAAAGCCCCAGTGTTGCTGCGCCTGTGAAAGCGCTTCCAAGGAAGGGTGCTGGCTAGCAAGAGCTTTCAGTGCTGGCACTTTTCATCTCTGAGCAATTGCTCGACGTTTGCAATTTCTCACCTGAGCTCTCTTTAGAGTGCGCGAGAGGATGAGCAGAAGATGAGGTGGCTAGAGAAGCCCAGAGCCCCAGTGTTCTTAGGCCTACAAAAGCGCTTCCAAGGAAGGGTGCTGGCTAGCAAGAGCTTTCAGTGCTGGCACTTTTCATCTCTGAGCAATTGCTCGACGTTTGCAATTTCTCAGCTCGTGTCTACGAGACGGAAAGAGAAGGACCGTGACTTTTGGTGGGTAGAGAAGCGCAAAGCCCCAGTGTTGCTGCGCCTGTGAAAGTGCTTCCAAGGAAGGGTGCTGGCTAGCAAGAGCTTTCAGTGCTGGCACTTTTCATCTCTGAGCAATTGCTCGACGTTTGCAATTTCTCACCTGAGCTCTCTTTAGAGTGCGCGAGAGGATGAGCAGAAGATGAGGTGGCTAGAGAAGCCCAGAGCCCCAGTGTTCTTAGGCCTATAAAAGCGCTTCCAAGGAAGGGTGCTGGCTAGCAACAGCTTTCAGTGCTGGCACTTTTCATCTCTGAGCAATTGCTCGACGTTTGCAATTTCTCAGCTCGTGTCTAGGAGATGGAAAGAGAAGGACCGTGACATTTGGTGCGTATAGAAGCGCAAAGCCCCAGTGTTGCTGCGCCTGTGAAAGCGCTTCCAAGGAAGGGTGCTGGCTAGCAACAGCTTTCAGTGCTGGCACTTTTCATCTCTGAGCAATTGCTCGACGTTTGCAATTTCTCAGCTCGTGTCTACGAGACGGAAAGAGAAGGACCGTGACGTTTGGTGGCTAGAGAAGCGCAAAGCCCCAGTGTTGCTGCGCCTGCAAAAGCGCTTCCAAGGAAGGGTGCTGGCTAGCAACAGCTTTCAGTGCTGGCACTTTTCATCTCTGAGCAATTGCTCGACGTTTGCAATTTCTCAGCTCGTGTCTACGAGACGGAAAGAGAAGGACCGTGACGTTTGGTGGGTAGAGAAGTGCAAAGCCCCAGTGTTACTGCGCCTGTGAAAGCGCTTCCAAGGAAGGGTGCTGGCTAGCAAGAGCTTTCAGTGCTGGCACTTTTCATCTCTGAGCAATTGCTCGACGTTTGCAATTTCTCACCTGAGCTCTCTTTAGAGTGCGCGAGAGGATGAGCAGAAGATGAGGTGGCTAGAGAAGCCCAGAGCCCCAGTGTTCTTAGGCCTACAAAAGCGCTTCCAAGGAAGGGTGCTGCCTAGCAAGAGCTTTCAGTGCTGGCACTTTTCATCTCTGAGCAATTGCTCGACGTTTGCAATTTCTCAGCTCGTGTCTACGAGACGGAAAGAGAAGGACCGTGACGTTTGGCGGCTAGAGAAGCGCAAAGCCCCAGTGTTGCTGCGCCTGTGAAAGCGCTTCCAAGGAAGGGTGCTGGCTAGCAACAGCTTTCAGTGCTGGCACTTTTCATCTCTGAGCAATTGCTCCACGTTTGCAATTTCTCACCTGAGCTCTCTTTAGAGCGCGCGAGAATGAGCAGAAGATGAGGTGGCTAGGGAAGCCCAGAGCCCCAGTGTTCTTAGGCCTACAAAAGCGCTTCCAAGGAAGGGTGCTGGCTAGCAAGAGCTTTCAGTGCTGGCACTTTTCATCTCTGAGCAATTGCTCGACGTTTGCAATTTCTCAGCTCGTGTCTACCGACGGAAAGAGAAGGACCGTGACGTTTGGTGGCTAGAGGAGCGCAAAGCCCCAGTGTTGCTGCGCCTGTGAAAGCGCTTCCAAGGAAGGGTGCTGGCTAGCAACAGCTTTCAGTGCTGGCACTTTTCATCTCTGAGCAATTGCTCGACGTTTGCAATTTCTCACCTGAGCTCTCTTTAGAGTGCGCGAGAGGATGAGCAGAAGATGAGGTGGCTAGAGAAGCCCAGAGCCCCAGTGTTCTTAGGCCTACAAAAGCGCTTCCAAGGAAGGGTGCTGGCTAGCAAGAGCTTTCAGTGCTGGCACTTTTCATCTCGGAGCAATTGCTCGACGTTTGCAATTTCTCAGCTCGTGTCTACGTGACGGAAAGAGAAGGACCGTGACATTTGGTGCGTATAGAAGCGCAAAGCCCCAGTGTTGCTGCGCCTGTGAAAGCGCTTCCAAGGAAGGGTGCTGGCTAGCAAGAGCTTTCAGTGCTGGCACTTTTCATCTCGGAGCAATTGCTGGACGTTTGCAATTTCTCAGCTCGTGTCTACGAGACGGAAAGAGAAGGACCGTGACGTTTGGTGGCTAGAGAAGCGCAAAGCCCCAGTGTTGCTGCGCCTGTGAAAGCGCCTCCAAGGAAGGGTGCTGGCTAGCAAGAGCTTTCAGCGCTGGCACTTTTCATCTCTGAGCAATTGCTCAACGTTTGCAATTTCTCAGCTCGTGTCTACGAGACGGAAAGAGAAGGACCGTGACGTTTGGCGGCTAGAGAAGCGCAAAGCCCCAGTGTTGCTGCGCCTGTGAAAGCGCTTCCAAGGAAGGGTGCTGGCTAGCAAGAGCTTTCAGTGCTGGCACTTTTCATCTCTGAGCAATTGCTCGACGTTTGCAATTTCTCACCTGAGCTCTCTTTAGAGCGCGCGAGTATGAGCAGAAGATGAGGTGGCTAGGGAAGCCCAGAGCCCCAGTGTTCTTAGGCCTACAAAAGCGCTTCCAAGGAAGGGTGCTGGCTAGCAACAGCTTTCAGTGCTGGCACTTTTCATCTCTGAGCAATTGCTCGACGTTTGCAATTTCTCAGCTCGTGTCTACGAGACGGAAAGAGAAGGACCGTGACGTTTGGTGCGTATAGAAGCGCAAAGCCCCAGTGTTGCTGCGCCTGTGAAAGCGCTTCCAAGGAAGGGTGCTGGCTAGCAACAGCTTTCAGTGCTGGCACTTTTCATCTCTGAGCAATTGCTCGACGTTTGCAATTTCTCACCTGAGCTCTCTTTAGAGTGTGCGAGAGGATGAGCAGAAGATGAGGTGGCTAGAGAAGCCCAGAGCCCCAGTGTTCTAAGGGCTACAAAAGCGCTTCCAAGGAAGGGTGCTGGCTAGCAACAGCTTTCAGTGCTGGCATTTTTCATCTCGGAGCAATTGCTCAACGTTTGCAATTTCTCAGCTCGTGTCTACGTGACGGAAAGAGAAGGACCGTGACTTTTGGTGCGTATAGAAGCGCAAAGCCCCAGTGTTGCTGCGCCTGTGAAAGCGCTTCCAAGGAAGGGTGCTGGCTAGCAACAGCTTTCAGTGCTGGCACTTTTCATCTCTGAGCAATTGCTCGACGTTTGCAATTTCTCACCTGAGCTCTCTTTACAGTGCGCGAGAGGATGAGCAGAAGATGAGGTGGCTAGAGAAGCCCAGAGCCCCAGTGTTCTTAGGCCTACAAAGCCGCTTCCAAGGAAGGGTGCTGGCTAGCAACAGCTTTCAGTGCTGGCACTTTTCATCTCTGAGCAATTGCTCAACGTTTGCAATTTCTCAGCTCGTGTCTACGAGACGGAAAGAGAAGGACCGTGACGTTTGGCGGCTAGAGAAGCGCAAAGCCCCAGTGTTGCTGCGCCTGTGAAAGCGCTTCCAAGGAAGGGTGCTGGCTAGCAACAGCTTTCAGTGCTGGCACTTTTCATCTCTGAGCAATTGCTCGACGTTTGCAATTTCTCACCTGAGCTCTCTTTAGAGTGCGCGAGAGGATGAGCAGAAGATGAGGTGGCTAGAGAAGCCCAGAGCCCCACTGTTCTTAGGCCTACAAAAGCGCTTCCAAGGAAGGGTGCTGGCTAGCAAGAGCTTTCAGTGCTGGCACTTTTCATCTCTGAGCAATTGCTCGACGTTTGCAATTTCTCAGCTCGTGTCTACGAGACGGAAAGAGAAGGACCGTGACTTTTGGTGGGTAGAGAAGCGCAAAGCCCCAGTGTTGCTGCGCCTGTGAAAGTGCTTCCAAGGAAGGGTGCTGGCTAGCAAGAGCTTTCAGTGCTGGCACTTTTCATCTCTGAGCAATTGCTCGACGTTTGCAATTTCTCACCTGAGCTCTCTTTAGAGTGCGCGAGAGGATGAGCAGAAGATGAGGTGGCTAGAGAAGCCCAGAGCCCCAGTGTTCTTAGGCCTATAAAAGCGCTTCCAAGGAAGGGTGCTGGCTAGCAAGAGCTTTCAGTGCTGGCACTTTTCATCTCGGAGCAATTGCTCGACATTTGCAATTTCTCAGCTCGTGTCTAGGAGATGGAAAGAGAAGGACCGTGACATTTGGTGCGTATAGAAGCGCAAAGCCCCAGTGTTGCTGCGCCTGTGAAAGCGCTTCCAAGGAAGGGTGCTGGCTAGCAACAGCTTTCAGTGCTGGCAGTTTTCATCTCTGAGCAATTGCTCGACGTTTGCAATTTCTCAGCTCGTGTCTACGAGACGGAAAGAGAAGGACCGTGACGTTTGGTGGCTAGAGAAGCGCAAAGCCCCAGTGTTGCTGCGCCTGTGAAAGCGCTTCCAAGGAAGGGTGCTGGCTAGCAAGAGCTTTCAGTGCTGGCACTTTTCATCTCTGAGCAATTGCTCGACGTTTGCAATTTCTCAGCTCGTGTCTACGAGACGGAAAGAGAAGGACCGTGACGTTTGGTGGGTAGAGAAGTGCAAAGCCCCAGTGTTACTGCGCCTGTGAAAGCGCTTCCAAGGAAGGGTGCTGGCTAGCAAGAGCTTTCAGTGCTGGCACTTTTCATCTCTGAGCAATTGCTCGACGTTTGCAATTTCTCACCTGAGCTCTCTTTAGAGTGCGCGAGAGGATGAGCAGAAGATGAGGTGGCTAGAGAAGCCCAGAGCACCAGTGTTCTCAGGCCTATAAAAGCGCTTCCAAGGAAGGGTGCTGGCTAGCAACAGCTTTCAGTGCTGGCACTTTTCATCTCTGAGCAATTGCTCGACGTTTGCAATTTCTCAGCTCGTGTCTACGAGACGGAAAGAGAAGGACCGTGACATTTGGCGGCTAGAGAAGCGCAAAGCCCCAGTGTTGCTGCGCCTGTGAAAGCGCTTCCAAGGAAGGGTGCTGGCTAGCAAGAGCTTTCAGTGCTGGCACTTTTCATCTCTGAGCAATTGCTCGACGTTTGCAATTTCTCACCTGAGCTCTCTTTAGAGTGCGCGAGAGGATGAGCAGAAGATGAGGTGGCTAGAGAAGCCCAGAGCCCCACTGTTCTTAGGCCTACAAAAGCGCTTCCAAGGAAGGGTGCTGGCTAGCAAGAGCTTTCAGTGCTGGCACTTTTCATCTCTGAGCAATTGCTCGACGTTTGCAATTTCTCAGCTCGTGTCTACGAGACGGAAAGAGAAGGACTGTGACGTTTAGTGGCTAGAGAAGCGCAAAGCCCCAGTGTTGCTGCGCCTGTGAAAGCGCTTCCAAGGAAGGGTGCTGGCTAGCAACAGCTTTCAGTGCTGGCACTTTTCATCTCTGAGCAATTGCTCGACGTTTGCAATTTCTCAGCTCGTGTCTACGAGACGGAAAGAGAAGGACCGTGACGTTTGGTGGCTAGAGAAGCGCAAAGCCCCAGTGTTGCTGCGCCTGTGAAAGCGCTTCCAAGGAAGGGTGCTGGCTAGCAAGAGCTTTCAGTGCTGGCACTTTTCATCTCTGAGCAATTGCTCGACGTTTGCAATTTCTCACCTGAGCTCTCTTTAGAGTGCGCGAGAGGATGAGCAGAAGATGAGGTGGCTAGAGAAGCCCAGAGCCCCAGTGTTCTAAGGGCTACAAAAGCGCTTCCAAGGAAGGGTGCTGGCTGGCAACAGCTTTCAGTGCTGGCACTTTTCATCTCTGAGCAATTGCTCGACGTTTGCAATTTCTCAGCTCGTGTCTAGGAGACGGAAAGAGAATGACCGTGACGTTTGGTGGCTAGAGAAGCGCAAAGCCCCAGTGTTGCTGCGCCTGTGAAAGCGCTTCCAAGGAAGGGTGCTGGCTAGCAAGAGCTTTCAGTGCTGGCACTTTTCATCTCTGAGCAATTGCTCGACGTTTGCAATTTCTCACCTGAGCTCTCTTTAGAGTGCGCGAGAGGATGAGCAGAAGATGAGGTGGCTAGAGAAGCCCAGAGCCCCAGTGTTCTAAGGGCTACAAAAGCGCTTCCAAGGAAGGGTGCTGGCTAGCAAGAGCTTTCAGTGCTGGCACTTTTCATCTCTGAGCAATTGCTCGACGTTTGCAATTTCTCAGCTCGTGTCTAGGAGACGGAAAGAGAAGGACCGTGACTTTTGGTGCGTATAGAAGCGCAAAGCCCCAGTGTTGCTGCGCCTGTGAAAGCGCTTCCAAGGAAGGGTGCTGGCTAGCAACAGCTTCCAGTGCTGGCACTTTTCATCTCTGAGCAATTGCTCGACGTTTGCAATTTCTCAGCTCGTGTCTACGAGACGGAAAGGGAAGGACCGTGACATTTGGTGCGTATAGAAGCGCAAAGCCCCAGTGTTGCTGCGCCTGTGAAAGCGCTTCCAAGGAAGGGTGCTGGCTAGCAACAGCTTCCAGTGCTGGCACTTTTCATCTCTGAGCAATTGCTCGACGTTTGCAATTTCTCAGCTCGTGTCTAGGAGACGGAAAGAGAAGGACCGTGACGTTTCGTGGCTAGAGAAGCGCAAAGCCCCAGTGTTGCTGCGCCTGTGAAAGCGCTTCCAAGGAAGGGTGCTGGCTAGCAAGAGCTTTCAGTGCTGGCACTTTTCATCTCTGAGCAATTGCTGGACGTTTGCAATTTCTCACCTGAGCTCTCTTTAGAGTGCGCGAGAGGATGAGCAGAAGATGAGGTGGCTAGAGAAGCCCAGAGCCCCAGTGTTCTTAGGCCTACAAAAGCGCTTCCAAGTAAGGGTGCTGGCTAGCAACAGCTTTCAGTGCTGGCACTTTTCATCTCTGAGCAATTGCTCGACGTTTGCAATTTCTCAGCTCGTGTCTACGAGACGGAAAGAGAAGGACCGTGACGTTTGGTGCGTATAGAAGCGCAAAGCCCCAGTGTTGCTGCGCCTGTGAAAGCGCTTCCAAGGAAGGGTGCTGGCTAGCAACAGCTTTCAGTGCTGGCACTTTTCATCTCTGAGCAATTGCTCGACGTTTGCAATTTCTCACCTGAGCTCTCTTTAGAGTGCGCGAGAGGATGAGCAGAAGATGAGGTGGCTAGAGAAGCCCAGAGCCCCAGTGTTCTTAGGCCTACAAAAGCGCTTCCAAGGAAGGGTGCTGGCTAGCAACAGCTTTCAGTGCTGGCACTTTTCATCTCTGAGCAATTGCTCGACGTTTGCAATTTCTCAGCTCGTGTCTACGAGACGGAAAGAGAAGGACCGTGACTTTTGGTGGGTAGAGAAGCGCAAAGCCCCAGTGTTGCTGCGCCTGTGAAAGCGCTTCCAAGGAAGGGTGCTGGCTAGCAACAGCTTCCAGTGCTGGCACTTTTCATCTCTGAGCAATTGCTCGACGTTTGCAATTTCTCAGCTCGTGTCTACGAGACGGAAAGGGAAGGACCGTGACGTTTGGTGCGTATAGAAGCGCAAAGCCCCAGTGTTGCTGCGCCTGTGAAAGCGCTTCCAAGGAAGGGTGCTGGCTAGCAAGAGCTTTCAGTGCTGGCACTTTTCATCTCTGAGCAATTGCTCGACGTTTGCAATTTCTCAGCTCGTGTCTACGAGACGGAAAGAGAAGGACCGTGACGTTTCGTGGCTAGAGAAGCGCAAAGCCCCAGTGTTGCTGCGCCTGTGAAAGCGCTTCCAAGGAAGGGTGCTGGCTAGCAAGAGCTTTCAGTGCTGGCACTTTTCATCTCTGAGCAATTGCTCGACGTTTGCAATTTCTCACCTGAGCTCTCTTTAGAGTGCGCGAGAGGATGAGCAGAAGATTAGGTGGCTAGAGAAGCCCAGAGCCCCAGTGTTCTAAGGGCTACAAAAGCGCTTCCAAGGAAGGGTGCTGGCTGGCAACAGCTTTCAGTGCTGGCACTTTTCATCTCTGAGCAATTGCTCGACGTTTGCAATTTCTCAGCTCGTGTCTACGAGACGGAAAGAGAAGGACCGTGACGTTTGGTGGCTAGAGAAGCGCAAAGCCCCAGTGTTGCTGCGCCTGTGAAAGCGCTTCCAAGGAAGGGTGCTGGCTAGCAAGAGCTTTCAGTGCTGGCACTTTTCATCTCTGAGCAATTGCTCGACGTTTGCAATTTCTCAGCTCGTGTCTACCGACGGAAAGAGAAGGACCGTGACGTTTGTTGGCTAGAGGAGCGCAAAGCCCCAGTGTTGCTGCGCCTACAAAAGCGCTTCCAAGGAAGGGTGCTGGCTAGCAACAGCTTTCAGTGCTGGCACTTTTCATCTCTGAGCAATTGCTGGACGTTTGCAATTTCTCACCTAAGCTCTCTTTAGAGTGCGCGAGAGGATGAGCAGAAGATGAGGTGGCTAGAGAAGCGCAAAGCCCCAGTGTTGCTGCGCCTGTGAAAGCGCTTCCAAGGAAGGGTGCTGGCTAGCAAGAGCTTTCAGTGCTGGCACTTTTCATCTCTGAGCAATTGCTCGACGTTTGCAATTTCTCAGCTCGTGTCTACGAGACGGAAAGAGAATGACCGTGACGTTTGGTGCGTATAGAAGCGCAAAGCCCCAGTGTTGCTGCGCCTGTGAAAGCGCTTCCAAGGAAGGGTGCTGGCTAGCAAGAGCTTTCAGTGCTGGCACTTTTCATCTCTGAGCAATTGCTCGACGTTTGCAATTTCTCACCTGAGCTCTCTTTAGAGTGCGCGAGAGGATGAGCAGAAGATGAGGTGGCTAGAGAAGCCCAGAGCCCCAGTCTTCTTAGGCCTACAAAAGCGCTTCCAAGGAAGGGTGCTGGCTAGCAACAGCTTTCAGTGCTGGCACTTTTCATCTCTGAGCAATTGCTCAACGTTTGCAATTTCTCAGCTCTTGTCTACGAGACGGAAAGAGAAGGACCGTGACATTTGGTGCGTATAGAAGCGCAAAGCCCCAGTGTTGCTGCGCCTGTGAAAGCGCTTCCAAGGAAGGGTGCTGGCTAGCAAGAGCTTTCAGTGCTGGCACTTTTCATCTCTGAGCAATTGCTCGACGTTTGCAATTTCTCAGCTCGTGTCTACGAGACGGAAAGAGAAGGACCGTGACGTTTGGTGGCTAGAGAAGCGCAAAGCACCAGTGTTGCTGCGCCTGTGAAAGCGCTTCCAAGGAAGGGTGCTGGCTAGCAAGAGCTTTCAGTGCTGGCACTTTTCATCTCGGAGCAATTGCTCGACGTTTGCAATTTCTCAGCTCGTGTCTACGAGAGGGAAAGAGAAGGACCGTGACGTTTGGCGGCTAGAGAAGCGCAAAGCCCCAGTGTTGCTGCGCCTACAAAAGCGCTTCCAAGGAAGGGTGCTGGCTAGCAACAGCTTTCAGTGCTGGCACTTTTCATCTCTGAGCAGTTGCTCGACGTTTGCAATTTCTCACCTGAACTCTCTTTAGAGCGCGCGAGAGGATGAGCAGAAGATGAGGTGGCTAGAGAAGCCCAGAGCCCCAGTGTTCTCAGGCCTACAAAAGCGCTTCCAAGGAAGGGTGCTGGCTAGCAAGAGCTTTCAGTGCTGGCACTTTTCATCTCTGAGCAATTGCTCGACGTTTGCAATTTCTCAGCTCGTGTCTACGAGACGGAAAGAGAATGACCGTGACGTCTGATGGGTAGAGAAGCGCAAAGCCCCAGTGTTGCTGCGCCTGTGAAAGCGCTTCCAAGGAAGGGTGCTGGCTAGCAAGAGCTTTCAGTGCTGGTACTTTTCATCTCTGAGCAATTGCTCGACGTTTGCAATTTCTCAGCTCGTGTCTACGAGACGGAAAGAGAAGGACCGTGACGTTTGGCGGCTAGAGAAGCGCAAAGCCCCAGTGTTGCTGCGCCTGTGAAAGCGCTTCCAAGGAAGGGTGCTGGCTAGCAAGAGCTTTCAGTGCTGGCACTTTTCATCTCTGAGCAATTGCTCGACGTTTGCAATTTCTCACCTGAGCTCTCTTTAGAGTGCGCGAGAGGATGAGCAGAAGATGTGGTGGCTAGAGAAGCCCAGAGCCCCAGTGTTCTTAGGCCTATAAAAGCGCTTCCAAGGAAGGGTGCTGGCTAGCAAGAGCTTTCAGTGCTGGCACTTTTCATCTCGGAGCAATTGCTCGACGTTTGCAATTTCTCAGCTCGTGTCTACCGACGGAAAGAGAAGGACCGTGACGTTTGGCGGCTAGAGAAGCGCAAAGCCCCAGTGTTGCTGCGCCTGTGAAAGCGCTTCCAAGGAAGGGTGCTGGCTAGCAACAGCTTTCAGTGCTGGCACTTTTCATCTCTGAGCAATTGCTCGACGTTTGCAATTTCTCAGCTCGTGTCTACGAGACGGAAAGAGAAGGACCGTGACGTTTGGTGCGTATAGAAGCGCAAAGCTCCAGTGTTGCTGCGCCTGTGAAAGCGCTTCCAAGGAAGGGTGCTGGCTAGCAACAGCTTTCAGTGCTGGCACTTTTCATCTCTGAGCAATTGCTCGACGTTTGCAATTTCTCACCTGAGCTCTCTTTAGAGTGCGCGAGAGGATGAGCAGAAGATGAGGTGGCTAGAGAAGCCCAGAGCCCCAGTGTTCTTAGGCCTATAAAAGCGCTTCCAAGGAAGGGTGCTGGCTAGCAAGAGCTTTCAGTGCTGGCACTTTTCATCTCTGAGCAATTGCTCGACGTTTGCAATTTCTCAGCTCGTGTCTACGAGACGGAAAGAGAAGGACCGTGACGTTTGGTGGGTAGAGAAGCGCAAAGCCCCAGTGTTGCTGCGCCTGTGAAAGCGCTTCCAAGGAAGGGTGCTGGCTAGGAAGAGCTTTCAGTGCTGGCACTTTTCATCTCTGAGCAATTGCTGGACGTTTGCAATTTCTCAGCTCGTGTCTACGAGACGGAAAGAGAAGGACCGTGACGTTTGGTGGCTAGAGAAGCGCAAAGCCCCAGTGTTGCTGCGCCTGTGAAAGCGCTTCCAAGGAAGGGTGCTGGCTAGCAAGAGCTTTCAGTGCTGGCACTTTTCATCTCTGAGCAATTGCTCGACGTTTGCAATTTCTCACCTGAGCTCTCTTTAGAGTGCGCGAGAGGATGAGCAGAAGATGAGGTGGCTAGAGAAGCCCAGAGCCCCAGTGTTCTAAGGGCTACAAAAGCGCTTCCAAGGAAGGGTGCTGGCTGGCAACAGCTTTCAGTGCTGGCACTTTTCATCTCTGAGCAATTGCTGGACGTTTGCAATTTCTCAGCTCGTGTCTACGAGACGGAAAGAGAATGACCGTGATGTTTGGTGGCTAGAGAAGCGCAAAGCCCCAGTGTTGCTGCGCCTGTGAAAGCGCTTCCAAGGAAGGGTGCTGGCTAGCAACAGCTTTCAGTGCTGGCACTTTTCATCTCTGAGCAATTGCTCGTCGTTTGCAATTTCTCACCTGAGCTCTCTTTAGAGTGCGCGAGAGGATGAGCAGAAGATGAGGTGGCTAGAGAAGCCCAGAGCCCCAGTGTTGCTGCGCCTGTGAAAGCGCTTCCAAGGAAGGGTGCTGGCTAGCAACAGCTTTCAGTGCTGGCACTTTTCATCTCTGAGCAATTGCTCGACGTTTGCAATTTCTCAGCTCGTGTCTACGAGACGGAAAGAGAAGGACCGTGACTTTTGGTGGGTAGAGAAGCGCAAAGCCCCAGTGTTGCTGCGCCTGTGAAAGCGCTTCCAAGGAAGGGTGTTGGCTAGCAACAGCTTTCAGTGCTGGCACTTTTCATCTCGGAGCAATTGCTCGACGTTTGCAATTTCTCAGCTCGTGTCTACCGACGGAAAGAGAAGGACCGTGACGTTTGGTGGGTAGAGAAGCGCAAAGCCCCAGTGTTGCTGCGCCTACAAAAGCGCTTCCAAGGAAGGGTGCTGGCTAGCAACAGCTTTCAGTGCTGGCACTTTTCATCTCTGAGCAATTGCTCGACGTTTGCAATTTCTCACCTGAGCTCTCTTTAGAGTGCGCGCGAGGATGAGCAGAAGATGAGGTGGCTAGAGAAGCCCAGAGCCCCAGTGTTCTTAGGCCTATAAAAGCGCTTCCAAGGAAGGGTGCTGGCTAGCAACAGCTTTCAGTGCTGGCACTTTTCATCTCTGAGCAATTGCTCGACGTTTGCAATTTCTCACCTGAGCTCTCTTTAGAGCGCGCGAGTATGAGCAGAAGATGAGGTGGCTAGGGAAGCCCAGAGCCCCAGTGTTCTTAGGCCTACAAAAGCGCTTCCAAGGAAGGGTGCTGGCTAGCAACAGCTTTCAGTGCTGGCACTTTTCATCTCTGAGCAATTGCTCGACGTTTGCAATTTCTCACCTGAACTCTCTTTAGAGTGCGCGAGAGGATGAGCAGAAGATGAGGTGGCTAGAGAAGCCCAGAGCCCCAGTGTTCTTAGGCCTACAAAAGCGCTTCCAAGGAAGGGTGCTGGCTAGCAACAGCTTTCAGTGCTGGCATTTTTCTTCTCTGAGCAATTGCTCAACGTTTGCAATTTCTCAGCTCGTGTCTACGTGACGGAAAGAGAAGGACCGTGACTTTTGGTGCGTATAGAAGCGCAAAGCCCCAGTGTTGCTGCGCCTGTGAAAGCGCTTCCAAGGAAGGGTGCTGGCTAGCAAGAGCTTTCAGTGCTGGCACTTTTCATCTCTGAGCAATTGCTCGACGTTTGCAATTTCTCACCTGAGCTCTCTTTAGAGTGCGCGAGAGGATGAGCAGAAGATGAGGTGGCTAGAGAAGCCCAGAGCCCCAGTCTTCTTAGGCCTACAAAAGCGCTTCCAAGGAAGGGTGCTGGCTAGCAACAGCTTTCAGTGCTGGCACTTTTCATCTCTGAGCAATTGCTCGACGTTTGCAATTTCTCAGCTCGTGTCTACGAGACGGAAAGAGAAGGACTGTGACATTTGGTGCGTATAGAAGCGCAAAGCCCCAGTGTTGCTGCGCCTGTGAAAGCGCTTCCAAGGAAGGGTGCTGGCTAGCAAGAGCTTTCAGTGCTGGCACTTTTCATCTCTGAGCAATTGCTCGACGTTTGCAATTTCTCACCTGAGCTCTCTTTAGAGTGCGCGAGAGGATGAGCAGAAGATGAGGTGGCTAGAGAAGCCCAGAGCCCCAGTGTTCTTAGGCCTACAAAAGCGCTTCCAAGGAAGGGTGCTGGCTAGCAACAGCTTTCAGTGCTGGCACTTTTCATCTCTGAGCAATTGCTCGACGTTTGCAATTTCTCAGCTCGTGTCTAGGAGATGGAAAGAGAAGGACCGTGACATTTGGTGCGTATAGAAGCGCAAAGCCCCAGTGTTGCTGCGCCTGTGAAAGCGCTTCCAAGGAAGGGTGCTGGCTAGCAACAGCTTTCAGTGCTGGCACTTTTCATCTCTGAGCAATTGCTCGACGTTTGCAATTTCTCAGCTCGTGTCTACGAGACGGAAAGAGAAGGACCGTGACGTTTGGTGGCTAGAGAAGCGCAAAGCCCCAGTGTTGCTGCGCCTGTGAAAGCGCTTCCAAGGAAGGGTGCTGGCTAGCAAGAGCTTTCAGTGCTGGCACTTTTCATCTCTGAGCAATTGCTCGACGTTTGCAATTTCTCAGCTCGTGTCTACGAGACGGAAAGAGAAGGACCGTGACGTTTGGTGGGTAGAGAAGTGCAAAGCCCCAGTGTTACTGCGCCTGTGAAAGCGCTTCCAAGGAAGGGTGCTGGCTAGCAAGAGCTTTCAGTGCTGGCACTTTTCATCTCTGAGCAATTGCTCGACGTTTGCAATTTCTCACCTGAGCTCTCTTTACAGTGCGCGAGAGGATGAGCAGAAGATGAGGTGGCTAGAGAAGCCCAGAGCCCCAGTGTTCTCAGGCCTATAAAAGCGCTTCCAAGGAAGGGTGCTGGCTAGCAAGAGCTTTCAGTGCTGGCACTTTTCATCTCTGAGCAATTGCTCGACGTTTGCAATTTCTCAGCTCGTGTCTACGAGACGGAAAGAGAAGGACCGTGACGTTTGGCGGGTAGAGAAGCGCAAAGCCCCAGTGTTGCTGCGCCTGTGAAAGCGCTTCCAAGGAAGGGTGCTGGCTAGCAACAGCTTTCAGTGCTGGCACTTTTCATCTCTGAGCAATTGCTCCACGTTTGCAATTTCTCACCTGAGCTCTCTTTAGAGCGCGCGAGTATGAGCAGAAGATGAGGTGGCTAGGGAAGCCCAGAGCCCCAGTGTTCTTAGGCTACAAAAGCGCTTCCAAGGAAGGGTGCTGGCTAGCAACAGCTTTCAGTGCTGGCACTTTTCATCTCTGAGCAATTGCTCGACGTTTGCAATTTCTCACCTGAGCTCTCTTTAGAGTGCGCGAGAGGATGAGCAGAAGAGTAGGTGGCTAGAGAAGCCCAGAGCCCCAGTGTTCTTAGGCCTACAAAAGCGCTTCCAAGGAAGGGTGCTGGCTAGCAAGAGCTTTCAGTGCTGGCACTTTTCATCTCTGAGCAATTGCTCGACGTTTGCAATTTCTCACCTGAGCTCTCTTTAGAGTGCGCGAGAGGATGAGCAGAAGATGAGGTGGCTAGAGAAGCCCAGAGCCCCAGTCTTCTTAGGCCTACAAAAGCGCTTCCAAGGAAGGGTGCTGGCTAGCAACAGCTTTCAGTGCTGGCACTTTTCATCTCTGAGCAATTGCTCAACGTTTGCAATTTCTCAGCTCTTGTCTACGAGACGGAAAGAGAAGGACCGTGACATTTGGTGCGTATAGAAGCGCAAAGCCCCAGTGTTGCTGCGCCTGTGAAAGCGCTTCCAAGGAAGGGTGCTGGCTAGCAAGAGCTTTCAGTGCTGGCACTTTTCATCTCGGAGCAATTGCTCGACGTTTGCAATTTCTCAGCTCGTGTCTACGAGACGGAAAGAGAAGGACCGTGACGTTTGGTGGCTAGAGAAGCGCAAAGCACCAGTGTTGCTGCGCCTGTGAAAGCGCTTCCAAGGAAGGGTGCTGGCTAGCAAGAGCTTTCAGTGCTGGCACTTTTCATCTCGGAGCAATTGCTCGACGTTTGCAATTTCTCAGCTCGTGTCTACGAGAGGGAAAGAGAAGGACCGTGACGTTTGGCGGCTAGAGAAGCGCAAAGCCCCAGTGTTGCTGCGCCTACAAAAGCGCTTCCAAGGAAGGGTGCTGGCTAGCAACAGCTTTCAGTGCTGGCACTTTTCATCTCTGAGCAGTTGCTCGACGTTTGCAATTTCTCACCTGAACTCTCTTTAGAGCGCGCGAGAGGATGAGCAGAAGATGAGGTGGCTAGAGAAGCCCAGAGCCCCAGTGTTCTCAGGCCTACAAAAGCGCTTCCAAGGAAGGGTGCTGGCTAGCAAGAGCTTTCAGTGCTGGCACTTTTCATCTCTGAGCAATTGCTCGACGTTTGCAATTTCTCAGCTCGTGTCTACGAGACGGAAAGAGAATGACCGTGACGTCTGATGGGTAGAGAAGCGCAAAGCCCCAGTGTTGCTGCGCCTGTGAAAGCGCTTCCAAGGAAGGGTGCTGGCTAGCAAGAGCTTTCAGTGCTGGTACTTTTCATCTCTGAGCAATTGCTCGACGTTTGCAATTTCTCAGCTCGTGTCTACGAGACGGAAAGAGAAGGACCGTGACGTTTGGCGGGTAGAGAAGCGCAAAGCCCCAGTGTTGCTGCGCCTGTGAAAGCGCTTCCAAGGAAGGGTGCTGGCTAGCAAGAGCTTTCAGTGCTGGCACTTTTCATCTCTGAGCAATTGCTCGACGTTTGCAATTTCTCACCTGAGCTCTCTTTAGAGTGCGCGAGAGGATGAGCAGAAGATGTGGTGGCTAGAGAAGCCCAGAGCCCCAGTGTTCTTAGGCCTATAAAAGCGCTTCCAAGGAAGGGTGCTGGCTAGCAAGAGCTTTCAGTGCTGGCACTTTTCATCTCGGAGCAATTGCTCGACGTTTGCAATTTCTCAGCTCGTGTCTACCGACGGAAAGAGAAGGACCGTGACGTTTGGCGGCTAGAGAAGCGCAAAGCCCCAGTGTTGCTGCGCCTGTGAAAGCGCTTCCAAGGAAGGGTGCTGGCTAGCAACAGCTTTCAGTGCTGGCACTTTTCATCTCTGAGCAATTGCTCGACGTTTGCAATTTCTCAGCTCGTGTCTACGAGACGGAAAGAGAAGGACCGTGACGTTTGGTGCGTATAGAAGCGCAAAGCTCCAGTGTTGCTGCGCCTGTGAAAGCGCTTCCAAGGAAGGGTGCTGGCTAGCAACAGCTTTCAGTGCTGGCACTTTTCATCTCTGAGCAATTGCTCGACGTTTGCAATTTCTCACCTGAGCTCTCTTTAGAGTGCGCGAGAGGATGAGCAGAAGATGAGGTGGCTAGAGAAGCCCAGAGCCCCAGTGTTCTTAGGCCTATAAAAGCGCTTCCAAGGAAGGGTGCTGGCTAGCAAGAGCTTTCAGTGCTGGCACTTTTCATCTCTGAGCAATTGCTCGACGTTTGCAATTTCTCAGCTCGTGTCTACGAGACGGAAAGAGAAGGACCGTGACGTTTGGTGGGTAGAGAAGCGCAAAGCCCCAGTGTTGCTGCGCCTGTGAAAGCGCTTCCAAGGAAGGGTGCTGGCTAGGAAGAGCTTTCAGTGCTGGCACTTTTCATCTCTGAGCAATTGCTGGACGTTTGCAATTTCTCAGCTCGTGTCTACGAGACGGAAAGAGAAGGACCGTGACGTTTGGTGGCTAGAGAAGCGCAAAGCCCCAGTGTTGCTGCGCCTGTGAAAGCGCTTCCAAGGAAGGGTGCTGGCTAGCAAGAGCTTTCAGTGCTGGCACTTTTCATCTCTGAGCAATTGCTCGACGTTTGCAATTTCTCACCTGAGCTCTCTTTAGAGTGCGCGAGAGGATGAGCAGAAGATGAGGTGGCTAGAGAAGCCCAGAGCCCCAGTGTTCTAAGGGCTACAAAAGCGCTTCCAAGGAAGGGTGCTGGCTGGCAACAGCTTTCAGTGCTGGCACTTTTCATCTCTGAGCAATTGCTGGACGTTTGCAATTTCTCAGCTCGTGTCTACGAGACGGAAAGAGAATGACCGTGATGTTTGGTGGCTAGAGAAGCGCAAAGCCCCAGTGTTGCTGCGCCTGTGAAAGCGCTTCCAAGGAAGGGTGCTGGCTAGCAACAGCTTTCAGTGCTGGCACTTTTCATCTCTGAGCAATTGCTCGTCGTTTGCAATTTCTCACCTGAGCTCTCTTTAGAGTGCGCGAGAGGATGAGCAGAAGATGAGGTGGCTAGAGAAGCCCAGAGCCCCAGTGTTGCTGCGCCTGTGAAAGCGCTTCCAAGGAAGGGTGCTGGCTAGCAACAGCTTTCAGTGCTGGCACTTTTCATCTCTGAGCAATTGCTCGACGTTTGCAATTTCTCAGCTCGTGTCTACGAGACGGAAAGAGAAGGACCGTGACTTTTGGTGGGTAGAGAAGCGCAAAGCCCCAGTGTTGCTGCGCCTGTGAAAGCGCTTCCAAGGAAGGGTGTTGGCTAGCAACAGCTTTCAGTGCTGGCACTTTTCATCTCGGAGCAATTGCTCGACGTTTGCAATTTCTCAGCTCGTGTCTACCGACGGAAAGAGAAGGACCGTGACGTTTGGTGGGTAGAGAAGCGCAAAGCCCCAGTGTTGCTGCGCCTACAAAAGCGCTTCCAAGGAAGGGTGCTGGCTAGCAACAGCTTTCAGTGCTGGCACTTTTCATCTCTGAGCAATTGCTCGACGTTTGCAATTTCTCACCTGAGCTCTCTTTAGAGTGCGCGCGAGGATGAGCAGAAGATGAGGTGGCTAGAGAAGCCCAGAGCCCCAGTGTTCTTAGGCCTATAAAAGCGCTTCCAAGGAAGGGTGCTGGCTAGCAACAGCTTTCAGTGCTGGCACTTTTCATCTCTGAGCAATTGCTCGACGTTTGCAATTTCTCACCTGAGCTCTCTTTAGAGCGCGCGAGTATGAGCAGAAGATGAGGTGGCTAGGGAAGCCCAGAGCCCCAGTGTTCTTAGGCCTACAAAAGCGCTTCCAAGGAAGGGTGCTGGCTAGCAACAGCTTTCAGTGCTGGCACTTTTCATCTCTGAGCAATTGCTCGACGTTTGCAATTTCTCACCTGAACTCTCTTTAGAGTGCGCGAGAGGATGAGCAGAAGATGAGGTGGCTAGAGAAGCCCAGAGCCCCAGTGTTCTTAGGCCTACAAAAGCGCTTCCAAGGAAGGGTGCTGGCTAGCAACAGCTTTCAGTGCTGGCATTTTTCTTCTCTGAGCAATTGCTCAACGTTTGCAATTTCTCAGCTCGTGTCTACGTGACGGAAAGAGAAGGACCGTGACTTTTGGTGCGTATAGAAGCGCAAAGCCCCAGTGTTGCTGCGCCTGTGAAAGCGCTTCCAAGGAAGGGTGCTGGCTAGCAAGAGCTTTCAGTGCTGGCACTTTTCATCTCTGAGCAATTGCTCGACGTTTGCAATTTCTCACCTGAGCTCTCTTTAGAGTGCGCGAGAGGATGAGCAGAAGATGAGGTGGCTAGAGAAGCCCAGAGCCCCAGTCTTCTTAGGCCTACAAAAGCGCTTCCAAGGAAGGGTGCTGGCTAGCAACAGCTTTCAGTGCTGGCACTTTTCATCTCTGAGCAATTGCTCGACGTTTGCAATTTCTCAGCTCGTGTCTACGAGACGGAAAGAGAAGGACTGTGACATTTGGTGCGTATAGAAGCGCAAAGCCCCAGTGTTGCTGCGCCTGTGAAAGCGCTTCCAAGGAAGGGTGCTGGCTAGCAAGAGCTTTCAGTGCTGGCACTTTTCATCTCTGAGCAATTGCTCGACGTTTGCAATTTCTCACCTGAGCTCTCTTTAGAGTGCGCGAGAGGATGAGCAGAAGATGAGGTGGCTAGAGAAGCCCAGAGCCCCAGTGTTCTTAGGCCTACAAAAGCGCTTCCAAGGAAGGGTGCTGGCTAGCAACAGCTTTCAGTGCTGGCACTTTTCATCTCTGAGCAATTGCTCGACGTTTGCAATTTCTCAGCTCGTGTCTAGGAGATGGAAAGAGAAGGACCGTGACATTTGGTGCGTATAGAAGCGCAAAGCCCCAGTGTTGCTGCGCCTGTGAAAGCGCTTCCAAGGAAGGGTGCTGGCTAGCAACAGCTTTCAGTGCTGGCACTTTTCATCTCTGAGCAATTGCTCGACGTTTGCAATTTCTCAGCTCGTGTCTACGAGACGGAAAGAGAAGGACCGTGACGTTTGGTGGCTAGAGAAGCGCAAAGCCCCAGTGTTGCTGCGCCTGTGAAAGCGCTTCCAAGGAAGGGTGCTGGCTAGCAAGAGCTTTCAGTGCTGGCACTTTTCATCTCTGAGCAATTGCTCGACGTTTGCAATTTCTCAGCTCGTGTCTACGAGACGGAAAGAGAAGGACCGTGACGTTTGGTGGGTAGAGAAGTGCAAAGCCCCAGTGTTACTGCGCCTGTGAAAGCGCTTCCAAGGAAGGGTGCTGGCTAGCAAGAGCTTTCAGTGCTGGCACTTTTCATCTCTGAGCAATTGCTCGACGTTTGCAATTTCTCACCTGAGCTCTCTTTACAGTGCGCGAGAGGATGAGCAGAAGATGAGGTGGCTAGAGAAGCCCAGAGCCCCAGTGTTCTCAGGCCTATAAAAGCGCTTCCAAGGAAGGGTGCTGGCTAGCAAGAGCTTTCAGTGCTGGCACTTTTCATCTCTGAGCAATTGCTCGACGTTTGCAATTTCTCAGCTCGTGTCTACGAGACGGAAAGAGAAGGACCGTGACGTTTGGCGGGTAGAGAAGCGCAAAGCCCCAGTGTTGCTGCGCCTGTGAAAGCGCTTCCAAGGAAGGGTGCTGGCTAGCAACAGCTTTCAGTGCTGGCACTTTTCATCTCTGAGCAATTGCTCCACGTTTGCAATTTCTCACCTGAGCTCTCTTTAGAGCGCGCGAGTATGAGCAGAAGATGAGGTGGCTAGGGAAGCCCAGAGCCCCAGTGTTCTTAGGCTACAAAAGCGCTTCCAAGGAAGGGTGCTGGCTAGCAACAGCTTTCAGTGCTGGCACTTTTCATCTCTGAGCAATTGCTCGACGTTTGCAATTTCTCACCTGAGCTCTCTTTAGAGTGCGCGAGAGGATGAGCAGAAGAGTAGGTGGCTAGAGAAGCCCAGAGCCCCAGTGTTCTTAGGCCTACAAAAGCGCTTCCAAGGAAGGGTGCTGGCTAGCAAGAGCTTTCAGTGCTGGCACTTTTCATCTCTGAGCAATTGCTCGACGTTTGCAATTTCTCAGCTCGTGTCTACGTGACGGAAAGAGAAGGACCGTGACATTTGGTGCGTATAGAAGCGCAAAGCCCCAGTGTTGCTGCGCCTGTGAAAGCGCTTCCAAGGAAGGGTGCTGGCTAGCAAGAGCTTTCAGTGCTGGCACTTTTCATCTCGGAGCAATTGCTGGACGTTTGCAATTTCTCAGCTCGTGTCTACGAGACGGAAAGAGAAGGACCGTGACGTTTGGTGGCTAGAGAAGCGCAAAGCCCCAGTGTTGCTGCGCCTGTGAAAGCGCCTCCAAGGAAGGGTGCTGGCTAGCAAGAGCTTTCAGCGCTGGCACTTTTCATCTCTGAGCAATTGCTCAACGTTTGCAATTTCTCACCTGAGCTCTCTTTAGAGTGCGCGAGAGGATGAGCAGAAGATGAGGTGGCTAGAGAAGCCCAGAGCCCCAGTGTTCTAAGGGCTACAAAAGCGCTTCCAAGGAAGGGTGCTGGCTAGCAACAGCTTTCAGTGCTGGCATTTTTCATCTCGGAGCAATTGCTCAACGTTTGCAATTTCTCAGCTCGTGTCTACGTGACGGAAAGAGAAGGACCGTGACTTTTGGTGCGTATAGAAGCGCAAAGCCCCAGTGTTGCTGCGCCTGTGAAAGCGCTTCCAAGGAAGGGTGCTGGCTAGCAAGAGCTTTCAGTGCTGGCACTTTTCATCTCTGAGCAATTGCTCGACGTTTGCAATTTCTCACCTGAGCTCTCTTTACAGTGCGCGAGAGGATGAGCAGAAGATGAGGTGGCTAGAGAAGCCCAGAGCCCCAGTGTTCTTAGGCCTACAAAAGCGCTTCCAAGGAAGGGTGCTGGCTAGCAACAGCTTTCAGTGCTGGCACTTTTCATCTCTGAGCAATTGCTCAACGTTTGCAATTTCTCAGCTCGTGTCTACGAGACGGAAAGAGAAGGACCGTGACGTTTGGCGGCTAGAGAAGCGCAAAGCCCCAGTGTTGCTGCGCCTGTGAAAGCGCTTCCAAGGAAGGGTGCTGGCTAGCAAGAGCTTTCAGTGCTGGCACTTTTCATCTCTGAGCAATTGCTCGACGTTTGCAATTTCTCACCTGAGCTCTCTTTAGAGTGCGCGAGAGGATGAGCAGAAGATGAGGTGGCTAGAGAAGCCCAGAGCCCCACTGTTCTTAGGCCTACAAAAGCGCTTCCAAGGAAGGGTGCTGGCTAGCAAGAGCTTTCAGTGCTGGCACTTTTCATCTCTGAGCAATTGCTCGACGTTTGCAATTTCTCAGCTCGTGTCTACGAGACGGAAAGAGAAGGACCGTGACTTTTGGTGGGTAGAGAAGTGCAAAGCCCCAGTGTTGCTGCGCCTGTGAAAGTGCTTCCAAGGAAGGGTGCTGGCTAGCAAGAGCTTTCAGTGCTGGCACTTTTCATCTCTGAGCAATTGCTCGACGTTTGCAATTTCTCACCTGAGCTCTCTTTAGAGTGCGCGAGAGGATGAGCAGAAGATGAGGTGGCTAGAGAAGCCCAGAGCCCCAGTGTTCTTAGGCCTATAAAAGCGCTTCCAAGGAAGGGTGCTGGCTAGCAAGAGCTTTCAGTGCTGGCACTTTTCATCTCGGAGCAATTGCTCGACATTTGCAATTTCTCAGCTCGTGTCTAGGAGATGGAAAGAGAAGGACCGTGACATTTGGTGCGTATAGAAGCGCAAAGCCCCAGTGTTGCTGCGCCTGTGAAAGCGCTTCCAAGGAAGGGTGCTGGCTAGCAAGAGCTTTCAGTGCTGGCACTTTTCATCTCTGAGCAATTGCTCGACGTTTGCAATTTCTCAGCTCGTGTCTACGAGACGGAAAGAGAAGGACCGTGACGTTTGGTGGCTAGAGAAGCGCAAAGCCCCAGTGTTGCTGCGCCTGTGAAAGCGCTTCCAAGGAAGGGTGCTGGCTAGCAACAGCTTTCAGTGCTGGCACTTTTCATCTCTGAGCAATTGCTCGACGTTTGCAATTTCTCAGCTCGTGTCTACGAGACGGAAAGAGAAGGACCGTGACGTTTGGTGGGTAGAGAAGTGCAAAGCCCCAGTGTTACTGCGCCTGTGAAAGCGCTTCCAAGGAAGGGTGCTGGCTAGCAAGAGCTTTCAGTGCTGGCACTTTTCATCTCTGAGCAATTGCTCGACGTTTGCAATTTCTCACCTGAGCTCTCTTTAGAGTGCGCGAGAGGATGAGCAGAAGATGAGGTGGCTAGAGAAGCCCAGAGCCCCAGTGTTCTCAGGCCTATAAAAGCGCTTCCAAGGAAGGGTGCTGGCTAGCAAGAGCTTTCAGTGCTGGCACTTTTCATCTCTGAGCAATTGCTCGACGTTTGCAATTTCTCAGCTCGTGTCTACGCGACGGAAAGAGAAGGACCGTGACGTTTGGCGGCTAGAGAAGCGCAAAGCCCCAGTGTTGCTGCGCCTGTGAAAGCGCTTCCAAGGAAGGGTGCTGGCTAGCAACAGCTTTCAGTGCTGGCACTTTTCATCTCTGAGCAATTGCTCCACGTTTGCAATTTCTCACCTGAGCTCTCTTTAGAGCGCGCAAGTATGAGCAGAAGATGAGGTGGCTAGGGAAGCCCAGAGCCCCAGTGTTCTTAGGCCTACAAAAGCGCTTCCAAGGAAGGGTGCTGGCTAGCAAGAGCTTTCAGTGCTGGCACTTTTCATCTCTGAGCAATTGCTCGACGTTTGCAATTTCTCAGCTCGTGTCTACCGACGGAAAGAGAAGGACCGTGACGTTTGGTGGCTAGAGGAGCGCAAAGCCCCAGTGTTGCTGCGCCTGTGAAAGCGCTTCCAAGGAAGGGTGCTGGCTAGCAAGAGCTTTCAGTGCTGGCACTTTTCATCTCTGAGCAATTGCTCGACGTTTGCAATTTCTCACCTGAGCTCTCTTTAGAGTGCGCGAGAGGATGAGCAGAAGATGAGGTGGCTAGAGAAGCCCAGAGCCCCAGTGTTCTTAGGCCTACAAAAGCGCTTCCAAGGAAGGGTGCTGGCTAGCAAGAGCTTTCAGTGCTGGCACTTTTCATCTCGGAGCAATTGCTCGACGTTTGCAATTTCTCAGCTCGTGTCTACGAGACGGAAAGAGAAGGACCGTGACATTTGGTGCGTATAGAAGCGCAAAGCCCCAGTGTTGCTGCGCCTGTGAAAGCGCTTCCAAGGAAGGGTGCTGGCTAGCAAGAGCTTTCAGTGCTGGCACTTTTCATCTCGGAGCAATTGCTGGACGTTTGCAATTTCTCAGCTCGTGTCTACGAGACGGAAAGAGAAGGACCGTGACGTTTGGTGGCTAGAGAAGCGCAAAGCCCCAGTGTTGCTGCGCCTGTGAAAGCGCCTCCAAGGAAGGGTGCTGGCTAGCAAGAGCTTTCAGCGCTGGCACTTTTCATCTCTGAGCAATTGCTCGACGTTTGCAATTTCTCACCTGAGCTCTCTTTAGAGTGCGCGAGAGGATGAGCAGAAGATGAGGTGGCTAGAGAAGCGCAAAGCCCCAGTGTTGCTGCGCCTGTGAAAGCGCTTCCAAGGAAGGGTGCTGGCTAGCAAGAGCTTTCAGTGCTGGCACTTTTCATCTCTGAGCAATTGCTCGACGTTTGCAATTTCTCACCTGAGCTCTCTTTAGAGCGCGCGAGTATGAGCAGAAGATGAGGTGGCTAGGGAAGCCCAGAGCCCCAGTGTTCTTAGGCCTACAAAAGCGCTTCCAAGGAAGGGTGCTGGCTAGCAACAGCTTTCAGTGCTGGCACTTTTCATCTCTGAGCAATTGCTGGACGTTTGCAATTTCTCAGCTCGTGTCTAGGAGACGGAAAGAGAAGGACCGTGACGTTTGGTGCGTATAGAAGCGCAAAGCCCCAGTGTTGCTGCGCCTGTGAAAGCGCTTCCAAGGAAGGGTGCTGGCTAGCAAGAGCTTTCAGTGCTGGCACTTTTCATCTCTGAGCAATTGCTGGACGTTTGCAATTTCTCACCTGAGCTCTCTTTAGAGTGCGCGAGAGGATGAGCAGAAGATGAGGTGGCTAGAGAAGCCCAGAGCCCCAGTCTTCTTAGGCCTACAAAAGCGCTTCCAAGGAAGGGTGCTGGCTAGCAAGAGCTTCCAGTGCTGGCACTTTTCATCTCTGAGCAATTGCTCGACGTTTGCAATTTCTCAGCTCGTGTCTACGAGACGGAAAGAGAAGGACCGTGACGTTTGGTGGCTAGAGAAGCGCAAAGCCCCAGTGTTGCTGCGCCTGTGAAAGCGCTTCCAAGGAAGGGTGCTGGCTAGCAACAGCTTTCAGTGCTGGCACTTTTCATCTCTGAGCAATTGCTCGACGTTTGCAATTTCTCAGCTCGTGTCTACGAGACGGAAAGAGAAGGACCGTGACGTTTGGTGGCTAGAGAAGCGCAAAGCCCCAGTGTTGCTGCGCCTGTGAAAGCGCTTCCAAGGAAGGGTGCTGGCTAGCAACAGCTTTCAGTGCTGGCACTTTTCATCTCGGAGCAATTGCTCGACGTTTGCAATTTCTCAGCTCGTGTCTACGAGACGGAAAGAGAAGGACCGTGACTTTTGGTGGGTAGAGAAGCGCAAAGCCCCAGTGTTACTGCGCCTGTGAAAGCGTTTCCAAGGAAGGGTGCTGGCTAGCAAGAGCTTTCAGTGCTGGCACTTTTCCTCTCTGAGCAACTGCTCGACGTTTGCAATTTCTCAGCTCGTGTCTACGAGACGGAAAGAGAAGGACCGTGACGTTTGGTGGCTAGAGAAGCGCAAAGCCCCAGTGTTGCTGCGCCTGTGAAAGCGCTTCCAAGGAAGGGTGCTGGCTAGCAAGAGCTTTCAGTGCTGGCACTTTTCATCTCTGAGCAATTGCTCGACGTTTGCAATTTCTCACCTGAGCTCTCTTTAGAGTGCGCGAGAGGATGAGCAGAAGATGATGTGGCTAGAGAAGCCCAGAGCCCCAGTGTTCTAAGGGCTACAAAAGCGCTTCCAAGGAAGGGTGCTGGCTAGCAAGAGCTTTCAGTGCTGGCACTTTTCATCTCTGAGCAATTGCTCGACGTTTGCAATTTCTCACCTGAGCTCTCTTTAGAGTGCGCGAGAGGATGAGCAGAAGATGAGGTGGCTAGAGAAGCCCAGAGCCCCACTGTTCTTAGGCCTACAAAAGCGCTTCCAAGGAAGGGTGCTGGCTAGCAAGAGCTTTCAGTGCTGGCACTTTTCATCTCTGAGCAATTGCTCGACGTTTGCAATTTCTCAGCTCGTGTCTACGAGACGGAAAGAGAAGGACCGTGACGTTTGGTGCGTATAGAAGCGCAAAGCCCCAGTGTTGCTGCGCCTGTGAAAGCGCTTCCAAGGAAGGGTGCTGGCTAGCAAGAGCTTTCAGTGCTGGCACTTTTCATCTCTGAGCAATTGCTGGACGTTTGCAATTTCTCAGCTCGTGTCTACGAGACGGAAAGAGAAGGACCGTGACGTTTGGTGGCTAGAGAAGCGCAAAGCCCCAGTGTTGCTGCGCCTGTGAAAGCGCTTCCAAGGAAGGGTGCTGGCTAGCAACAGCTTTCAGTGCTGGCACTTTTCATCTCGGAGCAATTGCTGGACGTTTGCAATTTCTCAGCTCGTGTCTACGAGACGGAAAGAGAAGGACCGTGACGTTTGGTGGCTAGAGAAGCGCAAAGCCCCAGTGTTGCTGCGCCTGTGAAAGCGCTTCCAAGGAAGGGTGCTGGCTAGCAAGAGCTTTCAGTGCTGGCACTTTTCATCTCTGAGCAATTGCTCGACGTTTGCAATTTCTCACCTGAGCTCTCTTTAGAGTGCGCGAGAGGATGAGCAGAAGATGAGGTGGCTAGAGAAGCCCAGAGCCCCAGTGTTCTAAGGGCTACAAAAGCGCTTCCAAGGAAGGGTGCTGGCTAGCAAGAGCTTTCAGTGCTGGCACTTTTCATCTCTGAGCAATTGCTCGACGTTTGCAATTTCTCACCTGAGCTCTCTTTAGAGTGCGCGAGAGGATGAGCAGAAGATGAGGTGGCTAGAGAAGCCCAGAGCCCCACTGTTCTTAGGCCTACAAAAGCGCTTCCAAGGAAGGGTGCTGGCTAGCAAGAGCTTTCAGTGCTGGCACTTTTCATCTCTGAGCAATTGCTCGACGTTTGCAATTTCTCAGCTCGTGTCTACGAGACGGAAAGAGAAGGACCGTGACGTTTGGTGCGTATAGAAGCGCAAAGCCCCAGTGTTGCTGCGCCTGTGAAAGCGCTTCCAAGGAAGGGTGCTGGCTAGCAAGAGCTTTCAGTGCTGGCACTTTTCATCTCTGAGCAATTGCTGGACGTTTGCAATTTCTCAGCTCGTGTCTACGAGACGGAAAGAGAAGGACCGTGACGTTTGGTGGCTAGAGAAGCGCAAAGCCCCAGTGTTGCTGCGCCTGTGAAAGCGCTTCCAAGGAAGGGTGCTGGCTAGCAAGAGCTTTCAGTGCTGGCACTTTTCATCTCTGAGCAATTGCTCGACGTTTGCAATTTCTCACCTGAGCTCTCTTTAGAGTGCGCGAGAGGATGAGCAGAAGATGAGGTGGCTAGAGAAGCCCAGAGCCCCAGTGTTCTTAGGCCTATAAAAGCGCTTCCAAGGAAGGGTGCTGGCTAGCAAGAGCTTTCAGTGCTGGCACTTTTCATCTCTGAGCAATTGCTCGACGTTTGCAATTTCTCAGCTCGTGTCTACGAGACGGAAAGAGAAGGACCGTGACGTTTGGCGGCTAGAGAAGCGCAAAGCCCCAGTGTTGCTGCGCCTGTGAAAGCGCTTCCAAGGAAGGGTGCTGGCTAGCAACAGCTTTCAGTGCTGGCACTTTTCATCTCTGAGCAATTGCTCCACGTTTGCAATTTCTCACCTGAGCTCTCTTTAGAGCGCGCGAGTATGAGCAGAAGATGAGGTGGCTAGGGAAGCCCAGAGCCCCAGTGTTCTTAGGCCTACAAAAGCGCTTCCAAGGAAGGGTGCTGGCTAGCAAGAGCTTTCAGTGCTGGCACTTTTCATCTCTGAGCAATTGCTCGACGTTTGCAATTTCTCAGCTCGTGTCTACCGACGGAAAGAGAAGGACCGTGACGTTTGGTGGCTAGAGGAGCGCAAAGCCCCAGTGTTGCTGCGCCTGTGAAAGCGCTTCCAAGGAAGGGTGCTGGCTAGCAAGAGCTTTCAGTGCTGGCACTTTTCATCTCTGAGCAATTGCTCGACGTTTGCAATTTCTCACCTGAGCTCTCTTTAGAGTGCGCGAGAGGATGAGCAGAAGATGAGGTGGCTAGAGAAGCCCAGAGCCCCAGTGTTCTTAGGCCTACAAAAGCGCTTCCAAGGAAGGGTGCTGGCTAGCAAGAGCTTTCAGTGCTGGCACTTTTCATCTCGGAGCAATTGCTCGACGTTTGCAATTTCTCAGCTCGTGTCTACGAGACGGAAAGAGAAGGACCGTGACATTTGGTGCGTATAGAAGCGCAAAGCCCCAGTGTTGCTGCGCCTGTGAAAGCGCTTCCAAGGAAGGGTGCTGGCTAGCAAGAGCTTTCAGTGCTGGCACTTTTCATCTCGGAGCAATTGCTGGACGTTTGCAATTTCTCAGCTCGTGTCTACGAGACGGAAAGAGAAGGACCGTGACGTTTGGTGGCTAGAGAAGCGCAAAGCCCCAGTGTTGCTGCGCCTGTGAAAGCGCCTCCAAGGAAGGGTGCTGGCTAGCAAGAGCTTTCAGCGCTGGCACTTTTCATCTCTGAGCAATTGCTCAACGTTTGCAATTTCTCAGCTCGTGTCTACGAGACGGAAAGAGAAGGACCGTGACGTTTGGCGGCTAGAGAAGCGCAAAGCCCCAGTGTTGCTGCGCCTGTGAAAGCGCTTCCAAGGAAGGGTGCTGGCTAGCAAGAGCTTTCAGTGCTGGCACTTTTCATCTCTGAGCAATTGCTCGACGTTTGCAATTTCTCACCTGAGCTCTCTTTAGAGCGCGCGAGTATGAGCAGAAGATGAGGTGGCTAGGGAAGCCCAGAGCCCCAGTGTTCTTAGGCCTACAAAAGCGCTTCCAAGGAAGGGTGCTGGCTAGCAACAGCTTTCAGTGCTGGCACTTTTCATCTCTGAGCAATTGCTGGACGTTTGCAATTTCTCAGCTCGTGTCTAGGAGACGGAAAGAGAAGGACCGTGACGTTTGGTGCGTATAGAAGCGCAAAGCCCCAGTGTTGCTGCGCCTGTGAAAGCGCTTCCAAGGAAGGGTGCTGGCTAGCAAGAGCTTTCAGTGCTGGCACTTTTCATCTCTGAGCAATTGCTCGACGTTTGCAATTTCTCACCTGAGCTCTCTTTAGAGTGCGCGAGAGGATGAGCAGAAGATGAGGTGGCTAGAGAAGCCCAGAGCCCCAGTCTTCTTAGGCCTACAAAAGCGCTTCCAAGGAAGGGTGCTGGCTAGCAAGAGCTTCCAGTGCTGGCACTTTTCATCTCTGAGCAATTGCTCGACGTTTGCAATTTCTCAGCTCGTGTCTACGAGACGGAAAGAGAAGGACCGTGACGTTTGGTGGCTAGAGAAGCACAAAGCCCCAGTGTTGCTGCGCCTGTGAAAGCGCTTCCAAGGAAGGGTGCTGGCTAGCAACAGCTTTCAGTGCTGGCACTTTTCATCTCTGAGCAATTGCTCGACGTTTGCAATTTCTCAGCTCGTGTCTACGAGACGGAAAGAGAAGGACCGTGACGTTTGGTGGCTAGAGAAGCGCAAAGCCCCAGTGTTGCTGCGCCTGTGAAAGCGCTTCCAAGGAAGGGTGCTGGCTAGCAACAGCTTTCAGTGCTGGCACTTTTCATCTCGGAGCAATTGCTCGACGTTTGCAATTTCTCAGCTCGTGTCTACGAGACGGAAAGAGAAGGACCGTGACTTTTGGTGGGTAGAGAAGCGCAAAGCCCCAGTGTTACTGCGCCTGTGAAAGCGTTTCCAAGGAAGGGTGCTGGCTAGCAAGAGCTTTCAGTGCTGGCACTTTTCCTCTCTGAGCAACTGCTCGACGTTTGCAATTTCTCAGCTCGTGTCTACGAGACGGAAAGAGAAGGACCGTGACGTTTGGTGGCTAGAGAAGCGCAAAGCCCCAGTGTTGCTGCGCCTGTGAAAGCGCTTCCAAGGAAGGGTGCTGGCTAGCAAGAGCTTTCAGTGCTGGCACTTTTCATCTCTGAGCAATTGCTCGACGTTTGCAATTTCTCACCTGAGCTCTCTTTAGAGTGCGCGAGAGGATGAGCAGAAGATGATGTGGCTAGAGAAGCCCAGAGCCCCAGTGTTCTAAGGGCTACAAAAGCGCTTCCAAGGAAGGGTGCTGGCTAGCAAGAGCTTTCAGTGCTGGCACTTTTCATCTCTGAGCAATTGCTCGACGTTTGCAATTTCTCACCTGAGCTCTCTTTAGAGTGCGCGAGAGGATGAGCAGAAGATGAGGTGGCTAGAGAAGCCCAGAGCCCCACTGTTCTTAGGCCTACAAAAGCGCTTCCAAGGAAGGGTGCTGGCTAGCAAGAGCTTTCAGTGCTGGCACTTTTCATCTCTGAGCAATTGCTCGACGTTTGCAATTTCTCAGCTCGTGTCTACGAGACGGAAAGAGAAGGACCGTGACGTTTGGTGCGTATAGAAGCGCAAAGCCCCAGTGTTGCTGCGCCTGTGAAAGCGCTTCCAAGGAAGGGTGCTGGCTAGCAAGAGCTTTCAGTGCTGGCACTTTTCATCTCTGAGCAATTGCTGGACGTTTGCAATTTCTCAGCTCGTGTCTACGAGACGGAAAGAGAAGGACCGTGACGTTTGGTGGCTAGAGAAGCGCAAAGCCCCAGTGTTGCTGCGCCTGTGAAAGCGCTTCCAAGGAAGGGTGCTGGCTAGCAACAGCTTTCAGTGCTGGCACTTTTCATCTCGGAGCAATTGCTCGACGTTTGCAATTTCTCAGCTCGTGTCTACGAGACGGAAAGAGAAGGACCGTGACGTTTGGTGGCTAGAGAAGCGCAAAGCCCCAGTGTTGCTGCGCCTGTGAAAGCGCTTCCAAGGAAGGGTGCTGGCTAGCAACAGCTTTCAGTGCTGGCACTTTTCATCTCTGAGCAATTGCTCGACGTTTGCAATTTCTCACCTGAGCTCTCTTTAGAGTGCGCGAGAGGATGAGCAGAAGATGAGGTGGCTAGAGAAGCCCAGAGCCCCAGTGTTCTAAGGGCTACAAAAGCGCTTCCAAGGAAGGGTGCTGGCTAGCAAGAGCTTTCAGTGCTGGCACTTTTCATCTCTGAGCAATTGCTCGACGTTTGCAATTTCTCACCTGAGCTCTCTTTAGAGTGCGCGAGAGGATGAGCAGAAGATGAGGTGGCTAGAGAAGCCCAGAGCCCCACTGTTCTTAGGCCTACAAAAGCGCTTCCAAGGAAGGGTGCTGGCTAGCAAGAGCTTTCAGTGCTGGCACTTTTCATCTCTGAGCAATTGCTCGACGTTTGCAATTTCTCAGCTCGTGTCTACGAGACGGAAAGAGAAGGACCGTGACTTTTGGTGGGTAGAGAAGCGCAAAGCCCCAGTGTTGCTGCGCCTGTGAAAGCGCTTCCAAGGAAGGGTGTTGGCTAGCAACAGCTTTCAGTGCTGGCACTTTTCATCTCGGAGCAATTGCTCGACGTTTGCAATTTCTCAGCTCGTGTCTACCGACGGAAAGAGAAGGACCGTGACGTTTGGTGGGTAGAGAAGCGCAAAGCCCCAGTGTTGCTGCGCCTACAAAAGCGCTTCCAAGGAAGGGTGCTGGCTAGCAAGAGCTTTCAGTGCTGGCACTTTTCATCTCTGAGCAATTGCTCGACGTTTGCAATTTCTCACCTGAGCTCTCTTTAGAGTGCGCGCGAGGATGAGCAGAAGATGAGGTGGCTAGAGAAGCCCAGAGCCCCAGTGTTCTTAGGCCTATAAAAGCGCTTCCAAGGAAGGGTGCTGGCTAGCAACAGCTTTCAGTGCTGGCACTTTTCATCTCTGAGCAATTGCTCGACGTTTGCAATTTCTCACCTGAGCTCTCTTTAGAGCGCGCGAGTATGAGCAGAAGATGAGGTGGCTAGGGAAGCCCAGAGCCCCAGTGTTCTTAGGCCTACAAAAGCGCTTCCAAGGAAGGGTGCTGGCTAGCAACAGCTTTCAGTGCTGGCACTTTTCATCTCTGAGCAATTGCTCGACGTTTGCAATTTCTCACCTGAACTCTCTTTAGAGTGCGCGAGAGGATGAGCAGAAGATGAGGTGGCTAGAGAAGCCCAGAGCCCCAGTGTTCTTAGGCCTACAAAAGCGCTTCCAAGGAAGGGTGCTGGCTAGCAACAGCTTTCAGTGCTGGCATTTTTCTTCTCTGAGCAATTGCTCAACGTTTGCAATTTCTCAGCTCGTGTCTACGTGACGGAAAGAGAAGGACCGTGACTTTTGGTGCGTATAGAAGCGCAAAGCCCCAGTGTTGCTGCGCCTGTGAAAGCGCTTCCAAGGAAGGGTGCTGGCTAGCAAGAGCTTTCAGTGCTGGCACTTTTCATCTCTGAGCAATTGCTCGACGTTTGCAATTTCTCACCTGAGCTCTCTTTAGAGTGCGCGAGAGGATGAGCAGAAGATGAGGTGGCTAGAGAAGCCCAGAGCCCCAGTCTTCTTAGGCCTACAAAAGCGCTTCCAAGGAAGGGTGCTGGCTAGCAACAGCTTTCAGTGCTGGCACTTTTCATCTCTGAGCAATTGCTCGACGTTTGCAATTTCTCAGCTCGTGTCTACGAGACGGAAAGAGAAGGACTGTGACATTTGGTGCGTATAGAAGCGCAAAGCCCCAGTGTTGCTGCGCCTGTGAAAGCGCTTCCAAGGAAGGGTGCTGGCTAGCAAGAGCTTTCAGTGCTGGCACTTTTCATCTCTGAGCAATTGCTCGACGTTTGCAATTTCTCACCTGAGCTCTCTTTAGAGTGCGCGAGAGGATGAGCAGAAGATGAGGTGGCTAGAGAAGCCCAGAGCCCCAGTGTTCTTAGGCCTACAAAAGCGCTTCCAAGGAAGGGTGCTGGCTAGCAACAGCTTTCAGTGCTGGCACTTTTCATCTCTGAGCAATTGCTCGACGTTTGCAATTTCTCAGCTCGTGTCTAGGAGATGGAAAGAGAAGGACCGTGACATTTGGTGCGTATAGAAGCGCAAAGCCCCAGTGTTGCTGCGCCTGTGAAAGCGCTTCCAAGGAAGGGTGCTGGCTAGCAACAGCTTTCAGTGCTGGCACTTTTCATCTCTGAGCAATTGCTCGACGTTTGCAATTTCTCAGCTCGTGTCTACGAGACGGAAAGAGAAGGACCGTGACGTTTGGTGGCTAGAGAAGCGCAAAGCCCCAGTGTTGCTGCGCCTGTGAAAGCGCTTCCAAGGAAGGGTGCTGGCTAGCAACAGCTTTCAGTGCTGGCACTTTTCATCTCTGAGCAATTGCTCGACGTTTGCAATTTCTCAGCTCGTGTCTACGAGACGGAAAGAGAAGGACCGTGACGTTTGGTGGGTAGAGAAGTGCAAAGCCCCAGTGTTACTGCGCCTGTGAAAGCGCTTCCAAGGAAGGGTGCTGGCTAGCAAGAGCTTTCAGTGCTGGCACTTTTCATCTCTGAGCAATTGCTCGACGTTTGCAATTTCTCACCTGAGCTCTCTTTACAGTGCGCGAGAGGATGAGCAGAAGATGAGGTGGCTAGAGAAGCCCAGAGCCCCAGTGTTCTCAGGCCTATAAAAGCGCTTCCAAGGAAGGGTGCTGGCTAGCAAGAGCTTTCAGTGCTGGCACTTTTCATCTCTGAGCAATTGCTCGACGTTTGCAATTTCTCAGCTCGTGTCTACGAGACGGAAAGAGAAGGACCGTGACGTTTGGCGGGTAGAGAAGCGCAAAGCCCCAGTGTTGCTGCGCCTGTGAAAGCGCTTCCAAGGAAGGGTGCTGGCTAGCAACAGCTTTCAGTGCTGGCACTTTTCATCTCTGAGCAATTGCTCCACGTTTGCAATTTCTCACCTGAGCTCTCTTTAGAGCGCGCGAGTATGAGCAGAAGATGAGGTGGCTAGGGAAGCCCAGAGCCCCAGTGTTCTTAGGCTACAAAAGCGCTTCCAAGGAAGGGTGCTGGCTAGCAACAGCTTTCAGTGCTGGCACTTTTCATCTCTGAGCAATTGCTCGACGTTTGCAATTTCTCAGCTCGTGTCTACCGACGGAAAGAGAAGGACCGTGACGTTTGGTGGCTAGAGGAGCGCAAAGCCCCAGTGTTGCTGCGCCTGTGAAAGCGCTTCCAAGGAAGGGTGCTGGCTAGCAACAGCTTTCAGTGCTGGCACTTTTCATCTCTGAGCAATTGCTCGACGTTTGCAATTTCTCACCTGAGCTCTCTTTAGAGTGCGCGAGAGGATGAGCAGAAGAGTAGGTGGCTAGAGAAGCCCAGAGCCCCAGTGTTCTTAGGCCTACAAAAGCGCTTCCAAGGAAGGGTGCTGGCTAGCAAGAGCTTTCAGTGCTGGCACTTTTCATCTCTGAGCAATTGCTCGACGTTTGCAATTTCTCAGCTCGTGTCTACGTGACGGAAAGAGAAGGACCGTGACATTTGGTGCGTATAGAAGCGCAAAGCCCCAGTGTTGCTGCGCCTGTGAAAGCGCTTCCAAGGAAGGGTGCTGGCTAGCAAGAGCTTTCAGTGCTGGCACTTTTCATCTCTGAGCAATTGCTGGACGTTTGCAATTTCTCAGCTCGTGTCTACGAGACGGAAAGAGAAGGACCGTGACGTTTGGTGGCTAGAGAAGCGCAAAGCCCCAGTGTTGCTGCGCCTGTGAAAGCGCCTCCAAGGAAGGGTGCTGGCTAGCAAGAGCTTTCAGCGCTGGCACTTTTCATCTCTGAGCAATTGCTCAACGTTTGCAATTTCTCACCTGAGCTCTCTTTAGAGTGCGCGAGAGGATGAGCAGAAGATGAGGTGGCTAGAGAAGCCCAGAGCCCCAGTGTTCTAAGGGCTACAAAAGCGCTTCCAAGGAAGGGTGCTGGCTAGCAACAGCTTTCAGTGCTGGCATTTTTCATCTCGGAGCAATTGCTCAACGTTTGCAATTTCTCAGCTCGTGTCTACGTGACGGAAAGAGAAGGACCGTGACTTTTGGTGCGTATAGAAGCGCAAAGCCCCAGTGTTGCTGCGCCTGTGAAAGCGCTTCCAAGGAAGGGTGCTGGCTAGCAAGAGCTTTCAGTGCTGGCACTTTTCATCTCTGAGCAATTGCTCGACGTTTGCAATTTCTCACCTGAGCTCTCTTTACAGTGCGCGAGAGGATGAGCAGAAGATGAGGTGGCTAGAGAAGCCCAGAGCCCCAGTGTTCTTAGGCCTACAAAAGCGCTTCCAAGGAAGGGTGCTGGCTAGCAACAGCTTTCAGTGCTGGCACTTTTCATCTCTGAGCAATTGCTCAACGTTTGCAATTTCTCAGCTCGTGTCTACGAGACGGAAAGAGAAGGACCGTGACGTTTGGCGGCTAGAGAAGCGCAAAGCCCCAGTGTTGCTGCGCCTGTGAAAGCGCTTCCAAGGAAGGGTGCTGGCTAGCAAGAGCTTTCAGTGCTGGCACTTTTCATCTCTGAGCAATTGCTCGACGTTTGCAATTTCTCACCTGAGCTCTCTTTAGAGTGCGCGAGAGGATGAGCAGAAGATGAGGTGGCTAGAGAAGCCCAGAGCCCCACTGTTCTTAGGCCTACAAAAGCGCTTCCAAGGAAGGGTGCTGGCTAGCAAGAGCTTTCAGTGCTGGCACTTTTCATCTCTGAGCAATTGCTCGACGTTTGCAATTTCTCAGCTCGTGTCTACGAGACGGAAAGAGAAGGACCGTGACTTTTGGTGGGTAGAGAAGCGCAAAGCCCCAGTGTTGCTGCGCCTGTGAAAGTGCTTCCAAGGAAGGGTGCTGGCTAGCAAGAGCTTTCAGTGCTGGCACTTTTCATCTCTGAGCAATTGCTCGACGTTTGCAATTTCTCACCTGAGCTCTCTTTAGAGTGCGCGAGAGGATGAGCAGAAGATGAGGTGGCTAGAGAAGCCCAGAGCCCCAGTGTTCTTAGGCCTATAAAAGCGCTTCCAAGGAAGGGTGCTGGCTAGCAAGAGCTTTCAGTGCTGGCACTTTTCATCTCGGAGCAATTGCTCGACATTTGCAATTTCTCAGCTCGTGTCTAGGAGATGGAAAGAGAAGGACCGTGACATTTGGTGCGTATAGAAGCGCAAAGCCCCAGTGTTGCTGCGCCTGTGAAAGCGCTTCCAAGGAAGGGTGCTGGCTAGCAAGAGCTTTCAGTGCTGGCACTTTTCATCTCTGAGCAATTGCTCGACGTTTGCAATTTCTCAGCTCGTGTCTACGAGACGGAAAGAGAAGGACCGTGACGTTTGGTGGCTAGAGAAGCGCAAAGCCCCAGTGTTGCTGCGCCTGTGAAAGCGCTTCCAAGGAAGGGTGCTGGCTAGCAACAGCTTTCAGTGCTGGCACTTTTCATCTCTGAGCAATTGCTCGACGTTTGCAATTTCTCAGCTCGTGTCTACGAGACGGAAAGAGAAGGACCGTGACGTTTGGTGGGTAGAGAAGTGCAAAGCCCCAGTGTTACTGCGCCTGTGAAAGCGCTTCCAAGGAAGGGTGCTGGCTAGCAAGAGCTTTCAGTGCTGGCACTTTTCATCTCTGAGCAATTGCTCGACGTTTGCAATTTCTCACCTGAGCTCTCTTTAGAGTGCGCGAGAGGATGAGCAGAAGATGAGGTGGCTAGAGAAGCCCAGAGCCCCAGTGTTCTCAGGCCTATAAAAGCGCTTCCAAGGAAGGGTGCTGGCTAGCAAGAGCTTTCAGTGCTGGCACTTTTCATCTCTGAGCAATTGCTCGACGTTTGCAATTTCTCAGCTCGTGTCTACGAGACGGAAAGAGAAGGACCGTGACGTTTGGCGGCTAGAGAAGCGCAAAGCCCCAGTGTTGCTGCGCCTGTGAAAGCGCTTCCAAGGAAGGGTGCTGGCTAGCAACAGCTTTCAGTGCTGGCACTTTTCATCTCTGAGCAATTGCTCCACGTTTGCAATTTCTCACCTGAGCTCTCTTTAGAGCGCGCGAGTATGAGCAGAAGATGAGGTGGCTAGGGAAGCCCAGAGCCCCAGTGTTCTTAGGCCTACAAAAGCGCTTCCAAGGAAGGGTGCTGGCTAGCAAGAGCTTTCAGTGCTGGCACTTTTCATCTCTGAGCAATTGCTCGACGTTTGCAATTTCTCAGCTCGTGTCTACCGACGGAAAGAGAAGGACCGTGACGTTTGGTGGCTAGAGGAGCGCAAAGCCCCAGTGTTGCTGCGCCTGTGAAAGCGCTTCCAAGGAAGGGTGCTGGCTAGCAAGAGCTTTCAGTGCTGGCACTTTTCATCTCTGAGCAATTGCTCGACGTTTGCAATTTCTCACCTGAGCTCTCTTTAGAGTGCGCGAGAGGATGAGCAGAAGATGAGGTGGCTAGAGAAGCCCAGAGCCCCAGTGTTCTTAGGCCTACAAAAGCGCTTCCAAGGAAGGGTGCTGGCTAGCAAGAGCTTTCAGTGCTGGCACTTTTCATCTCGGAGCAATTGCTCGACGTTTGCAATTTCTCAGCTCGTGTCTACGAGACGGAAAGAGAAGGACCGTGACATTTGGTGCGTATAGAAGCGCAAAGCCCCAGTGTTGCTGCGCCTGTGAAAGCGCTTCCAAGGAAGGGTGCTGGCTAGCAAGAGCTTTCAGTGCTGGCACTTTTCATCTCGGAGCAATTGCTGGACGTTTGCAATTTCTCAGCTCGTGTCTACGAGACGGAAAGAGAAGGACCGTGACGTTTGGTGGCTAGAGAAGCGCAAAGCCCCAGTGTTGCTGCGCCTGTGAAAGCGCCTCCAAGGAAGGGTGCTGGCTAGCAAGAGCTTTCAGCGCTGGCACTTTTCATCTCTGAGCAATTGCTCGACGTTTGCAATTTCTCACCTGAGCTCTCTTTAGAGTGCGCGAGAGGATGAGCAGAAGATGAGGTGGCTAGAGAAGCGCAAAGCCCCAGTGTTGCTGCGCCTGTGAAAGCGCTTCCAAGGAAGGGTGCTGGCTAGCAAGAGCTTTCAGTGCTGGCACTTTTCATCTCTGAGCAATTGCTCGACGTTTGCAATTTCTCACCTGAGCTCTCTTTAGAGTGCGCGAGAGGATGAGCAGAAGATGAGGTGGCTAGAGAAGCCCAGAGCCCCAGTCTTCTTAGGCCTACAAAAGCGCTTCCAAGGAAGGGTGCTGGCTAGCAAGAGCTTCCAGTGCTGGCACTTTTCATCTCTGAGCAATTGCTCGACGTTTGCAATTTCTCAGCTCGTGTCTACGAGACGGAAAGAGAAGGACCGTGACGTTTGGTGGCTAGAGAAGCGCAAAGCCCCAGTGTTGCTGCGCCTGTGAAAGCGCTTCCAAGGAAGGGTGCTGGCTAGCAACAGCTTTCAGTGCTGGCACTTTTCATCTCTGAGCAATTGCTCGACGTTTGCAATTTCTCAGCTCGTGTCTACGAGACGGAAAGAGAAGGACCGTGACGTTTGGTGGCTAGAGAAGCGCAAAGCCCCAGTGTTGCTGCGCCTGTGAAAGCGCTTCCAAGGAAGGGTGCTGGCTAGCAACAGCTTTCAGTGCTGGCACTTTTCATCTCGGAGCAATTGCTCGACGTTTGCAATTTCTCAGCTCGTGTCTACGAGACGGAAAGAGAAGGACCGTGACTTTTGGTGGGTAGAGAAGCGCAAAGCCCCAGTGTTACTGCGCCTGTGAAAGCGTTTCCAAGGAAGGGTGCTGGCTAGCAAGAGCTTTCAGTGCTGGCACTTTTCCTCTCTGAGCAACTGCTCGACGTTTGCAATTTCTCAGCTCGTGTCTACGAGACGGAAAGAGAAGGACCGTGACGTTTGGTGGCTAGAGAAGCGCAAAGCCCCAGTGTTGCTGCGCCTGTGAAAGCGCTTCCAAGGAAGGGTGCTGGCTAGCAAGAGCTTTCAGTGCTGGCACTTTTCATCTCTGAGCAATTGCTCGACGTTTGCAATTTCTCACCTGAGCTCTCTTTAGAGTGCGCGAGAGGATGAGCAGAAGATGATGTGGCTAGAGAAGCCCAGAGCCCCAGTGTTCTAAGGGCTACAAAAGCGCTTCCAAGGAAGGGTGCTGGCTAGCAAGAGCTTTCAGTGCTGGCACTTTTCATCTCTGAGCAATTGCTCGACGTTTGCAATTTCTCACCTGAGCTCTCTTTAGAGTGCGCGAGAGGATGAGCAGAAGATGAGGTGGCTAGAGAAGCCCAGAGCCCCACTGTTCTTAGGCCTACAAAAGCGCTTCCAAGGAAGGGTGCTGGCTAGCAAGAGCTTTCAGTGCTGGCACTTTTCATCTCTGAGCAATTGCTCGACGTTTGCAATTTCTCAGCTCGTGTCTACGAGACGGAAAGAGAAGGACCGTGACGTTTGGTGCGTATAGAAGCGCAAAGCCCCAGTGTTGCTGCGCCTGTGAAAGCGCTTCCAAGGAAGGGTGCTGGCTAGCAAGAGCTTTCAGTGCTGGCACTTTTCATCTCTGAGCAATTGCTGGACGTTTGCAATTTCTCAGCTCGTGTCTACGAGACGGAAAGAGAAGGACCGTGACGTTTGGTGGCTAGAGAAGCGCAAAGCCCCAGTGTTGCTGCGCCTGTGAAAGCGCTTCCAAGGAAGGGTGCTGGCTAGCAACAGCTTTCAGTGCTGGCACTTTTCATCTCGGAGCAATTGCTCGACGTTTGCAATTTCTCAGCTCGTGTCTACGAGACGGAAAGAGAAGGACCGTGACGTTTGGTGGCTAGAGAAGCGCAAAGCCCCAGTGTTGCTGCGCCTGTGAAAGCGCTTCCAAGGAAGGGTGCTGGCTAGCAAGAGCTTTCAGTGCTGGCACTTTTCATCTCTGAGCAATTGCTGGACGTTTGCAATTTCTCACCTGAGCTCTCTTTAGAGTGCGCGAGAGGATGAGCAGAAGATGAGGTGGCTAGAGAAGCCCAGAGCCCCAGTGTTCTAAGGGCTACAAAAGCGCTTCCAAGGAAGGGTGCTGGCTAGCAAGAGCTTTCAGTGCTGGCACTTTTCATCTCTGAGCAATTGCTCGACGTTTGCAATTTCTCACCTGAGCTCTCTTTAGAGTGCGCGAGAGGATGAGCAGAAGATGAGGTGGCTAGAGAAGCCCAGAGCCCCACTGTTCTTAGGCCTACAAAAGCGCTTCCAAGGAAGGGTGCTGGCTAGCAAGAGCTTTCAGTGCTGGCACTTTTCATCTCTGAGCAATTGCTCGACGTTTGCAATTTCTCAGCTCGTGTCTACGAGACGGAAAGAGAAGGACCGTGACGTTTGGTGCGTATAGAAGCGCAAAGCCCCAGTGTTGCTGCGCCTGTGAAAGCGCTTCCAAGGAAGGGTGCTGGCTAGCAAGAGCTTTCAGTGCTGGCACTTTTCATCTCTGAGCAATTGCTGGACGTTTGCAATTTCTCAGCTCGTGTCTACGAGACGGAAAGAGAAGGACCGTGACGTTTGGTGGCTAGAGAAGCGCAAAGCCCCAGTGTTGCTGCGCCTGTGAAAGCGCTTCCAAGGAAGGGTGCTGGCTAGCAAGAGCTTTCAGTGCTGGCACTTTTCATCTCTGAGCAATTGCTCGACGTTTGCAATTTCTCACCTGAGCTCTCTTTAGAGTGCGCGAGAGGATGAGCAGAAGATGAGGTGGCTAGAGAAGCCCAGAGCCCCAGTGTTCTCAGGCCTATAAAAGCGCTTCCAAGGAAGGGTGCTGGCTAGCAAGAGCTTTCAGTGCTGGCACTTTTCATCTCTGAGCAATTGCTCGACGTTTGCAATTTCTCAGCTCGTGTCTACGAGACGGAAAGAGAAGGACCGTGACGTTTGGCGGCTAGAGAAGCGCAAAGCCCCAGTGTTGCTGCGCCTGTGAAAGCGCTTCCAAGGAAGGGTGCTGGCTAGCAACAGCTTTCAGTGCTGGCACTTTTCATCTCTGAGCAATTGCTCCACGTTTGCAATTTCTCACCTGAGCTCTCTTTAGAGCGCGCGAGTATGAGCAGAAGATGAGGTGGCTAGGGAAGCCCAGAGCCCCAGTGTTCTTAGGCCTACAAAAGCGCTTCCAAGGAAGGGTGCTGGCTAGCAAGAGCTTTCAGTGCTGGCACTTTTCATCTCTGAGCAATTGCTCGACGTTTGCAATTTCTCAGCTCGTGTCTACCGACGGAAAGAGAAGGACCGTGACGTTTGGTGGCTAGAGGAGCGCAAAGCCCCAGTGTTGCTGCGCCTGTGAAAGCGCTTCCAAGGAAGGGTGCTGGCTAGCAAGAGCTTTCAGTGCTGGCACTTTTCATCTCTGAGCAATTGCTCGACGTTTGCAATTTCTCACCTGAGCTCTCTTTAGAGTGCGCGAGAGGATGAGCAGAAGATGAGGTGGCTAGAGAAGCCCAGAGCCCCAGTGTTCTTAGGCCTACAAAAGCGCTTCCAAGGAAGGGTGCTGGCTAGCAAGAGCTTTCAGTGCTGGCACTTTTCATCTCGGAGCAATTGCTCGACGTTTGCAATTTCTCAGCTCGTGTCTACGAGACGGAAAGAGAAGGACCGTGACATTTGGTGCGTATAGAAGCGCAAAGCCCCAGTGTTGCTGCGCCTGTGAAAGCGCTTCCAAGGAAGGGTGCTGGCTAGCAAGAGCTTTCAGTGCTGGCACTTTTCATCTCGGAGCAATTGCTGGACGTTTGCAATTTCTCAGCTCGTGTCTACGAGACGGAAAGAGAAGGACCGTGACGTTTGGTGGCTAGAGAAGCGCAAAGCCCCAGTGTTGCTGCGCCTGTGAAAGCGCCTCCAAGGAAGGGTGCTGGCTAGCAAGAGCTTTCAGCGCTGGCACTTTTCATCTCTGAGCAATTGCTCAACGTTTGCAATTTCTCAGCTCGTGTCTACGAGACGGAAAGAGAAGGACCGTGACGTTTGGCGGCTAGAGAAGCGCAAAGCCCCAGTGTTGCTGCGCCTGTGAAAGCGCTTCCAAGGAAGGGTGCTGGCTAGCAAGAGCTTTCAGTGCTGGCACTTTTCATCTCTGAGCAATTGCTCCACGTTTGCAATTTCTCACCTGAGCTCTCTTTAGAGCGCGCGAGTATGAGCAGAAGATGAGGTGGCTAGGGAAGCCCAGAGCCCCAGTGTTCTTAGGCCTACAAAAGCGCTTCCAAGGAAGGGTGCTGGCTAGCAACAGCTTTCAGTGCTGGCACTTTTCATCTCTGAGCAATTGCTGGACGTTTGCAATTTCTCAGCTCGTGTCTAGGAGACGGAAAGAGAAGGACCGTGACGTTTGGTGCGTATAGAAGCGCAAAGCCCCAGTGTTGCTGCGCCTGTGAAAGCGCTTCCAAGGAAGGGTGCTGGCTAGCAAGAGCTTTCAGTGCTGGCACTTTTCATCTCTGAGCAATTGCTCGACGTTTGCAATTTCTCACCTGAGCTCTCTTTAGAGTGCGCGAGAGGATGAGCAGAAGATGAGGTGGCTAGAGAAGCCCAGAGCCCCAGTCTTCTTAGGCCTACAAAAGCGCTTCCAAGGAAGGGTGCTGGCTAGCAAGAGCTTCCAGTGCTGGCACTTTTCATCTCTGAGCAATTGCTCGACGTTTGCAATTTCTCAGCTCGTGTCTACGAGACGGAAAGAGAAGGACCGTGACGTTTGGTGGCTAGAGAAGCACAAAGCCCCAGTGTTGCTGCGCCTGTGAAAGCGCTTCCAAGGAAGGGTGCTGGCTAGCAACAGCTTTCAGTGCTGGCACTTTTCATCTCTGAGCAATTGCTCGACGTTTGCAATTTCTCAGCTCGTGTCTACGAGACGGAAAGAGAAGGACCGTGACGTTTGGTGGCTAGAGAAGCGCAAAGCCCCAGTGTTGCTGCGCCTGTGAAAGCGCTTCCAAGGAAGGGTGCTGGCTAGCAACAGCTTTCAGTGCTGGCACTTTTCATCTCGGAGCAATTGCTCGACGTTTGCAATTTCTCAGCTCGTGTCTACGAGACGGAAAGAGAAGGACCGTGACTTTTGGTGGGTAGAGAAGCGCAAAGCCCCAGTGTTACTGCGCCTGTGAAAGCGTTTCCAAGGAAGGGTGCTGGCTAGCAAGAGCTTTCAGTGCTGGCACTTTTCCTCTCTGAGCAACTGCTCGACGTTTGCAATTTCTCAGCTCGTGTCTACGAGACGGAAAGAGAAGGACCGTGACGTTTGGTGGCTAGAGAAGCGCAAAGCCCCAGTGTTGCTGCGCCTGTGAAAGCGCTTCCAAGGAAGGGTGCTGGCTAGCAAGAGCTTTCAGTGCTGGCACTTTTCATCTCTGAGCAATTGCTCGACGTTTGCAATTTCTCACCTGAGCTCTCTTTAGAGTGCGCGAGAGGATGAGCAGAAGATGATGTGGCTAGAGAAGCCCAGAGCCCCAGTGTTCTAAGGGCTACAAAAGCGCTTCCAAGGAAGGGTGCTGGCTAGCAAGAGCTTTCAGTGCTGGCACTTTTCATCTCTGAGCAATTGCTCGACGTTTGCAATTTCTCACCTGAGCTCTCTTTAGAGTGCGCGAGAGGATGAGCAGAAGATGAGGTGGCTAGAGAAGCCCAGAGCCCCACTGTTCTTAGGCCTACAAAAGCGCTTCCAAGGAAGGGTGCTGGCTAGCAACAGCTTTCAGTGCTGGCACTTTTCATCTCTGAGCAATTGCTCGACGTTTGCAATTTCTCAGCTCGTGTCTACGAGACGGAAAGAGAAGGACCGTGACGTTTGGTGCGTATAGAAGCGCAAAGCCCCAGTGTTGCTGCGCCTGTGAAAGCGCTTCCAAGGAAGGGTGCTGGCTAGCAAGAGCTTTCAGTGCTGGCACTTTTCATCTCTGAGCAATTGCTGGACGTTTGCAATTTCTCAGCTCGTGTCTACGAGACGGAAAGAGAAGGACCGTGACGTTTGATGGCTAGAGAAGCGCAAAGCCCCAGTGTTGCTGCGCCTGTGAAAGCGCTTCCAAGGAAGGGTGCTGGCTAGCAACAGCTTTCAGTGCTGGCACTTTTCATCTCGGAGCAATTGCTCGACGTTTGCAATTTCTCAGCTCGTGTCTACGAGACGGAAAGAGAAGGACCGTGACGTTTGGTGGCTAGAGAAGCGCAAAGCCCCAGTGTTGCTGCGCCTGTGAAAGCGCTTCCAAGGAAGGGTGCTGGCTAGCAAGAGCTTTCAGTGCTGGCACTTTTCATCTCTGAGCAATTGCTCGACGTTTGCAATTTCTCACCTGAGCTCTCTTTAGAGTGCGCGAGAGGATGAGCAGAAGATGAGGTGGCTAGAGAAGCCCAGAGCCCCAGTGTTCTAAGGGCTACAAAAGCGCTTCCAAGGAAGGGTGCTGGCTAGCAAGAGCTTTCAGTGCTGGCACTTTTCATCTCTGAGCAATTGCTCGACGTTTGCAATTTCTCACCTGAGCTCTCTTTAGAGTGCGCGAGAGGATGAGCAGAAGATGAGGTGGCTAGAGAAGCCCAGAGCCCCACTGTTCTTAGGCCTACAAAAGCGCTTCCAAGGAAGGGTGCTGGCTAGCAAGAGCTTTCAGTGCTGGCACTTTTCATCTCTGAGCAATTGCTCGACGTTTGCAATTTCTCAGCTCGTGTCTACGAGACGGAAAGAGAAGGACCGTGACGTTTGGTGCGTATAGAAGCGCAAAGCCCCAGTGTTGCTGCGCCTGTGAAAGCGCTTCCAAGGAAGGGTGCTGGCTAGCAAGAGCTTTCAGTGCTGGCACTTTTCATCTCTGAGCAATTGCTGGACGTTTGCAATTTCTCAGCTCGTGTCTACGAGACGGAAAGAGAAGGACCGTGACGTTTGGTGGCTAGAGAAGCGCAAAGCCCCAGTGTTGCTGCGCCTGTGAAAGCGCTTCCAAGGAAGGGTGCTGGCTAGCAACAGCTTTCAGTGCTGGCACTTTTCATCTCGGAGCAATTGCTCGACGTTTGCAATTTCTCAGCTCGTGTCTACGAGACGGAAAGAGAAGGACCGTGACGTTTGGTGGCTAGAGAAGCGCAAAGCCCCAGTGTTGCTGCGCCTGTGAAAGCGCTTCCAAGGAAGGGTGCTGGCTAGCAAGAGCTTTCAGTGCTGGCACTTTTCATCTCGGAGCAATTGCTCGACGTTTGCAATTTCTCACCTGAGCTCTCTTTAGAGTGCGCGAGAGGATGAGCAGAAGATGAGGTGGCTAGAGAAGCCCAGAGCCCCAGTGTTCTAAGGGCTACAAAAGCGCTTCCAAGGAAGGGTGCTGGCTAGCAACAGCTTTCAGTGCTGGCACTTTTCATCTCTGAGCAATTGCTCGACGTTTGCAATTTCTCAGCTCGTGTCTACCGACGGAAAGAGAAGGACCGTGACGTTTGGCGGCTAGAGAAGCGCAAAGCCCCAGTGTTGCTGCGCCTGTGAAAGCGCTTCCAAGGAAGGGTGCTGGCTAGCAACAGCTTTCAGTGCTGGCACTTTTCATCTCTGAGCAATTGCTCAACGTTTGCAATTTCTCACCTGAGCTCTCTTTAGAGTGCGCGAGAGGATGAGCAGAAGATGAGGTGGCTAGAGAATCCCAGAGCCCCAGTGTTCTTAGGCCTACAAAAGCGCTTCCAAGGAAGGGTGCTGGCTAGCAAGAGCTTTCAGTGCTGGCACTTTTCATCTCTGAGCAATTGCTCGACGTTTGCAATTTCTCAGCTCGTGTCTACGAGACGGAAAGAGAAGGACTGTGACGTTTGGTGGCTAGAGAAGCGCAAAGCTCCAGTGTTGCTGCGCCTGTGAAAGCGCTTCCAAGGAAGGGTGCTGGCTAGCAAGAGCTTTCAGTGCTGGCACTTTTCATCTCTGAGCAATTGCTCGACGTTTGCAATTTCTCAGCTCGTGTCTACCGACGGAAAGAGAAGGACCATGACGTTTGGCGGCTAGAGAAGCGCAAAGCCCCAGTGTTGCTGCGCCTGTGAAAGCGCTTCCAAGGAAGGGTGCTGGCTAGCAACAGCTTTCAGTGCTGGCACTTTTCATCTCTGAGCAATTGCTCGACGTTTGCAATTTCTCACCTGAGCTCTCTTTAGAGTGCGCGCGAGGATGAGCAGAAGATGAGGTGGCTAGAGAAGCCCAGAGCCCCACTGTTCTAAGGGCTACAAAAGCGCTTCCAAGGAAGGGTGCTGGCTAGCAACAGCTTTCAGTGCTGGCACTTTTCATCTCGGAGCAATTGCTCGACGTTTGCAATTTCTCAGCTCGTGTCTACGAGACGGAAAGAGAAGGACCGTGACGTTTGGTGCGTATAGAATCGCAAAGCTCCAGTGTTGCTGCGCCTGTGAAAGCGCTTCCAAGGAAGGGTGCTGGCTAGCAAGAGCTTTCAGTGCTGGCACTTTTCATCTCTGAGCAATTGCTCAACGTTTGCAATTTCTCAGCTCGTGTCTACGAGACGGAAAGAGAAGGACCGTGACGTTTGGTGGCTAGAGAAGTGCAAAGCCCCAGTGTTACTGCGCCTGTGAAAGCGCTTCCAAGGAAGGGTGCTGGCTAGCAAGAGCTTTCAGTGCTGGCACTTTTCATCTCTGAGCAATTGCTCGACGTTTGCAATTTCTCACCTGAGCTCTCTTTAGAGTGCGCGAGAGGATGAGCAGAAGATGAGGTGGCTAGAGAAGCCCAGAGCCCCAGTGTTCTTAGGCCTACAAAAGCGCTTCCAAGGAAGGGGGCTGGCTAGCAACAGCTTTCAGTGCTGGCACTTTTCATCTCTGAGCAATTGCTCGACGTTTGCAATTTCTCAGCTCGTGTCTAGGAGACGGAAAGAGAAGGACCGTGACGTTTGGTGGGTAGAGAAGCACAAAGCCCCAGTGTTGCTGCGCCTGTGAAAGCGCTTCCAAGGAAGGGTGCTGGCTAGCAACAGCTTTCAGTGCTGGCACTTTTCATCTCTGAGCAATTGCTCGACGTTTGCAATTTCTCACCTGAGCTCTCTTTAGAGTGCGCGAGAGGATGAGCAGAAGATGATGTGGCTAGGGAAGCCCAGAGCCCCAGTGTTCTAAGGGCTACAAAAGCGCTTCCAAGGAAGGGTGCTGGCTAGCAAGAGCTTTCAGTGCTGGCACTTTTCATCTCTGAGCAATTGCTCGACGTTTGCAATTTCTCACCTGAGCTCTCTTTAGAGTGCGCGAGAGGATGAGCAGAAGATGAGGTGGCTAGAGAAGCCCAGAGCCCCAGTGTTCTAAGGGCTACAAAAGCGCTTCCAAGGAAGGGTGCTGGCTAGCAACAGCTTTCAGTGCTGGCACTTTTCATCTCGGAGCAATTGCTCGACGTTTGCAATTTCTCAGCTCGTGTCTACGAGACGGAAAGAGAAGGACCGTGACATTTGGTGCGTATAGAAGCGCAAAGCCCCAGTGTTGCTGCGCCTGTGAAAGCGCTTCCAAGGAAGGGTGCTGGCTAGCAAGAGCTTTCAGTGCTGGCACTTTTCATCTCTGAGCAATTGCTCGACGTTTGCAATTTCTCAGCTCGTGTCTACGAGACGGAAAGAGAAGGACCGTGACATTTGGTGCGTATAGAAGCGCAAAGCCCCAGTGTTGCTGCGCCTGTGAAAGCGCTTCCAAGGAAGGGTGCTGGCTAGCAAGAGCTTTCAGTGCTGGCACTTTTCATCTCTGAGCAATTGCTCGACGTTTGCAATTTCTCACCTGAGCTCTCTTTAGAGTGCGCGAGAGGATGAGCAGAAGATGAGGTGGCTAGAGAAGCCCAGAGCCCCACTGTTCTTAGGCCTACAAAAGCGCTTCCAAGGAAGGGGGCTGGCTAGCAACAGCTTTCAGTGCTGGCACTTTTCATCTCTGAGCAATTGCTCGACGTTTGCAATTTCTCAGCTCGTGTCTACGAGACGGAAAGAGAAGGACCGTGACGTTTGGTGGCTAGAGAAGCGCAAAGCCCCAGTGTTGCTGCGCCTACAAAAGCGCTTCCAAGGAAGGGTGCTGGCTAGCAACAGCTTTCAGTGCTGGCACTTTTCATCTCTGAGCAATTGCTCGACGTTTGCAATTTCTCAGCTCGTGTCTACGAGACGGAAAGAGAAGGACCGTGACGTTTGGTGGCTAGAGAAGCGCAAAGCCCCAGTGTTGCTGCGCCTGTGAAAGCGCTTCCAAGGAAGGGTGCTGGCTAGCAAGAGCTTTCAGTGCTGGCACTTTTCATCTCTGAGCAATTGCTCGACGTTTGCAATTTCTCACCTGAGCTCTCTTTAGAGTGCGCGAGAGGATGAGCAGAAGATGAGGTGGCTAGAGAAGCCCAGAGCCCCAGTGTTCTAAGGGCTACAAAAGCGCTTCCAAGGAAGGGTGCTGGCTGGCAACAGCTTTCAGTGCTGGCACTTTTCATCTCTGAGCAATTGCTCGACGTTTGCAATTTCTCAGCTCGTGTCTACGAGACGGAAAGAGAAGGACCGTGACGTTTGGTGGCTAGAGAAGCGCAAAGCCCCAGTGTTGCTGCGCCTGTGAAAGCGCTTCCAAGGAAGGGTGCTGGCTAGCAAGAGCTTTCAGTGCTGGCACTTTTCATCTCTGAGCAATTGCTCGACGTTTGCAATTTCTCAGCTCGTGTCTACCGACGGAAAGAGAAGGACCGTGACGTTTGTTGGCTAGAGGAGCGCAAAGCCCCAGTGTTGCTGCGCCTGTGAAAGCGCTTCCAAGGAAGGGTGCTGGCTAGCAAGAGCTTTCAGTGCTGGCACTTTTCATCTCTGAGCAATTGCTCGACGTTTGCAATTTCTCACCTGAGCTCTCTTTAGAGTGCGCGAGAGGATGAGCAGAAGATGATGTGGCTAGAGAAGCCCAGAGCCCCAGTGTTCTAAGGGCTACAAAAGCGCTTCCAAGGAAGGGTGCTGGCTAGCAAGAGCTTTCAGTGCTGGCACTTTTCATCTCTGAGCAATTGCTCGACGTTTGCAATTTCTCACCTGAGCTCTCTTTAGAGTGCGCGAGAGGGTGAGCAGAAGATGAGGTGGCTAGAGAAGCCCAGAGCCCCACTGTTCTTAGGCCTACAAAAGCGCTTCCAAGGAAGGGTGCTGGCTAGCAACAGCTTTCAGTGCTGGCACTTTTCATCTCTGAGCAATTGCTCGACGTTTGCAATTTCTCAGCTCGTGTCTACGAGACGGAAAGAGAACGACCGTGACGTTTGGTGCGTACAGAAGCGCAAAGCCCCAGTGTTGCTGCGCCTGTGAAAGCGCTTCCAAGGAAGGGTGCTGGCTAGCAAGAGCTTTCAGTGCTGGCACTTTTCATCTCGGAGCAATTGCTCGACGTTTGCAATTTCTCAGCTCGTGTCTACGAGACGGAAAGAGAACGACCGTGACGTTTGGTGGCTAGAGAAGCGCAAAGCCCCAGTGTTGCTGCGCCTGTGAAAGCGGTTCCAAGGAAGGGTGCTGGCTAGCAAGAGCTTTCAGTGCTGGCACTTTTCATCTCGGAGCAATTGCTCGACGTTTGCAATTTCTCAGCTCGTGTCTACGAGATGGAAATAGAAGGACCGTGATGTTTGGTGGCTAGAGAAGCGCAAAGCCCCAGTGTTGCTGCGCCTGTGAAAGCGCTTCCAAGGAAGGGTGCTGGCTAGCAAGAGCTTTCAGTGCTGGCACTTTTCATCTCTGAGCAATTGCTCGACGTTTGCAATTTCTCACCTGAGCTCTCTTTAGAGTGCGCGAGAGGATGAGCAGAAGATGAGGTGGCTAGAGAAGCCCAGAGCCCCAGTGTTCTAAGGGCTACAAAAGCGCTTCCAAGGAAGGGTGCTGGCTAGCAAGAGCTTTCAGTGCTGGCACTTTTCATCTCTGAGCAATTGCTCGACGTTTGCAATTTCTCACCTGAGCTCTCTTTAGAGTGCGCGAGAGGATGAGCAGAAGATGAGGTGGCTAGAGAAGCCCAGAGCCCCACTGTTCTTAGGCCTACAAAAGCGCTTCCAAGGAAGGGTGCTGGCTAGCAACAGCTTTCAGTGCTGGCACTTTTCATCTCTGAGCAATTGCTCGACGTTTGCAATTTCTCAGCTCGTGTCTACCGACGGAAAGAGAAGGACCGTGACGTTTGGCGGCTAGAGAAGCGCAAAGCCCCAGTGTTGCTGCGCCTGTGAAAGCGCTTCCAAGGAAGGGTGCTGGCTAGCAACAGCTTTCAGTGCTGGCACTTTTCATCTCTGAGCAATTGCTCAACGTTTGCAATTTCTCACCTGAGCTCTCTTTAGAGTGCGCGCGAGGATGAGCAGAAGATGAGGTGGCTAGAGAAGCCCAGAGCCCCAGTGTTCTTAGGCCTACAAAAGCGCTTCCAAGGAAGGGTGCTGGCTAGCAAGAGCTTTCAGTGCTGGCACTTTTCATCTCTGAGCAATTGCTGGACGTTTGCAATTTCTCAGCTCGTGTCTACGAGACGGAAAGAGAAGGACTGTGACGTTTGGTGGCTAGAGAAGCGCAAAGCTCCAGTGTTGTTGCGCCTGTGAAAGCGCTTCCAAGGAAGGGTGCTGGCTAGCAAGAGCTTTCAGTGCTGGCACTTTTCATCTCTGAGCAATTGCTCGACGTTTGCAATTTCTCAGCTCGTGTCTACCGACGGAAAGAGAAGGACCATGACGTTTGGCGGCTAGAGAAGCGCAAAGCCCCAGTGTTGCTGCGCCTGTGAAAGCGCTTCCAAGGAAGGGTGCTGGCTAGCAACAGCTTTCAGTGCTGGCACTTTTCATCTCTGAGCAATTGCTCGACGTTTGCAATTTCTCACCTGAGCTCTCTTTAGAGTGCGCGAGAGGATGAGCAGAAGATGAGGTGGCTAGAGAAGCCCAGAGCCCCAGTGTTCTAAGGGCTACAAAAGCGCTTCCAAGGAAGGGTGCTGGCTAGCAACAGCTTTCAGTGCTGGCACTTTTCATCTCGGAGCAATTGCTCGACGTTTGCAATTTCTCAGCTCGTGTCTACGAGACGGAAAGAGAAGGACCGTGACGTTTGGTGCGTATAGAATCGCAAAGCTCCAGTGTTGCTGCGCCTGTGAAAGCGCTTCCAAGGAAGGGTGCTGGCTAGCAAGAGCTTTCAGTGCTGGCACTTTTCATCTCTGAGCAATTGCTCAACGTTTGCAATTTCTCAGCTCGTGTCTACGAGACGGAAAGAGAAGGACCGTGACGTTTGGTGCGTAGAGAAGTGCAAAGCCCCAGTGTTACTGCGCCTGTGAAAGCGCTTCCAAGGAAGGGTGCTGGCTAGCAAGAGCTTTCAGTGCTGGCACTTTTCATCTCTGAGCAATTGCTCGACGTTTGCAATTTCTCACCTGAGCTCTCTTTAGAGTGCGCGAGAGGATGAGCAGAAGATGAGGTGGCTAGAGAAGCCCAGAGCCCCCGTGTTCTTAGGCCTACAAAAGCGCTTCCAAGGAAGGGTGCTGGCTAGCATCAGCTTCCAGTGCTGGCACTTTTCATCTCTGAGCAATTGCTCGACGTTTGCAATTTCTCAGCTCGTGTCTACCGACGGAAAGAGAAGGACCGTGACGTTTGGTGGGTAGAGAAGCACAAAGCCCCAGTGTTGCTGCGCCTGTGAAAGCGCTTCCAAGGAAGGGTGCTGGCTAGCAACAGCTTTCAGTGCTGGCACTTTTCATCTCTGAGCAATTGCTCGACGTTTGCAATTTCTCACCTGAGCTCTCTTTAGAGTGCGCGAGAGGATGAGCAGAAGATGAGGTGGCTAGGGAAGCCCAGAGCCCCAGTGTTCTAAGGGCTACAAAAGCGCTTCCAAGGAAGGGTGCTGGCTAGCAACAGCTTTCAGTGCTGGCACTTTTCATCTCTGAGCAATTGCTCGACGTTTGCAATTTCTCACCTGAGCTCTCTTTAGAGTGCGCGAGAGGATGAGCAGAAGATGAGGTGGCTAGAGAAGCCCAGAGCCCCAGTGTTCTAAGGGCTACAAAAGCGCTTCCAAGGAAGGGTGCTGGCTAGCAACAGCTTTCAGTGCTGGCACTTTTCATCTCTGAGCAATTGCTCGACGTTTGCAATTTCTCAGCTCGTGTCTACGAGACGGAAAGAGAAGGACCGTGACTTTTGGTGGGTAGAGAAGCGCAAAGCCCCAGTGTTGCTGCGCCTGTGAAAGCGCTTCCAAGGAAGGGTGCTGGCTAGCAAGAGCTTTCAGTGCTGGCACTTTTCATCTCTGAGCAATTGCTCGACGTTTGCAATTTCTCAGCTCGTGTCTACGAGACGGAAAGAGAAGGACCGTGACGTTTGGTGGCTAGAGAAGCGCAAAGCCCCAGTGTTGCTGCGCCTGTGAAAGCGCTTCCAAGGAAGGGTGCTGGCTAGCAAGAGCTTTCAGTGCTGGCACTTTTCATCTCTGAGCAATTGCTCGACGTTTGCAATTTCTCACCTGAGCTCTCTTTAGAGTGCGCGAGAGGATGAGCAGAAGATGAGGTGGCTAGAGAAGCCCAGAGCCCCAGTGTTCTAAGGGCTACAAAAGCGCTTCCAAGGAAGGGTGCTGGCTAGCAAGAGCTTTCAGTGCTGGCACTTTTCATCTCTGAGCAATTGCTCGACGTTTGCAATTTCTCACCTGAGCTCTCTTTAGAGTGCGCGAGAGGGTGAGCAGAAGATGAGGTGGCTAGAGAAGCCCAGAGCCCCACTGTTCTTAGGCCTACAAAAGCGCTTCCAAGGAAGGGTGCTGGCTAGCAACAGCTTTCAGTGCTGGCACTTTTCATCTCTGAGCAATTGCTCGACGTTTGCAATTTCTCAGCTCGTGTCTACGAGACGGAAAGAGAACGACCGTGACGTTTGGTGCGTACAGAAGCGCAAAGCCCCAGTGTTGCTGCGCCTGTGAAAGCGCTTCCAAGGAAGGGTGCTGGCTAGCAAGAGCTTTCAGTGCTGGCACTTTTCATCTCGGAGCAATTGCTCGACGTTTGCAATTTCTCAGCTCGTGTCTACGAGACGGAAAGAGAACGACCGTGACGTTTGGTGGCTAGAGAAGCGCAAAGCCCCAGTGTTGCTGCGCCTGTGAAAGCGGTTCCAAGGAAGGGTGCTGGCTAGCAAGAGCTTTCAGTGCTGGCACTTTTCATCTCGGAGCAATTGCTCGACGTTTGCAATTTCTCAGCTCGTGTCTACGAGATGGAAATAGAAGGACCGTGACGTTTGGTGGCTAGAGAAGCGCAAAGCCCCAGTGTTGCTGCGCCTGTGAAAGCGCTTCCAAGGAAGGGTGCTGGCTAGCAAGAGCTTTCAGTGCTGGCACTTTTCATCTCTGAGCAATTGCTCGACGTTTGCAATTTCTCACCTGAGCTCTCTTTAGAGTGCGCGAGAGGATGAGCAGAAGATGAGGTGGCTAGAGAAGCCCAGAGCCCCAGTGTTCTAAGGGCTACAAAAGCGCTTCCAAGGAAGGGTGCTGGCTAGCAAGAGCTTTCAGTGCTGGCACTTTTCATCTCTGAGCAATTGCTCGACGTTTGCAATTTCTCACCTGAGCTCTCTTTAGAGTGCGCGAGAGGATGAGCAGAAGATGAGGTGGCTAGAGAAGCCCAGAGCCCCACTGTTCTTAGGCCTACAAAAGCGCTTCCAAGGAAGGGTGCTGGCTAGCAACAGCTTTCAGTGCTGGCACTTTTCATCTCTGAGCAATTGCTCGACGTTTGCAATTTCTCAGCTCGTGTCTACCGACGGAAAGAGAAGGACCGTGACGTTTGGCGGCTAGAGAAGCGCAAAGCCCCAGTGTTGCTGCGCCTGTGAAAGCGCTTCCAAGGAAGGGTGCTGGCTAGCAACAGCTTTCAGTGCTGGCACTTTTCATCTCTGAGCAATTGCTCAACGTTTGCAATTTCTCACCTGAGCTCTCTTTAGAGTGCGCGAGAGGATGAGCAGAAGATGAGGTGGCTAGAGAAGCCCAGAGCCCCAGTGTTCTTAGGCCTACAAAAGCGCTTCCAAGGAAGGGTGCTGGCTAGCAAGAGCTTTCAGTGCTGGCACTTTTCATCTCTGAGCAATTGCTGGACGTTTGCAATTTCTCAGCTCGTGTCTACGAGACGGAAAGAGAAGGACTGTGACGTTTGGTGGCTAGAGAAGCGCAAAGCTCCAGTGTTGTTGCGCCTGTGAAAGCGCTTCCAAGGAAGGGTGCTGGCTAGCAAGAGCTTTCAGTGCTGGCACTTTTCATCTCTGAGCAATTGCTCGACGTTTGCAATTTCTCAGCTCGTGTCTACCGACGGAAAGAGAAGGACCATGACGTTTGGCGGCTAGAGAAGCGCAAAGCCCCAGTGTTGCTGCGCCTGTGAAAGCGCTTCCAAGGAAGGGTGCTGGCTAGCAACAGCTTTCAGTGCTGGCACTTTTCATCTCTGAGCAATTGCTCGACGTTTGCAATTTCTCACCTGAGCTCTCTTTAGAGTGCGCGAGAGGATGAGCAGAAGATGAGGTGGCTAGAGAAGCCCAGAGCCCCAGTGTTCTAAGGGCTACAAAAGCGCTTCCAAGGAAGGGTGCTGGCTAGCAACAGCTTTCAGTGCTGGCACTTTTCATCTCGGAGCAATTGCTCGACGTTTGCAATTTCTCAGCTCGTGTCTACGAGACGGAAAGAGAAGGACCGTGACGTTTGGTGCGTATAGAATCGCAAAGCTCCAGTGTTGCTGCGCCTGTGAAAGCGCTTCCAAGGAAGGGTGCTGGCTAGCAAGAGCTTTCAGTGCTGGCACTTTTCATCTCTGAGCAATTGCTCAACGTTTGCAATTTCTCAGCTCGTGTCTACGAGACGGAAAGAGAAGGACCGTGACGTTTGGTGCGTAGAGAAGTGCAAAGCCCCAGTGTTACTGCGCCTGTGAAAGCGCTTCCAAGGAAGGGTGCTGGCTAGCAAGAGCTTTCAGTGCTGGCACTTTTCATCTCTGAGCAATTGCTCGACGTTTGCAATTTCTCACCTGAGCTCTCTTTAGAGTGCGCGAGAGGATGAGCAGAAGATGAGGTGGCTAGAGAAGCCCAGAGCCCCAGTGTTCTTAGGCCTACAAAAGCGCTTCCAAGGAAGGGTGCTGGCTAGCATCAGCTTCCAGTGCTGGCACTTTTCATCTCTGAGCAATTGCTCGACGTTTGCAATTTCTCAGCTCGTGTCTACCGACGGAAAGAGAAGGACCGTGACGTTTGGTGGGTAGAGAAGCACAAAGCCCCAGTGTTGCTGCGCCTGTGAAAGCGCTTCCAAGGAAGGGTGCTGGCTAGCAACAGCTTTCAGTGCTGGCACTTTTCATCTCTGAGCAATTGCTCGACGTTTGCAATTTCTCACCTGAGCTCTCTTTAGAGTGCGCGAGAGGATGAGCAGAAGATGAGGTGGCTAGGGAAGCCCAGAGCCCCAGTGTTCTAAGGGCTACAAAAGCGCTTCCAAGGAAGGGTGCTGGCTAGCAAGAGCTTTCAGTGCTGGCACTTTTCATCTCTGAGCAATTGCTCGACGTTTGCAATTTCTCACCTGAGCTCTCTTTAGAGTGCGCGAGAGGATGAGCAGAAGATGAGGTGGCTAGAGAAGCCCAGAGCCCCAGTGTTCTAAGGGCTACAAAAGCGCTTCCAAGGAAGGGTGCTGGCTAGCAACAGCTTTCAGTGCTGGCACTTTTCATCTCTGAGCAATTGCTCGACGTTTGCAATTTCTCAGCTCGTGTCTACGAGACGGAAAGAGAAGGACCGTGACGTTTGGTGCGTATAGAAGCGCAAAGCCCCAGTGTTGCTGCGCCTGTGAAAGCGCTTCCAAGGAAGGGTGCTGGCTAGCAAGAGCTTTCAGTGCTGGCACTTTTCATCTCGGAGCAATTGCTCGACGTTTGCAATTTCTCAGCTCGTGTCTACGAGACGGAAAGAGAAGGACCGTGACATTTGGTGCGTATAGAAGCGCAAAGCCCCAGTGTTGCTGCGCCTGTGAAAGCGCTTCCAAGGAAGGGTGCTGGCTAGCAAGAGCTTTCAGTGCTGGCACTTTTCATCTCTGAGCAATTGCTGGACGTTTGCAATTTCTCACCTGAGCTCTCTTTAGAGTGCGCGAGAGGATGAGCAGAAGATTAGGTGGCTAGAGAAGCCCAGAGCCCCAGTGTTCTTAGGCCTACAAAAGCGCTTCCAAGGAAGGGTGCTGGCTAGCAACAGCTTTCAGTGCTGGCACTTTTCATCTCTGAGCAATTGCTCAACGTTTGCAATTTCTCAGCTCGTGTCTACGAGACGGAAAGAGAAGGACCGTGACTTTTGGTGGGTAGAGAAGCGCAAAGCCCCAGTGTTGCTGCGCCTGTGAAAGCGCTTCCAAGGAAGGGTGCTGGCTAGCAAGAGCTTTCAGTGCTGGCACTTTTCATCTCTGAGCAATTGCTCGACGTTTGCAATTTCTCAGCTCGTGTCTACGAGACGGAAAGAGAAGGACCGTGACGTTTGGTGGCTAGAGAAGCGCAAAGCCCCAGTGTTGCTGCGCCTGTGAAAGCGCTTCCAAGGAAGGGTGCTGGCTAGCAAGAGCTTTCAGTGCTGGCACTTTTCATCTCTGAGCAATTGCTCGACGTTTGCAATTTCTCACCTGAGCTCTCTTTAGAGTGCGCGAGAGGATGAGCAGAAGATGAGGTGGCTAGAGAAGCCCAGAGCCCCAGTGTTCTAAGGGCTACAAAAGCGCTTCCAAGGAAGGGTGCTGGCTAGCAAGAGCTTTCAGTGCTGGCACTTTTCATCTCGGAGCAATTGCTCGACGTTTGCAATTTCTCAGCTCGTGTCTACGAGACGGAAAGAGAAGGACCGTGACATTTGGTGCGTATAGAATCGCAAAGCTCCAGTGTTGCTGCGCCTGTGAAAGCGCTTCCAAGGAAGGGTGCTGGCTAGCAAGAGCTTTCAGTGCTGGCACTTTTCATCTCTGAGCAATTGCTCAACGTTTGCAATTTCTCAGCTCGTGTCTACGAGACGGAAAGAGAAGGACCGTGACGTTTGGTGCGTAGAGAAGTGCAAAGCCCCAGTGTTACTGCGCCTGTGAAAGCGCTTCCAAGGAAGGGTGCTGGCTAGCAAGAGCTTTCAGTGCTGGCACTTTTCATCTCTGAGCAATTGCTCGACGTTTGCAATTTCTCACCTGAGCTCTCTTTAGAGTGCGCGAGAGGATGAGCAGAAGATGAGGTGGCTAGAGAAGCCCAGAGCCCCCGTGTTCTTAGGCCTACAAAAGCGCTTCCAAGGAAGGGTGCTGGCTAGCATCAGCTTCCAGTGCTGGCACTTTTCATCTCTGAGCAATTGCTCGACGTTTGCAATTTCTCAGCTCGTGTCTACCGACGGAAAGAGAAGGACCGTGACGTTTGGTGGGTAGAGAAGCACAAAGCCCCAGTGTTGCTGCGCCTGTGAAAGCGCTTCCAAGGAAGGGTGCTGGCTAGCAACAGCTTTCAGTGCTGGCACTTTTCATCTCTGAGCAATTGCTCGACGTTTGCAATTTCTCACCTGAGCTCTCTTTAGAGTGCGCGCGAGGATGAGCAGAAGATGAGGTGGCTAGAGAAGCCCAGAGCCCCAGTGTTCTAAGGGCTACAAAAGCGCTTCCAAGGAAGGGTGCTGGCTAGCAAGAGCTTTCAGTGCTGGCACTTTTCATCTCTGAGCAATTGCTCGACGTTTGCAATTTCTCACCTGAGCTCTCTTTAGAGTGCGCGAGAGGATGAGCAGAAGATGAGGTGGCTAGAGAAGCCCAGAGCCCCAGTGTTCTAAGGGCTACAAAAGCGCTTCCAAGGAAGGGTGCTGGCTAGCAACAGCTTTCAGTGCTGGCACTTTTCATCTCTGAGCAATTGCTCGACGTTTGCAATTTCTCAGCTCGTGTCTACGAGACGGAAAGAGAAGGACCGTGACATTTCGTGCGTATAGAAGCGCAAAGCCCCAGTGTTGCTGCGCCTGTGAAAGCGCTTCCAAGGAAGGGTGCTGGCTAGCAAGAGCTTTCAGTGCTGGCACTTTTCATCTCTGAGCAATTGCTCGACGTTTGCAATTTCTCACCTGAGCTCTCTTTAGAGTGCGCGAGAGGATGAGCAGAAGATGAGGTGGCTAGAGAAGCCCAGAGCCCCACTGTTCTTAGGCCTACAAAAGCGCTTCCAAGGAAGGGTGCTGGCTAGCAACAGCTTTCAGTGCTGGCACTTTTCATCTCTGAGCAATTGCTCGACGTTTGCAATTTCTCAGCTCGTGTCTACGAGACGGAAAGAGAAGGACCGTGACGTTTGGTGGCTAGAGAAGCGCAAAGCCCCAGTGTTGCTGCTCCTGTGAAAGCGCTTCCAAGGAAGGGTGCTGGCTAGCAAGAGCTTTCAGTGCTGGCACTTTTCATCTCGGAGCAATTGCTCGACGTTTGCAATTTCTCAGCTCGTGTCTACCGACGGAAAGAGAAGGACCGTGACGTTTGTTGGCTAGAGGAGCGCAAAGCCCCAGTGTTGCTGCGCCTGTGAAAGCGCTTCCAAGGAAGGGTGCTGGCTAGCAAGAGCTTTCAGTGCTGGCACTTTTCATCTCTGAGCAATTGCTCGACGTTTGCAATTTCTCACCTGAGCTCTCTTTAGAGTGCGCGAGAGGATGAGCAGAAGATGAGGTGGCTAGAGAAGCCCAGAGCCCCAGTGTTCTAAGGGCTACAAAAGCGCTTCCAAGGAAGGGTGCTGGCTAGCAAGAGCTTTCAGTGCTGGCACTTTTCATCTCTGAGCAATTGCTCGACGTTTGCAATTTCTCAGCTCGTGTCTACGAGACGGAAAGGGAAGGACCGTGACGTTTGGTGGCTAGAGAAGCGCAAAGCCCCAGTGTTGCTGCGCCTGTGAAAGCGCTTCCAAGGAAGGGTGCTGGCTAGCAAGAGCTTTCAGTGCTGGCACTTTTCATCTCTGAGCAATTGCTCGACGTTTGCAATTTCTCAGCTCGTGTCTACGAGACGGAAAGAGAAGGACCGTGACGTTTGGTGGCTAGAGAAGCGCAAAGCCCCAGTGTTGCTGCGCCTGTGAAAGCGCTTCCAAGGAAGGGTGCTGGCTAGCAAGAGCTTTCAGTGCTGGCACTTTTCATCTCTGAGCAATTGCTCGACGTTTGCAATTTCTCACCTGAGCTCTCTTTAGAGTGCGCGAGAGGATGAGCAGAAGATGAGGTGGCTAGAGAAGCCCAGAGCCCCAGTGTTCTTAGGCCTACAAAAGCGCTTCCAAGGAAGGGTGCTGGCTAGCAACAGCTTTCAGTGCTGGCACTTTTCATCTCGGAGCAATTGCTCGACGTTTGCAATTTCTCAGCTCGTGTCTACGAGACGGAAAGAGAAGGACCGTGACGTTTGGTGGCTAGAGAAGCGCAAAGCCCCAGTGTTGCTGCGCCTGTGAAAGCGCTTCCAAGGAAGGGTGCTGGCTAGCAAGAGCTTTCAGTGCTGGCACTTTTCATCTCTGAGCAATTGCTCGACGTTTGCAATTTCTCACCTGAGCTCTCTTTAGAGTGCGCGAGAGGATGAGCAGAAGATGAGGTGGCTAGAGAAGCCCAGAGCCCCAGTGTTCTAAGGGCTACAAAAGCGCTTCCAAGGAAGGGTGCTGGCTAGCAAGAGCTTTCAGTGCTGGCACTTTTCATCTCTGAGCAATTGCTCGACGTTTGCAATTTCTCACCTGAGCTCTCTTTAGAGTGCGCGAGAGGATGAGCAGAAGATGAGGTGGCTAGAGAAGCCCAGAGCCCCACTGTTCTTAGGCCTACAAAAGCGCTTCCAAGGAAGGGTGCTGGCTAGCAAGAGCTTTCAGTGCTGGCACTTTTCATCTCTGAGCAATTGCTCGACGTTTGCAATTTCTCAGCTCGTGTCTACGAGACGGAAAGAGAAGGACCGTGACGTTTGGTGCGTATAGAAGCGCAAAGCCCCAGTGTTGCTGCGCCTGTGAAAGCGCTTCCAAGGAAGGGTGCTGGCTAGCAAGAGCTTTCAGTGCTGGCACTTTTCATCTCTGAGCAATTGCTGGACGTTTGCAATTTCTCAGCTCGTGTCTACGAGACGGAAAGAGAAGGACCGTGACGTTTGGTGGCTAGAGAAGCGCAAAGCCCCAGTGTTGCTGCGCCTGTGAAAGCGCTTCCAAGGAAGGGTGCTGGCTAGCAAGAGCTTTCAGTGCTGGCACTTTTCATCTCTGAGCAATTGCTCGACGTTTGCAATTTCTCACCTGAGCTCTCTTTAGAGTGCGCGAGAGGATGAGCAGAAGATGAGGTGGCTAGAGAAGCCCAGAGCCCCAGTGTTCTCAGGCCTATAAAAGCGCTTCCAAGGAAGGGTGCTGGCTAGCAAGAGCTTTCAGTGCTGGCACTTTTCATCTCTGAGCAATTGCTCGACGTTTGCAATTTCTCAGCTCGTGTCTACGAGACGGAAAGAGAAGGACCGTGACGTTTGGCGGCTAGAGAAGCGCAAAGCCCCAGTGTTGCTGCGCCTGTGAAAGCGCTTCCAAGGAAGGGTGCTGGCTAGCAACAGCTTTCAGTGCTGGCACTTTTCATCTCTGAGCAATTGCTCCACGTTTGCAATTTCTCACCTGAGCTCTCTTTAGAGCGCGCGAGTATGAGCAGAAGATGAGGTGGCTAGGGAAGCCCAGAGCCCCAGTGTTCTTAGGCCTACAAAAGCGCTTCCAAGGAAGGGTGCTGGCTAGCAAGAGCTTTCAGTGCTGGCACTTTTCATCTCTGAGCAATTGCTCGACGTTTGCAATTTCTCAGCTCGTGTCTACCGACGGAAAGAGAAGGACCGTGACGTTTGGTGGCTAGAGGAGCGCAAAGCCCCAGTGTTGCTGCGCCTGTGAAAGCGCTTCCAAGGAAGGGTGCTGGCTAGCAAGAGCTTTCAGTGCTGGCACTTTTCATCTCTGAGCAATTGCTCGACGTTTGCAATTTCTCACCTGAGCTCTCTTTAGAGTGCGCGAGAGGATGAGCAGAAGATGAGGTGGCTAGAGAAGCCCAGAGCCCCAGTGTTCTTAGGCCTACAAAAGCGCTTCCAAGGAAGGGTGCTGGCTAGCAAGAGCTTTCAGTGCTGGCACTTTTCATCTCGGAGCAATTGCTCGACGTTTGCAATTTCTCAGCTCGTGTCTACGAGACGGAAAGAGAAGGACCGTGACATTTGGTGCGTATAGAAGCGCAAAGCCCCAGTGTTGCTGCGCCTGTGAAAGCGCTTCCAAGGAAGGGTGCTGGCTAGCAAGAGCTTTCAGTGCTGGCACTTTTCATCTCGGAGCAATTGCTGGACGTTTGCAATTTCTCAGCTCGTGTCTACGAGACGGAAAGAGAAGGACCGTGACGTTTGGTGGCTAGAGAAGCGCAAAGCCCCAGTGTTGCTGCGCCTGTGAAAGCGCCTCCAAGGAAGGGTGCTGGCTAGCAAGAGCTTTCAGCGCTGGCACTTTTCATCTCTGAGCAATTGCTCAACGTTTGCAATTTCTCAGCTCGTGTCTACGAGACGGAAAGAGAAGGACCGTGACGTTTGGCGGCTAGAGAAGCGCAAAGCCCCAGTGTTGCTGCGCCTGTGAAAGCGCTTCCAAGGAAGGGTGCTGGCTAGCAAGAGCTTTCAGTGCTGGCACTTTTCATCTCTGAGCAATTGCTCCACGTTTGCAATTTCTCACCTGAGCTCTCTTTAGAGCGCGCGAGTATGAGCAGAAGATGAGGTGGCTAGGGAAGCCCAGAGCCCCAGTGTTCTTAGGCCTACAAAAGCGCTTCCAAGGAAGGGTGCTGGCTAGCAACAGCTTTCAGTGCTGGCACTTTTCATCTCTGAGCAATTGCTGGACGTTTGCAATTTCTCAGCTCGTGTCTAGGAGACGGAAAGAGAAGGACCGTGACGTTTGGTGCGTATAGAAGCGCAAAGCCCCAGTGTTGCTGCGCCTGTGAAAGCGCTTCCAAGGAAGGGTGCTGGCTAGCAAGAGCTTTCAGTGCTGGCACTTTTCATCTCTGAGCAATTGCTCGACGTTTGCAATTTCTCACCTGAGCTCTCTTTAGAGTGCGCGAGAGGATGAGCAGAAGATGAGGTGGCTAGAGAAGCCCAGAGCCCCAGTCTTCTTAGGCCTACAAAAGCGCTTCCAAGGAAGGGTGCTGGCTAGCAAGAGCTTCCAGTGCTGGCACTTTTCATCTCTGAGCAATTGCTCGACGTTTGCAATTTCTCAGCTCGTGTCTACGAGACGGAAAGAGAAGGACCGTGACGTTTGGTGGCTAGAGAAGCACAAAGCCCCAGTGTTGCTGCGCCTGTGAAAGCGCTTCCAAGGAAGGGTGCTGGCTAGCAACAGCTTTCAGTGCTGGCACTTTTCATCTCTGAGCAATTGCTCGACGTTTGCAATTTCTCAGCTCGTGTCTACGAGACGGAAAGAGAAGGACCGTGACGTTTGGTGGCTAGAGAAGCGCAAAGCCCCAGTGTTGCTGCGCCTGTGAAAGCGCTTCCAAGGAAGGGTGCTGGCTAGCAACAGCTTTCAGTGCTGGCACTTTTCATCTCGGAGCAATTGCTCGACGTTTGCAATTTCTCAGCTCGTGTCTACGAGACGGAAAGAGAAGGACCGTGACTTTTGGTGGGTAGAGAAGCGCAAAGCCCCAGTGTTACTGCGCCTGTGAAAGCGTTTCCAAGGAAGGGTGCTGGCTAGCAAGAGCTTTCAGTGCTGGCACTTTTCCTCTCTGAGCAACTGCTCGACGTTTGCAATTTCTCAGCTCGTGTCTACGAGACGGAAAGAGAAGGACCGTGACGTTTGGTGGCTAGAGAAGCGCAAAGCCCCAGTGTTGCTGCGCCTGTGAAAGCGCTTCCAAGGAAGGGTGCTGGCTAGCAAGAGCTTTCAGTGCTGGCACTTTTCATCTCTGAGCAATTGCTCGACGTTTGCAATTTCTCACCTGAGCTCTCTTTAGAGTGCGCGAGAGGATGAGCAGAAGATGAGGTGGCTAGAGAAGCCCAGAGCCCCAGTGTTCTAAGGGCTACAAAAGCGCTTCCAAGGAAGGGTGCTGGCTAGCAAGAGCTTTCAGTGCTGGCACTTTTCATCTCTGAGCAATTGCTCGACGTTTGCAATTTCTCACCTGAGCTCTCTTTAGAGTGCGCGAGAGGATGAGCAGAAGATGAGGTGGCTAGAGAAGCCCAGAGCCCCACTGTTCTTAGGCCTACAAAAGCGCTTCCAAGGAAGGGTGCTGGCTAGCAACAGCTTTCAGTGCTGGCACTTTTCATCTCTGAGCAATTGCTCGACGTTTGCAATTTCTCAGCTCGTGTCTACGAGACGGAAAGAGAAGGACCGTGACGTTTGGTGCGTATAGAAGCGCAAAGCCCCAGTGTTGCTGCGCCTGTGAAAGCGCTTCCAAGGAAGGGTGCTGGCTAGCAAGAGCTTTCAGTGCTGGCACTTTTCATCTCTGAGCAATTGCTGGACGTTTGCAATTTCTCAGCTCGTGTCTACGAGACGGAAAGAGAAGGACCGTGACGTTTGATGGCTAGAGAAGCGCAAAGCCCCAGTGTTGCTGCGCCTGTGAAAGCGCTTCCAAGGAAGGGTGCTGGCTAGCAACAGCTTTCAGTGCTGGCACTTTTCATCTCGGAGCAATTGCTCGACGTTTGCAATTTCTCAGCTCGTGTCTACGAGACGGAAAGAGAAGGACCGTGACGTTTGGTGGCTAGAGAAGCGCAAAGCCCCAGTGTTGCTGCGCCTGTGAAAGCGCTTCCAAGGAAGGGTGCTGGCTAGCAAGAGCTTTCAGTGCTGGCACTTTTCATCTCTGAGCAATTGCTCGACGTTTGCAATTTCTCACCTGAGCTCTCTTTAGAGTGCGCGAGAGGATGAGCAGAAGATGAGGTGGCTAGAGAAGCCCAGAGCCCCAGTGTTCTAAGGGCTACAAAAGCGCTTCCAAGGAAGGGTGCTGGCTAGCAAGAGCTTTCAGTGCTGGCACTTTTCATCTCTGAGCAATTGCTCGACGTTTGCAATTTCTCACCTGAGCTCTCTTTAGAGTGCGCGAGAGGATGAGCAGAAGATGAGGTGGCTAGAGAAGCCCAGAGCCCCACTGTTCTTAGGCCTACAAAAGCGCTTCCAAGGAAGGGTGCTGGCTAGCAAGAGCTTTCAGTGCTGGCACTTTTCATCTCTGAGCAATTGCTCGACGTTTGCAATTTCTCAGCTCGTGTCTACGAGACGGAAAGAGAAGGACCGTGACGTTTGGTGCGTATAGAAGCGCAAAGCCCCAGTGTTGCTGCGCCTGTGAAAGCGCTTCCAAGGAAGGGTGCTGGCTAGCAAGAGCTTTCAGTGCTGGCACTTTTCATCTCTGAGCAATTGCTGGACGTTTGCAATTTCTCAGCTCGTGTCTACGAGACGGAAAGAGAAGGACCGTGACGTTTGGTGGCTAGAGAAGCGCAAAGCCCCAGTGTTGCTGCGCCTGTGAAAGCGCTTCCAAGGAAGGGTGCTGGCTAGCAACAGCTTTCAGTGCTGGCACTTTTCATCTCGGAGCAATTGCTCGACGTTTGCAATTTCTCAGCTCGTGTCTACGAGACGGAAAGAGAAGGACCGTGACGTTTGGTGGCTAGAGAAGCGCAAAGCCCCAGTGTTGCTGCGCCTGTGAAAGCGCTTCCAAGGAAGGGTGCTGGCTAGCAAGAGCTTTCAGTGCTGGCACTTTTCATCTCGGAGCAATTGCTCGACGTTTGCAATTTCTCACCTGAGCTCTCTTTAGAGTGCGCGAGAGGATGAGCAGAAGATGAGGTGGCTAGAGAAGCCCAGAGCCCCAGTGTTCTAAGGGCTACAAAAGCGCTTCCAAGGAAGGGTGCTGGCTAGCAACAGCTTTCAGTGCTGGCACTTTTCATCTCTGAGCAATTGCTCGACGTTTGCAATTTCTCAGCTCGTGTCTACCGACGGAAAGAGAAGGACCGTGACGTTTGGCGGCTAGAGAAGCGCAAAGCCCCAGTGTTGCTGCGCCTGTGAAAGCGCTTCCAAGGAAGGGTGCTGGCTAGCAACAGCTTTCAGTGCTGGCACTTTTCATCTCTGAGCAATTGCTCAACGTTTGCAATTTCTCACCTGAGCTCTCTTTAGAGTGCGCGAGAGGATGAGCAGAAGATGAGGTGGCTAGAGAATCCCAGAGCCCCAGTGTTCTTAGGCCTACAAAAGCGCTTCCAAGGAAGGGTGCTGGCTAGCAAGAGCTTTCAGTGCTGGCACTTTTCATCTCTGAGCAATTGCTCGACGTTTGCAATTTCTCAGCTCGTGTCTACGAGACGGAAAGAGAAGGACTGTGACGTTTGGTGGCTAGAGAAGCGCAAAGCTCCAGTGTTGCTGCGCCTGTGAAAGCGCTTCCAAGGAAGGGTGCTGGCTAGCAAGAGCTTTCAGTGCTGGCACTTTTCATCTCTGAGCAATTGCTCGACGTTTGCAATTTCTCAGCTCGTGTCTACCGACGGAAAGAGAAGGACCATGACGTTTGGCGGCTAGAGAAGCGCAAAGCCCCAGTGTTGCTGCGCCTGTGAAAGCGCTTCCAAGGAAGGGTGCTGGCTAGCAACAGCTTTCAGTGCTGGCACTTTTCATCTCTGAGCAATTGCTCGACGTTTGCAATTTCTCACCTGAGCTCTCTTTAGAGTGCGCGCGAGGATGAGCAGAAGATGAGGTGGCTAGAGAAGCCCAGAGCCCCACTGTTCTAAGGGCTACAAAAGCGCTTCCAAGGAAGGGTGCTGGCTAGCAACAGCTTTCAGTGCTGGCACTTTTCATCTCGGAGCAATTGCTCGACGTTTGCAATTTCTCAGCTCGTGTCTACGAGACGGAAAGAGAAGGACCGTGACGTTTGGTGCGTATAGAATCGCAAAGCTCCAGTGTTGCTGCGCCTGTGAAAGCGCTTCCAAGGAAGGGTGCTGGCTAGCAAGAGCTTTCAGTGCTGGCACTTTTCATCTCTGAGCAATTGCTCAACGTTTGCAATTTCTCAGCTCGTGTCTACGAGACGGAAAGAGAAGGACCGTGACGTTTGGTGGCTAGAGAAGTGCAAAGCCCCAGTGTTACTGCGCCTGTGAAAGCGCTTCCAAGGAAGGGTGCTGGCTAGCAAGAGCTTTCAGTGCTGGCACTTTTCATCTCTGAGCAATTGCTCGACGTTTGCAATTTCTCACCTGAGCTCTCTTTAGAGTGCGCGAGAGGATGAGCAGAAGATGAGGTGGCTAGAGAAGCCCAGAGCCCCAGTGTTCTTAGGCCTACAAAAGCGCTTCCAAGGAAGGGGGCTGGCTAGCAACAGCTTTCAGTGCTGGCACTTTTCATCTCTGAGCAATTGCTCGACGTTTGCAATTTCTCAGCTCGTGTCTAGGAGACGGAAAGAGAAGGACCGTGACGTTTGGTGGGTAGAGAAGCACAAAGCCCCAGTGTTGCTGCGCCTGTGAAAGCGCTTCCAAGGAAGGGTGCTGGCTAGCAACAGCTTTCAGTGCTGGCACTTTTCATCTCTGAGCAATTGCTCGACGTTTGCAATTTCTCACCTGAGCTCTCTTTAGAGTGCGCGAGAGGATGAGCAGAAGATGAGGTGGCTAGGGAAGCCCAGAGCCCCAGTGTTCTAAGGGCTACAAAAGCGCTTCCAAGGAAGGGTGCTGGCTAGCAAGAGCTTTCAGTGCTGGCACTTTTCATCTCTGAGCAATTGCTCGACGTTTGCAATTTCTCACCTGAGCTCTCTTTAGAGTGCGCGAGAGGATGAGCAGAAGATGAGGTGGCTAGAGAAGCCCAGAGCCCCAGTGTTCTAAGGGCTACAAAAGCGCTTCCAAGGAAGGGTGCTGGCTAGCAACAGCTTTCAGTGCTGGCACTTTTCATCTCGGAGCAATTGCTCGACGTTTGCAATTTCTCAGCTCGTGTCTACGAGACGGAAAGAGAAGGACCGTGACATTTGGTGCGTATAGAAGCGCAAAGCCCCAGTGTTGCTGCGCCTGTGAAAGCGCTTCCAAGGAAGGGTGCTGGCTAGCAAGAGCTTTCAGTGCTGGCACTTTTCATCTCTGAGCAATTGCTCGACGTTTGCAATTTCTCAGCTCGTGTCTACGAGACGGAAAGAGAAGGACCGTGACATTTGGTGCGTATAGAAGCGCAAAGCCCCAGTGTTGCTGCGCCTGTGAAAGCGCTTCCAAGGAAGGGTGCTGGCTAGCAAGAGCTTTCAGTGCTGGCACTTTTCATCTCTGAGCAATTGCTCGACGTTTGCAATTTCTCACCTGAGCTCTCTTTAGAGTGCGCGAGAGGATGAGCAGAAGATGAGGTGGCTAGAGAAGCCCAGAGCCCCACTGTTCTTAGGCCTACAAAAGCGCTTCCAAGGAAGGGGGCTGGCTAGCAACAGCTTTCAGTGCTGGCACTTTTCATCTCTGAGCAATTGCTCGACGTTTGCAATTTCTCAGCTCGTGTCTACGAGACGGAAAGAGAAGGACCGTGACGTTTGGTGGCTAGAGAAGCGCAAAGCCCCAGTGTTGCTGCGCCTACAAAAGCGCTTCCAAGGAAGGGTGCTGGCTAGCAACAGCTTTCAGTGCTGGCACTTTTCATCTCTGAGCAATTGCTCGACGTTTGCAATTTCTCAGCTCGTGTCTACGAGACGGAAAGAGAAGGACCGTGACGTTTGGTGGCTAGAGAAGCGCAAAGCCCCAGTGTTGCTGCGCCTGTGAAAGCGCTTCCAAGGAAGGGTGCTGGCTAGCAAGAGCTTTCAGTGCTGGCACTTTTCATCTCTGAGCAATTGCTCGACGTTTGCAATTTCTCACCTGAGCTCTCTTTAGAGTGCGCGAGAGGATGAGCAGAAGATGAGGTGGCTAGAGAAGCCCAGAGCCCCAGTGTTCTAAGGGCTACAAAAGCGCTTCCAAGGAAGGGTGCTGGCTGGCAACAGCTTTCAGTGCTGGCACTTTTCATCTCTGAGCAATTGCTCGACGTTTGCAATTTCTCAGCTCGTGTCTACGAGACGGAAAGAGAAGGACCGTGACGTTTGGTGGCTAGAGAAGCGCAAAGCCCCAGTGTTGCTGCGCCTGTGAAAGCGCTTCCAAGGAAGGGTGCTGGCTAGCAAGAGCTTTCAGTGCTGGCACTTTTCATCTCTGAGCAATTGCTCGACGTTTGCAATTTCTCAGCTCGTGTCTACCGACGGAAAGAGAAGGACCGTGACGTTTGTTGGCTAGAGGAGCGCAAAGCCCCAGTGTTGCTGCGCCTGTGAAAGCGCTTCCAAGGAAGGGTGCTGGCTAGCAAGAGCTTTCAGTGCTGGCACTTTTCATCTCTGAGCAATTGCTCCACGTTTGCAATTTCTCACCTGAGCTCTCTTTAGAGTGCGCGAGAGGATGAGCAGAAGATGATGTGGCTAGAGAAGCCCAGAGCCCCAGTGTTCTAAGGGCTACAAAAGCGCTTCCAAGGAAGGGTGCTGGCTAGCAAGAGCTTTCAGTGCTGGCACTTTTCATCTCGGAGCAATTGCTCGACGTTTGCAATTTCTCAGCTCGTGTCTACGAGACGGAAAGGGAAGGACCGTGACGTTTGGTGGCTAGAGAAGCGCAAAGCCCCAGTGTTGCTGCGCCTGTGAAAGCGCTTCCAAGGAAGGGTGCTGGCTAGCAACAGCTTTCAGTGCTGGCACTTTTCATCTCGGAGCAATTGCTCGACGTTTGCAATTTCTCAGCTCGTGTCTACGAGACGGAAAGAGAAGGACCGTGACGTTTGGTGGCTAGAGAAGCGCAAAGCCCCAGTGTTGCTGCGCCTGTGAAAGCGCTTCCAAGGAAGGGTGCTGGCTAGCAACAGCTTTCAGTGCTGGCACTTTTCATCTCTGAGCAATTGCTCGACGTTTGCAATTTCTCACCTGAGCTCTCTTTAGAGTGCGCGAGAGGATGAGCAGAAGATGATGTGGCTAGAGAAGCCCAGAGCCCCAGTGTTCTAAGGGCTACAAAAGCGCTTCCAAGGAAGGGTGCTGGCTAGCAAGAGCTTTCAGTGCTGGCACTTTTCATCTCTGAGCAATTGCTCGACGTTTGCAATTTCTCACCTGAGCTCTCTTTAGAGTGCGCGAGAGGGTGAGCAGAAGATGAGGTGGCTAGAGAAGCCCAGAGCCCCACTGTTCTTAGGCCTACAAAAGCGCTTCCAAGGAAGGGTGCTGGCTAGCAACAGCTTTCAGTGCTGGCACTTTTCATCTCTGAGCAATTGCTCGACGTTTGCAATTTCTCAGCTCGTGTCTACGAGACGGAAAGAGAACGACCGTGACGTTTGGTGCGTACAGAAGCGCAAAGCCCCAGTGTTGCTGCGCCTGTGAAAGCGCTTCCAAGGAAGGGTGCTGGCTAGCAAGAGCTTTCAGTGCTGGCACTTTTCATCTCGGAGCAATTGCTCGACGTTTGCAATTTCTCAGCTCGTGTCTACGAGACGGAAAGAGAACGACCGTGACGTTTGGTGGCTAGAGAAGCGCAAAGCCCCAGTGTTGCTGCGCCTGTGAAAGCGGTTCCAAGGAAGGGTGCTGGCTAGCAAGAGCTTTCAGTGCTGGCACTTTTCATCTCGGAGCAATTGCTCGACGTTTGCAATTTCTCAGCTCGTGTCTACGAGATGGAAATAGAAGGACCGTGATGTTTGGTGGCTAGAGAAGCGCAAAGCCCCAGTGTTGCTGCGCCTGTGAAAGCGCTTCCAAGGAAGGGTGCTGGCTAGCAAGAGCTTTCAGTGCTGGCACTTTTCATCTCTGAGCAATTGCTCGACGTTTGCAATTTCTCACCTGAGCTCTCTTTAGAGTGCGCGAGAGGATGAGCAGAAGATGAGGTGGCTAGAGAAGCCCAGAGCCCCAGTGTTCTAAGGGCTACAAAAGCGCTTCCAAGGAAGGGTGCTGGCTAGCAAGAGCTTTCAGTGCTGGCACTTTTCATCTCTGAGCAATTGCTCGACGTTTGCAATTTCTCACCTGAGCTCTCTTTAGAGTGCGCGAGAGGATGAGCAGAAGATGAGGTGGCTAGAGAAGCCCAGAGCCCCACTGTTCTTAGGCCTACAAAAGCGCTTCCAAGGAAGGGTGCTGGCTAGCAACAGCTTTCAGTGCTGGCACTTTTCATCTCTGAGCAATTGCTCGACGTTTGCAATTTCTCAGCTCGTGTCTACCGACGGAAAGAGAAGGACCGTGACGTTTGGCGGCTAGAGAAGCGCAAAGCCCCAGTGTTGCTGCGCCTGTGAAAGCGCTTCCAAGGAAGGGTGCTGGCTAGCAACAGCTTTCAGTGCTGGCACTTTTCATCTCTGAGCAATTGCTCAACGTTTGCAATTTCTCACCTGAGCTCTCTTTAGAGTGCGCGCGAGGATGAGCAGAAGATGAGGTGGCTAGAGAAGCCCAGAGCCCCAGTGTTCTTAGGCCTACAAAAGCGCTTCCAAGGAAGGGTGCTGGCTAGCAAGAGCTTTCAGTGCTGGCACTTTTCATCTCTGAGCAATTGCTGGACGTTTGCAATTTCTCAGCTCGTGTCTACGAGACGGAAAGAGAAGGACTGTGACGTTTGGTGGCTAGAGAAGCGCAAAGCTCCAGTGTTGTTGCGCCTGTGAAAGCGCTTCCAAGGAAGGGTGCTGGCTAGCAAGAGCTTTCAGTGCTGGCACTTTTCATCTCTGAGCAATTGCTCGACGTTTGCAATTTCTCAGCTCGTGTCTACCGACGGAAAGAGAAGGACCATGACGTTTGGCGGCTAGAGAAGCGCAAAGCCCCAGTGTTGCTGCGCCTGTGAAAGCGCTTCCAAGGAAGGGTGCTGGCTAGCAACAGCTTTCAGTGCTGGCACTTTTCATCTCTGAGCAATTGCTCGACGTTTGCAATTTCTCACCTGAGCTCTCTTTAGAGTGCGCGAGAGGATGAGCAGAAGATGAGGTGGCTAGAGAAGCCCAGAGCCCCAGTGTTCTAAGGGCTACAAAAGCGCTTCCAAGGAAGGGTGCTGGCTAGCAACAGCTTTCAGTGCTGGCACTTTTCATCTCGGAGCAATTGCTCGACGTTTGCAATTTCTCAGCTCGTGTCTACGAGACGGAAAGAGAAGGACCGTGACGTTTGGTGCGTATAGAATCGCAAAGCTCCAGTGTTGCTGCGCCTGTGAAAGCGCTTCCAAGGAAGGGTGCTGGCTAGCAAGAGCTTTCAGTGCTGGCACTTTTCATCTCTGAGCAATTGCTCAACGTTTGCAATTTCTCAGCTCGTGTCTACGAGACGGAAAGAGAAGGACCGTGACGTTTGGTGCGTAGAGAAGTGCAAAGCCCCAGTGTTACTGCGCCTGTGAAAGCGCTTCCAAGGAAGGGTGCTGGCTAGCAAGAGCTTTCAGTGCTGGCACTTTTCATCTCTGAGCAATTGCTCGACGTTTGCAATTTCTCACCTGAGCTCTCTTTAGAGTGCGCGAGAGGATGAGCAGAAGATGAGGTGGCTAGAGAAGCCCAGAGCCCCCGTGTTCTTAGGCCTACAAAAGCGCTTCCAAGGAAGGGTGCTGGCTAGCATCAGCTTCCAGTGCTGGCACTTTTCATCTCTGAGCAATTGCTCGACGTTTGCAATTTCTCAGCTCGTGTCTACCGACGGAAAGAGAAGGACCGTGACGTTTGGTGGGTAGAGAAGCACAAAGCCCCAGTGTTGCTGCGCCTGTGAAAGCGCTTCCAAGGAAGGGTGCTGGCTAGCAACAGCTTTCAGTGCTGGCACTTTTCATCTCTGAGCAATTGCTCGACGTTTGCAATTTCTCACCTGAGCTCTCTTTAGAGTGCGCGAGAGGATGAGCAGAAGATGAGGTGGCTAGGGAAGCCCAGAGCCCCAGTGTTCTAAGGGCTACAAAAGCGCTTCCAAGGAAGGGTGCTGGCTAGCAACAGCTTTCAGTGCTGGCACTTTTCATCTCTGAGCAATTGCTCGACGTTTGCAATTTCTCACCTGAGCTCTCTTTAGAGTGCGCGAGAGGATGAGCAGAAGATGAGGTGGCTAGAGAAGCCCAGAGCCCCAGTGTTCTAAGGGCTACAAAAGCGCTTCCAAGGAAGGGTGCTGGCTAGCAACAGCTTTCAGTGCTGGCACTTTTCATCTCTGAGCAATTGCTCGACGTTTGCAATTTCTCAGCTCGTGTCTACGAGACGGAAAGAGAAGGACCGTGACTTTTGGTGGGTAGAGAAGCGCAAAGCCCCAGTGTTGCTGCGCCTGTGAAAGCGCTTCCAAGGAAGGGTGCTGGCTAGCAAGAGCTTTCAGTGCTGGCACTTTTCATCTCTGAGCAATTGCTCGACGTTTGCAATTTCTCAGCTCGTGTCTACGAGACGGAAAGAGAAGGACCGTGACGTTTGGTGGCTAGAGAAGCGCAAAGCCCCAGTGTTGCTGCGCCTGTGAAAGCGCTTCCAAGGAAGGGTGCTGGCTAGCAAGAGCTTTCAGTGCTGGCACTTTTCATCTCTGAGCAATTGCTCGACGTTTGCAATTTCTCACCTGAGCTCTCTTTAGAGTGCGCGAGAGGATGAGCAGAAGATGAGGTGGCTAGAGAAGCCCAGAGCCCCAGTGTTCTAAGGGCTACAAAAGCGCTTCCAAGGAAGGGTGCTGGCTAGCAAGAGCTTTCAGTGCTGGCACTTTTCATCTCTGAGCAATTGCTCGACGTTTGCAATTTCTCACCTGAGCTCTCTTTAGAGTGCGCGAGAGGGTGAGCAGAAGATGAGGTGGCTAGAGAAGCCCAGAGCCCCACTGTTCTTAGGCCTACAAAAGCGCTTCCAAGGAAGGGTGCTGGCTAGCAACAGCTTTCAGTGCTGGCACTTTTCATCTCTGAGCAATTGCTCGACGTTTGCAATTTCTCAGCTCGTGTCTACGAGACGGAAAGAGAACGACCGTGACGTTTGGTGCGTACAGAAGCGCAAAGCCCCAGTGTTGCTGCGCCTGTGAAAGCGCTTCCAAGGAAGGGTGCTGGCTAGCAAGAGCTTTCAGTGCTGGCACTTTTCATCTCGGAGCAATTGCTCGACGTTTGCAATTTCTCAGCTCGTGTCTACGAGACGGAAAGAGAACGACCGTGACGTTTGGTGGCTAGAGAAGCGCAAAGCCCCAGTGTTGCTGCGCCTGTGAAAGCGGTTCCAAGGAAGGGTGCTGGCTAGCAAGAGCTTTCAGTGCTGGCACTTTTCATCTCGGAGCAATTGCTCGACGTTTGCAATTTCTCAGCTCGTGTCTACGAGATGGAAATAGAAGGACCGTGACGTTTGGTGGCTAGAGAAGCGCAAAGCCCCAGTGTTGCTGCGCCTGTGAAAGCGCTTCCAAGGAAGGGTGCTGGCTAGCAAGAGCTTTCAGTGCTGGCACTTTTCATCTCTGAGCAATTGCTCGACGTTTGCAATTTCTCACCTGAGCTCTCTTTAGAGTGCGCGAGAGGATGAGCAGAAGATGAGGTGGCTAGAGAAGCCCAGAGCCCCAGTGTTCTAAGGGCTACAAAAGCGCTTCCAAGGAAGGGTGCTGGCTAGCAAGAGCTTTCAGTGCTGGCACTTTTCATCTCTGAGCAATTGCTCGACGTTTGCAATTTCTCACCTGAGCTCTCTTTAGAGTGCGCGAGAGGATGAGCAGAAGATGAGGTGGCTAGAGAAGCCCAGAGCCCCACTGTTCTTAGGCCTACAAAAGCGCTTCCAAGGAAGGGTGCTGGCTAGCAACAGCTTTCAGTGCTGGCACTTTTCATCTCTGAGCAATTGCTCGACGTTTGCAATTTCTCAGCTCGTGTCTACCGACGGAAAGAGAAGGACCGTGACGTTTGGCGGCTAGAGAAGCGCAAAGCCCCAGTGTTGCTGCGCCTGTGAAAGCGCTTCCAAGGAAGGGTGCTGGCTAGCAACAGCTTTCAGTGCTGGCACTTTTCATCTCTGAGCAATTGCTCAACGTTTGCAATTTCTCACCTGAGCTCTCTTTAGAGTGCGCGAGAGGATGAGCAGAAGATGAGGTGGCTAGAGAAGCCCAGAGCCCCAGTGTTCTTAGGCCTACAAAAGCGCTTCCAAGGAAGGGTGCTGGCTAGCAAGAGCTTTCAGTGCTGGCACTTTTCATCTCTGAGCAATTGCTGGACGTTTGCAATTTCTCAGCTCGTGTCTACGAGACGGAAAGAGAAGGACTGTGACGTTTGGTGGCTAGAGAAGCGCAAAGCTCCAGTGTTGTTGCGCCTGTGAAAGCGCTTCCAAGGAAGGGTGCTGGCTAGCAAGAGCTTTCAGTGCTGGCACTTTTCATCTCTGAGCAATTGCTCGACGTTTGCAATTTCTCAGCTCGTGTCTACCGACGGAAAGAGAAGGACCATGACGTTTGGCGGCTAGAGAAGCGCAAAGCCCCAGTGTTGCTGCGCCTGTGAAAGCGCTTCCAAGGAAGGGTGCTGGCTAGCAACAGCTTTCAGTGCTGGCACTTTTCATCTCTGAGCAATTGCTCGACGTTTGCAATTTCTCACCTGAGCTCTCTTTAGAGTGCGCGAGAGGATGAGCAGAAGATGAGGTGGCTAGAGAAGCCCAGAGCCCCAGTGTTCTAAGGGCTACAAAAGCGCTTCCAAGGAAGGGTGCTGGCTAGCAACAGCTTTCAGTGCTGGCACTTTTCATCTCGGAGCAATTGCTCGACGTTTGCAATTTCTCAGCTCGTGTCTACGAGACGGAAAGAGAAGGACCGTGACGTTTGGTGCGTATAGAATCGCAAAGCTCCAGTGTTGCTGCGCCTGTGAAAGCGCTTCCAAGGAAGGGTGCTGGCTAGCAAGAGCTTTCAGTGCTGGCACTTTTCATCTCTGAGCAATTGCTCAACGTTTGCAATTTCTCAGCTCGTGTCTACGAGACGGAAAGAGAAGGACCGTGACGTTTGGTGCGTAGAGAAGTGCAAAGCCCCAGTGTTACTGCGCCTGTGAAAGCGCTTCCAAGGAAGGGTGCTGGCTAGCAAGAGCTTTCAGTGCTGGCACTTTTCATCTCTGAGCAATTGCTCGACGTTTGCAATTTCTCACCTGAGCTCTCTTTAGAGTGCGCGAGAGGATGAGCAGAAGATGAGGTGGCTAGAGAAGCCCAGAGCCCCAGTGTTCTTAGGCCTACAAAAGCGCTTCCAAGGAAGGGTGCTGGCTAGCATCAGCTTCCAGTGCTGGCACTTTTCATCTCTGAGCAATTGCTCGACGTTTGCAATTTCTCAGCTCGTGTCTACCGACGGAAAGAGAAGGACCGTGACGTTTGGTGGGTAGAGAAGCACAAAGCCCCAGTGTTGCTGCGCCTGTGAAAGCGCTTCCAAGGAAGGGTGCTGGCTAGCAACAGCTTTCAGTGCTGGCACTTTTCATCTCTGAGCAATTGCTCGACGTTTGCAATTTCTCACCTGAGCTCTCTTTAGAGTGCGCGAGAGGATGAGCAGAAGATGAGGTGGCTAGGGAAGCCCAGAGCCCCAGTGTTCTAAGGGCTACAAAAGCGCTTCCAAGGAAGGGTGCTGGCTAGCAAGAGCTTTCAGTGCTGGCACTTTTCATCTCTGAGCAATTGCTCGACGTTTGCAATTTCTCACCTGAGCTCTCTTTAGAGTGCGCGAGAGGATGAGCAGAAGATGAGGTGGCTAGAGAAGCCCAGAGCCCCAGTGTTCTAAGGGCTACAAAAGCGCTTCCAAGGAAGGGTGCTGGCTAGCAACAGCTTTCAGTGCTGGCACTTTTCATCTCTGAGCAATTGCTCGACGTTTGCAATTTCTCAGCTCGTGTCTACGAGACGGAAAGAGAAGGACCGTGACGTTTGGTGCGTATAGAAGCGCAAAGCCCCAGTGTTGCTGCGCCTGTGAAAGCGCTTCCAAGGAAGGGTGCTGGCTAGCAAGAGCTTTCAGTGCTGGCACTTTTCATCTCGGAGCAATTGCTCGACGTTTGCAATTTCTCAGCTCGTGTCTACGAGACGGAAAGAGAAGGACCGTGACATTTGGTGCGTATAGAAGCGCAAAGCCCCAGTGTTGCTGCGCCTGTGAAAGCGCTTCCAAGGAAGGGTGCTGGCTAGCAAGAGCTTTCAGTGCTGGCACTTTTCATCTCTGAGCAATTGCTGGACGTTTGCAATTTCTCACCTGAGCTCTCTTTAGAGTGCGCGAGAGGATGAGCAGAAGATTAGGTGGCTAGAGAAGCCCAGAGCCCCAGTGTTCTTAGGCCTACAAAAGCGCTTCCAAGGAAGGGTGCTGGCTAGCAACAGCTTTCAGTGCTGGCACTTTTCATCTCTGAGCAATTGCTCAACGTTTGCAATTTCTCAGCTCGTGTCTACGAGACGGAAAGAGAAGGACCGTGACTTTTGGTGGGTAGAGAAGCGCAAAGCCCCAGTGTTGCTGCGCCTGTGAAAGCGCTTCCAAGGAAGGGTGCTGGCTAGCAAGAGCTTTCAGTGCTGGCACTTTTCATCTCTGAGCAATTGCTCGACGTTTGCAATTTCTCAGCTCGTGTCTACGAGACGGAAAGAGAAGGACCGTGACGTTTGGTGGCTAGAGAAGCGCAAAGCCCCAGTGTTGCTGCGCCTGTGAAAGCGCTTCCAAGGAAGGGTGCTGGCTAGCAAGAGCTTTCAGTGCTGGCACTTTTCATCTCTGAGCAATTGCTCGACGTTTGCAATTTCTCACCTGAGCTCTCTTTAGAGTGCGCGAGAGGATGAGCAGAAGATGAGGTGGCTAGAGAAGCCCAGAGCCCCAGTGTTCTAAGGGCTACAAAAGCGCTTCCAAGGAAGGGTGCTGGCTAGCAAGAGCTTTCAGTGCTGGCACTTTTCATCTCGGAGCAATTGCTCGACGTTTGCAATTTCTCAGCTCGTGTCTACGAGACGGAAAGAGAAGGACCGTGACATTTGGTGCGTATAGAATCGCAAAGCTCCAGTGTTGCTGCGCCTGTGAAAGCGCTTCCAAGGAAGGGTGCTGGCTAGCAAGAGCTTTCAGTGCTGGCACTTTTCATCTCTGAGCAATTGCTCAACGTTTGCAATTTCTCAGCTCGTGTCTACGAGACGGAAAGAGAAGGACCGTGACGTTTGGTGCGTAGAGAAGTGCAAAGCCCCAGTGTTACTGCGCCTGTGAAAGCGCTTCCAAGGAAGGGTGCTGGCTAGCAAGAGCTTTCAGTGCTGGCACTTTTCATCTCTGAGCAATTGCTCGACGTTTGCAATTTCTCACCTGAGCTCTCTTTAGAGTGCGCGAGAGGATGAGCAGAAGATGAGGTGGCTAGAGAAGCCCAGAGCCCCCGTGTTCTTAGGCCTACAAAAGCGCTTCCAAGGAAGGGTGCTGGCTAGCATCAGCTTCCAGTGCTGGCACTTTTCATCTCTGAGCAATTGCTCGACGTTTGCAATTTCTCAGCTCGTGTCTACCGACGGAAAGAGAAGGACCGTGACGTTTGGTGGGTAGAGAAGCACAAAGCCCCAGTGTTGCTGCGCCTGTGAAAGCGCTTCCAAGGAAGGGTGCTGGCTAGCAAGAGCTTTCAGTGCTGGCACTTTTCATCTCTGAGCAATTGCTCGACGTTTGCAATTTCTCACCTGAGCTCTCTTTAGAGTGCGCGCGAGGATGAGCAGAAGATGAGGTGGCTAGAGAAGCCCAGAGCCCCAGTGTTCTAAGGGCTACAAAAGCGCTTCCAAGGAAGGGTGCTGGCTAGCAAGAGCTTTCAGTGCTGGCACTTTTCATCTCTGAGCAATTGCTCGACGTTTGCAATTTCTCACCTGAGCTCTCTTTAGAGTGCGCGAGAGGATGAGCAGAAGATGAGGTGGCTAGAGAAGCCCAGAGCCCCAGTGTTCTAAGGGCTACAAAAGCGCTTCCAAGGAAGGGTGCTGGCTAGCAACAGCTTTCAGTGCTGGCACTTTTCATCTCTGAGCAATTGCTCGACGTTTGCAATTTCTCAGCTCGTGTCTACGAGACGGAAAGAGAAGGACCGTGACATTTCGTGCGTATAGAAGCGCAAAGCCCCAGTGTTGCTGCGCCTGTGAAAGCGCTTCCAAGGAAGGGTGCTGGCTAGCAAGAGCTTTCAGTGCTGGCACTTTTCATCTCTGAGCAATTGCTCGACGTTTGCAATTTCTCACCTGAGCTCTCTTTAGAGTGCGCGAGAGGATGAGCAGAAGATGAGGTGGCTAGAGAAGCCCAGAGCCCCACTGTTCTTAGGCCTACAAAAGCGCTTCCAAGGAAGGGTGCTGGCTAGCAACAGCTTTCAGTGCTGGCACTTTTCATCTCTGAGCAATTGCTCGACGTTTGCAATTTCTCAGCTCGTGTCTACGAGACGGAAAGAGAAGGACCGTGACGTTTGGTGGCTAGAGAAGCGCAAAGCCCCAGTGTTGCTGCTCCTGTGAAAGCGCTTCCAAGGAAGGGTGCTGGCTAGCAAGAGCTTTCAGTGCTGGCACTTTTCATCTCGGAGCAATTGCTCGACGTTTGCAATTTCTCAGCTCGTGTCTACCGACGGAAAGAGAAGGACCGTGACGTTTGTTGGCTAGAGGAGCGCAAAGCCCCAGTGTTGCTGCGCCTGTGAAAGCGCTTCCAAGGAAGGGTGCTGGCTAGCAAGAGCTTTCAGTGCTGGCACTTTTCATCTCTGAGCAATTGCTCGACGTTTGCAATTTCTCACCTGAGCTCTCTTTAGAGTGCGCGAGAGGATGAGCAGAAGATGAGGTGGCTAGAGAAGCCCAGAGCCCCAGTGTTCTAAGGGCTACAAAAGCGCTTCCAAGGAAGGGTGCTGGCTAGCAAGAGCTTTCAGTGCTGGCACTTTTCATCTCTGAGCAATTGCTCGACGTTTGCAATTTCTCAGCTCGTGTCTACGAGACGGAAAGGGAAGGACCGTGACGTTTGGTGGCTAGAGAAGCGCAAAGCCCCAGTGTTGCTGCGCCTGTGAAAGCGCTTCCAAGGAAGGGTGCTGGCTAGCAAGAGCTTTCAGTGCTGGCACTTTTCATCTCTGAGCAATTGCTCGACGTTTGCAATTTCTCAGCTCGTGTCTACGAGACGGAAAGAGAAGGACCGTGACGTTTGGTGGCTAGAGAAGCGCAAAGCCCCAGTGTTGCTGCGCCTGTGAAAGCGCTTCCAAGGAAGGGTGCTGGCTAGCAAGAGCTTTCAGTGCTGGCACTTTTCATCTCTGAGCAATTGCTCGACGTTTGCAATTTCTCACCTGAGCTCTCTTTAGAGTGCGCGAGAGGATGAGCAGAAGATGAGGTGGCTAGAGAAGCCCAGAGCCCCAGTGTTCTTAGGCCTACAAAAGCGCTTCCAAGGAAGGGTGCTGGCTAGCAACAGCTTTCAGTGCTGGCACTTTTCATCTCGGAGCAATTGCTCGACGTTTGCAATTTCTCAGCTCGTGTCTACGAGACGGAAAGAGAAGGACCATGACGTTTGGTGGCTAGAGAAGCGCAAAGCCCCAGTGTTGCTGCGCCTGTGAAAGCGCTTCCAAGGAAGGGTGCTGGCTAGCAACAGCTTTCAGTGCTGGCACTTTTCATCTCTGAGCAATTGCTCGACGTTTGCAATTTCTCACCTGAGCTCTCTTTAGAGTGCGCGAGAGGATGAGCAGAAGATGATGTGGCTAGAGAAGCCCAGAGCCCCAGTGTTCTAAGGGCTACAAAAGCGCTTCCAAGGAAGGGTGCTGGCTAGCAAGAGCTTTCAGTGCTGGCACTTTTCATCTCTGAGCAATTGCTCGACGTTTGCAATTTCTCACCTGAGCTCTCTTTAGAGTGCGCGAGAGGATGAGCAGAAGATGAGGTGGCTAGAGAAGCCCAGAGCCCCAGTGTTCTTAGGCCTACAAAAGCGCTTCCAAGGAAGGGTGCTGGCTAGCAACAGCTTTCAGTGCTGGCACTTTTCATCTCGGAGCAATTGCTCGACGTTTGCAATTTCTCAGCTCGTGTCTACGAGACGGAAAGAGAAGGACCGTGACGTTTGGTGGCTAGAGAAGCGCAAAGCCCCAGTGTTGCTGCGCCTGTGAAAGCGCTTCCAAGGAAGGGTGCTGGCTAGCAAGAGCTTTCAGTGCTGGCACTTTTCATCTCGGAGCAATTGCTCGACGTTTGCAATTTCTCAGCTCGTGTCTACGAGACGGAAAGAGAAGGACCGTGACGTTTGGTGGCTAGAGAAGCGCAAAGCCCCAGTGTTGCTGCGCCTGTGAAAGCGCTTCCAAGGAAGGGTGCTGGCTAGCAACAGCTTTCAGTGCTGGCACTTTTCATCTCTGAGCAATTGCTCCACGTTTGCAATTTCTCACCTGAGCTCTCTTTAGAGTGCGCGAGAGGATGAGCAGAAGATGAGGTGGCTAGAGAAGCCCAGAGCCCCAGTGTTCTTAGGCCTACAAAAGCGCTTCCAAGGAAGGGTGCTGGCTAGCAAGAGCTTTCAGTGCTGGCACTTTTCATCTCTGAGCAATTGCTCGACGTTTGCAATTTCTCACCTGAGCTCTCTTTAGAGTGCGCGAGAGGATGAGCAGAAGATGAGGTGGCTAGAGAAGCCCAGAGCCCCCGTGTTCTTAGGCCTACAAAAGCGCTTCCAAGGAAGGGTGCTGGCTAGCATCAGCTTCCAGTGCTGGCACTTTTCATCTCTGAGCAATTGCTCGACGTTTGCAATTTCTCAGCTCGTGTCTACCGACGGAAAGAGAAGGACCGTGACGTTTGGTGGGTAGAGAAGCACAAAGCCCCAGTGTTGCTGCGCCTGTGAAAGCGCTTCCAAGGAAGGGTGCTGGCTAGCAACAGCTTTCAGTGCTGGCACTTTTCATCTCTGAGCAATTGCTCGACGTTTGCAATTTCTCACCTGAGCTCTCTTTAGAGTGCGCGAGAGGATGAGCAGAAGATGAGGTGGCTAGGGAAGCCCAGAGCCCCAGTGTTCTAAGGGCTACAAAAGCGCTTCCAAGGAAGGGTGCTGGCTAGCAACAGCTTTCAGTGCTGGCACTTTTCATCTCTGAGCAATTGCTCGACGTTTGCAATTTCTCACCTGAGCTCTCTTTAGAGTGCGCGAGAGGATGAGCAGAAGATTAGGTGGCTAGAGAAGCCCAGAGCCCCACTGTTCTTAGGCCTACAAAAGCGCTTCCAAGGAAGGGTGCTGGCTAGCAACAGCTTTCAGTGCTGGCACTTTTCATCTCTGAGCAATTGCTCGACGTTTGCAATTTCTCAGCTCGTGTCTACGAGACGGAAAGAGAAGGACCGTGACATTTGGTGCGTATAGAAGCGCAAAGCCCCAGTGTTGCTGCGCCTGTGAAAGCGCTTCCAAGGAAGGGTGCTGGCTAGCAAGAGCTTTCAGTGCTGGCACTTTTCATCTCTGAGCAATTGCTCGACGTTTGCAATTTCTCAGCTCGTGTCTACGAGACGGAAAGAGAAGGACCGTGACATTTGGTGCGTATAGAAGCGCAAAGCCCCAGTGTTGCTGCGCCTGTGAAAGCGCTTCCAAGGAAGGGTGCTGGCTAGCAAGAGCTTTCAGTGCTGGCACTTTTCATCTCTGAGCAATTGCTCGACGTTTGCAATTTCTCACCTGAGCTCTCTTTAGAGTGCGCGAGAGGATGAGCAGAAGATGAGGTGGCTAGAGAAGCCCAGAGCCCCAGTGTTCTTAGGCCTACAAAAGCGCTTCCAAGGAAGGGTGCTGGCTAGCAACAGCTTTCAGTGCTGGCACTTTTCATCTCTGAGCAATTGCTCGACGTTTGCAATTTCTCAGCTCGTGTCTACGAGACGGAAAGAGAAGGACCGTGACTTTTGGTGGGTAGAGAAGCGCAAAGCCCCAGTGTTGCTGCGCCTGTGAAAGCGCTTCCAAGGAAGGGTGCTGGCTAGCAAGAGCTTTCAGTGCTGGCACTTTTCATCTCTGAGCAATTGCTCGACGTTTGCAATTTCTCAGCTCGTGTCTAGGAGACGGAAAGAGAAGGACCGTGACGTTTGGTGGCTAGAGAAGCGCAAAGCCCCAGTGTTGCTGCGCCTGTGAAAGCGCTTCCAAGGAAGGGTGCTGGCTAGCAAGAGCTTTCAGTGCTGGCACTTTTCATCTCTGAGCAATTGCTCGACGTTTGCAATTTCTCACCTGAGCTCTCTTTAGAGTGCGCGAGAGGATGAGCAGAAGATGAGGTGGCTAGAGAAGCCCAGAGCCCCAGTGTTCTAAGGGCTACAAAAGCGCTTCCAAGGAAGGGTGCTGGCTGGCAACAGCTTTCAGTGCTGGCACTTTTCATCTCGGAGCAATTGCTCGACGTTTGCAATTTCTCAGCTCGTGTCTACGAGACGGAAAGAGAAGGACCGTGACGTTTGGTGCGTATAGAATCGCAAAGCTCCAGTGTTGCTGCGCCTGTGAAAGCGCTTCCAAGGAAGGGTGCTGGCTAGCAAGAGCTTTCAGTGCTGGCACTTTTCATCTCTGAGCAATTGCTCGACGTTTGCAATTTCTCACCTGAGCTCTCTTTAGAGTGCGCGAGAGGATGAGCAGAAGATGAGGTGGCTAGAGAAGCCCAGAGCCCCAGTGTTCTAAGGGCTACAAAAGCGCTTCCAAGGAAGGGTGCTGGCTAGCAACAGCTTTCAGTGCTGGCACTTTTCATCTCGGAGCAATTGCTCGACGTTTGCAATTTCTCAGCTCGTGTCTACGAGACGGAAAGAGAAGGACCGTGACGTTTGGTGGCTAGAGAAGCGCAAAGCCCCAGTGTTGCTGCGCCTGTGAAAGCGCTTCCAAGGAAGGGTGCTGGCTAGCAAGAGCTTTCAGTGCTGGCACTTTTCATCTCGGAGCAATTGCTCGACGTTTGCAATTTCTCAGCTCGTGTCTACGAGACGGAAAGAGAAGGACCGTGACGTTTGGTGCGTATAGAAGCGCAAAGCCCCAGTGTTGCTGCGCCTGTGAAAGCGCTTCCAAGGAAGGGTGCTGGCTAGCAAGAGCTTTCAGTGCTGGCACTTTTCATCTCTGAGCAATTGCTCGACGTTTGCAATTTCTCACCTGAGCTCTCTTTAGAGTGCGCGAGAGGATGAGCAGAAGATGAGGTGGCTAGAGAAGCCCAGAGCCCCAGTGTTCTTAGGCCTACAAAAGCGCTTCCAAGGAAGGGTGCTGGCTAGCAACAGCTTTCAGTGCTGGCACTTTTCATCTCGGAGCAATTGCTCGACGTTTGCAATTTCTCAGCTCGTGTCTACGAGACGGAAAGAGAAGGACCGTGACGTTTGGTGGCTAGAGAAGCGCAAAGCCCCAGTGTTGCTGCGCCTGTGAAAGCGCTTCCAAGGAAGGGTGCTGGCTAGCAACAGCTTTCAGTGCTGGCACTTTTCATCTCTGAGCAATTGCTCGACGTTTGCAATTTCTCAGCTCGTGTCTACGAGACGGAAAGAGAAGGACCGTGACGTTTGGTGGCTAGAGAAGCGCAAAGCCCCAGTGTTGCTGCGCCTGTGAAAGCGCTTCCAAGGAAGGGTGCTGGCTAGCAAGAGCTTTCAGTGCTGGCACTTTTCATCTCTGAGCAATTGCTCGACGTTTGCAATTTCTCACCTGAGCTCTCTTTAGACTGCGCGAGAGGATGAGCAGAAGATGAGGTGGCTAGAGAAGCCCAGAGCCCCAGTGTTCTAAGGGCTACAAAAGCGCTTCCAAGGAAGGGTGCTGGCTGGCAACAGCTTTCAGTGCTGGCACTTTTCATCTCTGAGCAATTGCTCGACGTTTGCAATTTCTCAGCTCGTGTCTACGAGACGGAAAGAGAAGGACCGTGACGTTTGGTGGCTAGAGAAGCGCAAAGCCCCAGTGTTGCTGCGCCTGTGAAAGCGCTTCCAAGGAAGGGTGCTGGCTAGCAAGAGCTTTCAGTGCTGGCACTTTTCATCTCTGAGCAATTGCTCGACGTTTGCAATTTCTCAGCTCGTGTCTACCGACGGAAAGAGAAGGACCGTGACGTTTGTTGGCTAGAGGAGCGCAAAGCCCCAGTGTTGCTGCGCCTGTGAAAGCGCTTCCAAGGAAGGGTGCTGGCTAGCAAGAGCTTTCAGTGCTGGCACTTTTCATCTCTGAGCAATTGCTCGACGTTTGCAATTTCTCACCTGAGCTCTCTTTAGAGTGCGCGAGAGGATGAGCAGAAGATTAGGTGGCTAGAGAAGCCCAGAGCCCCAGTGTTCTTAGGCCTACAAAAGCGCTTCCAAGGAAGGGTGCTGGCTAGCAACAGCTTTCAGTGCTGGCACTTTTCATCTCTGAGCAATTGCTCGACGTTTGCAATTTCTCAGCTCGTGTCTACGAGACGGAAAGAGAAGGACCGTGACGTTTGGTGGCTAGAGAAGCGCAAAGCCCCAGTGTTGCTGCGCCTGTGAAAGCGCTTCCAAGGAAGGGTGCTGGCTAGCAACAGCTTTCAGTGCTGGCACTTTTCATCTCTGAGCAATTGCTCGACGTTTGCAATTTCTCACCTGAGCTCTCTTTAGAGTGCGCGAGAGGATGAGCAGAAGATGATGTGGCTAGAGAAGCCCAGAGCCCCAGTGTTCTAAGGGCTACAAAAGCGCTTCCAAGGAAGGGTGCTGGCTAGCAAGAGCTTTCAGTGCTGGCACTTTTCATCTCTGAGCAATTGCTCGACGTTTGCAATTTCTCACCTGAGCTCTCTTTAGAGTGCGCGAGAGGATGAGCAGAAGATGAGGTGGCTAGAGAAGCCCAGAGCCCCACTGTTCTTAGGCCTACAAAAGCGCTTCCAAGGAAGGGTGCTGGCTAGCAACAGCTTTCAGTGCTGGCACTTTTCATCTCGGAGCAATTGCTCGACGTTTGCAATTTCTCAGCTCGTGTCTACGAGACGGAAAGAGAACGACCGTGACGTTTGGTGCGTATAGAAGCGCAAAGCCCCAGTGTTGCTGCGCCTGTGAAAGCGCTTCCAAGGAAGGGTGCTGGCTAGCAACAGCTTTCAGTGCTGGCACTTTTCATCTCTGAGCAATTGCTCGACGTTTGCAATTTCTCAGCTCGTGTCTACGAGACGGAAAGAGAAGGACCGTGACGTTTGGTGGCTAGAGAAGCGCAAAGCCCCAGTGTTGCTGCGCCTGTGAAAGCGGTTCCAAGGAAGGGTGCTGGCTAGCAACAGCTTTCAGTGCTGGCACTTTTCATCTCGGAGCAATTGCTCGACGTTTGCAATTTCTCAGCTCGTGTCTACGAGATGGAAAGAGAAGGACCGTGACGTTTGGTGGCTAGAGAAGCGCAAAGCCCCAGTGTTGCTGCGCCTGTGAAAGCGCTTCCAAGGAAGGGTGCTGGCTAGCAACAGCTTTCAGTGCTGGCACTTTTCATCTCTGAGCAATTGCTCGACGTTTGCAATTTCTCACCTGAGCTCTCTTTAGAGTGCGCGAGAGGATGAGCAGAAGATGAGGTGGCTAGAGAAGCCCAGAGCCCCAGTGTTCTAAGGGCTACAAAAGCGCTTCCAAGGAAGGGTGCTGGCTAGCAACAGCTTTCAGTGCTGGCACTTTTCATCTCTGAGCAATTGCTCGACGTTTGCAATTTCTCACCTGAGCTCTCTTTAGAGTGCGCGAGAGGATGAGCAGAAGATGAGGTGGCTAGAGAAGCCCAGAGCCCCACTGTTCTTAGGCCTACAAAAGCGCTTCCAAGGAAGGGTGCTGGCTAGCAACAGCTTTCAGTGCTGGCACTTTTCATCTCTGAGCAATTGCTCGACGTTTGCAATTTCTCAGCTCGTGTCTACCGACGGAAAGAGAAGGACCATGACGTTTGGCGGCTAGAGAAGCGCAAAGCCCCAGTGTTGCTGCGCCTGTGAAAGCGCTTCCAAGGAAGGGTGCTGGCTAGCAACAGCTTTCAGTGCTGGCACTTTTCATCTCTGAGCAATTGCTGGACGTTTGCAATTTCTCACCTGAGCTCTCTTTAGAGTGCGCGAGAGGATGAGCAGAAGATGAGGTGGCTAGAGAAGCCCAGAGCCCCAGTGTTCTAAGGGCTACAAAAGCGCTTCCAAGGAAGGGTGCTGGCTAGCAACAGCTTTCAGTGCTGGCACTTTTCATCTCGGAGCAATTGCTCGACGTTTGCAATTTCTCAGCTCGTGTCTACGAGACGGAAAGAGAAGGACCGTGACGTTTGGTGCGTATAGAATCGCAAAGCTCCAGTGTTGCTGCGCCTGTGAAAGCGCTTCCAAGGAAGGGTGCTGGCTAGCAACAGCTTTCAGTGCTGGCACTTTTCATCTCTGAGCAATTGCTCAACGTTTGCAATTTCTCAGCTCGTGTCTACGAGACGGAAAGAGAAGGACCGTGACGTTTGGTGCGTAGAGAAGTGCAAATCCCCAGTGTTACTGCGCCTGTGAAAGCGCTTCCAAGGAAGGGTGCTGGCTAGCAAGAGCTTTCAGTGCTGGCACTTTTCATCTCTGAGCAATTGCTCGACGTTTGCAATTTCTCACCTGAGCTCTCTTTAGAGTGCGCGAGAGGATGAGCAGAAGATGAGGTGGCTAGAGAAGCCCAGAGCCCCAGTGTTCTTAGGCCTACAAAAGCGCTTCCAAGGAAGGGTGCTGGCTAGCATCAGCTTCCAGTGCTGGCACTTTTCATCTCTGAGCAATTGCTGGACGTTTGCAATTTCTCAGCTCGTGTCTACCGACGGAAAGAGAAGGACCGTGACGTTTGGTGGGTAGAGAAGCACAAAGCCCCAGTGTTGCTGCGCCTGTGAAAGCGCTTCCAAGGAAGGGTGCTGGCTAGCAACAGCTTTCAGTGCTGGCACTTTTCATCTCTGAGCAATTGCTCGACGTTTGCAATTTCTCACCTGAGCTCTCTTTAGAGTGCGCGAGAGGATGAGCAGAAGATGAGGTGGCTAGAGAAGCCCAGAGCCCCAGTGTTCTTAGGCCTACAAAAGCGCTTCCAAGGAAGGGTGCTGGCTAGCAACAGCTTTCAGTGCTGGCACTTTTCATCTCTGAGCAATTGCTCGACGTTTGCAATTTCTCAGCTCGTGTCTACGAGACGGAAAGAGAAGGACCGTGACTTTTGGTGGGTAGAGAAGCGCAAAGCCCCAGTGTTGCTGCGCCTGTGAAAGCGCTTCCAAGGAAGGGTGCTGGCTAGCAAGAGCTTTCAGTGCTGGCACTTTTCATCTCTGAGCAATTGCTCGACGTTTGCAATTTCTCAGCTCGTGTCTACGAGACGGAAAGAGAAGGACCGTGACGTTTGGTGGCTAGAGAAGCGCAAAGCCCCAGTGTTGCTGCGCCTGTGAAAGCGCTTCCAAGGAAGGGTGCTGGCTAGCAAGAGCTTTCAGTGCTGGCACTTTTCATCTCTGAGCAATTGCTCGACGTTTGCAATTTCTCACCTGAGCTCTCTTTAGAGTGCGCGAGAGGATGAGCAGAAGATGAGGTGGCTAGAGAAGCCCAGAGCCCCAGTGTTCTAAGGGCTACAAAAGCGCTTCCAAGGAAGGGTGCTGGCTGGCAACAGCTTTCAGTGCTGGCACTTTTCATCTCAGAGCAATTGCTCGACGTTTGCAATTTCTCAGCTCGTGTCTACGAGACGGAAAGAGAAGGACCGTGACGTTTGGTGCGTATAGAATCGCAAAGCTCCAGTGTTGCTGCGCCTGTGAAAGCGCTTCCAAGGAAGGGTGCTGGCTAGCAAGAGCTTTCAGTGCTGGCACTTTTCATCTCTGAGCAATTGCTCAACGTTTGCAATTTCTCAGCTCGTGTCTACGAGACGGAAAGAGAAGGACCGTGACGTTTGGTGCGTAGAGAAGTGCAAAGCCCCAGTGTTACTGCGCCTGTGAAAGCGCTTCCAAGGAAGGGTGCTGGCTAGCAACAGCTTTCAGTGCTGGCACTTTTCATCTCTGAGCAATTGCTCCACGTTTGCAATTTCTCACCTGAGCTCTCTTTAGAGTGCGCGAGAGGATGAGCAGAAGATGAGGTGGCTAGAGAAGCCCAGAGCCCCCGTGTTCTTAGGCCTACAAAAGCGCTTCCAAGGAAGGGTGCTGGCTAGCAACAGCTTTCAGTGCTGGCACTTTTCATCTCTGAGCAATTGCTCGACGTTTGCAATTTCTCAGCTCGTGTCTACCGACGGAAAGAGAAGGACCGTGACGTTTGGTGGGTAGAGAAGCACAAAGCCCCAGTGTTGCTGCGCCTGTGAAAGCGCTTCCAAGGAAGGGTGCTGGCTAGCAACAGCTTTCAGTGCTGGCACTTTTCATCTCTGAGCAATTGCTCGACGTTTGCAATTTCTCACCTGAGCTCTCTTTAGAGTGCGCGAGAGGATGAGCAGAAGATGAGGTGGCTAGGGAAGCCCAGAGCCCCAGTGTTCTAAGGGCTACAAAAGCGCTTCCAAGGAAGGGTGCTGGCTAGCAACAGCTTTCAGTGCTGGCACTTTTCATCTCTGAGCAATTGCTCGACGTTTGCAATTTCTCACCTGAGCTCTCTTTAGAGTGCGCGAGAGGATGAGCAGAAGATGAGGTGGCTAGAGAAGCCCAGAGCCCCAGTGTTCTAAGGGCTACAAAAGCGCTTCCAAGGAAGGGTGCTGGCTAGCAACAGCTTTCAGTGCTGGCACTTTTCATCTCGGAGCAATTGCTCGACGTTTGCAATTTCTCAGCTCGTGTCTACGAGACGGAAAGAGAAGGACCGTGACTTTTGGTGCGTATAGAAGCGCAAAGCCCCAGTGTTGCTGCGCCTGTGAAAGCGCTTCCAAGGAAGGGTGCTGGCTAGCAAGAGCTTTCAGTGCTGGCACTTTTCATCTCTGAGCAATTGCTCGACGTTTGCAATTTCTCACCTGAGCTCTCTTTAGACTGCGCGAGAGGATGAGCAGAAGATGAGGTGGCTAGAGAAGCCCAGAGCCCCAGTGTTCTAAGGGCTACAAAAGCGCTTCCAAGGAAGGGTGCTGGCTGGCAACAGCTTTCAGTGCTGGCACTTTTCATCTCGGAGCAATTGCTCGACGTTTGCAATTTCTCAGCTCGTGTCTACGAGACGGAAAGAGAAGGACCGTGACGTTTGGTGCGTATAGAATCGCAAAGCTCCAGTGTTGCTGCGCCTGTGAAAGCGCTTCCAAGGAAGGGTGCTGGCTAGCAAGAGCTTTCAGTGCTGGCACTTTTCATCTCTGAGCAATTGCTCGACGTTTGCAATTTCTCACCTGAGCTCTCTTTAGAGTGCGCGAGAGGATGAGCAGAAGATGAGGTGGCTAGAGAAGCCCAGAGCCCCAGTGTTCTAAGGGCTACAAAAGCGCTTCCAAGGAAGGGTGCTGGCTAGCAACAGCTTTCAGTGCTGGCACTTTTCATCTCTGAGCAATTGCTCGACGTTTGCAATTTCTCAGCTCGTGTCTACGAGACGGAAAGAGAAGGACCGTGACGTTTGGTGGCTAGAGAAGCGCAAAGCCCCAGTGTTGCTGCGCCTGTGAAAGCGCTTCCAAGGAAGGGTGCTGGCTAGCAAGAGCTTTCAGTGCTGGCACTTTTCATCTCGGAGCAATTGCTCGACGTTTGCAATTTCTCAGCTCGTGTCTACGAGACGGAAAGAGAAGGACCGTGACGTTTGGTGGCTAGAGAAGCGCAAAGCCCCAGTGTTGCTGCGCCTGTGAAAGCGGTTCCAAGGAAGGGTGCTGGCTAGCAACAGCTTTCAGTGCTGGCACTTTTCATCTCGGAGCAATTGCTCGACGTTTGCAATTTCTCAGCTCGTGTCTACGAGATGGAAAGAGAAGGACCGTGACGTTTGGTGGCTAGAGAAGCGCAAAGCCCCAGTGTTGCTGCGCCTGTGAAAGCGCTTCCAAGGAAGGGTGCTGGCTAGCAAGAGCTTTCAGTGCTGGCACTTTTCATCTCTGAGCAATTGCTCGACGTTTGCAATTTCTCACCTGAGCTCTCTTTAGAGTGCGCGAGAGGATGAGCAGAAGATGAGGTGGCTAGAGAAGCCCAGAGCCCCAGTGTTCTAAGGGCTACAAAAGCGCTTCCAAGGAAGGGTGCTGGCTAGCAACAGCTTTCAGTGCTGGCACTTTTCATCTCTGAGCAATTGCTCGACGTTTGCAATTTCTCACCTGAGCTCTCTTTAGAGTGCGCGAGAGGATGAGCAGAAGATGAGGTGGCTAGAGAAGCCCAGAGCCCCACTGTTCTTAGGCCTACAAAAGCGCTTCCAAGGAAGGGTGCTGGCTAGCAACAGCTTTCAGTGCTGGCACTTTTCATCTCTGAGCAATTGCTCGACGTTTGCAATTTCTCAGCTCGTGTCTACCGACGGAAAGAGAAGGACCATGACGTTTGGCGGCTAGAGAAGCGCAAAGCCCCAGTGTTGCTGCGCCTGTGAAAGCGCTTCCAAGGAAGGGTGCTGGCTAGCAACAGCTTTCAGTGCTGGCACTTTTCATCTCTGAGCAATTGCTCGACGTTTGCAATTTCTCACCTGAGGTCTCTTTAGAGTGCGCGCGAGGATGAGCAGAAGATGAGGTGGCTAGAGAAGCCCAGAGCCCCAGTGTTCTAAGGGCTACAAAAGCGCTTCCAAGGAAGGGTGCTGGCTAGCAACAGCTTTCAGTGCTGGCACTTTTCATCTCGGAGCAATTGCTCGACGTTTGCAATTTCTCAGCTCGTGTCTACGAGACGGAAAGAGAAGGACCGTGACGTTTGGTGCGTATAGAATCGCAAAGCTCCAGTGTTGCTGCGCCTGTGAAAGCGCTTCCAAGGAAGGGTGCTGGCTAGCAAGAGCTTTCAGTGCTGGCACTTTTCATCTCTGAGCAATTGCTCAACGTTTGCAATTTCTCAGCTCGTGTCTACGAGACGGAAAGAGAAGGACCGTGACGTTTGGTGCGTAGAGAAGTGCAAAGCCCCAGTGTTGCTGCGCCTGTGAAAGCGCTTCCAAGGAAGGGTGCTGGCTAGCAAGAGCTTTCAGTGCTGGCACTTTTCATCTCTGAGCAATTGCTCGACGTTTGCAATTTCTCACCTGAGCTCTCTTTAGAGTGCGCGAGAGGATGAGCAGAAGATGAGGTGGCTAGAGAAGCCCAGAGCCCCCGTGTTCTTAGGCCTACAAAAGCGCTTCCAAGGAAGGGTGCTGGCTAGCATCAGCTTCCAGTGCTGGCACTTTTCATCTCTGAGCAATTGCTGGACGTTTGCAATTTCTCAGCTCGTGTCTACCGACGGAAAGAGAAGGACCGTGACGTTTGGTGGGTAGAGAAGCACAAAGCCCCAGTGTTGCTGCGCCTGTGAAAGCGCTTCCAAGGAAGGGTGCTGGCTAGCAACAGCTTTCAGTGCTGGCACTTTTCATCTCTGAGCAATTGCTCGACGTTTGCAATTTCTCACCTGAGCTCTCTTTAGAGTGCGCGAGAGGATGAGCAGAAGATGAGGTGGCTAGAGAAGCCCAGAGCCCCAGAGTTCTTAGGCCTACAAAAGCGCTTCCAAGGAAGGGTGCTGGCTAGCAACAGCTTTCAGTGCTGGCACTTTTCATCTCTGAGCAATTGCTCGACGTTTGCAATTTCTCAGCTCGTGTCTACGAGACGGAAAGAGAAGGACCGTGACTTTTGGTGGGTAGAGAAGCGCAAAGCCCCAGTGTTGCTGCGCCTGTGAAAGCGCTTCCAAGGAAGGGTGCTGGCTAGCAACAGCTTTCAGTGCTGGCACTTTTCATCTCTGAGCAATTGCTCGACGTTTGCAATTTCTCAGCTCGTGTCTACGAGACGGAAAGAGAAGGACCGTGACGTTTGGTGGCTAGAGAAGCGCAAAGCCCCAGTGTTGCTGCGCCTGTGAAAGCGCTTCCAAGGAAGGGTGCTGGCTAGCAAGAGCTTTCAGTGCTGGCACTTTTCATCTCTGAGCAATTGCTCGACGTTTGCAATTTCTCACCTGAGCTCTCTTTAGAGTGCGCGAGAGGATGAGCAGAAGATGAGGTGGCTAGAGAAGCCCAGAGCCCCAGTGTTCTAAGGGCTACAAAAGCGCTTCCAAGGAAGGGTGCTGGCTGGCAACAGCTTTCAGTGCTGGCACTTTTCATCTCAGAGCAATTGCTCGACGTTTGCAATTTCTCAGCTCGTGTCTACGAGACGGAAAGAGAAGGACCGTGACGTTTGGTGCGTATAGAATCGCAAAGCTCCAGTGTTGCTGCGCCTGTGAAAGCGCTTCCAAGGAAGGGTGCTGGCTAGCAAGAGCTTTCAGTGCTGGCACTTTTCATCTCTGAGCAATTGCTCAACGTTTGCAATTTCTCAGCTCGTGTCTACGAGACGGAAAGAGAAGGACCGTGACGTTTGGTGCGTAGAGAAGTGCAAAGCCCCAGTGTTACTGCGCCTGTGAAAGCGCTTCCAAGGAAGGGTGCTGGCTAGCAAGAGCTTTCAGTGCTGGCACTTTTCATCTCTGAGCAATTGCTCGACGTTTGCAATTTCTCACCTGAGCTCTCTTTAGAGTGCGCGAGAGGATGAGCAGAAGATGAGGTGGCTAGAGAAGCCCAGAGCCCCCGTGTTCTTAGGCCTACAAAAGCGCTTCCAAGGAAGGGTGCTGGCTAGCAACAGCTTTCAGTGCTGGCACTTTTCATCTCTGAGCAATTGCTCGACGTTTGCAATTTCTCAGCTCGTGTCTACCGACGGAAAGAGAAGGACCGTGACGTTTGGTGGGTAGAGAAGCACAAAGCCCCAGTGTTGCTGCGCCTGTGAAAGCGCTTCCAAGGAAGGGTGCTGGCTAGCAACAGCTTTCAGTGCTGGCACTTTTCATCTCTGAGCAATTGCTCGACGTTTGCAATTTCTCACCTGAGCTCTCTTTAGAGTGCGCGAGAGGATGAGCAGAAGATGAGGTGGCTAGGGAAGCCCAGAGCCCCAGTGTTCTAAGGGCTACAAAAGCGCTTCCAAGGAAGGGTGCTGGCTAGCAACAGCTTTCAGTGCTGGCACTTTTCATCTCTGAGCAATTGCTCGACGTTTGCAATTTCTCACCTGAGCTCTCTTTAGAGTGCGCGAGAGGATGAGCAGAAGATGAGGTGGCTAGAGAAGCCCAGAGCCCCAGTGTTCTAAGGGCTACAAAAGCGCTTCCAAGGAAGGGTGCTGGCTAGCAACAGCTTTCAGTGCTGGCACTTTTCATCTCTGAGCAATTGCTCGACGTTTGCAATTTCTCAGCTCGTGTCTACGAGACGGAAAGAGAAGGACCGTGACATTTGGTGCGTATAGAAGCGCAAAGCCCCAGTGTTGCTGCGCCTGTGAAAGCGGTTCCAAGGAAGGGTGCTGGCTAGCAAGAGCTTTCAGTGCTGGCACTTTTCATCTCGGAGCAATTGCTCGACGTTTGCAATTTCTCAGCTCGTGTCTACGAGACGGAAAGAGAAGGACCGTGACGTTTGGTGCGTATAGAAGCGCAAAGCCCCAGTGTTGCTGCGCCTGTGAAAGCGCTTCCAAGGAAGGGTGCTGGCTAGCAAGAGCTTTCAGTGCTGGCACTTTTCATCTCTGAGCAATTGCTCGACGTTTGCAATTTCTCACCTGAGCTCTCTTTAGAGTGCGCGAGAGGATGAGCAGAAGATGAGGTGGCTAGAGAAGCCCAGAGCCCCAGTGTTCTTAGGCCTACAAAAGCGCTTCCAAGGAAGGGTGCTGGCTAGCAACAGCTTTCAGTGCTGGCACTTTTCATCTCTGAGCAATTGCTCGACGTTTGCAATTTCTCAGCTCGTGTCTACGAGACGGAAAGAGAAGGACCGTGACGTTTGGTGGCTAGAGAAGCGCAAAGCCCCAGTGTTGCTGCGCCTGTGAAAGCGCTTCCAAGGAAGGGTGCTGGCTAGCAAGAGCTTTCAGTGCTGGCACTTTTCATCTCTGAGCAATTGCTCGACGTTTGCAATTTCTCACCTGAGCTCTCTTTAGACTGCGCGAGAGGATGAGCAGAAGATGAGGTGGCTAGAGAAGCCCAGAGCCCCAGTGTTCTAAGGGCTACAAAAGCGCTTCCAAGGAAGGGTGCTGGCTGGCAACAGCTTTCAGTGCTGGCACTTTTCATCTCGGAGCAATTGCTCGACGTTTGCAATTTCTCAGCTCGTGTCTACGAGACGGAAAGAGAAGGACCGTGACGTTTGGTGCGTATAGAATCGCAAAGCTCCAGTGTTGCTGCGCCTGTGAAAGCGCTTCCAAGGAAGGGTGCTGGCTAGCAAGAGCTTTCAGTGCTGGCACTTTTCATCTCTGAGCAATTGCTCGACGTTTGCAATTTCTCACCTGAGCTCTCTTTAGAGTGCGCGAGAGGATGAGCAGAAGATGAGGTGGCTAGAGAAGCCCAGAGCCCCAGTGTTCTAAGGGCTACAAAAGCGCTTCCAAGGAAGGGTGCTGGCTAGCAACAGCTTTCAGTGCTGGCACTTTTCATCTCTGAGCAATTGCTCGACGTTTGCAATTTCTCAGCTCGTGTCTACGAGACGGAAAGAGAAGGACCGTGACGTTTGGTGGCTAGAGAAGCGCAAAGCCCCAGTGTTGCTGCGCCTGTGAAAGCGCTTCCAAGGAAGGGTGCTGGCTAGCAAGAGCTTTCAGTGCTGGCACTTTTCATCTCTGAGCAATTGCTCGACGTTTGCAATTTCTCAGCTCGTGTCTACGAGACGGAAAGAGAAGGACCGTGACGTTTGGTGGCTAGAGAAGCGCAAAGCCCCAGTGTTGCTGCGCCTGTGAAAGCGCTTCCAAGGAAGGGTGCTGGCTAGCAAGAGCTTTCAGTGCTGGCACTTTTCATCTCTGAGCAATTGCTCGACGTTTGCAATTTCTCACCTGAGCTCTCTTTAGAGTGCGCGAGAGGATGAGCAGAAGATGAGGTGGCTAGAGAAGCCCAGAGCCCCAGTGTTCTTAGGCCTACAAAAGCGCTTCCAAGGAAGGGTGCTGGCTAGCAACAGCTTTCAGTGCTGGCACTTTTCATCTCTGAGCAATTGCTCGACGTTTGCAATTTCTCAGCTCGTGTCTACGAGACGGAAAGAGAAGGACCGTGACGTTTGGTGGCTAGAGAAGCGCAAAGCCCCAGTGTTGCTGCGCCTGTGAAAGCGCTTCCAAGGAAGGGTGCTGGCTAGCAAGAGCTTTCAGTGCTGGCACTTTTCATCTCTGAGCAATTGCTCGACGTTTGCAATTTCTCAGCTCGTGTCTACGAGACGGAAAGAGAAGGACCGTGACGTTTGGTGGCTAGAGAAGCGCAAAGCCCCAGTGTTGCTGCGCCTGTGAAAGCGCTTCCAAGGAAGGGTGCTGGCTAGCAAGAGCTTTCAGTGCTGGCACTTTTCATCTCTGAGCAATTGCTCGACGTTTGCAATTTCTCAGCTCGTGTCTACGAGACGGAAAGAGAAGGACCGTGACGTTTGGTGGCTAGAGAAGCGCAAAGCCCCAGTGTTGCTGCGCCTGTGAAAGCGCTTCCAAGGAAGGGTGCTGGCTAGCAAGAGCTTTCAGTGCTGGCACTTTTCATCTCTGAGCAATTGCTCGACGTTTGCAATTTCTCACCTGAGCTCTCTTTAGAGTGCGCGAGAGGATGAGCAGAAGATGAGGTGGCTAGAGAAGCCCAGAGCCCCAGTGTTCTAAGGGCTACAAAAGCGCTTCCAAGGAAGGGTGCTGGCTGGCAACAGCTTTCAGTGCTGGCACTTTTCATCTCGGAGCAATTGCTCGACGTTTGCAATTTCTCAGCTCGTGTCTACGAGACGGAAAGAGAAGGACCGTGACGTTTGGTGGCTAGAGAAGCGCAAAGCCCCAGTGTTGCTGCGCCTGTGAAAGCGCTTCCAAGGAAGGGTGCTGGCTAGCAAGAGCTTTCAGTGCTGGCACTTTTCATCTCTGAGCAATTGCTCGACGTTTGCAATTTCTCAGCTCGTGTCTACCGACGGAAAGAGAAGGACCGTGACGTTTGTTGGCTAGAGGAGCGCAAAGCCCCAGTGTTGCTGCGCCTGTGAAAGCGCTTCCAAGGAAGGGTGCTGGCTAGCAAGAGCTTTCAGTGCTGGCACTTTTCATCTCTGAGCAATTGCTCGACGTTTGCAATTTCTCACCTGAGCTCTCTTTAGAGTGCGCGAGAGGATGAGCAGAAGATGAGGTGGCTAGAGAAGCCCAGAGCCCCAGTGTTCTAAGGGCTACAAAAGCGCTTCCAAGGAAGGGTGCTGGCTAGCAAGAGCTTTCAGTGCTGGCACTTTTCATCTCTGAGCAATTGCTCGACGTTTGCAATTTCTCAGCTCGTGTCTACGAGACGGAAAGGGAAGGACCGTGACGTTTGGTGGCTAGAGAAGCGCAAAGCCCCACTGTTGCTGCGCCTGTGAAAGCGCTTCCAAGGAAGGGTGCTGGCTAGCAAGAGCTTTCAGTGCTGGCACTTTTCATCTCGGAGCAATTGCTCGACGTTTGCAATTTCTCAGCTCGTGTCTACGAGACGGAAAGAGAAGGACCGTGACGTTTGGTGGCTAGAGAAGCGCAAAGCCCCACTGTTGCTGCGCCTGTGAAAGCGCTTCCAAGGAAGGGTGCTGGCTAGCAAGAGCTTTCAGTGCTGGCACTTTTCATCTCTGAGCAATTGCTCGACGTTTGCAATTTCTCACCTGAGCTCTCTTTAGAGTGCGCGATAGGATGAGCAGAAGATGAGGTGGCTAGAGAAGCCCAGAGCCCCAGTGTTCTTAGGCCTACAAAAGCGCTTCCAAGGAAGGGTGCTGGCTAGCAAGAGCTTTCAGTGCTGGCACTTTTCATCTCTGAGCAATTGCTCGACGTTTGCAATTTCTCAGCTCGTGTCTACGAGACGGAAAGAGAAGGACCGTGACGTTTGGTGGCTAGAGAAGCGCAAAGCCCCAGTGTTGCTGCGCCTGTGAAAGCGCTTCCAAGGAAGGGTGCTGGCTAGCAAGAGCTTTCAGTGCTGGCACTTTTCATCTCTGAGCAATTGCTCGACGTTTGCAATTTCTCACCTGAGCTCTCTTTAGAGTGCGCGAGAGGATGAGCAGAAGATGAGGTGGCTAGAGAAGCCCAGAGCCCCAGTGTTCTAAGGGCTACAAAAGCGCTTCCAAGGAAGGGTGCTGGCTAGCAAGAGCTTTCAGTGCTGGCACTTTTCATCTCTGAGCAATTGCTCGACGTTTGCAATTTCTCACCTGAGCTCTCTTTAGAGTGCGCGAGAGGATGAGCAGAAGATGAGGTGGCTAGAGAAGCCCAGAGCCCCACTGTTCTTAGGCCTACAAAAGCGCTTCCAAGGAAGGGTGCTGGCTAGCAACAGCTTTCAGTGCTGGCACTTTTCATCTCTGAGCAATTGCTCGACGTTTGCAATTTCTCAGCTCGTGTCTACGAGACGGAAAGAGAACGACCGTGACGTTTGGTGCGTATAGAAGCGCAAAGCCCCAGTGTTGCTGCGCCTGTGAAAGCGCTTCCAAGGAAGGGTGCTGGCTAGCAACAGCTTTCAGTGCTGGCACTTTTCATCTCGGAGCAATTGCTCGACGTTTGCAATTTCTCAGCTCGTGTCTACGAGACGGAAAGAGAAGGACCGTGACGTTTGGTGGCTAGAGAAGCGCAAAGCCCCAGTGTTGCTGCGCCTGTGAAAGCGCTTCCAAGGAAGGGTGCTGGCTAGCAAGAGCTTTCAGTGCTGGCACTTTTCATCTCGGAGCAATTGCTCGACGTTTGCAATTTCTCAGCTCGTGTCTACGAGATGGAAAGAGAAGGACCGTGACGTTTGGTGGCTAGAGAAGCGCAAAGCCCCAGTGTTGCTGCGCCTGTGAAAGCGCTTCCAAGGAAGGGTGCTGGCTAGCAAGAGCTTTCAGTGCTGGCACTTTTCATCTCTGAGCAATTGCTCCACGTTTGCAATTTGTCACCTGAGCTCTCTTTAGAGTGCGCGAGAGGATGAGCAGAAGATGAGGTGGCTAGAGAAGCCCAGAGCCCCAGTGTTCTAAGGGCTACAAAAGCGCTTCCAAGGAAGGGTGCTGGCTAGCAAGAGCTTTCAGTGCTGGCACTTTTCATCTCTGAGCAATTGCTCGACGTTTGCAATTTCTCACCTGAGCTCTCTTTAGAGTGCGCGAGAGGATGAGCAGAAGATGAGGTGGCTAGAGAAGCCCAGAGCCCCACTGTTCTTAGGCCTACAAAAGCGCTTCCAAGGAAGGGTGCTGGCTAGCAACAGCTTTCAGTGCTGGCACTTTTCATCTCTGAGCAATTGCTCGACGTTTGCAATTTCTCAGCTCGTGTCTACCGACGGAAAGAGAAGGACCGTGACGTTTGGCGGCTAGAGAAGCGCAAAGCCCCAGTGTTGCTGCGCCTGTGAAAGCGCTTCCAAGGAAGGGTGCTGGCTAGCAACAGCTTTCAGTGCTGGCACTTTTCATCTCTGAGCAATTGCTCAACGTTTGCAATTTCTCACCTGAGCTCTCTTTAGACTGCGCGAGAGGATGAGCAGAAGATGAGGTGGCTAGAGAAGCCCAGAGCCCCAGTGTTCTTAGGCCTACAAAAGCGCTTCCAAGGAAGGGTGCTGGCTAGCAAGAGCTTTCAGTGCTGGCACTTTTCATCTCTGAGCAATTGCTCGACGTTTGCAATTTCTCAGCTCGTGTCTACGAGACGGAAAGAGAAGGACTGTGACGTTTGGTGGCTAGAGAAGCGCAAAGCTCCAGTGTTGTTGCGCCTGTGAAAGCGCTTCCAAGGAAGGGTGCTGGCTAGCAACAGCTTTCAGTGCTGGCACTTTTCATCTCTGAGCAATTGCTCGACGTTTGCAATTTCTCAGCTCGTGTCTACCGACGGAAAGAGTAGGACCATGACGTTTGGCGGCTAGAGAAGCGCAAAGCCCCAGTGTTGCTGCGCCTGTGAAAGCGCTTCCAAGGAAGGGTGCTGGCTAGCAAGAGCTTTCAGTGCTGGCACTTTTCATCTCTGAGCAATTGCTCGACGTTTGCAATTTCTCACCTGAGGTCTCTTTAGAGTGCGCGAGAGGATGAGCAGAAGATGAGGTGGCTAGAGAATCCCAGAGCCCCAGTGTTCTAAGGGCTACAAAAGCGCTTCCAAGGAAGGGTGCTGGCTAGCAACAGCTTTCAGTGCTGGCACTTTTCATCTCGGAGCAATTGCTCGACGTTTGCAATTTCTCAGCTCGTGTCTACGAGACGGAAAGAGAAGGACCGTGACGTTTGGTGCGTATAGAATCGCAAAGCTCCAGTGTTGCTGCGCCTGTGAAAGCGCTTCCAAGGAAGGGTGCTGGCTAGCAAGAGCTTTCAGTGCTGGCACTTTTCATCTCTGAGCAATTGCTCAACGTTTGCAATTTCTCAGCTCGTGTCTACGAGACGGAAAGAGAAGGACCGTGACGTTTGGTGCGTAGAGAAGTGCAAAGCCCCAGTGTTACTGCGCCTGTGAAAGCGCTTCCAAGGAAGGGTGCTGGCTAGCAAGAGCTTTCAGTGCTGGCACTTTTCATCTCTGAGCAATTGCTCGACGTTTGCAATTTCTCACCTGAGCTCTCTTTAGAGTGCGCGAGAGGATGAGCAGAAGATGAGGTGGCTAGAGAAGCCCAGAGCCCCCGTGTTCTTAGGCCTACAAAAGCGCTTCCAAGGAAGGGTGCTGGCTAGCATCAGCTTCCAGTGCTGGCACTTTTCATCTCTGAGCAATTGCTCGACGTTTGCAATTTCTCAGCTCGTGTCTACCGACGGAAAGAGAAGGACCGTGACGTTTGGTGGGTAGAGAAGCACAAAGCCCCAGTGTTGCTGCGCCTGTGAAAGCGCTTCCAAGGAAGGGTGCTGGCTAGCAACAGCTTTCAGTGCTGGCACTTTTCATCTCTGAGCAATTGCTCGACGTTTGCAATTTCTCACCTGAGCTCTCTTTAGAGTGCGCGAGAGGATGAGCAGAAGATGAGGTGGCTAGAGAAGCCCAGAGCCCCAGTGTTCTAAGGGCTACAAAAGCGCTTCCAAGGAAGGGTGCTGGCTAGCAACAGCTTTCAGTGCTGGCACTTTTCATCTCTGAGCAATTGCTCGACGTTTGCAATTTCTCAGCTCGTGTCTACGAGACGGAAAGAGAAGGACCGTGACATTTGGTGCGTATAGAAGCGCAAAGCCCCAGTGTTGCTGCGCCTGTGAAAGCGCTTCCAAGGAAGGGTGCTGGCTAGCAAGAGCTTTCAGTGCTGGCACTTTTCATCTCGGAGCAATTGCTCGACGTTTGCAATTTCTCAGCTCGTGTCTACGAGACGGAAAGAGAAGGACCGTGACATTTGGTGCGTATAGAAGCGCAAAGCCCCAGTGTTGCTGCGCCTGTGAAAGCGCTTCCAAGGAAGGGTGCTGGCTAGCAAGAGCTTTCAGTGCTGGCACTTTTCATCTCTGAGCAATTGCTCGACGTTTGCAATTTCTCACCTGAGCTCTCTTTAGAGTGCGCGAGAGGATGAGCAGAAGATGAGGTGGCTAGAGAAGCCCAGAGCCCCACTGTTATTAGGCCTACAAAAGCGCTTCCAAGGAAGGGTGCTGGCTAGCAACAGCTTTCAGTGCTGGCACTTTTCATCTCTGAGCAATTGCTCGACGTTTGCAATTTCTCAGCTCGTGTCTACGAGACGGAAAGAGAAGGACCGTGACTTTTGGTGGGTAGAGAAGCGCAAAGCCCCAGTGTTGCTGCGCCTGTGAAAGCGCTTCCAAGGAAGGGTGCTGGCTAGCAAGAGCTTTCAGTGCTGGCACTTTTCATCTCTGAGCAATTGCTCGACGTTTGCAATTTCTCAGCTCGTGTCTACGAGACGGAAAGAGAAGGACCGTGACGTTTGGTGGCTAGAGAAGCGCAAAGCCCCAGTGTTGCTGCGCCTGTGAAAGCGCTTCCAAGGAAGGGTGCTGGCTAGCAAGAGCTTTCAGTGCTGGCACTTTTCATCTCTGAGCAATTGCTCGACGTTTGCAATTTCTCACCTGAGCTCTCTTTAGAGTGCGCGAGAGGATGAGCAGAAGATGAGGTGGCTAGAGAAGCCCAGAGCCCCAGTGTTCTAAGGGCTACAAAAGCGCTTCCAAGGAAGGGTGCTGGCTGGCAACAGCTTTCAGTGCTGGCACTTTTCATCTCTGAGCAATTGCTCGACGTTTGCAATTTCTCAGCTCGTGTCTACGAGACGGAAAGAGAAGGACCGTGACGTTTGGTGGCTAGAGAAGCGCAAAGCCCCAGTGTTGCTGCGCCTGTGAAAGCGCTTCCAAGGAAGGGTGCTGGCTAGCAAGAGCTTTCAGTGCTGGCACTTTTCATCTCTGAGCAATTGCTCGACGTTTGCAATTTCTCAGCTCGTGTCTACCGACGGAAAGAGAAGGACCGTGACGTTTGTTGGCTAGAGGAGCGCAAAGCCCCAGTGTTGCTGCGCCTGTGAAAGCGCTTCCAAGGAAGGGTGCTGGCTAGCAAGAGCTTTCAGTGCTGGCACTTTTCATCTCTGAGCAATTGCTCGACGTTTGCAATTTCTCACCTGAGCTCTCTTTAGAGTGCGCGAGAGGATGAGCAGAAGATGAGGTGGCTAGAGAAGCCCAGAGCCCCAGTGTTCTAAGGGCTACAAAAGCGCTTCCAAGGAAGGGTGCTGGCTAGCAAGAGCTTTCAGTGCTGGCACTTTTCATCTCTGAGCAATTGCTCGACGTTTGCAATTTCTCAGCTCGTGTCTACGAGACGGAAAGGGAAGGACCGTGACGTTTGGTGGCTAGAGAAGCGCAAAGCCCCAGTGTTGTTGCGCCTGTGAAAGCGCTTCCAAGGAAGGGTGCTGGCTAGCAAGAGCTTTCAGTGCTGGCACTTTTCATCTCGGAGCAATTGCTCGACGTTTGCAATTTCTCAGCTCGTGTCTACGAGACGGAAAGGGAAGGACCGTGACGTTTGGTGGCTAGAGAAGCGCAAAGCCCCAGTGTTGTTGCGCCTGTGAAAGCGCTTCCAAGGAAGGGTGCTGGCTAGCAAGAGCTTTCAGTGCTGGCACTTTTCATCTCGGAGCAATTGCTCGACGTTTGCAATTTCTCAGCTCGTGTCTACGAGACGGAAAGAGAAGGACCGTGACGTTTGGTGCGTATAGAAGCGCAAAGCCCCAGTGTTGCTGCGCCTGTGAAAGCGCTTCCAAGGAAGGGTGCTGGCTAGCAAGAGCTTTCAGTGCTGGCACTTTTCATCTCTGAGCAATTGCTCGACGTTTGCAATTTCTCACCTGAGCTCTCTTTAGAGTGCGCGAGAGGATGAGCAGAAGATGAGGTGGCTAGAGAAGCCCAGAGCCCCAGTGTTCTTAGGCCTACAAAAGCGCTTCCAAGGAAGGGTGCTGGCTAGCAACAGCTTTCAGTGCTGGCACTTTTCATCTCTGAGCAATTGCTCGACGTTTGCAATTTCTCAGCTCGTGTCTACGAGACGGAAAGAGAAGGACCGTGACGTTTGGTGGCTAGAGAAGCGCAAAGCCCCAGTGTTGCTGCGCCTGTGAAAGCGCTTCCAAGGAAGGGTGCTGGCTAGCAAGAGCTTTCAGTGCTGGCACTTTTCATCTCTGAGCAATTGCTCGACGTTTGCAATTTCTCACCTGAGCTCTCTTTAGACTGCGCGAGAGGATGAGCAGAAGATGAGGTGGCTAGAGAAGCCCAGAGCCCCAGTGTTCTAAGGGCTACAAAAGCGCTTCCAAGGAAGGGTGCTGGCTGGCAACAGCTTTCAGTGCTGGCACTTTTCATCTCGGAGCAATTGCTCGACGTTTGCAATTTCTCAGCTCGTGTCTACGAGACGGAAAGAGAAGGACCGTGACGTTTGGTGCGTATAGAATCGCAAAGCTCCAGTGTTGCTGCGCCTGTGAAAGCGCTTCCAAGGAAGGGTGCTGGCTAGCAAGAGCTTTCAGTGCTGGCACTTTTCATCTCTGAGCAATTGCTCGACGTTTGCAATTTCTCACCTGAGCTCTCTTTAGAGTGCGCGAGAGGATGAGCAGAAGATGAGGTGGCTAGAGAAGCCCAGAGCCCCAGTGTTCTAAGGGCTACAAAAGCGCTTCCAAGGAAGGGTGCTGGCTAGCAACAGCTTTCAGTGCTGGCACTTTTCATCTCTGAGCAATTGCTCGACGTTTGCAATTTCTCAGCTCGTGTCTACGAGACGGAAAGAGAAGGACCGTGACGTTTGGTGGCTAGAGAAGCGCAAAGCCCCAGTGTTGCTGCGCCTGTGAAAGCGCTTCCAAGGAAGGGTGCTGGCTAGCAAGAGCTTTCAGTGCTGGCACTTTTCATCTCTGAGCAATTGCTCGACGTTTGCAATTTCTCAGCTCGTGTCTACGAGACGGAAAGAGAAGGACCGTGACGTTTGGTGGCTAGAGAAGCGCAAAGCCCCAGTGTTGCTGCGCCTGTGAAAGCGCTTCCAAGGAAGGGTGCTGGCTAGCAAGAGCTTTCAGTGCTGGCACTTTTCATCTCTGAGCAATTGCTCGACGTTTGCAATTTCTCACCTGAGCTCTCTTTAGAGTGCGCGAGAGGATGAGCAGAAGATGAGGTGGCTAGAGAAGCCCAGAGCCCCAGTGTTCTTAGGCCTACAAAAGCGCTTCCAAGGAAGGGTGCTGGCTAGCAACAGCTTTCAGTGCTGGCACTTTTCATCTCTGAGCAATTGCTCGACGTTTGCAATTTCTCAGCTCGTGTCTACGAGACGGAAAGAGAAGGACCGTGACGTTTGGTGGCTAGAGAAGCGCAAAGCCCCAGTGTTGCTGCGCCTGTGAAAGCGCTTCCAAGGAAGGGTGCTGGCTAGCAAGAGCTTTCAGTGCTGGCACTTTTCATCTCTGAGCAATTGCTCGACGTTTGCAATTTCTCAGCTCGTGTCTACGAGACGGAAAGAGAAGGACCGTGACGTTTGGTGGCTAGAGAAGCGCAAAGCCCCAGTGTTGCTGCGCCTGTGAAAGCGCTTCCAAGGAAGGGTGCTGGCTAGCAAGAGCTTTCAGTGCTGGCACTTTTCATCTCTGAGCAATTGCTCGACGTTTGCAATTTCTCAGCTCGTGTCTACGAGACGGAAAGAGAAGGACCGTGACGTTTGGTGGCTAGAGAAGCGCAAAGCCCCAGTGTTGCTGCGCCTGTGAAAGCGCTTCCAAGGAAGGGTGCTGGCTAGCAAGAGCTTTCAGTGCTGGCACTTTTCATCTCTGAGCAATTGCTCGACGTTTGCAATTTCTCACCTGAGCTCTCTTTAGAGTGCGCGAGAGGATGAGCAGAAGATGAGGTGGCTAGAGAAGCCCAGAGCCCCAGTGTTCTAAGGGCTACAAAAGCGCTTCCAAGGAAGGGTGCTGGCTGGCAACAGCTTTCAGTGCTGGCACTTTTCATCTCGGAGCAATTGCTCGACGTTTGCAATTTCTCAGCTCGTGTCTACGAGACGGAAAGAGAAGGACCGTGACGTTTGGTGGCTAGAGAAGCGCAAAGCCCCAGTGTTGCTGCGCCTGTGAAAGCGCTTCCAAGGAAGGGTGCTGGCTAGCAAGAGCTTTCAGTGCTGGCACTTTTCATCTCTGAGCAATTGCTCGACGTTTGCAATTTCTCAGCTCGTGTCTACCGACGGAAAGAGAAGGACCGTGACGTTTGTTGGCTAGAGGAGCGCAAAGCCCCAGTGTTGCTGCGCCTGTGAAAGCGCTTCCAAGGAAGGGTGCTGGCTAGCAAGAGCTTTCAGTGCTGGCACTTTTCATCTCTGAGCAATTGCTCGACGTTTGCAATTTCTCACCTGAGCTCTCTTTAGAGTGCGCGAGAGGATGAGCAGAAGATGAGGTGGCTAGAGAAGCCCAGAGCCCCAGTGTTCTAAGGGCTACAAAAGCGCTTCCAAGGAAGGGTGCTGGCTAGCAAGAGCTTTCAGTGCTGGCACTTTTCATCTCTGAGCAATTGCTCGACGTTTGCAATTTCTCAGCTCGTGTCTACGAGACGGAAAGGGAAGGACCGTGACGTTTGGTGGCTAGAGAAGCGCAAAGCCCCACTGTTGCTGCGCCTGTGAAAGCGCTTCCAAGGAAGGGTGCTGGCTAGCAAGAGCTTTCAGTGCTGGCACTTTTCATCTCGGAGCAATTGCTCGACGTTTGCAATTTCTCAGCTCGTGTCTACGAGACGGAAAGAGAAGGACCGTGACGTTTGGTGGCTAGAGAAGCGCAAAGCCCCACTGTTGCTGCGCCTGTGAAAGCGCTTCCAAGGAAGGGTGCTGGCTAGCAAGAGCTTTCAGTGCTGGCACTTTTCATCTCTGAGCAATTGCTCGACGTTTGCAATTTCTCACCTGAGCTCTCTTTAGAGTGCGCGATAGGATGAGCAGAAGATGAGGTGGCTAGAGAAGCCCAGAGCCCCAGTGTTCTTAGGCCTACAAAAGCGCTTCCAAGGAAGGGTGCTGGCTAGCAAGAGCTTTCAGTGCTGGCACTTTTCATCTCTGAGCAATTGCTCGACGTTTGCAATTTCTCAGCTCGTGTCTACGAGACGGAAAGAGAAGGACCGTGACGTTTGGTGGCTAGAGAAGCGCAAAGCCCCAGTGTTGCTGCGCCTGTGAAAGCGCTTCCAAGGAAGGGTGCTGGCTAGCAAGAGCTTTCAGTGCTGGCACTTTTCATCTCTGAGCAATTGCTCGACGTTTGCAATTTCTCACCTGAGCTCTCTTTAGAGTGCGCGAGAGGATGAGCAGAAGATGAGGTGGCTAGAGAAGCCCAGAGCCCCAGTGTTCTAAGGGCTACAAAAGCGCTTCCAAGGAAGGGTGCTGGCTAGCAAGAGCTTTCAGTGCTGGCACTTTTCATCTCTGAGCAATTGCTCGACGTTTGCAATTTCTCACCTGAGCTCTCTTTAGAGTGCGCGAGAGGATGAGCAGAAGATGAGGTGGCTAGAGAAGCCCAGAGCCCCACTGTTCTTAGGCCTACAAAAGCGCTTCCAAGGAAGGGTGCTGGCTAGCAACAGCTTTCAGTGCTGGCACTTTTCATCTCTGAGCAATTGCTCGACGTTTGCAATTTCTCAGCTCGTGTCTACGAGACGGAAAGAGAACGACCGTGACGTTTGGTGCGTATAGAAGCGCAAAGCCCCAGTGTTGCTGCGCCTGTGAAAGCGCTTCCAAGGAAGGGTGCTGGCTAGCAACAGCTTTCAGTGCTGGCACTTTTCATCTCGGAGCAATTGCTCGACGTTTGCAATTTCTCAGCTCGTGTCTACGAGACGGAAAGAGAAGGACCGTGACGTTTGGTGGCTAGAGAAGCGCAAAGCCCCAGTGTTGCTGCGCCTGTGAAAGCGCTTCCAAGGAAGGGTGCTGGCTAGCAAGAGCTTTCAGTGCTGGCACTTTTCATCTCGGAGCAATTGCTCGACGTTTGCAATTTCTCAGCTCGTGTCTACGAGATGGAAAGAGAAGGACCGTGACGTTTGGTGGCTAGAGAAGCGCAAAGCCCCAGTGTTGCTGCGCCTGTGAAAGCGCTTCCAAGGAAGGGTGCTGGCTAGCAAGAGCTTTCAGTGCTGGCACTTTTCATCTCTGAGCAATTGCTCCACGTTTGCAATTTGTCACCTGAGCTCTCTTTAGAGTGCGCGAGAGGATGAGCAGAAGATGAGGTGGCTAGAGAAGCCCAGAGCCCCAGTGTTCTAAGGGCTACAAAAGCGCTTCCAAGGAAGGGTGCTGGCTAGCAAGAGCTTTCAGTGCTGGCACTTTTCATCTCTGAGCAATTGCTCGACGTTTGCAATTTCTCACCTGAGCTCTCTTTAGAGTGCGCGAGAGGATGAGCAGAAGATGAGGTGGCTAGAGAAGCCCAGAGCCCCACTGTTCTTAGGCCTACAAAAGCGCTTCCAAGGAAGGGTGCTGGCTAGCAACAGCTTTCAGTGCTGGCACTTTTCATCTCTGAGCAATTGCTCGACGTTTGCAATTTCTCAGCTCGTGTCTACCGACGGAAAGAGAAGGACCGTGACGTTTGGCGGCTAGAGAAGCGCAAAGCCCCAGTGTTGCTGCGCCTGTGAAAGCGCTTCCAAGGAAGGGTGCTGGCTAGCAACAGCTTTCAGTGCTGGCACTTTTCATCTCTGAGCAATTGCTCAACGTTTGCAATTTCTCACCTGAGCTCTCTTTAGACTGCGCGAGAGGATGAGCAGAAGATGAGGTGGCTAGAGAAGCCCAGAGCCCCAGTGTTCTTAGGCCTACAAAAGCGCTTCCAAGGAAGGGTGCTGGCTAGCAAGAGCTTTCAGTGCTGGCACTTTTCATCTCTGAGCAATTGCTCGACGTTTGCAATTTCTCAGCTCGTGTCTACGAGACGGAAAGAGAAGGACTGTGACGTTTGGTGGCTAGAGAAGCGCAAAGCTCCAGTGTTGTTGCGCCTGTGAAAGCGCTTCCAAGGAAGGGTGCTGGCTAGCAACAGCTTTCAGTGCTGGCACTTTTCATCTCTGAGCAATTGCTCGACGTTTGCAATTTCTCAGCTCGTGTCTACCGACGGAAAGAGTAGGACCATGACGTTTGGCGGCTAGAGAAGCGCAAAGCCCCAGTGTTGCTGCGCCTGTGAAAGCGCTTCCAAGGAAGGGTGCTGGCTAGCAAGAGCTTTCAGTGCTGGCACTTTTCATCTCTGAGCAATTGCTCGACGTTTGCAATTTCTCACCTGAGGTCTCTTTAGAGTGCGCGAGAGGATGAGCAGAAGATGAGGTGGCTAGAGAATCCCAGAGCCCCAGTGTTCTAAGGGCTACAAAAGCGCTTCCAAGGAAGGGTGCTGGCTAGCAACAGCTTTCAGTGCTGGCACTTTTCATCTCGGAGCAATTGCTCGACGTTTGCAATTTCTCAGCTCGTGTCTACGAGACGGAAAGAGAAGGACCGTGACGTTTGGTGCGTATAGAATCGCAAAGCTCCAGTGTTGCTGCGCCTGTGAAAGCGCTTCCAAGGAAGGGTGCTGGCTAGCAAGAGCTTTCAGTGCTGGCACTTTTCATCTCTGAGCAATTGCTCAACGTTTGCAATTTCTCAGCTCGTGTCTACGAGACGGAAAGAGAAGGACCGTGACGTTTGGTGCGTAGAGAAGTGCAAAGCCCCAGTGTTACTGCGCCTGTGAAAGCGCTTCCAAGGAAGGGTGCTGGCTAGCAAGAGCTTTCAGTGCTGGCACTTTTCATCTCTGAGCAATTGCTCGACGTTTGCAATTTCTCACCTGAGCTCTCTTTAGAGTGCGCGAGAGGATGAGCAGAAGATGAGGTGGCTAGAGAAGCCCAGAGCCCCCGTGTTCTTAGGCCTACAAAAGCGCTTCCAAGGAAGGGTGCTGGCTAGCATCAGCTTCCAGTGCTGGCACTTTTCATCTCTGAGCAATTGCTCGACGTTTGCAATTTCTCAGCTCGTGTCTACCGACGGAAAGAGAAGGACCGTGACGTTTGGTGGGTAGAGAAGCACAAAGCCCCAGTGTTGCTGCGCCTGTGAAAGCGCTTCCAAGGAAGGGTGCTGGCTAGCAACAGCTTTCAGTGCTGGCACTTTTCATCTCTGAGCAATTGCTCGACGTTTGCAATTTCTCACCTGAGCTCTCTTTAGAGTGCGCGAGAGGATGAGCAGAAGATGAGGTGGCTAGAGAAGCCCAGAGCCCCAGTGTTCTAAGGGCTACAAAAGCGCTTCCAAGGAAGGGTGCTGGCTAGCAACAGCTTTCAGTGCTGGCACTTTTCATCTCTGAGCAATTGCTCGACGTTTGCAATTTCTCAGCTCGTGTCTACGAGACGGAAAGAGAAGGACCGTGACATTTGGTGCGTATAGAAGCGCAAAGCCCCAGTGTTGCTGCGCCTGTGAAAGCGCTTCCAAGGAAGGGTGCTGGCTAGCAAGAGCTTTCAGTGCTGGCACTTTTCATCTCGGAGCAATTGCTCGACGTTTGCAATTTCTCAGCTCGTGTCTACGAGACGGAAAGAGAAGGACCGTGACATTTGGTGCGTATAGAAGCGCAAAGCCCCAGTGTTGCTGCGCCTGTGAAAGCGCTTCCAAGGAAGGGTGCTGGCTAGCAAGAGCTTTCAGTGCTGGCACTTTTCATCTCTGAGCAATTGCTCGACGTTTGCAATTTCTCACCTGAGCTCTCTTTAGAGTGCGCGAGAGGATGAGCAGAAGATGAGGTGGCTAGAGAAGCCCAGAGCCCCACTGTTATTAGGCCTACAAAAGCGCTTCCAAGGAAGGGTGCTGGCTAGCAACAGCTTTCAGTGCTGGCACTTTTCATCTCTGAGCAATTGCTCGACGTTTGCAATTTCTCAGCTCGTGTCTACGAGACGGAAAGAGAAGGACCGTGACTTTTGGTGGGTAGAGAAGCGCAAAGCCCCAGTGTTGCTGCGCCTGTGAAAGCGCTTCCAAGGAAGGGTGCTGGCTAGCAAGAGCTTTCAGTGCTGGCACTTTTCATCTCTGAGCAATTGCTCGACGTTTGCAATTTCTCAGCTCGTGTCTACGAGACGGAAAGAGAAGGACCGTGACGTTTGGTGGCTAGAGAAGCGCAAAGCCCCAGTGTTGCTGCGCCTGTGAAAGCGCTTCCAAGGAAGGGTGCTGGCTAGCAAGAGCTTTCAGTGCTGGCACTTTTCATCTCTGAGCAATTGCTCGACGTTTGCAATTTCTCACCTGAGCTCTCTTTAGAGTGCGCGAGAGGATGAGCAGAAGATGAGGTGGCTAGAGAAGCCCAGAGCCCCAGTGTTCTAAGGGCTACAAAAGCGCTTCCAAGGAAGGGTGCTGGCTGGCAACAGCTTTCAGTGCTGGCACTTTTCATCTCTGAGCAATTGCTCGACGTTTGCAATTTCTCAGCTCGTGTCTACGAGACGGAAAGAGAAGGACCGTGACGTTTGGTGGCTAGAGAAGCGCAAAGCCCCAGTGTTGCTGCGCCTGTGAAAGCGCTTCCAAGGAAGGGTGCTGGCTAGCAAGAGCTTTCAGTGCTGGCACTTTTCATCTCTGAGCAATTGCTCGACGTTTGCAATTTCTCAGCTCGTGTCTACCGACGGAAAGAGAAGGACCGTGACGTTTGTTGGCTAGAGGAGCGCAAAGCCCCAGTGTTGCTGCGCCTGTGAAAGCGCTTCCAAGGAAGGGTGCTGGCTAGCAAGAGCTTTCAGTGCTGGCACTTTTCATCTCTGAGCAATTGCTCGACGTTTGCAATTTCTCACCTGAGCTCTCTTTAGAGTGCGCGAGAGGATGAGCAGAAGATGAGGTGGCTAGAGAAGCCCAGAGCCCCAGTGTTCTAAGGGCTACAAAAGCGCTTCCAAGGAAGGGTGCTGGCTAGCAAGAGCTTTCAGTGCTGGCACTTTTCATCTCTGAGCAATTGCTCGACGTTTGCAATTTCTCAGCTCGTGTCTACGAGACGGAAAGGGAAGGACCGTGACGTTTGGTGGCTAGAGAAGCGCAAAGCCCCAGTGTTGTTGCGCCTGTGAAAGCGCTTCCAAGGAAGGGTGCTGGCTAGCAAGAGCTTTCAGTGCTGGCACTTTTCATCTCGGAGCAATTGCTCGACGTTTGCAATTTCTCAGCTCGTGTCTACGAGACGGAAAGAGAATGACCGTGACTTTTGGTGGCTAGAGAAGCGCAAAGCCCCAGTGTTGCTGCGCCTGTGAAAGCGCTTCCAAGGAAGGGTGCTGGCTAGCAACAGCTTTCAGTGCTGGCACTTTTCATCTCTGAGCAATTGCTCGACGTTTGCAATTTCTCACCTGAGCTCTCTTTAGAGTGCGCGAGAGGATGAGCAGAAGATGAGGTGGCTAGAGAAGCCCAGAGCCCCACTGTTCTTAGGCCTACAAAAGCGCTTCCAAGGAAGGGTGCTGGCTAGCAACAGCTTTCAGTGCTGGCACTTTTCATCTCTGAGCAATTGCTCGACGTTTGCAATTTCTCAGCTCGTGTCTACGAGACGGAAAGAGAAGGACCGTGACGTTTGGTGGCTAGAGAAGTGCAAAGCCCCAGTGTTGCTGCGCCTGTGAAAGCGCTTCCAAGGAAGGGTGCTGGCTAGCAACAGCTTTCAGTGCTGGCACTTTTCATCTCTGAGCAATTGCTCGACGTTTGCAATTTCTCACCTGAGCTCTCTTTAGAGTGCGCGAGAGGATGAGCAGAAGATCAGGTGGCTAGAGAAGCCCAGAGCCCCAGTGTTCTAAGGGCTACAAAAGCGCTTCCAAGGAAGGGTGCTGGCTAGCAAGAGCTTTCAGTGCTGGCACTTTTCATCTCTGAGCAATTGCTCGACGTTTGCAATTTCTCACCTGAGCTCTCTTTAGAGTGCGCGAGAGGATGAGCAGAAGATGAGGTGGCTAGAGAAGCCCAGAGCCCCACTGTTCTTAGGCCTACAAAAGCGCTTCCAAGGAAGGGTGCTGGCTAGCAACAGCTTTCAGTGCTGGCACTTTTCATCTCTGAGCAATTGCTCGACGTTTGCAATTTCTCAGCTCGTGTCTACGAGACGGAAAGAGAACGACCGTGACGTTTGGTGCGTATAGAAGCGCAAAGCCCCAGTATTACTGCGCCTGTGAAAGCGCTTCCAAGGAAGGGTGCTGGCTAGCAACAGCTTTCAGTGCTGGCACTTTTCATCTCGGAGCAATTGCTCGACGTTTGCAATTTCTCAGCTCGTGTCTACGAGACGGAAAGAGAAGGACCGTGACGTTTGGTGGCTAGAGAAGCGCAAAGCCCCAGTGTTGCTGCGCCTGTGAAAGCGGTTCCAAGGAAGGGTGCTGGCTAGCAAGAGCTTTCAGTGCTGGCACTTTTCATCTCGGAGCAATTGCTCGACGTTTGCAATTTCTCAGCTCGTGTCTACGAGACGGAAAGAGAAGGACCGTGACGTTTGGTGGCTAGAGAAGCGCAAAGCCCCAGTGTTGCTGCGCCTGTGAAAGCGCTTCCAAGGAAGGGTGCTGGCTAGCAAGAGCTTTCAGTGCTGGCACTTTTCATCTCTGAGCAATTGCTCGACGTTTGCAATTTCTCACCTGAGCTCTCTTTAGAGTGCGCGAGAGGATGAGCAGAAGATCAGGTGGCTAGAGAAGCCCAGAGCCCCACTGTTCTTAGGCCTACAAAAGCGCTTCCAAGGAAGGGTGCTGGCTAGCAACAGCTTTCAGTGCTGGCACTTTTCATCTCTGAGCAATTGCTCGACGTTTGCAATTTCTCAGCTCGTGTCTACCGACGGAAAGAGAAGGACCGTGACGTTTGGTGGCTAGAGAAGCGCAAAGCCCCAGTGTTGCTGCGCCTGTGAAAGCGCTTCCAAGGAAGGGTGCTGGCTAGCAACAGCTTTCAGTGCTGGCACTTTTCATCTCTGAGCAATTGCTCGACGTTTGCAATTTCTCAGCTCGTGTCTACGAGACGGAAAGAGAATGACCGTGACGTTTGGTGGCTAGAGAAGCGCAAAGCTCCAGTGTTGTTGCGCCTGTGAAAGCGCTTCCAAGGAAGGGTGCTGGCTAGCAACAGCTTTCAGTGCTGGCACTTTTCATCTCTGAGCAATTGCTCGACGTTTGCAATTTCTCAGCTCGTGTCTACCGACGGAAAGAGAAGGACCATGACGTTTGGCGGCTAGAGAAGCGCAAAGCCCCAGTGTTGCTGCGCCTGTGAAAGCGCTTCCAAGGAAGGGTGCTGGCTAGCAAGAGCTTTCAGTGCTGGCACTTTTCATCTCTGAGCAATTGCTCGACGTTTGCAATTTCTCACCTGAGCTCTCTTTAGAGTGCGCGCGAGGATGAGCAGAAGATGAGGTGGCTAGAGAAGCCCAGAGCCCCACTGTTCTTAGGCCTACAAAAGCGCTTCCAAGGAAGGGTGCTGGCTAGCAACAGCTTTCAGTGCTGGCACTTTTCATCTCGGAGCAATTGCTCGACGTTTGCAATTTCTCAGCTCGTGTCTACGAGACGGAAAGAGAATGACCGTGACGTTTGGTGCGTATAGAATCGCAAAGCTCCAGTGTTGCTGCGCCTGTGAAAGCGCTTCCAAGGAAGGGTGCTGGCTAGCAAGAGCTTTCAGTGCTGGCACTTTTCATCTCTGAGCAATTGCTCAACGTTTGCAATTTCTCAGCTCGTGTCTACGAGACGGAAAGAGAAGGACCGTGACGTTTGGTGCGTAGAGAAGTGCAAAGCCCCAGTGTTGCTGCGCCTGTGAAAGCGCTTCCAAGGAAGGGTGCTGGCTAGCAAGAGCTTTCAGTGCTGGCACTTTTCATCTCTGAGCAATTGCTCGACGTTTGCAATTTCTCACCTGAGCTCTCTTTAGAGTGCGCGAGAGGATGAGCAGAAGATGAGGTGGCTAGAGAAGCCCAGAGCCCCAGTGTTCTTAGGCCTACAAAAGCGCTTCCAAGGAAGGGTGCTGGCTAGCATCAGCTTCCAGTGCTGGCACTTTTCATCTCTGAGCAATTGCTGGACGTTTGCAATTTCTCAGCTCGTGTCTACCGACGGAAAGAGAAGGACCGTGACGTTTGGTGGGTAGAGAAGCACAAAGCCCCAGTGTTGCTGCGCCTGTGAAAGCGCTTCCAAGGAAGGGTGCTGGCTAGCAACAGCTTTCAGTGCTGGCACTTTTCATCTCTGAGCAATTGCTCGACGTTTGCAATTTCTCACCTGAGCTCTCTTTAGAGTGCGCGAGAGGATGAGCAGAAGATGAGGTGGCTAGAGAAGCCCAGAGCCCCAGTGTTCTAAGGGCTACAAAAGCGCTTCCAAGGAAGGGTGCTGGCTAGCAACAGCTTTCAGTGCTGGCACTTTTCATCTCTGAGCAATTGCTCGACGTTTGCAATTTCTCAGCTCGTGTCTACGAGACGGAAAGAGAAGGACCGTGACATTTGGTGCGTATAGAAGCGCAAAGCCCCAGTGTTGCTGCGCCTGTGAAAGCGCTTCCAAGGAAGGGTGCTGGCTAGCAACAGCTTTCAGTGCTGGCACTTTTCATCTCGGAGCAATTGCTCGACGTTTGCAATTTCTCAGCTCGTGTCTACGAGACGGAAAGAGAAGGACCGTGACATTTGGTGCGTATAGAAGCGCAAAGCCCCAGTGTTGCTGCGCCTGTGAAAGCGCTTCCAAGGAAGGGTGCTGGCTAGCAACAGCTTTCAGTGCTGGCACTTTTCATCTCTGAGCAATTGCTCGACGTTTGCAATTTCTCACCTGAGCTCTCTTTAGAGTGCGCGAGAGGATGAGCAGAAGATGAGGTGGCTAGAGAAGCCCAGAGCCCCACTGTTCTTAGGCCTACAAAAGCGCTTCCAAGGAAGGGTGCTGGCTAGCAACAGCTTTCAGTGCTGGCACTTTTCATCTCTGAGCAATTGCTCGACGTTTGCAATTTCTCAGCTCGTGTCTACGAGACGGAAAGAGAAGGACCGTGACTTTTGGTGGGTAGAGAAGCGCAAAGCCCCAGTGTTGCTGCGCCTGTGAAAGCGCTTCCAAGGAAGGGTGCTGGCTAGCAAGAGCTTTCAGTGCTGGCACTTTTCATCTCTGAGCAATTGCTCGACGTTTGCAATTTCTCAGCTCGTGTCTACGAGACAGAAAGAGAAGGACCGTGACGTTTGGTGGCTAGAGAAGCGCAAAGCCCCAGTGTTGCTGCGCCTGTGAAAGCGCTTCCAAGGAAGGGTGCTGGCTAGCAAGAGCTTTCAGTGCTGGCACTTTTCATCTCGGAGCAATTGCTCGACGTTTGCAATTTCTCACCTGAGCTCTCTTTAGAGTGCGCGAGAGGATGAGCAGAAGATGAGGTGGCTAGAGAAGCCCAGAGCCCCAGTGTTCTAAGGGCTACAAAAGCGCTTCCAAGGAAGGGTGCTGGCTGGCAACAGCTTTCAGTGCTGGCACTTTTCATCTCTGAGCAATTGCTCGACGTTTGCAATTTCTCAGCTCGTGTCTACGAGACGGAAAGAGAAGGACCGTGACGTTTGGTGGCTAGAGAAGCGCAAAGCCCCAGTGTTGCTGCGCCTGTGAAAGCGCTTCCAAGGAAGGGTGCTGGCTAGCAAGAGCTTTCAGTGCTGGCACTTTTCATCTCTGAGCAATTGCTCGACGTTTGCAATTTCTCAGCTCGTGTCTACCGACGGAAAGAGAAGGACCGTGACGTTTGTTGGCTAGAGGAGCGCAAAGCCCCAGTGTTGCTGCGCCTGTGAAAGCGCTTCCAAGGAAGGGTGCTGGCTAGCAAGAGCTTTCAGTGCTGGCACTTTTCATCTCTGAGCAATTGCTCGACGTTTGCAATTTCTCACCTGAGCTCTCTTTAGAGTGCGCGAGAGGATGAGCAGAAGATGAGGTGGCTAGAGAAGCCCAGAGCCCCAGTGTTCTAAGGGCTACAAAAGCGCTTCCAAGGAAGGGTGCTGGCTAGCAACAGCTTTCAGTGCTGGCACTTTTCATCTCTGAGCAATTGCTCGACGTTTGCAATTTCTCAGCTCGTGTCTACGAGACGGAAAGGGAAGGACCGTGACGTTTGGTGGCTAGAGAAGCGCAAAGCCCCAGTGTTGTTGCGCCTGTGAAAGCGGTTCCAAGGAAGGGTGCTGGCTAGCAAGAGCTTTCAGTGCTGGCACTTTTCATCTCGGAGCAATTGCTCGACGTTTGCAATTTCTCAGCTCGTGTCTACGAGACGGAAAGAGAAGGACCGTGACGTTTGGTGGCTAGAGAAGCGCAAAGCCCCAGTGTTGCTGCGCCTGTGAAAGCGCTTCCAAGGAAGGGTGCTGGCTAGCAAGAGCTTTCAGTGCTGGCACTTTTCATCTCTGAGCAATTGCTCGACGTTTGCAATTTCTCACCTGAGCTCTCTTTAGAGTGCGCGAGAGGATGAGCAGAAGATGAGGTGGCTAGAGAAGCCCAGAGCCCCACTGTTCTTAGGCCTACAAAAGCGCTTCCAAGGAAGGGTGCTGGCTAGCAACAGCTTTCAGTGCTGGCACTTTTCATCTCTGAGCAATTGCTCGACGTTTGCAATTTCTCAGCTCGTGTCTACGAGACGGAAAGAGAAGGACCGTGACGTTTGGTGGCTAGAGAAGCGCAAAGCCCCAGTGTTGCTGCGCCTGTGAAAGCGCTTCCAAGGAAGGGTGCTGGCTAGCAACAGCTTTCAGTGCTGGCACTTTTCATCTCTGAGCAATTGCTCGACGTTTGCAATTTCTCAGCTCGTGTCTACGAGACGGAAAGAGAAGGACCGTGACGTTTGGTGGGTAGAGAAGCGCAAAGCCCCAGTGTTGCTGCGCCTGTGAAAGCGCTTCCAAGGAAGGGTGCTGGCTAGCAACAGCTTTCAGTGCTGGCACTTTTCATCTCTGAGCAATTGCTCGACGTTTGCAATTTCTCACCTGAGCTCTCTTTAGAGTGCGCGAGAGGATGAGCAGAAGATGATGTGGCTAGAGAAGCCCAGAGCCCCAGTGTTCTAAGGGCTACAAAAGCGCTTCCAAGGAAGGGTGCTGGCTAGCAAGAGCTTTCAGTGCTGGCACTTTTCATCTCTGAGCAATTGCTCGACGTTTGCAATTTCTCACCTGAGCTCTCTTTAGAGTGCGCGAGAGGATGAGCAGAAGATGAGGTGGCTAGAGAAGCCCAGAGCCCCAGTCTTCTTAGGCCTACAAAAGCGCTTCCAAGGAAGGGTGCTGGCTAGCAACAGCTTTCAGTGCTGGCACTTTTCATCTCTGAGCAATTGCTCGACGTTTGCAATTTCTCAGCTCGTGTCTACGAGACGGAAAGAGAACGACCGTGACGTTTGGTGCGTATAGAAGCGCAAAGCCCCAGTATTACTGCGCCTGTGAAAGCGCTTCCAAGGAAGGGTGCTGGCTAGCAACAGCTTTCAGTGCTGGCACTTTTCATCTCGGAGCAATTGCTGGACGTTTGCAATTTCTCAGCTCGTGTCTACGAGACGGAAAGAGAAGGACCGTGACGTTTGGTGGCTAGAGAAGCGCAAAGCCCCAGTGTTGCTGCGCCTGTGAAAGCGGTTCCAAGGAAGGGTGCTGGCTAGCAAGAGCTTTCAGTGCTGGCACTTTTCATCTCGGAGCAATTGCTCGACGTTTGCAATTTCTCAGCTCGTGTCTACGAGACGGAAAGAGAAGGACCGTGACGTTTGGTGGCTAGAGAAGCGCAAAGCCCCAGTGTTGCTGCGCCTGTGAAAGCGCTTCCAAGGAAGGGTGCTGGCTAGCAAGAGCTTTCAGTGCTGGCACTTTTCATCTCTGAGCAATTGCTCGACGTTTGCAATTTCTCACCTGAGCTCTCTTTAGAGTGCGCGAGAGGATGAGCAGAAGATCAGGTGGCTAGAGAAGCCCAGAGCCCCACTGTTCTTAGGCCTACAAAAGCGCTTCCAAGGAAGGGTGCTGGCTAGCAACAGCTTTCAGTGCTGGCACTTTTCATCTCTGAGCAATTGCTCGACGTTTGCAATTTCTCAGCTCGTGTCTACCGACGGAAAGAGAAGGACCGTGACGTTTGGTGGCTAGAGAAGCGCAAAGCCCCAGTGTTGCTGCGCCTGTGAAAGCGCTTCCAAGGAAGGGTGCTGGCTAGCAAGAGCTTTCAGTGCTGGCACTTTTCATCTCTGAGCAATTGCTCGACGTTTGCAATTTCTCACCTGAGCTCTCTTTAGAGTGCGCGAGAGGATGAGCAGAAGATGAGGTGGCTAGAGAAGCCCAGAGCCCCAGTGTTCTTAGGCCTACAAAAGCGCTTCCAAGGAAGGGTGCTGGCTAGCAAGAGCTTTCAGTGCTGGCACTTTTCATCTCTGAGCAATTGCTCGACGTTTGCAATTTCTCAGCTCGTGTCTAGGAGACGGAAAGAGAATGACCGTGACGTTTGGTGGCTAGAGAAGCGCAAAGCTCCAGTGTTGTTGCGCCTGTGAAAGCGCTTCCAAGGAAGGGTGCTGGCTAGCAACAGCTTTCAGTGCTGGCACTTTTCATCTCTGAGCAATTGCTCGACGTTTGCAATTTCTCAGCTCGTGTCTACCGACGGAAAGAGAAGGACCATGACGTTTGGCGGCTAGAGAAGCGCAAAGCCCCAGTGTTGCTGCGCCTGTGAAAGCGCTTCCAAGGAAGGGTGCTGGCTAGCAAGAGCTTTCAGTGCTGGCACTTTTCATCTCTGAGCAATTGCTCGACGTTTGCAATTTCTCACCTGAGCTCTCTTTAGAGTGCGCGAGAGGATGAGCAGAAGATGAGGTGGCTAGAGAAGCCCAGAGCCCCAGTGTTCTTAGGCCTACAAAAGCGCTTCCAAGGAAGGGTGCTGGCTAGCAACAGCTTTCAGTGCTGGCACTTTTCATCTCGGAGCAATTGCTCGACGTTTGCAATTTCTCAGCTCGTGTCTACGAGACGGAAAGAGAAGGACCGTGACGTTTGGTGCGTATAGAAGCGCAAAGCTCCAGTGTTGCTGCGCCTGTGAAAGCGCTTCCAAGGAAGGGTGCTGGCTAGCAAGAGCTTTCAGTGCTGGCACTTTTCATCTCTGAGCAATTGCTCAACGTTTGCAATTTCTCAGCTCGTGTCTACGAGACGGAAAGAGAAGGACCGTGACGTTTGGTGCGTAGAGAAGTGCAAAGCCCCAGTGTTGCTGCGCCTGTGAAAGCGCTTCCAAGGAAGGGTGCTGGCTAGCAAGAGCTTTCAGTGCTGGCACTTTTCATCTCTGAGCAATTGCTCGACGTTTGCAATTTCTCACCTGAGCTCTCTTTAGAGTGCGCGAGAGGATGAGCAGAAGATGAGGTGGCTAGAGAAGCCCAGAGCCCCAGTGTTCTTAGGCCTACAAAAGCGCTTCCAAGGAAGGGTGCTGGCTAGCATCAGCTTCCAGTGCTGGCACTTTTCATCTCTGAGCAATTGCTCGACGTTTGCAATTTCTCAGCTCGTGTCTACCGACGGAAAGAGAAGGACCGTGACGTTTGGTGGGTAGAGAAGCACAAAGCCCCAGTGTTGCTGCGCCTGTGAAAGCGCTTCCAAGGAAGGGTGCTGGCTAGCAACAGCTTTCAGTGCTGGCACTTTTCATCTCTGAGCAATTGCTCGACGTTTGCAATTTCTCACCTGAGCTCTCTTTAGAGTGCGCGAGAGGATGAGCAGAAGATGAGGTGGCTAGAGAAGCCCAGAGCCCCAGTCTTCTTAGGCCTACAAAAGCGCTTCCAAGGAAGGGTGCTGGCTAGCAACAGCTTTCAGTGCTGGCACTTTTCATCTCTGAGCAATTGCTCGACGTTTGCAATTTCTCAGCTTGTGTCTACGAGACGGAAAGAGAAGGACCGTGACATTTGGTGCGTGTAGAAGCGCAAAGCCCCAGTGTTGCTGCGCCTGTGAAAGCGCTTCCAAGGAAGGGTGCTGGCTAGCAAGAGCTTTCAGTGCTGGCACTTTTCATCTCTGAGCAATTGCTCGACGTTTGCAATTTCTCGGCTCGTGTCTACGAGACGGAAAGAGAAGGACTGTGACGTTTAGTGGCTAGAGAAGCGCAAAGCCCCAGTGTTACTGCGCCTGTGAAAGCGCTTCCAAGGAAGGGTGCTGGCTAGCAAGAGCTTTCAGTGCTGGCACTTTTCATCTCTGAGCAATTGCTCGACGTTTGCAATTTCTCAGCTCGTGTCTACGAGACGGAAAGAGAAGGACCGTGACGTTTGGTGGCTAGAGAAGCGCAAAGCCCCAGTGTTGCTGCGCCTGTGAAAGCGCTTCCAAGGAAGGGTGCTGGCTAGCAAGAGCTTTCAGTGCTGGCACTTTTCATCTCTGAGCAATTGCTCCACGTTTGCAATTTCTCACCTGAGCTCTCTTTAGAGTGCGCGAGAGGATGAGCAGAAGATGAGGTGGCTAGAGAAGCCCAGAGCCCCAGTGTTCTAAGGGCTACAAAAGCGCTTCCAAGGAAGGGTGCTGGCTGGCAACAGCTTTCAGTGCTGGCACTTTTCATCTCGGAGCAATTGCTCGACGTTTGCAATTTCTCAGCTCGTGTCTAGGAGACGGAAAGAGAATGACCGTGACGTTTGGTGGCTAGAGAAGCGCAAAGCCCCAGTGTTGCTGCGCCTGTGAAAGCGCTTCCAAGGAAGGGTGCTGGCTAGCAAGAGCTTTCAGTGCTGGCACTTTTCATCTCTGAGCAATTGCTCGACGTTTGCAATTTCTCACCTGAGCTCTCTTTAGAGTGCGCGAGAGGATGAGCAGAAGATGAGGTGGCTAGAGAAGCCCAGAGCCCCAGTGTTCTAAGGGCTACAAAAGCGCTTCCAAGGAAGGGTGCTGGCTAGCAACAGCTTTCAGTGCTGGCACTTTTCATCTCTGAGCAATTGCTCGACGTTTGCAATTTCTCAGCTCGTGTCTACGAGACGGAAAGAGAAGGACCGTGACGTTTGGTGGCTAGAGAAGCGCAAAGCCCCAGTGTTGCTGCGCCTGTGAAAGCGCTTCCAAGGAAGGGTGCTGGCTAGCAAGAGCTTTCAGTGCTGGCACTTTTCATCTCGGAGCAATTGCTCGACGTTTGCAATTTCTCAGCTCGTGTCTACGAGACGGAAAGAGAATGACCGTGACGTTTGGTGGCTAGAGAAGCGCAAAGCCCCAGTGTTGCTGCGCCTGTGAAAGCGCTTCCAAGGAAGGGTGCTGGCTAGCAAGAGCTTTCAGTGCTGGCACTTTTCATCTCTGAGCAATTGCTCGACGTTTGCAATTTCTCACCTGAGCTCTCTTTAGAGTGCGCGAGAGGATGAGCAGAAGATGAGGTGGCTAGAGAAGCCCAGAGCCCCAGTGTTCTAAGGGCTACAAAAGCGCTTCCAAGGAAGGGTGCTGGCTGGCAACAGCTTTCAGTGCTGGCACTTTTCATCTCGGAGCAATTGCTCGACGTTTGCAATTTCTCAGCTCGTGTCTACGAGACGGAAAGAGAAGGACCGTGACGTTTGGTGGCTAGAGAAGCGCAAAGCCCCAGTGTTGCTGCGCCTGTGAAAGCGCTTCCAAGGAAGGGTGCTGGCTAGCAAGAGCTTTCAGTGCTGGCACTTTTCATCTCGGAGCAATTGCTCGACGTTTGCAATTTCTCAGCTCGTGTCTACCGACGGAAAGAGAAGGACCGTGACGTTTGTTGGCTAGAGGAGCGCAAAGCCCCAGTGTTGCTGCGCCTGTGAAAGCGCTTCCAAGGAAGGGTGCTGGCTGGCAACAGCTTTCAGTGCTGGCACTTTTCATCTCTGAGCAATTGCTCGACGTTTGCAATTTCTCACCTGAGCTCTCTTTAGAGTGCGCGAGAGGATGAGCAGAAGATGAGGTGGCTAGAGAAGCCCAGAGCCCCAGTCTTCTTAGGCCTACAAAAGCGCTTCCAAGGAAGGGTGCTGGCTAGCAAGAGCTTTCAGTGCTGGCACTTTTCATCTCTGAGCAATTGCTCGACGTTTGCAATTTCTCAGCTCGTGTCTACGAGACGGAAAGAGAAGGACCGTGACGTTTGGTGGCTAGAGAAGCGCAAAGCCCCAGTGTTGCTGCGCCTGTGAAAGCGCTTCCAAGGAAGGGTGCTGGCTAGCAACAGCTTCCAGTGCTGGCACTTTTCATCTCTGAGCAATTGCTCGACGTTTGCAATTTCTCAGCTCGTGTCTACGAGACGGAAAGGGAAGGACCGTGACATTTGGTGCGTATAGAAGCGCAAAGCCCCAGTGTTGCTGCGCCTGTGAAAGCGCTTCCAAGGAAGGGTGCTGGCTAGCAAGAGCTTTCAGTGCTGGCACTTTTCATCTCTGAGCAATTGCTCGACGTTTGCAATTTCTCAGCTCGTGTCTACGAGACGGAAAGAGAATGACCGTGACGTTTGGTGGCTAGAGAAGCGCAAAGCCCCAGTGTTGCTGCGCCTGTGAAAGCGCTTCCAAGGAAGGGTGCTGGCTAGCAAGAGCTTTCAGTGCTGGCACTTTTCATCTCTGAGCAATTGCTCGACGTTTGCAATTTCTCACCTGAGCTCTCTTTAGAGTGCGCGAGAGGATGAGCAGAAGATGAGGTGGCTAGAGAAGCCCAGAGCCCCAGTGTTCTAAGGGCTACAAAAGCGCTTCCAAGGAAGGGTGCTGGCTGGCAACAGCTTTCAGTGCTGGCACTTTTCATCTCGGAGCAATTGCTCGACGTTTGCAATTTCTCAGCTCGTGTCTACGAGACGGAAAGAGAAGGACCGTGACGTTTGGTGGCTAGAGAAGCGCAAAGCCCCAGTGTTGCTGCGCCTGTGAAAGCGCTTCCAAGGAAGGGTGCTGGCTAGCAAGAGCTTTCAGTGCTGGCACTTTTCATCTCGGAGCAATTGCTCGACGTTTGCAATTTCTCAGCTCGTGTCTACCGACGGAAAGAGAAGGACCGTGACGTTTGTTGGCTAGAGGAGCGCAAAGCCCCAGTGTTGCTGCGCCTGTGAAAGCGCTTCCAAGGAAGGGTGCTGGCTAGCAAGAGCTTTCAGTGCTGGCACTTTTCATCTCTGAGCAATTGCTCGACGTTTGCAATTTCTCACCTGAGCTCTCTTTAGAGTGCGCGAGAGGATGAGCAGAAGATGAGGTGGCTAGAGAAGCCCAGAGCCCCAGTGTTCTTAGGCCTACAAAAGCGCTTCCAAGGAAGGGTGCTGGCTAGCAACAGCTTTCAGTGCTGGCACTTTTCATCTCGGAGCAATTGCTCGACGTTTGCAATTTCTCAGCTCGTGTCTACGAGACGGAAAGAGAATGACCGTGACGTTTGGTGCGTATAGAAGCGCAAAGCCCCAGTGTTGCTGCGCCTGTGAAAGCGCTTCCAAGGAAGGGTGCTGGCTAGCAACAGCTTTCAGTGCTGGCACTTTTCATCTCTGAGCAATTGCTCGACGTTTGCAATTTCTCACCTGAGCTCTCTTTAGAGTGTGCGAGAGGATGAGCAGAAGATGAGGTGGCTAGAGAAGCCCAGAGCCCCAGTGTTCTTAGGCCTACAAAAGCGCTTCCAAGGAAGGGTGCTGGCTAGCAAGAGCTTTCAGTGCTGGCACTTTTCATCTCTGAGCAATTGCTCGACGTTTGCAATTTCTCAGCTCGTGTCTACGAGACGGAAAGAGAAGGACCGTGACGTTTGGTGGCTAGAGAAGCGCAAAGCCCCAGTGTTGCTGCGCCTGTGAAAGCGCTTCCAAGGAAGGGTGCTGGCTAGCAAGAGCTTTCAGTGCTGGCACTTTTCGTCTCGGAGCAATTGCTGGACGTTTGCAATTTCTCAGCTCGTGTCTACGAGACGGAAAGAGAAGGACCGTGACGTTTGGCGGCTAGAGAAGCGCAAAGCCCCAGTGTTGCTGCGCCTGTGAAAGCGCTTCCAAGGAAGGGTGCTGGCTAGCAACAGCTTTCAGTGCTGGCACTTTTCATCTCTGAGCAATTGCTCGACGTTTGCAATTTCTCACCTGAGCTCTCTTTAGAGTGCGCGAGAGGATGAGCAGAAGATGAGGTGGCTAGAGAAGCCCAGAGCCCCAGTGTTCTTAGGCCTATAAAAGCGCTTCCAAGGAAGGGTGCTGGCTAGCAAGAGCTTTCAGTGCTGGCACTTTTCATCTCTGAGCAATTGCTCGACGTTTGCAATTTCTCAGCTCGTGTCTACGAGACGGAAAGAGAATGACCGTGACATTTGGTGCGTGTAGAAGCGCAAAGCGCCAGTGTTGCTGCGCCTGTGAAAGCGCTTCCAAGGAAGGGTGCTGGCTAGCAAGAGCTTTCAGTGCTGGCACTTTTCATCTCTGAGCAATTGCTGGACGTTTGCAACTTCTCAGCTCGTGTCTACGAGACGGAAAGAGAAGGACCGTGACGTTTGGTGGGTAGAGAAGCGCAAATCCCCAGTGTTGCTGCGCCTGTGAAAGCGCTTCCAAGGAAGGCTGCTGGCTAGCAACAGCTTTCAGTGCTGGCACTTTTCATCTCTGAGCAATTGCTCGACGTTTGCAATTTCTCAGCTCGTGTCTACGAGACGGAAAGAGAAGGACCGTGACGTTTGGTGGCTAGAGAAGCGCAAAGCCCCAGTGTTGCTGCGCCTGTGAAAGCGCTTCCAAGGAAGGGTGCTGGCTAGCAAGAGCTTTCAGTGCTGGCACTTTTCATCTCTGAGCAATTGCTCGACGTTTGCAATTTCTCACCTGAGCTCTCTTTAGACTGCGCGAGAGGATGAGCAGAAGATGAGGTGGCTAGAGAAGCCCAGAGCCCCAGTGTTCTTAGGCCTATAAAAGCGCTTCCAAGGAAGGGTGCTGGCTAGCAAGAGCTTTCAGTGCTGGCACTTTTCATCTCTGAGCAATTGCTCGACGTTTGCAATTTCTCAGCTCGTGTCTACGAGACGGAAAGAGAATGACCGTGACATTTGGTGCGTGTAGAAGCGCAAAGCGCCAGTGTTGCTGCGCCTGTGAAAGCGCTTCCAAGGAAGGGTGCTGGCTAGCAAGAGCTTTCAGTGCTGGCACTTTTCATCTCTGAGCAATTGCTGGACGTTTGCAACTTCTCAGCTCGTGTCTACGAGACGGAAAGAGAAGGACCGTGACGTTTGGTGGGTAGAGAAGCGCAAATCCCCAGTGTTGCTGCGCCTGTGAAAGCGCTTCCAAGGAAGGGTGCTGGCTAGCAACAGCTTTCAGTGCTGGCACTTTTCATCTCTGAGCAATTGCTCGACGTTTGCAATTTCTCAGCTCGTGTCTACGAGACGGAAAGAGAAGGACCGTGACGTTTGGTGGCTAGAGAAGCGCAAAGCCCCAGTGTTGCTGCGCCTGTGAAAGCGCTTCCAAGGAAGGGTGCTGGCTAGCAAGAGCTTTCAGTGCTGGCACTTTTCATCTCTGAGCAATTGCTCGACGTTTGCAATTTCTCACCTGAGCTCTCTTTAGAGTGCGCGAGAGGATGAGCAGAAGATGAGGTGGCTAGAGAAGCCCAGAGCCCCAGTGTTCTTAGGCCTATAAAAGCGCTTCCAAGGAAGGGTGCTGGCTAGCAAGAGCTTTCAGTGCTGGCACTTTTCATCTCTGAGCAATTGCTCGACGTTTGCAATTTCTCACCTGAGCTCTCTTTAGAGCGCGCGAGTATGACCAGAAGATGAGGTGGCTAGGGAAGCCCAGAGCCCCAGTGTTCTTAGGCCTACAAAAGCGCTTCCAAGGAAGGGTGCTGGCTAGCAACAGCTTTCAGTGCTGGCACTTTTCATCTCTGAGCAATTGCTCGACGTTTGCAATTTCTCAGCTCGTGTCTACGAGACGGAAAGAGAAGGACCGTGACGTTTGGTGGGTAGAGAAGCGCAAATCCCCAGTGTTGCTGCGCCTGTGAAAGCGCTTCCAAGGAAGGGTGCTGGCTAGCAACAGCTTTCAGTGCTGGCACTTTTCATCTCTGAGCAATTGCTCGACGTTTGCAATTTCTCAGCTCGTGTCTACCGACGGAAAGAGAAGGACCGTGACGTTTGGTGGCTAGAGAAGCGCAAAGCCCCAGTGTTGCTGCGCCTGTGAAAGCGCTTCCAAGGAAGGGTGCTGGCTAGCCACAGCTTTCAGTGCTGGCACTTTTCATCTCTGAGCAATTGCTCGACGTTTGCAATTTCTCACCTGAGCTCTCTTTAGAGTGTGCGAGAGGATGAGCAGAAGATGAGGTGGCTAGAGAAGCCCAGAGCCCCAGTGTTCTTAGGCCTACAAAAGCGCTTCCAAGGAAGGGTGCTGGCTAGCAAGAGCTTTCAGTGCTGGCACTTTTCATCTCTGAGCAATTGCTCGACGTTTGCAATTTCTCAGCTCGTGTCTACGAGACGGAAAGAGAATGACCGTGACGTTTGGTGGCTAGAGAAGCGCAAAGCCCCAGTGTTGCTGCGCCTGTGAAAGCGCTACCAAGGAAGGGTGCTGGCTAGCAAGAGCTTTCAGTGCTGGCACTTTTCGTCTCGGAGCAATTGCTCGACGTTTGCAATTTCTCAGCTCGTGTCTAGGAGACGGAAAGAGAATGACCGTGACGTTTGGTGGCTAGAGAAGCGCAAAGCCCCAGTGTTGCTGCGCCTGTGAAAGCGCTTCCAAGGAAGGGTGCTGGCTAGCAACAGCTTTCAGTGCTGGCACTTTTCATCTCTGAGCAATTGCTCGACGTTTGCAATTTCTCACCTGAGCTCTCTTTAGAGTGCGCGAGAGGATGAGCAGAAGATGAGGTGGCTAGAGAAGCCCAGAGCCCCAGTGTTCTAAGGGCTACAAAAGCGCTTCCAAGGAAGGGTGCTGGCTAGCAACAGCTTTCAGTGCTGGCACTTTTCATCTCTGAGCAATTGCTCGACGTTTGCAATTTCTCAGCTCGTGTCTACGAGACGGAAAGAGAAGGACCGTGACGTTTGGTGGCTAGAGAAGCGCAAAGCCCCAGTGTTGCTGCGCCTGTGAAAGCGCTTCCAAGGAAGGGTGCTGGCTAGCAACAGCTTCCAGTGCTGGCACTTTTCATCTCTGAGCAATTGCTCGACATTTGCAATTTCTCAGCTCGTGTCTACGAGACGGAAAGGGAAGGACCATGACATTTGGTGCGTATAGAAGCGCAAAGCCCCAGTGTTGCTGCGCCTGTGAAAGCGCTTCCAAGGAAGGGTGCTGGCTAGCAAGAGCTTTCAGTGCTGGCACTTTTCATCTCTGAGCAATTGCTCGACGTTTGCAATTTCTCAGCTCGTGTCTACGAGACGGAAAGAGAATGACCGTGACGTTTGGTGGCTAGAGAAGCGCAAAGCCCCAGTGTTGCTGCGCCTGTGAAAGCGCTTCCAAGGAAGGGTGCTGGCTAGCAAGAGCTTTCAGTGCTGGCACTTTTCATCTCTGAGCAATTGCTCGACGTTTGCAATTTCTCACCTGAGCTCTCTTTAGAGTGCGCGAGAGGATGAGCAGAAGATGAGGTGGCTAGAGAAGCCCAGAGCCCCAGTGTTCTAAGGGCTACAAAAGCGCTTCCAAGGAAGGGTGCTGGCTGGCAACAGCTTTCAGTGCTGGCACTTTTCATCTCGGAGCAATTGCTCGACGTTTGCAATTTCTCAGCTCGTGTCTACGAGACGGAAAGAGAAGGACCGTGACGTTTGGTGGCTAGAGAAGCGCAAAGCCCCAGTGTTGCTGCGCCTGTGAAAGCGCTTCCAAGGAAGGGTGCTGGCTAGCAAGAGCTTTCAGTGCTGGCACTTTTCATCTCGGAGCAATTGCTCGACGTTTGCAATTTCTCAGCTCGTGTCTACCGACGGAAAGAGAAGGACCGTGACGTTTGTTGGCTAGAGGAGCGCAAAGCCCCAGTGTTGCTGCGCCTGTGAAAGCGCTTCCAAGGAAGGGTGCTGGCTAGCAAGAGCTTTCAGTGCTGGCACTTTTCATCTCTGAGCAATTGCTCGACGTTTGCAATTTCTCACCTGAGCTCTCTTTAGAGTGCGCGAGAGGATGAGCAGAAGATGAGGTGGCTAGAGAAGCCCAGAGCCCCAGTGTTCTTAGGCCTACAAAAGCGCTTCCAAGGAAGGGTGCTGGCTAGCAACAGCTTTCAGTGCTGGCACTTTTCATCTCTGAGCAATTGCTCGACGTTTGCAATTTCTCAGCTCGTGTCTACGAGACGGAAAGAGAATGACCGTGACGTTTGGTGCGTATAGAAGCGCAAAGCCCCAGTGTTGCTGCGCCTGTGAAAGCGCTTCCAAGGAAGGGTGCTGGCTAGCAACAGCTTTCAGTGCTGGCACTTTTCATCTCTGAGCAATTGCTCGACGTTTGCAATTTCTCACCTGAGCTCTCTTTAGAGTGTGCGAGAGGATGAGCAGAAGATGAGGTGGCTAGAGAAGCCCAGAGCCCCAGTGTTCTTAGGCCTACAAAAGCGCTTCCAAGGAAGGGTGCTGGCTAGCAAGAGCTTTCAGTGCTGGCACTTTTCATCTCTGAGCAATTGCTCGACGTTTGCAATTTCTCAGCTCGTGTCTACGAGACGGAAAGAGAAGGACCGTGACGTTTGGTGGCTAGAGAAGCGCAAAGCCCCAGTGTTGCTGCGCCTGTGAAAGCGCTACCAAGGAAGGGTGCTGGCTAGCAAGAGCTTTCAGTGCTGGCACTTTTCGTCTCGGAGCAATTGCTGGACGTTTGCAATTTCTCAGCTCGTGTCTACGAGACGGAAAGAGAAGGACCGTGACGTTTGGCGGCTAGAGAAGCGCAAAGCCCCAGTGTTGCTGCGCCTGTGAAAGCGCTTCCAAGGAAGGGTGCTGGCTAGCAACAGCTTTCAGTGCTGGCACTTTTCATCTCTGAGCAGTTGCTCGACGTTTGCAATTTCTCACCTGAGCTCTCTTTAGAGTGCGCGAGAGGATGAGCAGAAGATGAGGTGGCTAGAGAAGCCCAGAGCCCCAGTGTTCTTAGGCCTATAAAAGCGCTTCCAAGGAAGGGTGCTGGCTAGCAAGAGCTTTCAGTGCTGGCACTTTTCATCTCTGAGCAATTGCTCGACGTTTGCAATTTCTCAGCTCGTGTCTACGAGACGGAAAGAGAATGACCGTGACATTTGGTGCGTGTAGAAGCGCAAAGCCCCAGTGTTGCTGCGCCTGTGAAAGCGCTTCCAAGGAAGGGTGCTGGCTAGCAACAGCTTTCAGTGCTGGCACTTTTCATCTCTGAGCAATTGCTGGACGTTTGCAACTTCTCAGCTCGTGTCTACGAGACGGAAAGAGAAGGACCGTGACGTTTGGTGGGTAGAGAAGCGCAAATCCCCAGTGTTGCTGCGCCTGTGAAAGCGCTTCCAAGGAAGGGTGCTGGCTAGCAAGAGCTTTCAGTGCTGGCACTTTTCATCTCTGAGCAATTGCTCGACGTTTGCAATTTCTCAGCTCGTGTCTAGGAGACGGAAAGAGAATGACCGTGACGTTTGGTGGCTAGAGAAGCGCAAAGCCCCAGTGTTGCTGCGCCTGTGAAAGCGCTTCCAAGGAAGGGTGCTGGCTAGCAAGAGCTTTCAGTGCTGGCACTTTTCATCTCTGAGCAATTGCTCGACGTTTGCAATTTCTCACCTGAGCTCTCTTTAGAGTGCGCGAGAGGATGAGCAGAAGATGAGGTGGCTAGAGAAGCCCAGAGCCCCAGTGTTCTAAGGGCTACAAAAGCGCTTCCAAGGAAGGGTGCTGGCTAGCAAGAGCTTTCAGTGCTGGCACTTTTCATCTCTGAGCAATTGCTCGACGTTTGCAATTTCTCAGCTCGTGTCTACGAGACGGAAAGAGAAGGACCGTGACGTTTGGTGGCTAGAGAAGCGCAAAGCCCCAGTGTTGCTGCGCCTGTGAAAGCGCTTCCAAGGAAGGGTGCTGGCTAGCAAGAGCTTTCAGTGCTGGCACTTTTCATCTCTGAGCAATTGCTCGACATTTGCAATTTCTCAGCTCGTGTCTACGAGACGGAAAGGGAAGGACCATGACATTTGGTGCGTATAGAAGCGCAAAGCCCCAGTGTTGCTGCGCCTGTGAAAGCGCTTCCAAGGAAGGGTGCTGGCTAGCAAGAGCTTTCAGTGCTGGCACTTTTCATCTCTGAGCAATTGCTCGACGTTTGCAATTTCTCAGCTCGTGTCTACGAGACGGAAAGAGAATGACCGTGACGTTTGGTGGCTAGAGAAGCGCAAAGCCCCAGTGTTGCTGCGCCTGTGAAAGCGCTTCCAAGGAAGGGTGCTGGCTAGCAAGAGCTTTCAGTGCTGGCACTTTTCATCTCTGAGCAATTGCTCGACGTTTGCAATTTCTCACCTGAGCTCTCTTTAGAGTGCGCGAGAGGATGAGCAGAAGATGAGGTGGCTAGAGAAGCCCAGAGCCCCAGTGTTCTAAGGGCTACAAAAGCGCTTCCAAGGAAGGGTGCTGGCTGGCAACAGCTTTCAGTGCTGGCACTTTTCATCTCGGAGCAATTGCTCGACGTTTGCAATTTCTCAGCTCGTGTCTACGAGACGGAAAGAGAAGGACCGTGACGTTTGGTGGCTAGAGAAGCGCAAAGCCCCAGTGTTGCTGCGCCTGTGAAAGCGCTTCCAAGGAAGGGTGCTGGCTAGCAAGAGCTTTCAGTGCTGGCACTTTTCATCTCGGAGCAATTGCTCGACGTTTGCAATTTCTCAGCTCGTGTCTACCGACGGAAAGAGAAGGACCGTGACGTTTGTTGGCTAGAGGAGCGCAAAGCCCCAGTGTTGCTGCGCCTGTGAAAGCGCTTCCAAGGAAGGGTGCTGGCTAGCAAGAGCTTTCAGTGCTGGCACTTTTCATCTCTGAGCAATTGCTCGACGTTTGCAATTTCTCACCTGAGCTCTCTTTAGAGTGCGCGAGAGGATGAGCAGAAGATGAGGTGGCTAGAGAAGCCCAGAGCCCCAGTGTTCTTAGGCCTACAAAAGCGCTTCCAAGGAAGGGTGCTGGCTAGCAACAGCTTTCAGTGCTGGCACTTTTCATCTCTGAGCAATTGCTCGACGTTTGCAATTTCTCAGCTCGTGTCTACGAGACGGAAAGAGAATGACCGTGACGTTTGGTGCGTATAGAAGCGCAAAGCCCCAGTGTTGCTGCGCCTGTGAAAGCGCTTCCAAGGAAGGGTGCTGGCTAGCAACAGCTTTCAGTGCTGGCACTTTTCATCTCTGAGCAATTGCTCGACGTTTGCAATTTCTCACCTGAGCTCTCTTTAGAGTGTGCGAGAGGATGAGCAGAAGATGAGGTGGCTAGAGAAGCCCAGAGCCCCAGTGTTCTTAGGCCTACAAAAGCGCTTCCAAGGAAGGGTGCTGGCTAGCAAGAGCTTTCAGTGCTGGCACTTTTCATCTCTGAGCAATTGCTCGACGTTTGCAATTTCTCAGCTCGTGTCTACGAGACGGAAAGAGAAGGACCGTGACGTTTGGTGGCTAGAGAAGCGCAAAGCCCCAGTGTTGCTGCGCCTGTGAAAGCGCTACCAAGGAAGGGTGCTGGCTAGCAAGAGCTTTCAGTGCTGGCACTTTTCGTCTCGGAGCAATTGCTGGACGTTTGCAATTTCTCAGCTCGTGTCTACGAGACGGAAAGAGAAGGACCGTGACGTTTGGCGGCTAGAGAAGCGCAAAGCCCCAGTGTTGCTGCGCCTGTGAAAGCGCTTCCAAGGAAGGGTGCTGGCTAGCAAGAGCTTTCAGTGCTGGCACTTTTCATCTCTGAGCAGTTGCTCGACGTTTGCAATTTCTCACCTGAGCTCTCTTTAGAGTGCGCGAGAGGATGAGCAGAAGATGAGGTGGCTAGAGAAGCCCAGAGCCCCAGTGTTCTTAGGCCTATAAAAGCGCTTCCAAGGAAGGGTGCTGGCTAGCAAGAGCTTTCAGTGCTGGCACTTTTCATCTCTGAGCAATTGCTCGACGTTTGCAATTTCTCAGCTCGTGTCTACGAGACGGAAAGAGAATGACCGTGACATTTGGTGCGTGTAGAAGCGCAAAGCCCCAGTGTTGCTGCGCCTGTGAAAGCGCTTCCAAGGAAGGGTGCTGGCTAGCAACAGCTTTCAGTGCTGGCACTTTTCATCTCTGAGCAATTGCTGGACGTTTGCAACTTCTCAGCTCGTGTCTACGAGACGGAAAGAGAAGGACCGTGACGTTTGGTGGGTAGAGAAGCGCAAATCCCCAGTGTTGCTGCGCCTGTGAAAGCGCTTCCAAGGAAGGGTGCTGGCTAGCAAGAGCTTTCAGTGCTGGCACTTTTCATCTCTGAGCAATTGCTCGACGTTTGCAATTTCTCAGCTCGTGTCTACGAGACGGAAAGAGAAGGACCGTGACGTTTGGTGGCTAGAGAAGCGCAAAGCCCCAGTGTTGCTGCGCCTGTGAAAGCGCTTCCAAGGAAGGGTGCTGGCTAGCAAGAGCTTTCAGTGCTGGCACTTTTCATCTCTGAGCAATTGCTCGACGTTTGCAATTTCTCACCTGAGCTCTCTTTAGAGTGCGCGAGAGGATGAGCAGAAGATGAGGTGGCTAGAGAAGCCCAGAGCCCCAGTGTTCTTAGGCCTATAAAAGCGCTTCCAAGGAAGGGTGCTGGCTAGCAAGAGCTTTCAGTGCTGGCACTTTTCATCTCTGAGCAATTGCTCGACGTTTGCAATTTCTCACCTGAGCTCTCTTTAGAGCGCGCGAGTATGACCAGAAGATGAGGTGGCTAGGGAAGCCCAGAGCCCCAGTGTTCTTAGGCCTACAAAAGCGCTTCCAAGGAAGGGTGCTGGCTAGCAACAGCTTTCAGTGCTGGCACTTTTCATCTCTGAGCAATTGCTCGACGTTTGCAATTTCTCAGCTCGTGTCTACGAGACGGAAAGAGAAGGACCGTGACGTTTGGTGGGTAGAGAAGCGCAAATCCCCAGTGTTGCTGCGCCTGTGAAAGCGCTTCCAAGGAAGGGTGCTGGCTAGCAACAGCTTTCAGTGCTGGCACTTTTCATCTCTGAGCAATTGCTCGACGTTTGCAATTTCTCAGCTCGTGTCTACCGACGGAAAGAGAAGGACCGTGACGTTTGGTGGCTAGAGAAGCGCAAAGCCCCAGTGTTGCTGCGCCTGTGAAAGCGCTTCCAAGGAAGGGTGCTGGCTAGCCACAGCTTTCAGTGCTGGCACTTTTCATCTCTGAGCAATTGCTCGACGTTTGCAATTTCTCACCTGAGCTCTCTTTAGAGTGCGCGAGAGGATGAGCAGAAGATGAGGTGGCTAGAGAAGCCCAGAGCCCCAGTGTTCTTAGGCCTACAAAAGCGCTTCCAAGGAAGGGTGCTGGCTAGCATCAGCTTCCAGTGCTGGCACTTTTCATCTCTGAGCAATTGCTCGACGTTTGCAATTTCTCAGCTCGTGTCTACGAGACGGAAAGAGAAGGACCGTGACGTTTGGTGGGTAGAGAAGCACAAAGCCCCAGTGTTGCTGCGCCTGTGAAAGCGCTTCCAAGGAAGGGTGCTGGCTAGCAACAGCTTTCAGTGCTGGCACTTTTCATCTCTGAGCAATTGCTCGACGTTTGCAATTTCTCACCTGAGCTCTCTTTAGAGTGCGCGAGAGGATGAGCAGAAGATGAGGTGGCTAGAGAAGCCCAGAGCCCCACTGTTCTTAGGCCTACAAAAGCGCTTCCAAGGAAGGGTGCTGGCTAGCAACAGCTTTCAGTGCTGGCACTTTTCATCTCGGAGCAATTGCTCGACGTTTGCAATTTCTCAGCTCGTGTCTACGAGACGGAAAGAGAAGGACCGTGACTTTTGGTGGGTAGAGAAGCGCAAAGCCCCAGTGTTGCTGCGCCTGTGAAAGCGCTTCCAAGGAAGGGTGCTGGCTAGCAAGAGCTTTCAGTGCTGGCACTTTTCATCTCTGAGCAATTGCTCGACGTTTGCAATTTCTCGGCTCGTGTCTACGAGACGGAAAGAGAAGGACTGTGACGTTTAGTGGCTAGAGAAGCGCAAAGCCCCAGTGTTGCTGCGCCTGTGAAAGCGCTTCCAAGGAAGGGTGCTGGCTAGCAAGAGCTTTCAGTGCTGGCACTTTTCATCTCTGAGCAATTGCTCGACGTTTGCAATTTCTCAGCTCGTGTCTACGAGACGGAAAGAGAAGGACCGTGACGTTTGGTGGCTAGAGAAGCGCAAAGCCCCAGTGTTGCTGCGCCTGTGAAAGCGCTTCCAAGGAAGGGTGCTGGCTAGCAAGAGCTTTCAGTGCTGGCACTTTTCATCTCTGAGCAATTGCTCGACGTTTGCAATTTCTCACCTGAGCTCTCTTTAGAGTGCGCGAGAGGATGAGCAGAAGATGAGGTGGCTAGAGAAGCCCAGAGCCCCAGTGTTCTAAGGGCTACAAAAGCGCTTCCAAGGAAGGGTGCTGGCTGGCAACAGCTTTCAGTGCTGGCACTTTTCATCTCTGAGCAATTGCTCGACGTTTGCAATTTCTCAGCTCGTGTCTACGAGACGGAAAGAGAAGGACCGTGACGTTTGGTGGCTAGAGAAGCGCAAAGCCCCAGTGTTGCTGCGCCTGTGAAAGCGCTTCCAAGGAAGGGTGCTGGCTAGCAAGAGCTTTCAGTGCTGGCACTTTTCATCTCGGAGCAATTGCTCGACGTTTGCAATTTCTCAGCTCGTGTCTACCGACGGAAAGAGAAGGACCGTGACGTTTGTTGGCTAGAGGAGCGCAAAGCCCCAGTGTTGCTGCGCCTGTGAAAGCGCTTCCAAGGAAGGGTGCTGGCTAGCAAGAGCTTTCAGTGCTGGCACTTTTCATCTCTGAGCAATTGCTCGACGTTTGCAATTTCTCACCTGAGCTCTCTTTAGAGTGCGCGAGAGGATGAGCAGAAGATGAGGTGGCTAGAGAAGCCCAGAGCCCCAGTGTTCTTAGGCCTACAAAAGCGCTTCCAAGGAAGGGTGCTGGCTAGCAACAGCTTTCAGTGCTGGCACTTTTCATCTCTGAGCAATTGCTCGACGTTTGCAATTTCTCAGCTCGTGTCTACGAGACGGAAAGAGAATGACCGTGACGTTTGGTGCGTATAGAAGCGCAAAGCCCCAGTGTTGCTGCGCCTGTGAAAGCGCTTCCAAGGAAGGGTGCTGGCTAGCAACAGCTTTCAGTGCTGGCACTTTTCATCTCTGAGCAATTGCTCGACGTTTGCAATTTCTCACCTGAGCTCTCTTTAGAGTGTGCGAGAGGATGAGCAGAAGATGAGGTGGCTAGAGAAGCCCAGAGCCCCACTGTTCTTAGGCCTACAAAAGCGCTTCCAAGGAAGGGTGCTGGCTAGCAAGAGCTTTCAGTGCTGGCACTTTTCATCTCTGAGCAATTGCTCGACGTTTGCAATTTCTCAGCTCGTGTCTACGAGACGGAAAGAGAAGGACCGTGACGTTTGGTGGCTAGAGAAGCGCAAAGCCCCAGTGTTGCTGCGCCTGTGAAAGCGGTTCCAAGGAAGGGTGCTGGCTAGCAAGAGCTTTCAGTGCTGGCACTTTTCGTCTCGGAGCAATTGCTGGACGTTTGCAATTTCTCAGCTCGTGTCTACGAGACGGAAAGAGAAGGACCGTGACGTTTGGCGGCTAGAGAAGCGCAAAGCCCCAGTGTTGCTGCGCCTGTGAAAGCGGTTCCAAGGAAGGGTGCTGGCTAGCAACAGCTTTCAGTGCTGGCACTTTTCATCTCTGAGCAGTTGCTCGACGTTTGCAATTTCTCACCTGAGCTCTCTTTAGAGTGCGCGAGAGGATGAGCAGAAGATGAGGTGGCTAGAGAAGCCCAGAGCCCCAGTGTTCTTAGGCCTATAAAAGCGCTTCCAAGGAAGGGTGCTGGCTAGCAAGAGCTTTCAGTGCTGGCACTTTTCATCTCTGAGCAATTGCTCGACGTTTGCAATTTCTCAGCTCGTGTCTACGAGACGGAAAGAGAATGACCGTGACATTTGGTGCGTGTAGAAGCGCAAAGCCCCAGTGTTGCTGCGCCTGTGAAAGCGCTTCCAAGGAAGGGTGCTGGCTAGCAACAGCTTTCAGTGCTGGCACTTTTCATCTCTGAGCAATTGCTCGACGTTTGCAACTTCTCAGCTCGTGTCTACGAGACGGAAAGAGAAGGACCGTGACGTTTGGTGGCTAGAGAAGCGCAAAGCCCCAGTGTTGCTGCGCCTGTGAAAGCGCTTCCAAGGAAGGGTGCTGGCTAGCAACAGCTTTCAGGGCTGGCACTTTTCATCTCTGAGCAATTGCTCGACGTTTGCAATTTTTCAGCTCGTGTCTACGAGACGGAAAGAGAAGGACCGTGACTTTTGGTGGGTAGAGAAGCGCAAAGCCCCAGTGTTGCTGCGCCTGTGAAAGCGCTTCCAAGGAAGGGTGCTGGCTAGCAAGAGCTTTCAGTGCTGGCACTTTTCATCTCTGAGCAATTGCTCCACGTTTGCAATTTCTCAGCTCGTGTCTACCGACGGAAAGAGAAGGACCGTGACGTTTGTTGGCTAGAGGAGCGCAAAGCCCCAGTGTTGCTGCGCCTGTGAAAGCGCTTCCAAGGAAGGGTGCTGGCTAGCAACAGCTTTCAGTGCTGGCACTTTTCATCTCTGAGCAATTGCTCGACGTTTGCAATTTCTCACCTGAGCTCTCTTTAGAGTGCGCGAGAGGATGAGCAGAAGATGAGGTGGCTAGAGAAGCCCAGAGCCCCAGTGTTCTAAGGGCTACAAAAGCGCTTCCAAGGAAGGGTGCTGGCTAGCAAGAGCTTTCAGTGCTGGCACTTTTCATCTCTGAGCAATTGCTCGACGTTTGCAATTTCTCAGCTCGTGTCTACGAGACGGAAAGAGAAGGACCGTGACGTTTGGTGGCTAGAGAAGCGCAAAGCCCCAGTGTTGCTGCGCCTGTGAAAGCGCTTCCAAGGAAGGGTGCTGGCTAGCAACAGCTTCCAGTGCTGGCACTTTTCATCTCTGAGCAATTGCTCGACGTTTGCAATTTCTCAGCTCGTGTCTACGAGACGGAAAGGGAAGGACCGTGACATTTGGTGCGTATAGAAGCGCAAAGCCCCAGTGTTGCTGCGCCTGTGAAAGCGCTTCCAAGGAAGGGTGCTGGCTAGCAAGAGCTTTCAGTGCTGGCACTTTTCATCTCTGAGCAATTGCTCGACGTTTGCAATTTCTCAGCTCGTGTCTACGAGACGGAAAGAGAATGACCGTGACGTTTGGTGGCTAGAGAAGCGCAAAGCCCCAGTGTTGCTGCGCCTGTGAAAGCGCTTCCAAGGAAGGGTGCTGGCTAGCAAGAGCTTTCAGTGCTGGCACTTTTCATCTCTGAGCAATTGCTCGACGTTTGCAATTTCTCACCTGAGCTCTCTTTAGAGTGCGCGAGAGGATGAGCAGAAGATGAGGTGGCTAGAGAAGCCCAGAGCCCCAGTGTTCTAAGGGCTACAAAAGCGCTTCCAAGGAAGGGTGCTGGCTGGCAACAGCTTTCAGTGCTGGCACTTTTCATCTCGGAGCAATTGCTCGACGTTTGCAATTTCTCAGCTCGTGTCTACGAGACGGAAAGAGAAGGACCGTGACGTTTGGTGGCTAGAGAAGCGCAAAGCCCCAGTGTTGCTGCGCCTGTGAAAGCGCTTCCAAGGAAGGGTGCTGGCTAGCAAGAGCTTTCAGTGCTGGCACTTTTCATCTCGGAGCAATTGCTCGACGTTTGCAATTTCTCAGCTCGTGTCTACGAGACGGAAAGAGAATGACCGTGACGTTTGTTGGCTAGAGGAGCGCAAAGCCCCAGTGTTGCTGCGCCTGTGAAAGCGCTTCCAAGGAAGGGTGCTGGCTAGCAAGAGCTTTCAGTGCTGGCACTTTTCATCTCTGAGCAATTGCTGGACGTTTGCAATTTCTCACCTGAGCTCTCTTTAGAGTGCGCGAGAGGATGAGCAGAAGATGAGGTGGCTAGAGAAGCCCAGAGCCCCAGTGTTCTTAGGCCTACAAAAGCGCTTCCAAGGAAGGGTGCTGGCTAGCAACAGCTTTCAGTGCTGGCACTTTTCATCTCTGAGCAATTGCTCGACGTTTGCAATTTCTCAGCTCGTGTCTACGAGACGGAAAGAGAATGACCGTGACGTTTGGTGCGTATAGAAGCGCAAAGCCCCAGTGTTGCTGCGCCTGTGAAAGCGCTTCCAAGGAAGGGTGCTGGCTAGCAAGAGCTTTCAGTGCTGGCACTTTTCATCTCTGAGCAATTGCTCGACGTTTGCAATTTCTCACCTGAGCTCTCTTTAGAGTGTGCGAGAGGATGAGCAGAAGATGAGGTGGCTAGAGAAGCCCAGAGCCCCAGTGTTCTTAGGCCTACAAAAGCGCTTCCAAGGAAGGGTGCTGGCTAGCAAGAGCTTTCAGTGCTGGCACTTTTCATCTCTGAGCAATTGCTCGACGTTTGCAATTTCTCAGCTCGTGTCTACGAGACGGAAAGAGAAGGACCGTGACGTTTGGCGGCTAGAGAAGCGCAAAGCCCCAGTGTTGCTGCGCCTGTGAAAGCGCTTCCAAGGAAGGGTGCTGGCTAGCAAGAGCTTTCAGTGCTGGCACTTTTCGTCTCGGAGCAATTGCTGGACGTTTGCAATTTCTCAGCTCGTGTCTACGAGACGGAAAGAGAAGGACCGTGACGTTTGGCGGCTAGAGAAGCGCAAAGCCCCAGTGTTGCTGCGCCTGTGAAAGCGCTTCCAAGGAAGGGTGCTGGCTAGCAACAGCTTTCAGTGCTGGCACTTTTCATCTCTGAGCAGTTGCTCGACGTTTGCAATTTCTCACCTGAGCTCTCTTTAGAGTGCGCGAGAGGATGAGCAGAAGATGAGGTGGCTAGAGAAGCCCAGAGCCCCAGTGTTCTTAGGCCTATAAAAGCGCTTCCAAGGAAGGGTGCTGGCTAGCAAGAGCTTTCAGTGCTGGCACTTTTCATCTCTGAGCAATTGCTCGACGTTTGCAATTTCTCAGCTCGTGTCTACGAGACGGAAAGAGAATGACCGTGACGTTTGGTGCGTGTAGAAGCGCAAAGCCCCAGTGTTGCTGCGCCTGTGAAAGCGCTTCCAAGGAAGGGTGCTGGCTAGCAACAGCTTTCAGTGCTGGCACTTTTCATCTCTGAGCAATTGCTGGACGTTTGCAACTTCTCAGCTCGTGTCTACGAGACGGAAAGAGAAGGACCGTGACGTTTGGTGGGTAGAGAAGCGCAAATCCCCAGTGTTGCTGCGCCTGTGAAAGCGCTTCCAAGGAAGGGTGCTGGCTAGCAACAGCTTTCAGTGCTGGCACTTTTCATCTCTGAGCAATTGCTCGACGTTTGCAATTTCTCAGCTCGTGTCTACGAGACGGAAAGAGAAGGACCGTGACGTTTGGTGGCTAGAGAAGCGCAAAGCCCCAGTGTTGCTGCGCCTGTGAAAGCGCTTCCAAGGAAGGGTGCTGGCTAGCAAGAGCTTTCAGTGCTGGCACTTTTCATCTCTGAGCAATTGCTCGACGTTTGCAATTTCTCACCTGAGCTCTCTTTAGAGTGCGCGAGAGGATGAGCAGAAGATGAGGTGGCTAGAGAAGCCCAGAGCCCCAGTGTTCTTAGGCCTATAAAAGCGCTTCCAAGGAAGGGTGCTGGCTAGCAAGAGCTTTCAGTGCTGGCACTTTTCATCTCTGAGCAATTGCTCGACGTTTGCAATTTCTCACCTGAGCTCTCTTTAGAGCGCGCGAGTATGACCAGAAGATGAGGTGGCTAGGGAAGCCCAGAGCCCCAGTGTTCTTAGGCCTACAAAAGCGCTTCCAAGGAAGGGTGCTGGCTAGCAACAGCTTTCAGTGCTGGCACTTTTCATCTCTGAGCAATTGCTCGACGTTTGCAATTTCTCAGCTCGTGTCTACGAGACGGAAAGAGAAGGACCGTGACGTTTGGTGGGTAGAGAAGCGCAAATCCCCAGTGTTGCTGCGCCTGTGAAAGCGCTTCCAAGGAAGGGTGCTGGCTAGCAACAGCTTTCAGTGCTGGCACTTTTCATCTCTGAGCAATTGCTCGACGTTTGCAATTTCTCAGCTCGTGTCTACCGACGGAAAGAGAAGGACCGTGACGTTTGGTGGCTAGAGAAGCGCAAAGCCCCAGTGTTGCTGCGCCTGTGAAAGCGCTTCCAAGGAAGGGTGCTGGCTAGCCACAGCTTTCAGTGCTGGCACTTTTCATCTCTGAGCAATTGCTCGACGTTTGCAATTTCTCACCTGAGCTCTCTTTAGAGTGCGCGAGAGGATGAGCAGAAGATGAGGTGGCTAGAGAAGCCCAGAGCCCCAGTGTTCTTAGGCCTATAAAAGCGCTTCCAAGGAAGGGTGCTGGCTAGCAAGAGCTTTCAGTGCTGGCACTTTTCATCTCGGAGCAATTGCTCGACGTTTGCAATTTCTCAGCTCGTGTCTACGAGACGGAAAGAGAAGGACCGTGACGTTTGGTGGCTAGAGAAGCGCAAAGCCCCAGTGTTGCTGCGCCTGTGAAAGCGCTTCCAAGGAAGGGTGCTGGCTAGCAACAGCTTTCAGTGCTGGCACTTTTCATCTCTGAGCAATTGCTCGACGTTTGCAATTTCTCACCTGAGCTCTCTTTAGAGTGCGCGAGAGGATGAGCAGAAGATGAGGTGGCTAGAGAAGCCCAGAGCCCCAGTCTTCTTAGGCCTACAAAAGTGCTTCCAAGGAAGGGTGCTGGCTAGCAAGAGCTTTCAGTGCTGGCACTTTTCATCTCTGAGCAATTGCTGGACGTTTGCAATTTCTCACCTGAGCTCTCTTTAGAGTGCGCGAGAGGATGAGCAGAAGATGAGGTGGCTAGAGAAGCCCAGAGCCCCAGTGTTCTTAGGCCTACAAAAGCGCTTCCAAGGAAGGGTGCTGGCTAGCAACAGCTTTCAGTGCTGGCACTTTTCATCTCGGAGCAATTGCTCGACGTTTGCAATTTCTCAGCTCGTGTCTAGGAGACGGAAAGAGAAGGACCGTGACGTTTGGTGGCTAGAGAAGCGCAAAGCCCCAGTGTTGCTGCGCCTGTGAAAGCGCTTCCAAGGAAGGGTGCTGGCTAGCCACAGCTTTCAGTGCTGGCACTTTTCATCTCTGAGCAATTGCTCGACGTTTGCAATTTCTCACCTGAGCTCTCTTCAGAGTGCGCGAGAGGATGAGCAGAAGATGAGGTGGCTAGAGAAGCCCAGAGCCCCAGTGTTCTTAGGCCTACAAAAGCGCTTCCAAGGAAGGGTGCTGGCTAGCAACAGCTTTCAGTGCTGGCACTTTTCATCTCTGAGCAATTGCTCGACGTTTGCAATTTCTCAGCTCGTGTCTACGAGACGGAAAGAGAAGGACCGTGACTTTTGGTGGGTAGAGAAGCGCAAAGCCCCAGTGTTGCTGCGCCTGTGAAAGCGCTTCCAAGGAAGGGTGCTGGCTAGCAAGAGCTTTCAGTGCTGGCACTTTTCATCTCGGAGCAATTGCTCGACGTTTGCAATTTCTCAGCTCGTGTCTACCGACGGAAAGAGAAGGACCGTGACGTTTGTTGGCTAGAGGAGCGCAAAGCCCCAGTGTTGCTGCGCCTGTGAAAGCGCTTCCAAGGAAGGGTGCTGGCTAGCAAGAGCTTTCAGTGCTGGCACTTTTCATCTCTGAGCAATTGCTCGACGTTTGCAATTTCTCACCTGAGCTCTCTTTAGAGTGCGCGAGAGGATGAGCAGAAGATGAGGTGGCTAGAGAAGCCCAGAGCCCCAGTGTTCTTAGGCCTACAAAAGCGCTTCCAAGGAAGGGTGCTGGCTAGCAACAGCTTTCAGTGCTGGCACTTTTCATCTCTGAGCAATTGCTCGACGTTTGCAATTTCTCAGCTCGTGTCTACGAGACGGAAAGAGAATGACCGTGACGTTTGGTGCGTATAGAAGCGCAAAGCCCCAGTGTTGCTGCGCCTGTGAAAGCGCTTCCAAGGAAGGGTGCTGGCTAGCAACAGCTTTCAGTGCTGGCACTTTTCATCTCTGAGCAATTGCTCGACGTTTGCAATTTCTCACCTGAGCTCTCTTTAGAGTGTGCGAGAGGATGAGCAGAAGATGAGGTGGCTAGAGAAGCCCAGAGCCCCACTGTTCTTAGGCCTACAAAAGCGCTTCCAAGGAAGGGTGCTGGCTAGCAAGAGCTTTCAGTGCTGGCACTTTTCATCTCTGAGCAATTGCTCGACGTTTGCAATTTCTCAGCTCGTGTCTAGGAGACGGAAAGAGAATGACCGTGACGTTTGGTGGCTAGAGAAGCGCAAAGCCCCAGTGTTGCTGCGCCTGTGAAAGCGGTTCCAAGGAAGGGTGCTGGCTAGCAAGAGCTTTCAGTGCTGGCACTTTTCGTCTCGGAGCAATTGCTGGACGTTTGCAATTTCTCAGCTCGTGTCTACGAGACGGAAAGAGAAGGACCGTGACGTTTGGCGGCTAGAGAAGCGCAAAGCCCCAGTGTTGCTGCGCCTGTGAAAGCGGTTCCAAGGAAGGGTGCTGGCTAGCAACAGCTTTCAGTGCTGGCACTTTTCATCTCTGAGCAGTTGCTCGACGTTTGCAATTTCTCACCTGAGCTCTCTTTAGAGTGCGCGAGAGGATGAGCAGAAGATGAGGTGGCTAGAGAAGCCCAGAGCCCCAGTGTTCTTAGGCCTATAAAAGCGCTTCCAAGGAAGGGTGCTGGCTAGCAAGAGCTTTCAGTGCTGGCACTTTTCATCTCTGAGCAATTGCTCGACGTTTGCAATTTCTCAGCTCGTGTCTACGAGACGGAAAGAGAATGACCGTGACATTTGGTGCGTGTAGAAGCGCAAAGCCCCAGTGTTGCTGCGCCTGTGAAAGCGCTTCCAAGGAAGGGTGCTGGCTAGCAACAGCTTTCAGTGCTGGCACTTTTCATCTCTGAGCAATTGCTCGACGTTTGCAACTTCTCAGCTCGTGTCTACGAGACGGAAAGAGAAGGACCGTGACGTTTGGTGGCTAGAGAAGCGCAAAGCCCCAGTGTTGCTGCGCCTGTGAAAGCGCTTCCAAGGAAGGGTGCTGGCTAGCAAGAGCTTTCAGTGCTGGCACTTTTCATCTCGGAGCAATTGCTCGACGTTTGCAATTTTTCAGCTCGTGTCTACGAGACGGAAAGAGAAGGACCGTGACTTTTGGTGGGTAGAGAAGCGCAAAGCCCCAGTGTTGCTGCGCCTGTGAAAGCGCTTCCAAGGAAGGGTGCTGGCTAGCAAGAGCTTTCAGTGCTGGCACTTTTCATCTCTGAGCAATTGCTCCACGTTTGCAATTTCTCAGCTCGTGTCTACCGACGGAAAGAGAAGGACCGTGACGTTTGTTGGCTAGAGGAGCGCAAAGCCCCAGTGTTGCTGCGCCTGTGAAAGCGCTTCCAAGGAAGGGTGCTGGCTAGCAACAGCTTTCAGTGCTGGCACTTTTCATCTCTGAGCAATTGCTCGACGTTTGCAATTTCTCACCTGAGCTCTCTTTAGAGTGCGCGAGAGGATGAGCAGAAGATGAGGTGGCTAGAGAAGCCCAGAGCCCCAGTGTTCTAAGGGCTACAAAAGCGCTTCCAAGGAAGGGTGCTGGCTAGCAAGAGCTTTCAGTGCTGGCACTTTTCATCTCTGAGCAATTGCTCGACGTTTGCAATTTCTCAGCTCGTGTCTACGAGACGGAAAGAGAAGGACCGTGACGTTTGGTGGCTAGAGAAGCGCAAAGCCCCAGTGTTGCTGCGCCTGTGAAAGCGCTTCCAAGGAAGGGTGCTGGCTAGCAACAGCTTCCAGTGCTGGCACTTTTCATCTCTGAGCAATTGCTCGACGTTTGCAATTTCTCAGCTCGTGTCTACGAGACGGAAAGGGAAGGACCGTGACATTTGGTGCGTATAGAAGCGCAAAGCCCCAGTGTTGCTGCGCCTGTGAAAGCGCTTCCAAGGAAGGGTGCTGGCTAGCAAGAGCTTTCAGTGCTGGCACTTTTCATCTCTGAGCAATTGCTCGACGTTTGCAATTTCTCAGCTCGTGTCTACGAGACGGAAAGAGAATGACCGTGACGTTTGGTGGCTAGAGAAGCGCAAAGCCCCAGTGTTGCTGCGCCTGTGAAAGCGCTTCCAAGGAAGGGTGCTGGCTAGCAAGAGCTTTCAGTGCTGGCACTTTTCATCTCGGAGCAATTGCTCGACGTTTGCAATTTCTCACCTGAGCTCTCTTTAGAGTGCGCGAGAGGATGAGCAGAAGATGAGGTGGCTAGAGAAGCCCAGAGCCCCAGTGTTCTAAGGGCTACAAAAGCGCTTCCAAGGAAGGGTGCTGGCTGGCAACAGCTTTCAGTGCTGGCACTTTTCATCTCGGAGCAATTGCTCGACGTTTGCAATTTCTCAGCTCGTGTCTACGAGACGGAAAGAGAAGGACCGTGACGTTTGGTGGCTAGAGAAGCGCAAAGCCCCAGTGTTGCTGCGCCTGTGAAAGCGCTTCCAAGGAAGGGTGCTGGCTAGCAAGAGCTTTCAGTGCTGGCACTTTTCATCTCGGAGCAATTGCTCGACGTTTGCAATTTCTCAGCTCGTGTCTACGAGACGGAAAGAGAATGACCGTGACGTTTGTTGGCTAGAGGAGCGCAAAGCCCCAGTGTTGCTGCGCCTGTGAAAGCGCTTCCAAGGAAGGGTGCTGGCTAGCAAGAGCTTTCAGTGCTGGCACTTTTCATCTCTGAGCAATTGCTGGACGTTTGCAATTTCTCACCTGAGCTCTCTTTAGAGTGCGCGAGAGGATGAGCAGAAGATGAGGTGGCTAGAGAAGCCCAGAGCCCCAGTGTTCTTAGGCCTACAAAAGCGCTTCCAAGGAAGGGTGCTGGCTAGCAACAGCTTTCAGTGCTGGCACTTTTCATCTCTGAGCAATTGCTCGACGTTTGCAATTTCTCAGCTCGTGTCTACGAGACGGAAAGAGAATGACCGTGACGTTTGGTGCGTATAGAAGCGCAAAGCCCCAGTGTTGCTGCGCCTGTGAAAGCGCTTCCAAGGAAGGGTGCTGGCTAGCAACAGCTTTCAGTGCTGGCACTTTTCATCTCTGAGCAATTGCTCGACGTTTGCAATTTCTCACCTGAGCTCTCTTTAGAGTGTGCGAGAGGATGAGCAGAAGATGAGGTGGCTAGAGAAGCCCAGAGCCCCAGTGTTCTTAGGCCTACAAAAGCGCTTCCAAGGAAGGGTGCTGGCTAGCAAGAGCTTTCAGTGCTGGCACTTTTCATCTCTGAGCAATTGCTCGACGTTTGCAATTTCTCAGCTCGTGTCTACGAGACGGAAAGAGAAGGACCGTGACGTTTGGCGGCTAGAGAAGCGCAAAGCCCCAGTGTTGCTGCGCCTGTGAAAGCGCTACCAAGGAAGGGTGCTGGCTAGCAAGAGCTTTCAGTGCTGGCACTTTTCGTCTCGGAGCAATTGCTGGACGTTTGCAATTTCTCAGCTCGTGTCTACGAGACGGAAAGAGAAGGACCGTGACGTTTGGCGGCTAGAGAAGCGCAAAGCCCCAGTGTTGCTGCGCCTGTGAAAGCGCTTCCAAGGAAGGGTGCTGGCTAGCAACAGCTTTCAGTGCTGGCACTTTTCATCTCTGAGCAGTTGCTCGACGTTTGCAATTTCTCACCTGAGCTCTCTTTAGAGTGCGCGAGAGGATGAGCAGAAGATGAGGTGGCTAGAGAAGCCCAGAGCCCCAGTGTTCTTAGGCCTATAAAAGCGCTTCCAAGGAAGGGTGCTGGCTAGCAAGAGCTTTCAGTGCTGGCACTTTTCATCTCTGAGCAATTGCTCGACGTTTGCAATTTCTCAGCTCGTGTCTACGAGACGGAAAGAGAATGACCGTGACGTTTGGTGCGTGTAGAAGCGCAAAGCCCCAGTGTTGCTGCGCCTGTGAAAGCGCTTCCAAGGAAGGGTGCTGGCTAGCAACAGCTTTCAGTGCTGGCACTTTTCATCTCTGAGCAATTGCTGGACGTTTGCAACTTCTCAGCTCGTGTCTACGAGACGGAAAGAGAAGGACCGTGACGTTTGGTGGGTAGAGAAGCGCAAATCCCCAGTGTTGCTGCGCCTGTGAAAGCGCTTCCAAGGAAGGGTGCTGGCTAGCAACAGCTTTCAGTGCTGGCACTTTTCATCTCTGAGCAATTGCTCGACGTTTGCAATTTCTCAGCTCGTGTCTACGAGACGGAAAGAGAAGGACCGTGACGTTTGGTGGCTAGAGAAGCGCAAAGCCCCAGTGTTGCTGCGCCTGTGAAAGCGCTTCCAAGGAAGGGTGCTGGCTAGCAAGAGCTTTCAGTGCTGGCACTTTTCATCTCTGAGCAATTGCTCGACGTTTGCAATTTCTCACCTGAGCTCTCTTTAGAGTGCGCGAGAGGATGAGCAGAAGATGAGGTGGCTAGAGAAGCCCAGAGCCCCAGTGTTCTTAGGCCTATAAAAGCGCTTCCAAGGAAGGGTGCTGGCTAGCAAGAGCTTTCAGTGCTGGCACTTTTCATCTCTGAGCAATTGCTCGACGTTTGCAATTTCTCACCTGAGCTCTCTTTAGAGCGCGCGAGTATGACCAGAAGATGAGGTGGCTAGGGAAGCCCAGAGCCCCAGTCTTCTTAGGCCTACAAAAGCGCTTCCAAGGAAGGGTGCTGGCTAGCAACAGCTTTCAGTGCTGGCACTTTTCATCTCTGAGCAATTGCTCGACGTTTGCAATTTCTCAGCTCGTGTCTACGAGACGGAAAGAGAAGGACCGTGACGTTTGGTGGGTAGAGAAGCGCAAATCCCCAGTGTTGCTGCGCCTGTGAAAGCGCTTCCAAGGAAGGGTGCTGGCTAGCAACAGCTTTCAGTGCTGGCACTTTTCATCTCTGAGCAATTGCTCGACGTTTGCAATTTCTCAGCTCGTGTCTACCGACGGAAAGAGAAGGACCGTGACGTTTGGTGGCTAGAGAAGCGCAAAGCCCCAGTGTTGCTGCGCCTGTGAAAGCGCTTCCAAGGAAGGGTGCTGGCTAGCCACAGCTTTCAGTGCTGGCACTTTTCATCTCTGAGCAATTGCTCGACGTTTGCAATTTCTCACCTGAGCTCTCTTTAGAGTGCGCGAGAGGATGAGCAGAAGATGAGGTGGCTAGAGAAGCCCAGAGCCCCAGTGTTCTTAGGCCTATAAAAGCGCTTCCAAGGAAGGGTGCTGGCTAGCAAGAGCTTTCAGTGCTGGCACTTTTCATCTCGGAGCAATTGCTCGACGTTTGCAATTTCTCAGCTCGTGTCTACGAGACGGAAAGAGAAGGACCGTGACGTTTGGTGGCTAGAGAAGCGCAAAGCCCCAGTGTTGCTGCGCCTGTGAAAGCGCTTCCAAGGAAGGGTGCTGGCTAGCAAGAGCTTTCAGTGCTGGCACTTTTCATCTCTGAGCAATTGCTCGACGTTTGCAATTTCTCACCTGAGCTCTCTTTAGAGTGCGCGAGAGGATGAGCAGAAGATGAGGTGGCTAGAGAAGCCCAGAGCCCCAGTCTTCTTAGGCCTACAAAAGTGCTTCCAAGGAAGGGTGCTGGCTAGCAAGAGCTTTCAGTGCTGGCACTTTTCATCTCTGAGCAATTGCTGGACGTTTGCAATTTCTCACCTGAGCTCTCTTTAGAGTGCGCGAGAGGATGAGCAGAAGATGAGGTGGCTAGAGAAGCCCAGAGCCCCAGTGTTCTTAGGCCTACAAAAGCGCTTCCAAGGAAGGGTGCTGGCTAGCAACAGCTTTCAGTGCTGGCACTTTTCATCTCGGAGCAATTGCTCGACGTTTGCAATTTCTCAGCTCGTGTCTAGGAGACGGAAAGAGAAGGACCGTGACGTTTGGTGGCTAGAGAAGCGCAAAGCCCCAGTGTTGCTGCGCCTGTGAAAGCGCTTCCAAGGAAGGGTGCTGGCTAGCCACAGCTTTCAGTGCTGGCACTTTTCATCTCTGAGCAATTGCTCGACGTTTGCAATTTCTCACCTGAGCTCTCTTCAGAGTGCGCGAGAGGATGAGCAGAAGATGAGGTGGCTAGAGAAGCCCAGAGCCCCAGTGTTCTTAGGCCTACAAAAGCGCTTCCAAGGAAGGGTGCTGGCTAGCAACAGCTTTCAGTGCTGGCACTTTTCATCTCTGAGCAATTGCTCGACGTTTGCAATTTCTCAGCTCGTGTCTACGAGACGGAAAGAGAAGGACCGTGACTTTTGGTGGGTAGAGAAGCGCAAAGCCCCAGTGTTGCTGCGCCTGTGAAAGCGCTTCCAAGGAAGGGTGCTGGCTAGCAAGAGCTTTCAGTGCTGGCACTTTTCATCTCGGAGCAATTGCTCGACGTTTGCAATTTCTCAGCTCGTGTCTACGAGACGGAAAGAGAAGGACCGTGACGTTTGGTGGCTAGAGAAGCGCAAAGCCCCAGTGTTGCTGCGCCTGTGAAAGCGCTTCCAAGGAAGGGTGCTGGTTAGCAAGAGCTTTCAGTGCTGGCACTTTTCATCTCTGAGCAATTGCTCGACGTTTGCAATTTCTCACCTGAGCTCTCTTTAGAGTGCGCGAGAGGATGAGCAGAAGATGAGGTGGCTAGAGAAGCCCAGAGCCCCACTGTTCTTAGGCCTACAAAAGTGCTTCCAAGGAAGGGTGCTGGCTAGCAACAGCTTTCAGTGCTGGCACTTTTCATCTCTGAGCAATTGCTCGACGTTTGCAATTTCTCAGCTCGTGTCTACCGACGGAAAGAGAAGGACCGTGACGTTTGGTGGCTAGAGAAGCGCAAAGCCCCAGTGTTGCTGCGCCTGTGAAAGCGCTTCCAAGGAAGGGTGCTGGCTAGCAACAGCTTTCAGTGCTGGCACTTTTCATCTCTGAGCAATTGCTCGACGTTTGCAATTTCTCACCTGAGCTCTCTTTAGAGTGCGCGAGAGGATGAGCAGAAGATGAGGTGGCTAGAGAAGCCCAGAGCCCCACTGTTCTTAGGCCTACAAAAGCGCTTCCAAGGAAGGGTGCTGGCTAGCAACAGCTTTCAGTGCTGGCACTTTTCATCTCTGAGCAATTGCTCGACGTTTGCAATTTCTCAGCTCGTGTCTAGGAGACGGAAAGAGAATGACCGTGACGTTTGGTGGCTAGAGAAGCGCAAAGCTCCAGTGTTGTTGCGCCTGTGAAAGCGCTTCCAAGGAAGGGTGCTGGCTAGCAACAGCTTTCAGTGCTGGCACTTTTCATCTCTGAGCAATTGCTCGACGTTTGCAATTTCTCAGCTCGTGTCTACCGACGGAAAGAGAAGGACCATGACGTTTGGCGGCTAGAGAAGCGCAAAGCCCCAGTGTTGCTGCGCCTGTGAAAGCGCTTCCAAGGAAGGGTGCTGGCTAGCAAGAGCTTTCAGTGCTGGCACTTTTCATCTCTGAGCAATTGCTCGACGTTTGCAATTTCTCACCTGAGCTCTCTTTAGAGTGCGCGAGAGGATGAGCAGAAGATGAGGTGGCTAGAGAAGCCCAGAGCCCCAGTGTTCTAAGGGCTACAAAAGCGCTTCCAAGGAAGGGTGCTGGCTAGCAACAGCTTTCAGTGCTGGCACTTTTCATCTCGGAGCAATTGCTCGACGTTTGCAATTTCTCAGCTCGTGTCTACGAGACGGAAAGAGAAGGACCGTGACGTTTGGTGCGTATAGAAGCGCAAAGCCCCAGTGTTGCTGCGCCTGTGAAAGCGCTTCCAAGGAAGGGTGCTGGCTAGCAACAGCTTTCAGTGCTGGCACTTTTCATCTCTGAGCAATTGCTCAACGTTTGCAATTTCTCAGCTCGTGTCTACGAGACGGAAAGAGAAGGACCGTGACGTTTGGTGCGTAGAGAAGTGCAAAGCCCCAGTGTTGCTGCGCCTGTGAAAGCGCTTCCAAGGAAGGGTGCTGGCTAGCAACAGCTTTCAGTGCTGGCACTTTTCATCTCTGAGCAATTGCTCGACGTTTGCAATTTCTCACCTGAGCTCTCTTTAGAGTGCGCGAGAGGATGAGCAGAAGATGAGGTGGCTAGAGAAGCCCAGAGCCCCAGTGTTCTTAGGCCTACAAAAGCGCTTCCAAGGAAGGGTGCTGGCTAGCAAGAGCTTTCAGTGCTGGCACTTTTCATCTCGGAGCAATTGCTCGACGTTTGCAATTTCTCAGCTCGTGTCTACGAGACGGAAAGAGAAGGACCGTGACTTTTGGTGGGTAGAGAAGCGCAAAGCCCCAGTGTTGCTGCGCCTGTGAAAGCGCTTCCAAGGAAGGGTGCTGGCTAGCAAGAGCTTTCAGTGCTGGCACTTTTCATCTCGGAGCAATTGCTCGACGTTTGCAATTTCTCAGCTCGTGTCTACGAGACGGAAAGAGAAGGACCGTGACGTTTGGTGGCTAGAGAAGCGCAAAGCCCCAGTGTTGCTGCGCCTGTGAAAGCGCTTCCAAGGAAGGGTGCTGGCTAGCAAGAGCTTTCAGTGCTGGCACTTTTCATCTCTGAGCAATTGCTCGACGTTTGCAATTTCTCACCTGAGCTCTCTTTAGAGTGCGCGAGAGGATGAGCAGAAGATGAGGTGGCTAGAGAAGCCCAGAGCCCCAGTGTTCTAAGGGCTACAAACGCGCTTCCAAGGAAGGGTGCTGGCTAGCAAGAGCTTCCAGTGCTGGCACTTTTCATCTCTGAGCAATTGCTCGACGTTTGCAATTTCTCAGCTCGTGTCTAGGAGACGGAAAGAGAATGACCGTGACGTTTGGTGGCTAGAGAAGCGCAAAGCCCCAGTGTTGCTGCGCCTGTGAAAGCGCTTCCAAGGAAGGGGGCTGGCTAGCAAGAGCTTTCAGTGCTGGCACTTTTCATCTCTGAGCAATTGCTCGACGTTTGCAATTTCTCAGCTCGTGTCTACGAGACGGAAAGAGAAGGACCGTGACGTTTGGTGGCTAGAGAAGCGCAAAGCCCCAGTGTTGCTGCGCCTGTGAAAGCGCTTCCAAGGAAGGGTGCTGGCTAGCAAGAGCTTTCAGTGCTGGCACTTTTCATCTCTGAGCAATTGCTCGACGTTTGCAATTTCTCACCTGAGCTCTCTTTAGAGTGCGCGAGAGGATGAGCAGAAGATGAGGTGGCTAGAGAAGCCCAGAGCCCCACTGTTCTTAGGCCTACAAAAGCGCTTCCAAGGAAGGGTGCTGGCTGGCAACAGCTTTCAGTGCTGGCACTTTTCATCTCGGAGCAATTGCTCGACGTTTGCAATTTCTCAGCTCGTGTCTACGAGACGGAAAGAGAAGGACCGTGACGTTTGGTGGCTAGAGAAGCGCAAAGCCCCAGTGTTGCTGCGCCTGTGAAAGCGCTTCCAAGGAAGGGTGCTGGCTAGCAAGAGCTTTCAGTGCTGGCACTTTTCATCTCGGAGCAATTGCTCGACGTTTGCAATTTCTCAGCTCGTGTCTACCGACGGAAAGAGAAGGACCGTGACGTTTGTTGGCTAGAGGAGCGCAAAGCCCCAGTGTTGCTGCGCCTGTGAAAGCGCTTCCAAGGAAGGGTGCTGGCTAGCAAGAGCTTTCAGTGCTGGCACTTTTCATCTCTGAGCAATTGCTCGACGTTTGCAATTTCTCACCTGAGCTCTCTTTAGAGTGCGCGAGAGGATGAGCAGAAGATGAGGTGGCTAGAGAAGCCCAGAGCCCCAGTGTTCTTAGGCGTACAAAAGCGCTTCCAAGGAAGGGTGCTGGCTAGCAAGAGCTTTCAGTGCTGGCACTTTTCATCTCTGAGCAATTGCTCGACGTTTGCAATTTCTCAGCTCGTGTCTACGAGACGGAAAGAGAATGACCGTGACGTTTGGTGCGTATAGAAGCGCAAAGCCCCAGTGTTGCTGCTCCTGTGAAAGCGCTTCCAAGGAAGGGTGCTGGCTAGCAACAGCTTTCAGTGCTGGCACTTTTCATCTCTGAGCAATTGCTCGACGTTTGCAATTTCTCACCTGAGCTCTCTTTAGAGTGTGCGAGAGGATGAGCAGAAGATGAGGTGGCTAGAGAAGCCCAGAGCCCCACTGTTCTTAGGCCTACAAAAGCGCTTCCAAGGAAGGGTGCTGGCTAGCAAGAGCTTTCAGTGCTGGCACTTTTCATCTCTGAGCAATTGCTCGACGTTTGCAATTTCTCAGCTCGTGTCTACGAGACGGAAAGAGAAGGACCGTGACTTTTGGTGGGTAGAGAAGCGCAAAGCCCCAGTGTTGCTGTGCCTGTGAAAGCGCTTCCAAGGAAGGGTGCTGGCTAGCAACAGCTTTCAGTGCTGGCACTTTTCATCTCTGAGCAATTGCTGGACGTTTGCAACTTCTCAGCTCGTGTCTACGAGACGGAAAGAGAAGGACCGTGACGTTTGGTGGGTAGAGAAGCGCAAATCCCCAGTGTTGCTGCGCCTGTGAAAGCGCTTCCAAGGAAGGGTGCTGGCTAGCAACAGCTTTCAGTGCTGGCACTTTTCATCTCTGAGCAATTGCTCGACGTTTGCAATTTCTCAGCTCGTGTCTACGAGACGGAAAGAGAAGGACCGTGACGTTTGGTGGCTAGAGAAGCGCAAAGCCCCAGTGTTGCTGCGCCTGTGAAAGCGCTTCCAAGGAAGGGTGCTGGCTAGCAAGAGCTTTCAGTGCTGGCACTTTTCATCTCTGAGCAATTGCTCGACGTTTGCAATTTCTCACCTGAGCTCTCTTTAGAGCGCGCGAGTATGACCAGAAGATGAGGTGGCTAGGGAAGCCCAGAGCCCCAGTGTTCTTAGGCCTACAAAAGCGCTTCCAAGGAAGGGTGCTGGCTAGCAACAGCTTTCAGTGCTGGCACTTTTCATCTCTGAGCAATTGCTCGACGTTTGCAATTTCTCAGCTCGTGTCTACGAGACGGAAAGAGAAGGACCGTGACGTTTGGTGGGTAGAGAAGCGCAAATCCCCAGTGTTGCTGCGCCTGTGAAAGCGCTTCCAAGGAAGGGTGCTGGCTAGCAAGAGCTTTCAGTGCTGGCACTTTTCATCTCTGAGCAATTGCTCGACGTTTGCAATTTCTCAGCTCGTGTCTACCGACGGAAAGAGAAGGACCGTGACGTTTGGTGGCTAGAGAAGCGCAAAGCCCCAGTGTTGCTGCGCCTACAAAAGCGCTTCCAAGGAAGGGTGCTGGCTAGCAACAGCTTTCAGTGCTGGCACTTTTCATCTCGGAGCAATTGCTGGACGTTTGCAATTTCTCAGCTCGTGTCTACGAGACGGAAAGAGAAGGACCGTGACATTTGGTGCGTATAGAAGCGCAAAGCCCCAGTGTTGCTGCGCCTGTGAAAGCGCTTCCAAGGAAGGGTGCTGGCTAGCAACAGCTTTCAGTGCTGGCACTTTTCATCTCTGAGCAATTGCTCGACGTTTGCAATTTCTCACCTGAGCTCTCTTTAGAGTGCGCGAGAGGATGAGCAGAAGATGAGGTGGCTAGAGAAGCCCAGAGCCCCAGTGTTCTTAGGCCTATAAAAGCGCTTCCAAGGAAGGGTGCTGGCTAGCAAGAGCTTTCAGTGCTGGCACTTTTCATCTCTGAGCAATTGCTCGTCGTTTGCATTTTCTCACCTGAGCTCTCTTTAGAGTGCGCGAGAGGATGAGCAGAAGATGAGGTGGCTAGAGAAGCCCAGAGCCCCAGTCTTCTTAGGCCTACAAAAGCGCTTCCAAGGAAGGGTGCTGGCTAGCAAGAGCTTTCAGTGCTGGCACTTTTCATCTCTGAGCAATTGCTCGACGTTTGCAACTTCTCAGCTCGTGTCTACGAGACGGAAAGGGAAGGACCGTGACATTTGGTGCGTATAGAAGCGCAAAGCCCCAGTGTTGCTGCGCCTGTGAAAGCGCTTCCAAGGAAGGGTGCTGGCTAGCAAGAGCTTTCAGTGCTGGCACTTTTCATCTCTGAGCAATTGCTCGACGTTTGCAATTTCTCAGCTCGTGTCTACGAGACGGAAAGAGAATGACCGTGACGTTTGGTGGCTAGAGAAGCGCAAAGCCCCAGTGTTGCTGCGCCTGTGAAAGCGCTTCCAAGGAAGGGTGCTGGCTAGCAACAGCTTTCAGTGCTGGCACTTTTCATCTCTGAGCAATTGCTCGACGTTTGCAATTTCTCACCTGAGCTCTCTTTAGAGTGCGCGAGAGGATGAGCAGAAGATGAGGTGGCTAGAGAAGCCCAGAGCCCCACTGTTCTTAGGCCTACAAAAGCGCTTCCAAGGAAGGGTGCTGGCTGGCAACAGCTTTCAGTGCTGGCACTTTTCATCTCGGAGCAATTGCTCGACGTTTGCAATTTCTCAGCTCGTGTCTACGAGACGGAAAGAGAAGGACCGTGACGTTTGGTGGCTAGAGAAGCGCAAAGCCCCAGTGTTGCTGCGCCTGTGAAAGCGCTTCCAAGGAAGGGTGCTGGCTAGCAAGAGCTTTCAGTGCTGGCACTTTTCATCTCGGAGCAATTGCTCGACGTTTGCAATTTCTCAGCTCGTGTCTACCGACGGAAAGAGAAGGACCGTGACGTTTGTTGGCTAGAGGAGCGCAAAGCCCCAGTGTTGCTGCGCCTGTGAAAGCGCTTCCAAGGAAGGGTGCTGGCTAGCAACAGCTTTCAGTGCTGGCACTTTTCATCTCTGAGCAATTGCTCGACGTTTGCAATTTCTCACCTGAGCTCTCTTTAGAGTGCGCGAGAGGATGAGCAGAAGATGAGGTGGCTAGAGAAGCCCAGAGCCCCAGTGTTCTTAGGCCTACAAAAGCGCTTCCAAGGAAGGGTGCTGGCTAGCAACAGCTTTCAGTGCTGGCACTTTTCATCTCTGAGCAATTGCTCGACGTTTGCAATTTCTCAGCTCGTGTCTACGAGACGGAAAGAGAATGACCGTGACGTTTGGTGCGTATAGAAGCGCAAAGCCCCAGTGTTGCTGCTCCTGTGAAAGCGCTTCCAAGGAAGGGTGCTGGCTAGCAACAGCTTTCAGTGCTGGCACTTTTCATCTCTGAGCAATTGCTCGACGTTTGCAATTTCTCACCTGAGCTCTCTTTAGAGTGTGCGAGAGGATGAGCAGAAGATGAGGTGGCTAGAGAAGCCCAGAGCCCCACTGTTCTTAGGCCTACAAAAGCGCTTCCAAGGAAGGGTGCTGGCTAGCAAGAGCTTTCAGTGCTGGCACTTTTCATCTCTGAGCAATTGCTCGACGTTTGCAATTTCTCAGCTCGTGTCTACGAGACGGAAAGAGAATGACCGTGACATTTGGTGCGTGTAGAAGCGCAAAGCCCCAGTGTTGCTGTGCCTGTGAAAGCGCTTCCAAGGAAGGGTGCTGGCTAGCAACAGCTTTCAGTGCTGGCACTTTTCATCTCTGAGCAATTGCTGGACGTTTGCAACTTCTCAGCTCGTGTCTACGAGACGGAAAGAGAAGGACCGTGACGTTTGGTGGCTAGAGAAGCGCAAAGCCCCAGTGTTGCTGCGCCTGTGAAAGCGCTTCCAAGGAAGGGTGCTGGCTAGCAAGAGCTTTCAGTGCTGGCACTTTTCATCTCTGAGCAATTGCTCGACGTTTGCAATTTCTCAGCTCGTGTCTACGAGACGGAAAGAGAAGGACCGTGACGTTTGGTGGCTAGAGAAGCGCAAAGCCCCAGTGTTGCTGCGCCTGTGAAAGCGCTTCCAAGGAAGGGTGCTGGCTAGCAAGAGCTTTCAGTGCTGGCACTTTTCATCTCTGAGCAATTGCTCGACGTTTGCAATTTCTCACCTGAGCTCTCTTTAGAGTGCGCGAGAGGATGAGCAGAAGATGAGGTGGCTAGAGAAGCCCAGAGCCCCAGTGTTCTTAGGCCTATAAAAGCGCTTCCAAGGAAGGGTGCTGGCTAGCAACAGCTTTCAGTGCTGGCACTTTTCATCTCTGAGCAATTGCTCGACGTTTGCAATTTCTCACCTGAGCTCTCTTTAGAGCGCGCGAGTATGACCAGAAGATGAGGTGGCTAGGGAAGCCCAGAGCCCCAGTGTTCTTAGGCCTACAAAAGCGCTTCCAAGGAAGGGTGCTGGCTAGCAACAGCTTTCAGTGCTGGCACTTTTCATCTCTGAGCAATTGCTCGACGTTTGCAATTTCTCAGCTCGTGTCTACGAGACGGAAAGAGAAGGACCGTGACGTTTGGTGGGTAGAGAAGCGCAAATCCCCAGTGTTGCTGCGCCTGTGAAAGCGCTACCAAGGAAGGGTGCTGGCTAGCAACAGCTTTCAGTGCTGGCACTTTTCATCTCTGAGCAATTGCTCGACGTTTGCAATTTCTCAGCTCGTGTCTACCGACGGAAAGAGAAGGACCGTGACGTTTGGTGGCTAGAGAAGCGCAAAGCCCCAGTGTTGCTGCGCCTACAAAAGCGCTTCCAAGGAAGGGTGCTGGCTAGCAACAGCTTTCAGTGCTGGCACTTTTCATCTCGGAGCAATTGCTGGACGTTTGCAATTTCTCAGCTCGTGTCTACGAGACGGAAAGAGAAGGACCGTGACATTTGGTGCGTATAGAAGCGCAAAGCCCCAGTGTTGCTGCGCCTGTGAAAGCGCTTCCAAGGAAGGGTGCTGGCTAGCAAGAGCTTTCAGTGCTGGCACTTTTCATCTCGGAGCAATTGCTCGACGTTTGCAATTTCTCACCTGAGCTCTCTTTAGAGTGCGCGAGAGGATGAGCAGAAGATGAGGTGGCTAGAGAAGCCCAGAGCCCCAGTGTTCTTAGGCCTATAAAAGCGCTTCCAAGGAAGGGTGCTGGCTAGCAAGAGCTTTCAGTGCTGGCACTTTTCATCTCTGAGCAATTGCTCGACGTTTGCAATTTCTCAGCTTGTGTCTACGAGACGGAAAGAGAAGGACCGTGACATTTGGTGCGTGTAGAAGCGCAAAGCCCCAGTGTTGCTGCGCCTGTGAAAGCGCTTCCAAGGAAGGGTGCTGGCTAGCAAGAGCTTTCAGTGCTGGCACTTTTCATCTCTGAGCAATTGCTCGACGTTTGCAATTTCTCACCTGAGCTCTCTTTAGAGTGCGCGAGAGGATGAGCAGAAGATGAGGTGGCTAGAGAAGCCCAGAGCCCCAGTGTTCTTAGGCCTACAAAAGCGCTTCCAAGGAAGGGTGCTGGCTAGCAACAGCTTTCAGTGCTGGCACTTTTCATCTCTGAGCAATTGCTCGACGTTTGCAATTTCTCAGCTCGTGTCTACGAGACGGAAAGAGAAGGACCGTGAAGTTTGGTGGCTAGAGAAGCGCAAAGCCCCAGTGTTGCTGCGCCTGTGAAAGCGCTTCCAAGGAAGGGTGCTGGCTAGCAACAGCTTTCAGTGCTGGCACTTTTCATCTCTGAGCAATTGCTCGACGTTTGCAATTTCTCACCTGAGCTCTCTTTAGAGTGCGCGAGAGGATGAGCAGAAGATGAGGTGGCTAGAGAAGCCCAGAGCCCCAGTGTTCTTAGGCCTACAAAAGCGCTTCCAAGGAAGGGTGCTGGCTAGCAACAGCTTTCAGTGCTGGCACTTTTCATCTCTGAGCAATTGCTCGACGTTTGCAATTTCTCAGCTCGTGTCTACGAGACGGAAAGAGAATGACCGTGACGTTTGGTGCGTATAGAAGCGCAAAGCCCCAGTGTTGCTGCTCCTGTGAAAGCGCTTCCAAGGAAGGGTGCTGGCTAGCAACAGCTTTCAGTGCTGGCACTTTTCATCTCTGAGCAATTGCTCGACGTTTGCAATTTCTCACCTGAGCTCTCTTTAGAGTGTGCGAGAGGATGAGCAGAAGATGAGGTGGCTAGAGAAGCCCAGAGCCCCACTGTTCTTAGGCCTACAAAAGCGCTTCCAAGGAAGGGTGCTGGCTAGCAAGAGCTTTCAGTGCTGGCACTTTTCATCTCTGAGCAATTGCTCGACGTTTGCAATTTCTCAGCTCGTGTCTACGAGACGGAAAGAGAATGACCGTGACATTTGGTGCGTGTAGAAGCGCAAAGCCCCAGTGTTGCTGTGCCTGTGAAAGCGCTTCCAAGGAAGGGTGCTGGCTAGCAACAGCTTTCAGTGCTGGCACTTTTCATCTCTGAGCAATTGCTGGACGTTTGCAACTTCTCAGCTCGTGTCTACGAGACGGAAAGAGAAGGACCGTGACGTTTGGTGGCTAGAGAAGCGCAAAGCCCCAGTGTTGCTGCGCCTGTGAAAGCGCTTCCAAGGAAGGGTGCTGGCTAGCAAGAGCTTTCAGTGCTGGCACTTTTCATCTCTGAGCAATTGCTCGACGTTTGCAATTTCTCAGCTCGTGTCTACGAGACGGAAAGAGAAGGACCGTGACGTTTGGTGGCTAGAGAAGCGCAAAGCCCCAGTGTTGCTGCGCCTGTGAAAGCGCTTCCAAGGAAGGGTGCTGGCTAGCAAGAGCTTTCAGTGCTGGCACTTTTCATCTCTGAGCAATTGCTCGACGTTTGCAATTTCTCACCTGAGCTCTCTTTAGAGTGCGCGAGAGGATGAGCAGAAGATGAGGTGGCTAGAGAAGCCCAGAGCCCCAGTGTTCTTAGGCCTATAAAAGCGCTTCCAAGGAAGGGTGCTGGCTAGCAACAGCTTTCAGTGCTGGCACTTTTCATCTCTGAGCAATTGCTCGACGTTTGCAATTTCTCACCTGAGCTCTCTTTAGAGCGCGCGAGTATGACCAGAAGATGAGGTGGCTAGGGAAGCCCAGAGCCCCAGTGTTCTTAGGCCTACAAAAGCGCTTCCAAGGAAGGGTGCTGGCTAGCAACAGCTTTCAGTGCTGGCACTTTTCATCTCTGAGCAATTGCTCGACGTTTGCAATTTCTCAGCTCGTGTCTACGAGACGGAAAGAGAAGGACCGTGACGTTTGGTGGGTAGAGAAGCGCAAATCCCCAGTGTTGCTGCGCCTGTGAAAGCGCTACCAAGGAAGGGTGCTGGCTAGCAACAGCTTTCAGTGCTGGCACTTTTCATCTCTGAGCAATTGCTCGACGTTTGCAATTTCTCAGCTCGTGTCTACCGACGGAAAGAGAAGGACCGTGACGTTTGGTGGCTAGAGAAGCGCAAAGCCCCAGTGTTGCTGCGCCTACAAAAGCGCTTCCAAGGAAGGGTGCTGGCTAGCAACAGCTTTCAGTGCTGGCACTTTTCATCTCGGAGCAATTGCTGGACGTTTGCAATTTCTCAGCTCGTGTCTACGAGACGGAAAGAGAAGGACCGTGACATTTGGTGCGTATAGAAGCGCAAAGCCCCAGTGTTGCTGCGCCTGTGAAAGCGCTTCCAAGGAAGGGTGCTGGCTAGCAAGAGCTTTCAGTGCTGGCACTTTTCATCTCGGAGCAATTGCTCGACGTTTGCAATTTCTCACCTGAGCTCTCTTTAGAGTGCGCGAGAGGATGAGCAGAAGATGAGGTGGCTAGAGAAGCCCAGAGCCCCAGTGTTCTTAGGCCTATAAAAGCGCTTCCAAGGAAGGGTGCTGGCTAGCAAGAGCTTTCAGTGCTGGCACTTTTCATCTCTGAGCAATTGCTCGACGTTTGCAATTTCTCAGCTTGTGTCTACGAGACGGAAAGAGAAGGACCGTGACATTTGGTGCGTGTAGAAGCGCAAAGCCCCAGTGTTGCTGCGCCTGTGAAAGCGCTTCCAAGGAAGGGTGCTGGCTAGCAACAGCTTTCAGTGCTGGCACTTTTCATCTCTGAGCAATTGCTCGACGTTTGCAATTTCTCACCTGAGCTCTCTTTAGAGTGCGCGAGAGGATGAGCAGAAGATGAGGTGGCTAGAGAAGCCCAGAGCCCCAGTGTTCTTAGGCCTACAAAAGCGCTTCCAAGGAAGGGTGCTGGCTAGCAACAGCTTTCAGTGCTGGCACTTTTCATCTCTGAGCAATTGCTGGACGTTTGCAATTTCTCAGCTCGTGTCTACGAGACGGAAAGAGAAGGACCGTGAAGTTTGGTGGCTAGAGAAGCGCAAAGCCCCAGTGTTGCTGCGCCTGTGAAAGCGCTTCCAAGGAAGGGTGCTGGCTAGCCACAGCTTTCAGTGCTGGCACTTTTCATCTCTGAGCAATTGCTCGACGTTTGCAATTTCTCAGCTCGTGTCTACCGACGGAAAGAGAAGGACCGTGACGTTTGGTGGCTAGAGAAGCGCAAAGCCCCAGTGTTGCTGCGCCTGTGAAAGCGCTTCCAAGGAAGGGTGCTGGCTAGCAAGAGCTTTCAGTGCTGGCACTTTTCATCTCTGAGCAATTGCTCGACGTTTGCAATTTCTCACCTGAGCTCTCTTTAGAGCGCGCGAGAGGATGAGCAGAAGATGAGGTGGCTAGGGAAGCCCAGAGCCCCAGTGTTCTTAGGCCTACAAAAGCGCTTCCAAGGAAGGGTGCTGGCTAGCAAGAGCTTTCAGTGCTGGCACTTTTCATCTCTGAGCAATTGCTGGACGTTTGCAATTTCTCACCTGAACTCTCTTTAGAGTGCGCGAGAGGATGAGCAGAAGATGAGGTGGCTAGAGAAGCCCAGAGCCCCAGTGTTCTTAGGCCTACAAAAGCGCTTCCAAGGAAGGGTGCTGGCTAGCAACAGCTTTCAGTGCTGGCACTTTTCATCTCTGAGCAATTGCTCGACGTTTGCAATTTCTCACCTGAACTCTCTTTAGAGTGCGCGAGAGGATGAGCAGAAGATGAGGTGGCTAGAGAAGCCCAGAGCCCCAGTCTTCTTAGGCCTACAAAAGCGCTTCCAAGGAAGGGTGCTGGCTAGCAACAGCTTTCAGTGCTGGCACTTTTCATCTCTGAGCAATTGCTCAACGTTTGCAATTTCTCAGCTCGTGTCTACGTGACGGAAAGAGAAGGACCGTGACTTTTGGTGCGTATAGAAGCGCAAAGCCCCAGTGTTGCTGCGCCTGTGAAAGCGCTTCCAAGGAAGGGTGCTGGCTAGCAACAGCTTTCAGTGCTGGCACTTTTCATCTCTGAGCAATTGCTCGACGTTTGCAATTTCTCACCTGAGCTCTCTTTAGAGTGCGCGAGAGGATGAGCAGAAGATGAGGTGGCTAGAGAAGCCCAGAGCCCCAGTGTTCTAAGGGCTACAAAAGCGCTTCCAAGGAAGGGTGCTGGCTAGCAAGAGCTTTCAGTGCTGGCACTTTTCATCTCTGAGCAATTGCTCAACGTTTGCAATTTCTCAGCTCGTGTCTACGAGACGGAAAGAGAAGGACCGTGACGTTTGGTGGCTAGAGAAGCGCAAAGCCCCAGTGTTGCTGCGCCTGTGAAAGCGCTTCCAAGGAAGGGTGCTGGCTAGCAACAGCTTTCAGTGCTGGCACTTTTCATCTCTGAGCAATTGCTCGACGTTTGCAATTTCTCACCTGAGCTCTCTTTAGAGTGCGCGAGAGGATGAGCAGAAGATGAGGTGGCTAGAGAAGCCCAGAGCCCCAGTCTTCTTAGGCCTACAAAAGTGCTTCCAAGGAAGGGTGCTGGCTAGCAAGAGCTTTCAGTGCTGGCACTTTTCATCTCTGAGCAATTGCTGGACGTTTGCAATTTCTCACCTGAGCTCTCTTTAGAGTGCGCGAGAGGATGAGCAGAAGATGAGGTGGCTAGAGAAGCCCAGAGCCCCAGTGTTCTTAGGCCTACAAAAGCGCTTCCAAGGAAGGGTGCTGGCTAGCAACAGCTTTCAGTGCTGGCACTTTTCATCTCGGAGCAATTGCTCGACGTTTGCAATTTCTCAGCTCGTGTCTAGGAGACGGAAAGAGAAGGACCGTGACGTTTGGTGGCTAGAGAAGCGCAAAGCCCCAGTGTTGCTGCGCCTGTGAAAGCGCTTCCAAGGAAGGGTGCTGGCTAGCCACAGCTTTCAGTGCTGGCACTTTTCATCTCTGAGCAATTGCTCGACGTTTGCAATTTCTCACCTGAGCTCTCTTCAGAGTGCGCGAGAGGATGAGCAGAAGATGAGGTGGCTAGAGAAGCCCAGAGCCCCAGTGTTCTTAGGCCTACAAAAGCGCTTCCAAGGAAGGGTGCTGGCTAGCAACAGCTTTCAGTGCTGGCACTTTTCATCTCTGAGCAATTGCTCGACGTTTGCAATTTCTCAGCTCGTGTCTACGAGACGGAAAGAGAAGGACCGTGACTTTTGGTGGGTAGAGAAGCGCAAAGCCCCAGTGTTGCTGCGCCTGTGAAAGCGCTTCCAAGGAAGGGTGCTGGCTAGCAAGAGCTTTCAGTGCTGGCACTTTTCATCTCGGAGCAATTGCTCGACGTTTGCAATTTCTCAGCTCGTGTCTACGAGACGGAAAGAGAAGGACCGTGACGTTTGGTGGCTAGAGAAGCGCAAAGCCCCAGTGTTGCTGCGCCTGTGAAAGCGCTTCCAAGGAAGGGTGCTGGTTAGCAAGAGCTTTCAGTGCTGGCACTTTTCATCTCTGAGCAATTGCTCGACGTTTGCAATTTCTCACCTGAGCTCTCTTTAGAGTGCGCGAGAGGATGAGCAGAAGATGAGGTGGCTAGAGAAGCCCAGAGCCCCACTGTTCTTAGGCCTACAAAAGTGCTTCCAAGGAAGGGTGCTGGCTAGCAACAGCTTTCAGTGCTGGCACTTTTCATCTCTGAGCAATTGCTCGACGTTTGCAATTTCTCAGCTCGTGTCTACCGACGGAAAGAGAAGGACCGTGACGTTTGGTGGCTAGAGAAGCGCAAAGCCCCAGTGTTGCTGCGCCTGTGAAAGCGCTTCCAAGGAAGGGTGCTGGCTAGCAACAGCTTTCAGTGCTGGCACTTTTCATCTCTGAGCAATTGCTCGACGTTTGCAATTTCTCACCTAAGCTCTCTTTAGAGTGCGCGAGAGGATGAGCAGAAGATGAGGTGGCTAGAGAAGCCCAGAGCCCCACTGTTCTTAGGCCTACAAAAGCGCTTCCAAGGAAGGGTGCTGGCTAGCAACAGCTTTCAGTGCTGGCACTTTTCATCTCTGAGCAATTGCTCGACGTTTGCAATTTCTCAGCTCGTGTCTAGGAGACGGAAAGAGAATGACCGTGACGTTTGGTGGCTAGAGAAGCGCAAAGCTCCAGTGTTGTTGCGCCTGTGAAAGCGCTTCCAAGGAAGGGTGCTGGCTAGCAACAGCTTTCAGTGCTGGCACTTTTCATCTCTGAGCAATTGCTCGACGTTTGCAATTTCTCAGCTCGTGTCTACCGACGGAAAGAGAAGGACCATGACGTTTGGCGGCTAGAGAAGCGCAAAGCCCCAGTGTTGCTGCGCCTGTGAAAGCGCTTCCAAGGAAGGGTGCTGGCTAGCAAGAGCTTTCAGTGCTGGCACTTTTCATCTCTGAGCAATTGCTCGACGTTTGCAATTTCTCACCTGAGCTCTCTTTAGAGTGCGCGAGAGGATGAGCAGAAGATGAGGTGGCTAGAGAAGCCCAGAGCCCCAGTGTTCTAAGGGCTACAAAAGCGCTTCCAAGGAAGGGTGCTGGCTAGCAACAGCTTTCAGTGCTGGCACTTTTCATCTCGGAGCAATTGCTCGACGTTTGCAATTTCTCAGCTCGTGTCTACGAGACGGAAAGAGAAGGACCGTGACGTTTGGTGCGTATAGAAGCGCAAAGCCCCAGTGTTGCTGCGCCTGTGAAAGCGCTTCCAAGGAAGGGTGCTGGCTAGCAACAGCTTTCAGTGCTGGCACTTTTCATCTCTGAGCAATTGCTCAACGTTTGCAATTTCTCAGCTCGTGTCTACGAGACGGAAAGAGAAGGACCGTGACGTTTGGTGCGTAGAGAAGTGCAAAGCCCCAGTGTTGCTGCGCCTGTGAAAGCGCTTCCAAGGAAGGGTGCTGGCTAGCAACAGCTTTCAGTGCTGGCACTTTTCATCTCTGAGCAATTGCTCGACGTTTGCAATTTCTCACCTGAGCTCTCTTTAGAGTGCGCGAGAGGATGAGCAGAAGATGAGGTGGCTAGAGAAGCCCAGAGCCCCAGTGTTCTTAGGCCTACAAAAGCGCTTCCAAGGAAGGGTGCTGGCTAGCAAGAGCTTTCAGTGCTGGCACTTTTCATCTCGGAGCAATTGCTCGACGTTTGCAATTTCTCAGCTCGTGTCTACGAGACGGAAAGAGAAGGACCGTGACTTTTGGTGGGTAGAGAAGCGCAAAGCCCCAGTGTTGCTGCGCCTGTGAAAGCGCTTCCAAGGAAGGGTGCTGGCTAGCAAGAGCTTTCAGTGCTGGCACTTTTCATCTCGGAGCAATTGCTCGACGTTTGCAATTTCTCAGCTCGTGTCTACGAGACGGAAAGAGAAGGACCGTGACGTTTGGTGGCTAGAGAAGCGCAAAGCCCCAGTGTTGCTGCGCCTGTGAAAGCGCTTCCAAGGAAGGGTGCTGGCTAGCAAGAGCTTTCAGTGCTGGCACTTTTCATCTCTGAGCAATTGCTCGACGTTTGCAATTTCTCACCTGAGCTCTCTTTAGAGTGCGCGAGAGGATGAGCAGAAGATGAGGTGGCTAGAGAAGCCCAGAGCCCCAGTGTTCTAAGGGCTACAAACGCGCTTCCAAGGAAGGGTGCTGGCTAGCAAGAGCTTCCAGTGCTGGCACTTTTCATCTCTGAGCAATTGCTCGACGTTTGCAATTTCTCAGCTCGTGTCTAGGAGACGGAAAGAGAATGACCGTGACGTTTGGTGGCTAGAGAAGCGCAAAGCCCCAGTGTTGCTGCGCCTGTGAAAGCGCTTCCAAGGAAGGGGGCTGGCTAGCAAGAGCTTTCAGTGCTGGCACTTTTCATCTCTGAGCAATTGCTCGACGTTTGCAATTTCTCAGCTCGTGTCTACGAGACGGAAAGAGAAGGACCGTGACGTTTGGTGGCTAGAGAAGCGCAAAGCCCCAGTGTTGCTGCGCCTGTGAAAGCGCTTCCAAGGAAGGGTGCTGGCTAGCAAGAGCTTTCAGTGCTGGCACTTTTCATCTCTGAGCAATTGCTCGACGTTTGCAATTTCTCACCTGAGCTCTCTTTAGAGTGCGCGAGAGGATGAGCAGAAGATGAGGTGGCTAGAGAAGCCCAGAGCCCCACTGTTCTTAGGCCTACAAAAGCGCTTCCAAGGAAGGGTGCTGGCTGGCAACAGCTTTCAGTGCTGGCACTTTTCATCTCGGAGCAATTGCTCGACGTTTGCAATTTCTCAGCTCGTGTCTACGAGACGGAAAGAGAAGGACCGTGACGTTTGGTGGCTAGAGAAGCGCAAAGCCCCAGTGTTGCTGCGCCTGTGAAAGCGCTTCCAAGGAAGGGTGCTGGCTAGCAAGAGCTTTCAGTGCTGGCACTTTTCATCTCGGAGCAATTGCTCGACGTTTGCAATTTCTCAGCTCGTGTCTACCGACGGAAAGAGAAGGACCGTGACGTTTGTTGGCTAGAGGAGCGCAAAGCCCCAGTGTTGCTGCGCCTGTGAAAGCGCTTCCAAGGAAGGGTGCTGGCTAGCAAGAGCTTTCAGTGCTGGCACTTTTCATCTCTGAGCAATTGCTCGACGTTTGCAATTTCTCACCTGAGCTCTCTTTAGAGTGCGCGAGAGGATGAGCAGAAGATGAGGTGGCTAGAGAAGCCCAGAGCCCCAGTGTTCTTAGGCGTACAAAAGCGCTTCCAAGGAAGGGTGCTGGCTAGCAAGAGCTTTCAGTGCTGGCACTTTTCATCTCTGAGCAATTGCTCGACGTTTGCAATTTCTCAGCTCGTGTCTACGAGACGGAAAGAGAATGACCGTGACGTTTGGTGCGTATAGAAGCGCAAAGCCCCAGTGTTGCTGCTCCTGTGAAAGCGCTTCCAAGGAAGGGTGCTGGCTAGCAACAGCTTTCAGTGCTGGCACTTTTCATCTCTGAGCAATTGCTCGACGTTTGCAATTTCTCACCTGAGCTCTCTTTAGAGTGTGCGAGAGGATGAGCAGAAGATGAGGTGGCTAGAGAAGCCCAGAGCCCCACTGTTCTTAGGCCTACAAAAGCGCTTCCAAGGAAGGGTGCTGGCTAGCAAGAGCTTTCAGTGCTGGCACTTTTCATCTCTGAGCAATTGCTCGACGTTTGCAATTTCTCAGCTCGTGTCTACGAGACGGAAAGAGAAGGACCGTGACATTTGGTGCGTGTAGAAGCGCAAAGCCCCAGTGTTGCTGCGCCTGTGAAAGCGCTTCCAAGGAAGGGTGCTGGCTAGCAAGAGCTTTCAGTGCTGGCACTTTTCATCTCTGAGCAATTGCTCGACGTTTGCAATTTCTCACCTGAGCTCTCTTTAGAGTGCGCGAGAGGATGAGCAGAAGATGAGGTGGCTAGAGAAGCCCAGAGCCCCAGTGTTCTTAGGCCTACAAAAGCGCTTCCAAGGAAGGGTGCTGGCTAGCAACAGCTTTCAGTGCTGGCACTTTTCATCTCTGAGCAATTGCTGGACGTTTGCAATTTCTCAGCTCGTGTCTACGAGACGGAAAGAGAAGGACCGTGAAGTTTGGTGGCTAGAGAAGCGCAAAGCCCCAGTGTTGCTGCGCCTGTGAAAGCGCTTCCAAGGAAGGGTGCTGGCTAGCCACAGCTTTCAGTGCTGGCACTTTTCATCTCTGAGCAATTGCTCGACGTTTGCAATTTCTCAGCTCGTGTCTACCGACGGAAAGAGAAGGACCGTGACGTTTGGTGGCTAGAGAAGCGCAAAGCCCCAGTGTTGCTGCGCCTGTGAAAGCGCTTCCAAGGAAGGGTGCTGGCTAGCAAGAGCTTTCAGTGCTGGCACTTTTCATCTCTGAGCAATTGCTCGACGTTTGCAATTTCTCACCTGAGCTCTCTTTAGAGCGCGCGAGAGGATGAGCAGAAGATGAGGTGGCTAGGGAAGCCCAGAGCCCCAGTGTTCTTAGGCCTACAAAAGCGCTTCCAAGGAAGGGTGCTGGCTAGCAAGAGCTTTCAGTGCTGGCACTTTTCATCTCTGAGCAATTGCTGGACGTTTGCAATTTCTCACCTGAACTCTCTTTAGAGTGCGCGAGAGGATGAGCAGAAGATGAGGTGGCTAGAGAAGCCCAGAGCCCCAGTGTTCTTAGGCCTACAAAAGCGCTTCCAAGGAAGGGTGCTGGCTAGCAACAGCTTTCAGTGCTGGCACTTTTCATCTCTGAGCAATTGCTCGACGTTTGCAATTTCTCACCTGAACTCTCTTTAGAGTGCGCGAGAGGATGAGCAGAAGATGAGGTGGCTAGAGAAGCCCAGAGCCCCAGTCTTCTTAGGCCTACAAAAGCGCTTCCAAGGAAGGGTGCTGGCTAGCAACAGCTTTCAGTGCTGGCACTTTTCATCTCTGAGCAATTGCTCAACGTTTGCAATTTCTCAGCTCGTGTCTACGTGACGGAAAGAGAAGGACCGTGACTTTTGGTGCGTATAGAAGCGCAAAGCCCCAGTGTTGCTGCGCCTGTGAAAGCGCTTCCAAGGAAGGGTGCTGGCTAGCAACAGCTTTCAGTGCTGGCACTTTTCATCTCTGAGCAATTGCTCGACGTTTGCAATTTCTCACCTGAGCTCTCTTTAGAGTGCGCGAGAGGATGAGCAGAAGATGAGGTGGCTAGAGAAGCCCAGAGCCCCAGTGTTCTAAGGGCTACAAAAGCGCTTCCAAGGAAGGGTGCTGGCTAGCAAGAGCTTTCAGTGCTGGCACTTTTCATCTCTGAGCAATTGCTCAACGTTTGCAATTTCTCAGCTCGTGTCTACGAGACGGAAAGAGAAGGACCGTGACGTTTGGTGGCTAGAGAAGCGCAAAGCCCCAGTGTTGCTGCGCCTGTGAAAGCGCTTCCAAGGAAGGGTGCTGGCTAGCAACAGCTTTCAGTGCTGGCACTTTTCATCTCTGAGCAATTGCTCGACGTTTGCAATTTCTCACCTGAGCTCTCTTTAGAGTGCGCGAGAGGATGAGCAGAAGATGAGGTGGCTAGAGAAGCCCAGAGCCCCAGTCTTCTTAGGCCTACAAAAGTGCTTCCAAGGAAGGGTGCTGGCTAGCAAGAGCTTTCAGTGCTGGCACTTTTCATCTCTGAGCAATTGCTCGACGTTTGCAATTTCTCACCTGAGCTCTCTTTAGAGTGCGCGAGAGGATGAGCAGAAGATGAGGTGGCTAGAGAAGCCCAGAGCCCCAGTGTTCTTAGGCCTACAAAAGCGCTTCCAAGGAAGGGTGCTGGCTAGCAACAGCTTTCAGTGCTGGCACTTTTCATCTCGGAGCAATTGCTCGACGTTTGCAATTTCTCAGCTCGTGTCTAGGAGACGGAAAGAGAAGGACCGTGACGTTTGGTGGCTAGAGAAGCGCAAAGCCCCAGTGTTGCTGCGCCTGTGAAAGCGCTTCCAAGGAAGGGTGCTGGCTAGCCACAGCTTTCAGTGCTGGCACTTTTCATCTCTGAGCAATTGCTCGACGTTTGCAATTTCTCACCTGAGCTCTCTTCAGAGTGCGCGAGAGGATGAGCAGAAGATGAGGTGGCTAGAGAAGCCCAGAGCCCCAGTGTTCTTAGGCCTACAAAAGCGCTTCCAAGGAAGGGTGCTGGCTAGCAACAGCTTTCAGTGCTGGCACTTTTCATCTCTGAGCAATTGCTCGACGTTTGCAATTTCTCAGCTCGTGTCTACGAGACGGAAAGAGAAGGACCGTGACTTTTGGTGGGTAGAGAAGCGCAAAGCCCCAGTGTTGCTGCGCCTGTGAAAGCGCTTCCAAGGAAGGGTGCTGGCTAGCAAGAGCTTTCAGTGCTGGCACTTTTCATCTCGGAGCAATTGCTCGACGTTTGCAATTTCTCAGCTCGTGTCTACGAGACGGAAAGAGAAGGACCGTGACGTTTGGTGGCTAGAGAAGCGCAAAGCCCCAGTGTTGCTGCGCCTGTGAAAGCGCTTCCAAGGAAGGGTGCTGGTTAGCAAGAGCTTTCAGTGCTGGCACTTTTCATCTCTGAGCAATTGCTCGACGTTTGCAATTTCTCACCTGAGCTCTCTTTAGAGTGCGCGAGAGGATGAGCAGAAGATGAGGTGGCTAGAGAAGCCCAGAGCCCCACTGTTCTTAGGCCTACAAAAGTGCTTCCAAGGAAGGGTGCTGGCTAGCAACAGCTTTCAGTGCTGGCACTTTTCATCTCTGAGCAATTGCTCGACGTTTGCAATTTCTCAGCTCGTGTCTACCGACGGAAAGAGAAGGACCGTGACGTTTGGTGGCTAGAGAAGCGCAAAGCCCCAGTGTTGCTGCGCCTGTGAAAGCGCTTCCAAGGAAGGGTGCTGGCTAGCAACAGCTTTCAGTGCTGGCACTTTTCATCTCTGAGCAATTGCTCGACGTTTGCAATTTCTCACCTAAGCTCTCTTTAGAGTGCGCGAGAGGATGAGCAGAAGATGAGGTGGCTAGAGAAGCCCAGAGCCCCACTGTTCTTAGGCCTACAAAAGCGCTTCCAAGGAAGGGTGCTGGCTAGCAACAGCTTTCAGTGCTGGCACTTTTCATCTCTGAGCAATTGCTCGACGTTTGCAATTTCTCAGCTCGTGTCTAGGAGACGGAAAGAGAATGACCGTGACGTTTGGTGGCTAGAGAAGCGCAAAGCTCCAGTGTTGTTGCGCCTGTGAAAGCGCTTCCAAGGAAGGGTGCTGGCTAGCAACAGCTTTCAGTGCTGGCACTTTTCATCTCTGAGCAATTGCTCGACGTTTGCAATTTCTCAGCTCGTGTCTACCGACGGAAAGAGAAGGACCATGACGTTTGGCGGCTAGAGAAGCGCAAAGCCCCAGTGTTGCTGCGCCTGTGAAAGCGCTTCCAAGGAAGGGTGCTGGCTAGCAAGAGCTTTCAGTGCTGGCACTTTTCATCTCTGAGCAATTGCTCGACGTTTGCAATTTCTCACCTGAGCTCTCTTTAGAGTGCGCGAGAGGATGAGCAGAAGATGAGGTGGCTAGAGAAGCCCAGAGCCCCAGTGTTCTAAGGGCTACAAAAGCGCTTCCAAGGAAGGGTGCTGGCTAGCAACAGCTTTCAGTGCTGGCACTTTTCATCTCGGAGCAATTGCTCGACGTTTGCAATTTCTCAGCTCGTGTCTACGAGACGGAAAGAGAAGGACCGTGACGTTTGGTGCGTATAGAAGCGCAAAGCCCCAGTGTTGCTGCGCCTGTGAAAGCGCTTCCAAGGAAGGGTGCTGGCTAGCAACAGCTTTCAGTGCTGGCACTTTTCATCTCTGAGCAATTGCTCAACGTTTGCAATTTCTCAGCTCGTGTCTACGAGACGGAAAGAGAAGGACCGTGACGTTTGGTGCGTAGAGAAGTGCAAAGCCCCAGTGTTGCTGCGCCTGTGAAAGCGCTTCCAAGGAAGGGTGCTGGCTAGCAACAGCTTTCAGTGCTGGCACTTTTCATCTCTGAGCAATTGCTCGACGTTTGCAATTTCTCACCTGAGCTCTCTTTAGAGTGCGCGAGAGGATGAGCAGAAGATGAGGTGGCTAGAGAAGCCCAGAGCCCCAGTGTTCTTAGGCCTACAAAAGCGCTTCCAAGGAAGGGTGCTGGCTAGCAAGAGCTTTCAGTGCTGGCACTTTTCATCTCGGAGCAATTGCTCGACGTTTGCAATTTCTCAGCTCGTGTCTACGAGACGGAAAGAGAAGGACCGTGACTTTTGGTGGGTAGAGAAGCGCAAAGCCCCAGTGTTGCTGCACCTGTGAAAGCGCTTCCAAGGAAGGGTGCTGGCTAGCAAGAGCTTTCAGTGCTGGCACTTTTCATCTCGGAGCAATTGCTCGACGTTTGCAATTTCTCAGCTCGTGTCTACGAGACGGAAAGAGAAGGACCGTGACGTTTGGTGGCTAGAGAAGCGCAAAGCCCCAGTGTTGCTGCGCCTGTGAAAGCGCTTCCAAGGAAGGGTGCTGGCTAGCAAGAGCTTTCAGTGCTGGCACTTTTCATCTCTGAGCAATTGCTCGACGTTTGCAATTTCTCACCTGAGCTCTCTTTAGAGTGCGCGAGAGGATGAGCAGAAGATGAGGTGGCTAGAGAAGCCCAGAGCCCCAGTGTTCTAAGGGCTACAAACGCGCTTCCAAGGAAGGGTGCTGGCTAGCAAGAGCTTCCAGTGCTGGCACTTTTCATCTCTGAGCAATTGCTCGACGTTTGCAATTTCTCAGCTCGTGTCTAGGAGACGGAAAGAGAATGACCGTGACGTTTGGTGGCTAGAGAAGCGCAAAGCCCCAGTGTTGCTGCGCCTGTGAAAGCGCTTCCAAGGAAGGGGGCTGGCTAGCAAGAGCTTTCAGTGCTGGCACTTTTCATCTCGGAGCAATTGCTCGACGTTTGCAATTTCTCAGCTCGTGTCTACGAGACGGAAAGAGAAGGACCGTGACGTTTGGTGGCTAGAGAAGCGCAAAGCCCCAGTGTTGCTGCGCCTGTGAAAGCGCTTCCAAGGAAGGGTGCTGGCTAGCAAGAGCTTTCAGTGCTGGCACTTTTCATCTCTGAGCAATTGCTCGACGTTTGCAATTTCTCACCTGAGCTCTCTTTAGAGTGCGCGAGAGGATGAGCAGAAGATGAGGTGGCTAGAGAAGCCCAGAGCCCCACTGTTCTTAGGCCTACAAAAGCGCTTCCAAGGAAGGGTGCTGGCTGGCAACAGCTTTCAGTGCTGGCACTTTTCATCTCGGAGCAATTGCTCGACGTTTGCAATTTCTCAGCTCGTGTCTACGAGACGGAAAGAGAAGGACCGTGACGTTTGGTGGCTAGAGAAGCGCAAAGCCCCAGTGTTGCTGCGCCTGTGAAAGCGCTTCCAAGGAAGGGTGCTGGCTAGCAAGAGCTTTCAGTGCTGGCACTTTTCATCTCGGAGCAATTGCTCGACGTTTGCAATTTCTCAGCTCGTGTCTACCGACGGAAAGAGAAGGACCGTGACGTTTGTTGGCTAGAGGAGCGCAAAGCCCCAGTGTTGCTGCGCCTGTGAAAGCGCTTCCAAGGAAGGGTGCTGGCTAGCAAGAGCTTTCAGTGCTGGCACTTTTCATCTCTGAGCAATTGCTCGACGTTTGCAATTTCTCACCTGAGCTCTCTTTAGAGTGCGCGAGAGGATGAGCAGAAGATGAGGTGGCTAGAGAAGCCCAGAGCCCCAGTGTTCTTAGGCGTACAAAAGCGCTTCCAAGGAAGGGTGCTGGCTAGCAAGAGCTTTCAGTGCTGGCACTTTTCATCTCTGAGCAATTGCTCGACGTTTGCAATTTCTCAGCTCGTGTCTACGAGACGGAAAGAGAATGACCGTGACGTTTGGTGCGTATAGAAGCGCAAAGCCCCAGTGTTGCTGCTCCTGTGAAAGCGCTTCCAAGGAAGGGTGCTGGCTAGCAACAGCTTTCAGTGCTGGCACTTTTCATCTCTGAGCAATTGCTCGACGTTTGCAATTTCTCACCTGAGCTCTCTTTAGAGTGTGCGAGAGGATGAGCAGAAGATGAGGTGGCTAGAGAAGCCCAGAGCCCCACTGTTCTTAGGCCTACAAAAGCGCTTCCAAGGAAGGGTGCTGGCTAGCAAGAGCTTTCAGTGCTGGCACTTTTCATCTCTGAGCAATTGCTCGACGTTTGCAATTTCTCAGCTCGTGTCTACGAGACGGAAAGAGAAGGACCGTGACTTTTGGTGGGTAGAGAAGCGCAAAGCCCCAGTGTTGCTGTGCCTGTGAAAGCGCTTCCAAGGAAGGGTGCTGGCTAGCAACAGCTTTCAGTGCTGGCACTTTTCATCTCTGAGCAATTGCTGGACGTTTGCAACTTCTCAGCTCGTGTCTACGAGACGGAAAGAGAAGGACCGTGACGTTTGGTGGGTAGAGAAGCGCAAATCCCCAGTGTTGCTGCGCCTGTGAAAGCGCTTCCAAGGAAGGGTGCTGGCTAGCAACAGCTTTCAGTGCTGGCACTTTTCATCTCTGAGCAATTGCTCGACGTTTGCAATTTCTCAGCTCGTGTCTACGAGACGGAAAGAGAAGGACCGTGACGTTTGGTGGCTAGAGAAGCGCAAAGCCCCAGTGTTGCTGCGCCTGTGAAAGCGCTTCCAAGGAAGGGTGCTGGCTAGCAAGAGCTTTCAGTGCTGGCACTTTTCATCTCTGAGCAATTGCTCGACGTTTGCAATTTCTCACCTGAGCTCTCTTTAGAGCGCGCGAGTATGACCAGAAGATGAGGTGGCTAGGGAAGCCCAGAGCCCCAGTGTTCTTAGGCCTACAAAAGCGCTTCCAAGGAAGGGTGCTGGCTAGCAACAGCTTTCAGTGCTGGCACTTTTCATCTCTGAGCAATTGCTCGACGTTTGCAATTTCTCAGCTCGTGTCTACGAGACGGAAAGAGAAGGACCGTGACGTTTGGTGGGTAGAGAAGCGCAAATCCCCAGTGTTGCTGCGCCTGTGAAAGCGCTTCCAAGGAAGGGTGCTGGCTAGCAACAGCTTTCAGTGCTGGCACTTTTCATCTCTGAGCAATTGCTCGACGTTTGCAATTTCTCAGCTCGTGTCTACCGACGGAAAGAGAAGGACCGTGACGTTTGGTGGCTAGAGAAGCGCAAAGCCCCAGTGTTGCTGCGCCTACAAAAGCGCTTCCAAGGAAGGGTGCTGGCTAGCAACAGCTTTCAGTGCTGGCACTTTTCATCTCGGAGCAATTGCTGGACGTTTGCAATTTCTCAGCTCGTGTCTACGAGACGGAAAGAGAAGGACCGTGACATTTGGTGCGTATAGAAGCGCAAAGCCCCAGTGTTGCTGCGCCTGTGAAAGCGCTTCCAAGGAAGGGTGCTGGCTAGCAACAGCTTTCAGTGCTGGCACTTTTCATCTCTGAGCAATTGCTCGACGTTTGCAATTTCTCACCTGAGCTCTCTTTAGAGTGCGCGAGAGGATGAGCAGAAGATGAGGTGGCTAGAGAAGCCCAGAGCCCCAGTGTTCTTAGGCCTATAAAAGCGCTTCCAAGGAAGGGTGCTGGCTAGCAAGAGCTTTCAGTGCTGGCACTTTTCATCTCTGAGCAATTGCTCGTCGTTTGCATTTTCTCACCTGAGCTCTCTTTAGAGTGCGCGAGAGGATGAGCAGAAGATGAGGTGGCTAGAGAAGCCCAGAGCCCCAGTCTTCTTAGGCCTACAAAAGCGCTTCCAAGGAAGGGTGCTGGCTAGCAAGAGCTTTCAGTGCTGGCACTTTTCATCTCTGAGCAATTGCTCGACGTTTGCAACTTCTCAGCTCGTGTCTACGAGACGGAAAGGGAAGGACCGTGACATTTGGTGCGTATAGAAGCGCAAAGCCCCAGTGTTGCTGCGCCTGTGAAAGCGCTTCCAAGGAAGGGTGCTGGCTAGCAAGAGCTTTCAGTGCTGGCACTTTTCATCTCTGAGCAATTGCTCGACGTTTGCAATTTCTCAGCTCGTGTCTACGAGACGGAAAGAGAATGACCGTGACGTTTGGTGGCTAGAGAAGCGCAAAGCCCCAGTGTTGCTGCGCCTGTGAAAGCGCTTCCAAGGAAGGGTGCTGGCTAGCAACAGCTTTCAGTGCTGGCACTTTTCATCTCTGAGCAATTGCTCGACGTTTGCAATTTCTCACCTGAGCTCTCTTTAGAGTGCGCGAGAGGATGAGCAGAAGATGAGGTGGCTAGAGAAGCCCAGAGCCCCACTGTTCTTAGGCCTACAAAAGCGCTTCCAAGGAAGGGTGCTGGCTGGCAACAGCTTTCAGTGCTGGCACTTTTCATCTCGGAGCAATTGCTCGACGTTTGCAATTTCCTCAGCTCGTGTCTACGAGACGGAAAGAGAAGGACCGTGACGTTTGGTGGCTAGAGAAGCGCAAAGCCCCAGTGTTGCTGCGCCTGTGAAAGCGCTTCCAAGGAAGGGTGCTGGCTAGCAAGAGCTTTCAGTGCTGGCACTTTTCATCTCGGAGCAATTGCTCGACGTTTGCAATTTCTCAGCTCGTGTCTACCGACGGAAAGAGAAGGACCGTGACGTTTGTTGGCTAGAGGAGCGCAAAGCCCCAGTGTTGCTGCGCCTGTGAAAGCGCTTCCAAGGAAGGGTGCTGGCTAGCAACAGCTTTCAGTGCTGGCACTTTTCATCTCTGAGCAATTGCTCGACGTTTGCAATTTCTCACCTGAGCTCTCTTTAGAGTGCGCGAGAGGATGAGCAGAAGATGAGGTGGCTAGAGAAGCCCAGAGCCCCAGTGTTCTTAGGCCTACAAAAGCGCTTCCAAGGAAGGGTGCTGGCTAGCAACAGCTTTCAGTGCTGGCACTTTTCATCTCTGAGCAATTGCTCGACGTTTGCAATTTCTCAGCTCGTGTCTACGAGACGGAAAGAGAATGACCGTGACGTTTGGTGCGTATAGAAGCACAAAGCCCCAGTGTTGCTGCTCCTGTGAAAGCGCTTCCAAGAAGGGTGCTGGCTAGCAACAGCTTTCAGTGCTGGCACTTTTCATCTCTGAGCAATTGCTCGACGTTTGCAATTTCTCACCTGAGCTCTCTTTAGAGTGTGCGAGAGGATGAGCAGAAGATGAGGTGGCTAGAGAAGCCCAGAGCCCCACTGTTCTTAGGCCTACAAAAGCGCTTCCAAGGAAGGGTGCTGGCTAGCAAGAGCTTTCAGTGCTGGCACTTTTCATCTCTGAGCAATTGCTCGACGTTTGCAATTTCTCAGCTCGTGTCTACG